>JAECXO010000267.1:1163750-1822500 GCA_018152825.1 Scaptomyza hsui
TTATGTTGACCGCACCCATAAATTGATATGTTCTGAAAGGTTACAAAATATAATACTTCGAGTGGAAGATTCTACATACTTTAAAACAAAATTATTTCTGCCTATAACTTATACCATAAATGTATAAAAATAATCTTAAGTGCTTTAAAGTGTGTTCACAATCTTTCATAATATATAGGATATATATGTATATGTAAGATAAGTCCACATAGGAAATAACAGGCGGATGGATTGCCGAAGGTAATCAACAATACAATCCTTAAATGCAGTGCAAATGTCTACAAAATGTAATGAAGTCGAGTTTTGATATGATAGTACAACAACATGAGCTTCGACATTTTCCAAAATCTTTTAGTCAAACTTAAATACATATAGAATTGGTATAGCAAACAATTAAATAAATCAAATAATAATTGTAAAAATTTTTTTCCAAAATTTAAGATAGCCGTTCAATTTTAGTTTACCTACCCAATTAAAAACTGTTAAGAAAAACAAAATAATTCATAAACAAAGTAATCCTCGAAAGACCATTTTAACTCAATACACAATACTCACACTTATTGAGTACATAGTACCATAAATATTTGACGTTTACAAATACTGCTCTTTTTTACTCCCCAACAAAAACAAAAACAAAAACAAAAAAAAAAAATGTTTTCGGCCCTTAAACCTTGCTCTCTCTCAACTCAGTCCCAGTGTGGGTTTGGGCATTATATCTTCGGCGAGCAGCAACAACATTTGTGGTGGAATTGTGAGTGGAACGGCGGGTGTGAATAGCATAAGTGTTGGGATGCTGACGACGCCTGGCATGGTGGGGGCAACAACGACGGTAATGCTGCCAAACTCCTCATCGAGTTCCTCCTCATCATCGACTTCGTCGTCGCACACACACACACACATGCAATTGATGGCCAGCAGCAGCACCGGAAACGGAAATGGATCGGCAGCACCTTTAAATGGCGGCGGTGGTGCTTCAGCTAGTTCCCAGCAACTCTCACCTCAGGCACCTCCGACTTATGTTAATTTGTAAAATTAATATCGCACGGACGAGAACGAGACAATGCTGGCCTGGCTTCCTCCTCCTCCCCTTGGACAGCACAACATGCATCCTTATTTATACAAACAGCGCCACAGCAAAAGAGGCAGGCGAATGAATAACTCTGCACAAATGCCAGTAAATAACTTGTTATTATGTACACTTAAGTACATTGTGTACAATTGATATGATATTTTTTTTTAAAAAAAAAGCATCAGCCGCATTAGCTACAATTTTTTTTTATTTTTTTTGCACTGAACACATTTTTGTTATTTTGTTTGTTTTGAAATTAATGAAAAGCACGAAAAATTTTAAATAACAAAAGTTCACTTAAAATTTCCGTCCGTTTGTACAAGCTTTTCCACTGTGTGTTTTGTTCAACTTTAAAAAAAATAGCGATACCTCAAAATCTGTGGTTCTTAAATTTAAAACTAGTTATCCAAGGCTATGCCAAAACTCAGCTCCGTCAGAGCTTATACTATTTGAACACTTGTTTCTGTACAGTGTACGCCCAATAACGTGAAGGCTCACTCCAAAACGTAAACAATTTTGGTTTGCATTGGCAACTCTATAAAGTTACTTTATACTAATTCAAAAACATGAAAGCATTGGCTTCCATGCGAACTTCCTTGGTTGATATTGTAGAGCAAAGCTATCTATCTTACTTGTTTTTATTCAAAACAATCGAATATTCTTAATTCTGTCGATATATTTGTAAGGCTTGAATAAGTACACAAATATGAACTAAACATTTTGAAACGTCGTTGATAAAAATACTATAAAATAGATTCTGTAGATTTAATTGTGCTAATGCGGCATATAAAATTGCTTTCTTAAAAAGAAACATATACAAAATACAAATATGGTTTCATACATTAGAATGAATTATCAAAATTTCAATGTACATACATATATATTATTATATATGGCACTGTGCGGCGTTTTTTTTTGTTCTTTAAATTTTGATGTTGTTTGTAGGGAATATTTGTACACATGCGTATGTATGATATGTATATATCAATATATCAATATATTAACATATCCATCAAACTTTAATTTATATTGTATAATTTTTTTGCTGCTAAAGCTGTTTAATATTGTTGTCGTTGTTGTTCCTGTTGTTGTTGCAGTTGTTTGCGCTTTGATTTGATGTTTTTCATATAATGACTCTATGTTTGTTTGTTGTATTATTGTAATAATTATTGGTGATGCAACGACTTATAAATATTTTTAATAATCATTCAAAAAGTTCTTTAAATTAGGCATAATCATTTTGAGTGAGGTCAATAATCTTAAATTAACTGATTGCTAATGTGACTTTTTTGTTGTACTTTTTGGATGTCTTTGTTTTGCTTAACTCAAATATTAGGAAGTTTTCGAAAAGTTTTATTTATAATATTCCTAGTTTCAACTAATAAAGACCTCTCCGCCGGGATTTCAATGATTCGATCATTACAAAAATGAATCTGCTGCAATTCAGCTATAACCTGTCAAAAGAATAAATAAGATTTGATTGATATTTCTATTTCGTTTAAATAAAAGCACGTACTTGTTGACCATTGACCCTGAAAATTGTATTCATGAAAATGTGTATCAGCAGCTTATTATGTTGCCTTGAATTAATTTTTTATGATTCCTTTCCTGCATGCCTTCTTAATTTAAGATGTTTATTTCGGGGTTGTATCTGCCTTGAATCATAATCATATGGATTGCTCTACATTAATTTAACTTATATACTCATAAACAAAACAATTTTTTTTACAATTTATTTAATTAATATGAGCATTATTTGTCTTTTTAAAGTTTAAGTTTGTTTATGAGCTTTGAAAAGTTTCTTTATCTTAGTGCAGAAAAAAGTTTATTTTGACAACGATATTTCATGATTATTTGGAATTAGTATTGCACAAGCTATTTTGCTTTGATGGTCAGAGATCTCAGACTCAGACGCCTTATAAAGCAATGAACCTATTGTAAATATATGTATAAAAATCGTTCCTAGTCTAGATCACTTCCCCCCTGATTCTGATTCCGATGTTTTTTGATTTAATTTTGTACAATCTTCTGTTGAGCAATGTTTTTGTACGAGGTACATACTACATACTACTATTTTGTAATTGCGGACGCACCGTGAGCATGTAATTTAATTTGGTCCGTTGTGCATTTGTTGTGGAATGCCTTTATAATTTTGCATATAAGTATACCACTTTACTAAGTACTTTTTATGATTACCAATTGAACTAATATTGCTGTGTTTTCGTATGTTTTTTATTTAATCGGAACAGGCGCAAAAAGAAATGCATTCGGTACATGGAGGCATTGAATGGAAACGGCGCCCAGGAGGATGGCAGCGGCTTGGATGACACCGGCAACATGAGCCAGCTGAGTGATGATGACGACGATGACTTGGATGATGATTTGGTGGGTGGCGCTAGTTGCGGCGGCGGCGGCGGCTGCAGTGGCGACGAGATTGAGACAACAAACAACAAAATTGCTGCCGTTGACACAGCGGAGGACACCGAGGGGTCGGAGTCGATGAGTCAGTCGATGTCCAGCCCTGGCTGTTTGAGCGGCCTATCCAGTTTGCAGAGTCCCTCAACAACGGCCAGCGTTGCCAGCCCGCTCAATATAAACATGTTAACTAGTCCGGCAACGCCAGTTATGCCGCCTGCCAACAATATGCTCTCGCTCTCTACTGAACTGGCAACGTCGAGCAGTAATTCAAGGTCTGGCACTTTAAATGGAACTGGAACTGGTTCCAGCAGCGGTTCGACATGCAGCAGTAGCAACACTCCGAATACCTCAAGCACAGCGTCGCCGGCGACCTGTACGCCAAGTTCGACAAACGAGCGAGCGATGACTTTAGGGACCCGCTTCAGCCATCTGGGCATGGGCCTAAGCCTGCAAGTGAACAGCAATGCTGAGCAACTGCAACTATTCCAATCACATCCATACCTCGCTGCAGTGAGCAGCTCAAGCAACGACAACGGCGCAAATACATCATCATTGTCTACCTCTATGGGCGGCTACGGTTGCTCCGAGACGACGGGGAAAGCTCGAGCACTCGGTGGCGGAACTGGAGGCAGCTTAAATCGGAACCCAATTGGTGCCAATCCACGTGACATTAACAACCCGCTGAGTATTAATCAGTTGACAAAACGACGAGAGACGGAGCATAACGTTGTTATACTTAA
Organism: Scaptomyza hsui; assembly: GCA_018152825.1. Classification (NCBI taxonomy): domain Eukaryota; kingdom Metazoa; phylum Arthropoda; class Insecta; order Diptera; family Drosophilidae; genus Scaptomyza; species Scaptomyza hsui. The sequence continues at coordinate 1,167,978 of JAECXO010000267.1, forward strand.
CAGTGGCTGCGACACCATTTTACGCCATAGTCCTTACGCACACCCGCATCCACATTCGCATTCGCATCCACATACGCATCCACATCCGCATCCGCATCATTCACTTTTCAGCAGCAGCAGCTTTAGTCAACACTTCCAGCAGCAGTTGAGCAATCATTTGGCAGCCACAAGCGGCGCTAGCAGCATTAGCAGCAGCATCAGCTCCTCGGTGGTGCCATCTATCGGCATTCCATCGCCCAGCCTAAATAGCATGAAACGCCGCAACACATCCGATCAAAGTCCGATACCAGCGGCTACAGGCAATGCAACAACAACAAACGCAACCGAAACGGGAGCTATAAGCGTTTCATAGCAGCGAGGTATAACACTGAAAATCGGTAAACAACAAATCGTACTGTCCTGCTCTACTCGTATCATCCATCGAACAGAAGCCCCAAGCCAACGATTAAGGTTAGCTAAACGTAAACGTGCAATATTCCTACTATTTCTTCTCTCACCGCCATTGCCATAATTGTAACATGTAACAAGTGGCCATTATTGGATAAGTGCCAAAAAAAAAAAAAAAAGTACTCTTCCTCATACACACATCTAGTATGAATTAACATACATGTATGTATACATTTTAGCTTACTGTACTGTACCAATCAATCCACCAACAATTAATCAATCAAAAATCAACAACACACACACAAGCGTACACAATTTTGGAAATGGTCAAGTTCGAGCTGTCTAAGGTATTTTATCTTTTATCTCCTTTTTATGCTGAGTCCAAATCTAAAACCAGAATGATTATGAAAATGAAAATATGAAAAACTTGCTTTATTAAAGCTTAATTACAATAAATTGTAGCGTTACATATATGCAAATTAAAATACCAAAATACTTTAGTTATTTTCAAAATAAAATAATATTGCCATTCTGACTTTGAATTTTGACTTCAACTTAAAACATTACTTACTTGTCCAGATCCGAAACCAGATTCGATTTTGTAGAGTTGTGCTATTAAACCGCACCTGAATTTCAGTTTTCCCTACCTTGTCCAACACACTATACTTACATACATACATACGTACATATATATTCAAAATTATGATTATGCATATATACATACATACATATTCACATTTGCTGGCAAAAGTAAGCTAAAGATCTGATATAAATTATTGTTATTCAATTATCTATCAATAATCGATGTATACAATTATAGTAGAGTCACGTAAAAGATTTTTACAAACAGAATTTACAAACACATACACAGCTTGTGCATCTACATATCTATGTATAATTATACATATGTATTGGTTGTAGACAAATTTGCGAATGCAAACGAATTAACTTTATACTAAAACCGAAAAAAAATTATGACGCGATAATTTCTTCTTAGAAATAGTAAAATTTCAAAAAAAAAAAAAAATCAGCCGCGAGCATTTTGAAACAAAAAGGTGTGCCAAATCATATTGTAATTAATAGTTTAACATTTGTAGAAAGCAGGGTAACAGAGTGTTAAATGAGTGTTTATTTTTTATAGTGAATTTATAACGTTAAGGAATTAATAGGAGCTTCATGCTCAAGCCGAATACTCACTCCACATAACTATTTTAAAACATACACACATATGTACAAAGTAATGTTAAATCTTCATCAAAATAATTTCAAAATCTAATGGTTAGCCCTATACGCTGGTCACTTAGGAGTAATTGATTCAGTTAGTATGTATAGATAGTATATGTATAAACAAGTACAAAGCATGGGAAACCAAAAAGTATTATTATTATCATCAAGTTTAAAAAACTCAAACAATTCGGAACTATTGTTCATTTACAATATGGTTTAACTTATGCAGATGTAGAAAATGCTCGGGCTTCTAAACCGATTCCGATAGATTTTTTTTATGTGCAGTATACTTTATGGGGTCGGAAAGGAGATTCTTGTTACATACATTTGTACAAAACCGATATACCCTATTACCTTTTTTTAATTAGGTTCAGGGTATAACAAATTTATGTATGTATGTACGTATGTATATATATAATTGTAAATGTGTAGCAACTTTAGAAAAAAAAAAAAAAAAAAAACAACGAATTTATTACCAATTGGACCTGATAGTGACTGTAATAAATTAAATATCCGTGTCTTTATTTCTGTATGTATTTATATACAAGTTAAAGTATTTTTTAATAATTTTTTCTATGAACTTAAACAATTGAAAGAGCCAAACAATTTTACAAAACAATATAAAAAGCCCGAAAATTTAATGAAAGACAAAATTCGAATTTTTATACACTTGAAGAAGTCAAGAAATGTGAAACGCATAGAAGGAAGCATCTCCGACCCCATAAACTATATACATATAGTATTCTTTATCAACATCGCGAGCTGATATGAAATAGTTGGTTTTTTATACCCCTAACCCATAAAATGGGTAAAAGGGGTATAATGGTTTTGTGCAAAAGTATGTAACAGGCAGAAGGAAGCATCTCCGACCCCATAAAGTATATATATTCTTGATCAGCATCAACAGCCGAGTCGATATAGCCATGTCCGTCCGTCCGTCTGTCCGTCTGTCTGTCTGTATGAACGCGTCGATCTCAGAGACTACAAGAGCTAGAGACTTCAGATTTTGAATATAAGTTCTCCTATACCATGAGCGGAACAAGTTTGTTTCAAATTATCGATAATTTTTCTAGTTTCCGATATACACATGTAATCGATTACAAAAAAATAACGATAGAACTTTTCTGAAAATTTCATCGAAATCGGTTAAGAAACACCAGAGATATCGAAGATTGAAGTTTAGGTCACAGATGCATACAGACAATGACTGTACGCGTTATGTACAGGGTTCGGGGTATCTCCTAGTCGGGAAATCTCGACTAGAGCCTTCTTACTTGTTTTTTCTTAAGTTTATTTATTATTATGTTGAGGTTAAATGCACTGCGAGTTTAGTTTAGTTTATTTGATTTGCAAGTTGCAACAATATTTTTGTCATGTGTATGTATGTTGCAGTGAATTAGTTGTGAAACGGCTTAGATATTTAGCTAAAAAAAAAAAGGTTAAAAAAATAACATAACCATAGACGTTATATAATATATATTAACAACGACGTTCTCCATATTGTAAATATAATGTGTCTGGTGGCATGTGCGCACAAACATAGATATGCTGATATTAACATATTTGCAATATATGCAATACAAGTACATAAAAACAAAACAAAAAAAGCCAAACATTTAATACAGAAGGTATAAAAAGAAATGCGAATTAAATTATTGCGATATTAAGTATGTCTCTGTACATACAAACAATGTGTGTAAAGCCATTGCCAATTATAAAAAGACTGTTAAATACATATTAAATATTAATTATAACATGTGTACACATTGTTCAAGCTAGTTTGCACGCATGCATTTATTTATACATACACATACATACACACACACACACACACATATGCATACTTTTGTATACATAAATAGTAATGTGTTTTAAGTCAATATCAAAATAATAATAACGGCACCATTATACACATTTGTACATAGATTTTAAATCTTACTATCAGACAGTTATACATTAATATGTACAAATTTGTTAGACAACTATCCAGCTATATTGAAATGTACATACTATATACCATATCTGACTACTGTTAATTATTCTGTTTGTAAATTCGGTGATGAGTAAGTTATACATATATAAAAACATTCTAATTTTAGCTTTAGTAAATATTCTAATCAAAAAAAAAGTACATTTATATTAACTATGCTTCCAATTTTCTGTGTTTTTGTTTAAATTCTTACGTAGTGAAGAATGCATATGGAATCGTTTTGCAATATATACAGTTTTATTTTATTTATTTACCATAACTTTTAAGTCAACATTAACATTAAATTAACATTGAACCCCTGTAAGCTCAAATCTGCATATGCCTTCATATTTCGATGTATATAGTACATACATAGATAAATTCAAAAATTAATAAAAACACATGCATGTAAGAAATATGTAAATAAATCGGCAATATCCATAAAAATGTATGTACATATGCTAAGCTCAGCTAAACTCAGATCAGTAACGTAAATAATTGCCATTTAAATGTTAATTTATTTATAATTAGCAAATCATAAGAGAATGATGATTGTTGTACTTATAGAGACAACGAATACATATTATGTAGTGTATTCAAATAAACACTACACTCTATCCTCTTGGATATCATTGATAAGAAAACTAAATATGTATGTACTTAAAAATGTATCTTTAAAATATTTACATTTTCATTTTACTTGAATTTTGCAAATGATGTACTCAAATAAGTATGTATGTATGTATGTATGTAAGTTTAAATACACATTATTTTCAAACAATATCAAATAAACAAAAATTTATATTAGTATGTATACTATACATAGATAGTACTTTCCAAAAAACAAAGGTACGTGTTGGCTTGGAGAAATGGTTCTGTTGACCAACCACTTGGTGGTGTACGTTTAATAAAGTGTACATATATATTTTTAAGAACTAAAGAAAAAAAACAGATAAAAAAGAGCTCAATAAGTTAAATGATTTTCAATTAAATTATACTAAGTCAGTAATTACACAGATGGGTTAACTGTTCCGTTTATTTTTAGAAGCTCTTTAAGTAGACTAATAGAATTGAGGTTAATATTAATTTAAACACACATATCTAGATTTTACAAGTATACCATAAAGATAATACATGTTATATGTACACCCACTTATTATAAATTGTAGTTACAATATGCATAAAAACAAAGCAAAATCAAATATTCACATAAAAACATTAAACCAACATATAATATTAAGCATATACATGGTAATGTATTTAAAGAAAATATGAAATCAAATACGGTTTAATAAAAAAAAAACATGTTAACAAGAGAAGCAAAATGTTTTGTATTTAATCTATGGGTATTTATATTATTAATTCATGTTATTTGCGTGCCCCTAAAAGATACTACAAATTAAGCATTAATAAAGCTTGCGTTTTTTATTCATAGCTTGGCAGGACATGTATTTTTGAGATCGTTGAATTCATGTTTATCGATTTGCATTTAAAATTTGCAGGATTCGCAAAAAAAATTGTTTGAAATAAATTGAAGGATTTTAGAAAATCGGTCGTTTGTCGGCCATTTTAAGGACTATCAAGATGTCCTTTGGACCACAGATAGTCCTTTGGCAGCCAATTTGAATAAAGCCATAAAAAGGACGAAAATCCTTATAACAGCGAAGATATGAGGACTTTTTAAAAAACAAAAAAATTCTTCTAAATTGGCCAAAACCGTACGGATCCTGGCGATTCCTGTGGCAAACATTTTGTTTCGATAAGGGCTACAAACTGGCCAGAGGACATCCAAATCGTCCTTGTAGTTTCCAAAAAAAAAAGCGATTTTGTGATTTGGACCCATTTCCATGCGGCCTGAGCATAAATTTTTTCCAAGTATTGGATTCTTAGATAACCGTATATTTCTTTAATGCCGTCGGATACAGTTGGTCCTTGTGATCCTAATGCTTAATGCTAAATTTGTAGTATCTTTTAGGGGCACGTAAATATTACGATTCATTGAATACTAAAATAGCTCTAGCTCGGCCAAATCCTTGCAGATTTAAAAAAAAAATTGGTGCGTTAGGATCACAAGGACCAACTGTATCAGACGGCTGTTAAATTTCTTCATTTTATCGTGAACTGCTTTTGAGGGTATACTTACTTACTTTCACCTTACTTAAATATTTAGGTTTATCAATCAATATTAAATACATTTTTATTAGCATTATTTGTAAGCACAATAATAAGTTAAATCGACATATTTGATAAATATAATTTCTTTAATTGAAATAAATATGGCGGTTAGTAAAAATTTAAATTATCCATTCACTAGTTCCATTTAATTTAATTTATTTTTTTAGTTATTCATATATTGTGGTGAAGGCAAGAGATGTAAGTTGTAAGTTTGCATACTTAACATACGTACAATAATAGGTACATAATTAATTAGTTAAATATAAATTGTATGCACTGAAACAAACTGATGGACTTAAAAGAAATTCGTCAATAATATGACAGAAAGAAGACCGATTTTTTAATATATAAAAATTAAATTTAAGTAAGCTGAATATTTTGACTTACAAATAAGAACAATTTACTAGCAAGTAGCTTTTTTTCAAAGTCGAAGAGTAATAAAAGTAACCAATTGTTTACAATTTGATGAAGGTATAAGACTCCTAAAAAAAAAAAAACTTTAGTGTATTACGTTCCATTAGAGATGGAGAAAATTGTATGTGATATCTTTTAATATGCGAGTTGGTAACCAGTACTTTAATAAGATTCAGTATTTTTATATAATCGTATATTAATATTTGAGAGGTAATAATGTTATGCAAATGTATGCATTGATTTTAACTCTTTCGTTTCAACTTGATTTTTACTACAGGTTTACTTGAATTCCAAATTATTTGTAGACTGAATATTATATATGTATATATATATACTTTCTAACAGAAAAACTGTTGTTTAAAACTAACGTAAATGGTTTTATAATACATAAAATATTACTATATAATATTATTAAATTTTTATGTATATTTTTGTTTAACCGTCTCATATATTTACCATCCATCAATTCTTCTTTTTGTTAGCGAATCAATATTGTGCCTGTGGACTTGGCTCAGGGAAGCTACGAAGATGTCATTAAAAGCAGGACGTTTGTTTTTTTGCTTTTGCTTTTGCTTTTACATATTTAGACAAGTTTTGGCCATTCAGAACCATCCTCCACTTCCTAGCTTTGAGCTAAGTCCACCAATGCCTTTACCAAGCAAATTGCCAACACGGCCAGCGACGACGTTGGTGACAGCCGCAGCTTGCGAGGCGCCGCCAATTTTGGGCTTTGGCATACTTCGTGATGCATGGGCGCCAGATTCATCTGCTGCATCCTCCTCATCACCGTTCCGGACATCGTCATTGTTTCTATTGGTTGGTTAATAAATAATATAGTATGTACGTAATGGCTGATTAACTTGAACTTACTCATCTCCATCGGCAATATCGGGCATGGTCAGAGCACAGGTTGCCTCCTCAGCCGTCATTCGTTGTATTACTGTCTGATATGCTTTTGAATTTAGTTTGTCCTCAAGAACACCTTGCAATTCAAAGTCCGAATAGATTTTCTGTTGATGATGAGGATGTTAATCAATCAGAACTGATAACGAACGTTATTATTATGATTTTACCTTTATAATGTGGGATATTGACGTGACTTGTGCATAGTGTAGGGCGTGGTCCAAACGCTCTGATAGCCAGTTGGACAGCATACTGATTTGCTGAGAGTACCACTGTTCAAAGAAGTTCAGGGTCCATAGATCATCGCCAATCTTGCCGCGAATTTGATCCATATTGTTGCGAAAGAAATTTACATAGCCTTGTCCAAGATCCTTCCCTGAGCTCGAAACGTTTGTAAAGCTAAGAATCGAGCCGATCAGACTACCTTCATCGTAACGCGCCAATTTTGACAAAGTCGACTCCAGCACTGACATAAGTTTGCCACTTAATCCTTGTGTCATCGCTACATTCGCTTTGTCAATTTGATCATCAATTTTCGAATGAAATTTGTACTATTTCAAAGTTTAGAACAATTTATAAAATGTTTCATTTTTGTTTTAATGACATTCCTTACCAAATCAATACCATCAATGGTAGTTAATTTAAAGCTTTGATTTTTAGCATCTAATATCACATTTACCATAGCGCACATCTCTGAAGGTATTATATAATCGGTCGATATGAAGGCAACATTCTTTTTCAACCAAGACTGAAAGGAGGAGTCGGTTCGCTGTATACACTGCTCAATCATGTCAACAGCCATCATCTTCAGCCGCTGCTCCAAGTGCTGACGAAACTCCGCATCTGGCCAGTGCAGATCTCTAATAAATGATTGCAATGCGTCCAGTTTCCAGAACAGGTCTTCGGAAGTGGCACACCCATTTCTGTGCACAACATACAACAAAACAAGGAAAACAAAGCAATTAATTTTTTGAATTCATACAATTGCATACGTAAGAATATGTATGTACATACTATGCAATTTCTCTGTGCCTACTTATGTATGTACATATAACATAATCAAACCGCTCTCAAAGAAATACATTTGTGGATCATCAGTCTTAGACTCTATACTAGTATAAGCAGCAATAATTATTTATACTCAACACTACTACTTAAAACTACGTAAGCGCAACTAACAAAACTTAAAATGCAGCGTCCAAACAGTTAACAAGCTCTGTGATTTTAAAGCATTTGTCGTATGCAATACATTACAAAAATATTTCGATGGGATCGGAATTGGTATCAGTTAAGATATTATTTAAGCATTGTTGCCAATGGACATTAAACAAATAAAATAAAATAAAAGAAAATTCATTGGAGATGTTAACTTATATAAGGTAGGTAGAAAACCATATTCATACGCCTTGAAACAATATTTTTTTATTTTTTTTTATTGACATGCGTAGCGAACTTTCAAAAATGAATGTCGTGTTTGGCTTCATCTACGAGTAGTAGGTGTCATTCTTCACATACTATTCATATTGGTATTTTGTTGTTGTATAGTGCATGCTACATTTTTTGCCATCACGATTGATGTCAAAACTAATTGTTATTTCAAGTCAACGTATTATGTACAGTTCAGTCGAACAGACGGACATGGCTATAATAGACTTGGCTTCTGGCTGTTTTTTTTTCTGTTTTTTTTTTTCAATTTTTTGGGCTTTTGCACTAAAAATAATTATGAATTATCAAATTACTTTGTATTGTTTAACTTCTACTTAGTAGCATGTATGTTTATATTGTAGTATATAATAAATTGATGTAACTAACATTTGCAGTATTTCAATGAGATATGGTTGTATGCTGGCTAAGTCTCTAGACGACATATAATTTTTGGGCAATGCATGATATTTTTTTTGGCATAGAACAAGAAAATGCAAATGCAGATTATGTAAAACTACGTAAGAGTTTTAGGTAGAGTTGATTAAGTTCAATTAAAAACCTCATTTCATCAGCAGCTACAGCAGCTGCAGCTGTGCGCCTTGGCAACTTCGGAACATAAAAATTGACTTGATCTTTCTTGCCGCTCAGCAGTGCCGCTGGGTTGAGAGCTGCCGTGTTTAACGCCTGGGCTGCATTATTTAATGCGGCTGGATTCAAAGCAGCGTTTATCCTATATAGTTTCACAGAAATAAGGAAATACATATGTAGAAAATATGAACAGCATATTCAATTGCAAAATATGTGAAATGGCATAAGCGCGATTCTAATTCATTTTTGCTTATCTGCATAAAGTATATGGATTCTTATCAGCATACATACATATGTACGTACATATGTCCATACATAGTTCATAAGCCTATTTATGTATCTAAATTTTTGTTAATAATGCGCAAACCTATCTTGACAATCAATTGTACACCAATACCGCTCATTTCGTACGGCCAAAAAAAGATGCAGATGGCCGTAAACTTTTAAATTTGAAAAGATATCGATATAATGCTATCGCCATTTTGTGTCTTATCTTATTGATTATTAAAAACATATAACAAATTTTTTTTCCTTTAATATTTAAAGTTTAATTTTAAGTCCCTTAAGCCTAATTTCTCAATATCCACTTAAACTTGCAGTTAGTTAAACTCGATATAAATTTCTTGCTCAAGTTAACTGACGCATAAGTAATTTGGTATTCTCAATATCGATAAATTGCTATCGTCTTAATAGTTTTGCCACATATTGTCAAACCTAAAGAGTGATTCAGCTTTTGTTTGTTATTTTTATACACTTGATGGGTGTATATTAATTTTGTGATGACTTCATAAAGTATATATATATATTCTTGATCAGCTTCGCAAGCTGAGTTGATATAGCCAAGTCCGTCTGTTGGTATTTCAACTTAGCCCTTAGTTTTAGAGATATCGAGCTGAAACCTTGATCTAGGTTTGAAAAAGTAGGCTTTCTAAGTGTATATAGTTTTCGGATGGCCGGAAATAGCTTCCTTACTTGGTATATTTAAAATAAATCGCCTATGTCATTGACAGTTTTTATGCTAGAGTTATACTTGGAAAATTATCTGGCAATGTTCCTCAAATGTGTGCGTAAAACTTTCTTTGAACGAACCTGACGCTCTCTCCCCCTTCCCTTTTTACTTGTTTTTTATCAAGTTCTTTAACTTTAAACTTTAAATATTATAGAAGAAAAATAATTGTTATATGTTTTTAATAATAAAATGCTATAATAAACAAAATGCCTTGTACATTTCTTTGTTGTCTTTTATAGTTTAAAAGTTGCAGGCATTTGCAATTTTTTTTGTTACGCTTCCCGAACTAATGTCATATAGTATTTACTCTTTTGATCGACCTATACAGAAATATATACGTAAATATGCAAGTTATTTTGGTTTGTCTTTGATTTCAAGGACTCAGCAGTTTTGCAGTAAGTCGGTTCATTTTTGAATTCCATTTGGTTTAAATTATATTCCCTAATATGACTTTTCGGTTTCTAAACACTTTTCGAAATTAATTTAAGGTGGAATTTTGTTGGGGAATTTTGGGGCATTTTGTGAAATGTACATGAAATTTAGTTGATAACATTGAAAGGGTCGGGTCGAGTGTAAAAGCTTTACTTACCCTTTGCTTTCCCAACGTTCCTTCTCAAAACCCTTATGAATCGATTGGGCTATTGACGATTCCATAAGATCCACGTACCGCACTACCAAAGGTGCAAAGGTGTCACGCAAGTGTTGGTGAAATCGTCCATTACGCAAGTTGTCTTGATAAGAATGAAAGTTAGCAGATTATTTGTCATATCTGGACAGACAATTGAATCTTTTACTTACCATCCGACCTTAAATAATCGTTTAGAATTTGGAATAATGGAAATGAGTCCCAGGTATCTGGTGCCTGCTCGGACAAAACTCTGTCCATGTCAACTGCGAATAGAGACCAAAATATTTCCGCATGTTCAACCAGAAGATCGCTGAACCAAGCAAATGCCTAAATAAAAAACACACAAAATAGCAATGAAACATTTATTGTAGTAATACGTGATGCCATACGAAATGATAAAGTGTTATACACAAGCTTTAGTCCCATCCCAACTCGAAAATTTCTAGCCCTTAGAGTCTCCGAGATCAAGACAGACGGACATGGAATATATACACTTTATGGGGTCGGAGAAACTTTTTTGTTTATTAATTTCATGGTCTCAGAGTATTGTTATCTCGCTTCTCAAGCTTTGAAGATACTTAACGGAAATTAAATCACAAATTATGAAGGTTAAGTTTTTTGAAAATAGTTTAAACTTCTGATTGTTAGCTAAGTTACCCAAAAGGTGTAAGTTAGTACACACACACGTGTACAATTTACTTTCTGCATGCGCTTTTCATAGTATTTTGGAAAGAACATTAAGCGGTGATTTTAAATAAATTATAAATTAGAAATAGATAATGAAAATTGAAGTTTATATAGTATGGTGAGTGGCGTGCAAAATACAACTGCGAATTAAAAACTAATAGGACCACCAAGCTTTTATTAACTTACAGACCAAAAAACAAACATCTAATGTTTAAATATGTCCACAAACATTATTCAATGGTTCACCAATTTCAACCAATACTATTTCCAACTTCTTGCGTTTGTAATTTATTGGGTAAAGGCATCTCCAAAGACTTTCAGTTTTAGAATTATGTTATTTGAGATATTAGAAACATTTTTCGGTTCCTTCGGTTTATTTGTAAATATTCTAACAAGATTGTTTTTTTTTAGCCTGTAAGTAAAAGAAGCTTAATGGTCCTAGTATTATTAAATTCGCAGCTGTATGTATTTTGATATCTCAGTGTCATTTTGTTTGGTTGGTGTATTTATGTTTGCCTGTAGCAAGGACTGCTGGCTGGTATGAATTAATAGACATTCGTTTCAAGTAACCGATTCGAATAATCGTCAGAAATAAGGTCGGTAGGACAAACATGCATTTTTGGATACCAAAAACAGCAATTCGGACACTTTTGTACTAAATATTCACATATTCTGACGAACATGTAAATACGTGAAGCAAACATATTCGAAATTTGAAACATTCTATAAAAGAATTTAATAATTTGCTCTGGATATCGAAAGAAAAGAGGAAATTGATTGTCACATTTTTTAGTAACTGTTTATGAACTGATGTTGATATACTTCGCAGTCGGCTGCGTTCTGCTTAAAAATGTTCTCATGTTTAAATCGTATGCTTTCATCACAATTAGGCAAAATTAAATTTGTTTTATAATGCTATTGTGTTTTGTTAGATAACGTATTATGTTACTTAGTCCAAAACTATGTCATTATTATTGAAAGGAGACGGAAAGGGAAATATAGTAGGAGACAGACATTAAGAGAGGAGAGAGACACAAACAAACTAATACTATCTAGCCCATCGATAAGACAACAGCAACAAAACATAAAACATTTGTACGATATAACTAAATACATAGTATGTACATATGAATATTAATTATATAGTAGACAGACATTTTAGGCATGCCCATGCCCTGCTTGTCTTTTGCTGCCACATGCATTTAAAAAATAATGTAAATCGATCGTAATATGACAACAAAATATTACACTTAAAGTTGCGAACCTAAATAATGTTGTACTGTTAACAATACTATGTGTCTTTTTTGACACTTGCTTTTTATCTGTTTATTTTTCTTCATTTTTTAAAGAAGCATACACTACCCAGCGGCGAACAGCATATCCAATACGTCTACTAGATGCATTTCATAAAGGCCCCAAGCGGCCAAGCAACATTAAATGTAATGGAAATCGTACCCCATTTTCGAAGGTAGTGGGTATACCAATTCAAGAAGAGGTAATGGGCTACGTGGGGTGTTTTTTCGCCGCTGGGTAGTTTATATTCAAACCTGTTATAAGCTTGTCAAGAAAGCGTTTTGACATTATAAAAAATTAATTTTTTTATGTTTATATTAAAAAGTATTGCTTTTTTTCATTGTTTTCATTTTCAGCCATGTAAATCAATAACTTCAGTCACGACAGAATAATGTTAACATTAAAAAACATGTTTTATCTTAATTAATAAGAAAAATATGACTTAATGTTATTTAACTTTAATTTAAAATCAATATATTAAAGTGCAATAAAAGCGGCATCAGTAAATGATGAAATAAAAATTGAAAGAACACCAAAATAAATTCCAAAAATAAAAAGGTACTGAAAAAAAGTCCAGTATAAAAGAATTTTGCAAAACAAAATCATCAACAAATTGATGTCTTTTAAGTGTCAAAACACTTCCTTGACAAACTGTGTACTATTAGAGTGTGGTCCGTATACTGAAGGTATCTGCTGGGATACAAAAAAAAAAAACATAGTTTTAAGTAAATGATTTATATGCTATGGAAATTTATATAATTTCTTAGCATTGGTTGCATTTCAAAAGATTTTCTTATTTTAATAAAAAGTTATATTTAAATTTAATTAATTTATATATCCAAGTATACCATTATTATAAATTAAAATCGCATTGTAACCCTGTAAAGTCGAATTCGGCACTCCCTGGGGTATAGCATTTTGACTGCTAGGAGTCAATTCACACGTTTGGGGTTCAACTTAGAGCTAATGGTAAAACTCTTATAAAGTTAACGAATTGCCAGCGACTCGTCAACGGCTGTTTCAGCATGATACTAGTTATGGTTTTTGACAATGTGTGAGTGTAGTATGTATGTAAGCGTGTTCTTGCATGTGTATGCAATATTAAATGCCCATGGTTACATAAAAGTATACAGGGGAAGTCAAAAGTATTTACACAAAACTTAAGGTTAAATCTACCCAGAATTTAAACTTACTTTATGGAAAGTATGGGTCATTTAAATTCCGTTTGAAAAATGTTTCAAATTTTTCAAATTGCTAAAAGTTACTATTTTGCATGAAAAGTGTTTAAAATAGTCATTTACAAAATTTTCAAAAAATCATAAAAAAAAACATGCAAAGAGATTTTTGAAAAAAAAAATTTTTCAGTCACTATTAGAATTGTTTGAAGTAACTTTTTGCATCAAAACATTTATTGTTTAAGCCAGGGGAAAAAAGTTTCTAACGTAGACTTTTACAAGAATAAAAAACTTTCAATGGGTACTCTTAATGGGTTCAGAAAAGTATTGTATCATTCCAACGGAAATTAAATGACCTTTCCATTGATACCATACTTTTCAGAAAGTAAGTTTAAGTTATGGTTTTGTAAATACTTTTGACTACCCCTGTATATAGTAATGTTTTTTGTCGTACGATATTGAACGATTCAAAATAATACATTGCTTGGATTGGATTGTACATGTTTTTTTTAAGAGAGGGGTACGTGCCGTTGGTACTGGCGATGTGTATACCGCATGAGTGGGCATACAGTAACGAAATCGAGGCGGTCCATTATTGGCAGCGGCCGCAGCAACATCCAATGTGCCTTTCGAGGGCACTTGGTCCACCAAGCCTAAGGGTTCCTGACCAGCAGCGTTTGGAACTGTGGAAACAGTATCGCATCCTTTGCCATCGCTGCCTTCCTTTATTGTCTTAAGTTTTTCCTTTTTGTCTTGATTGCGCAGCTATATGTGTAAATCGAGTATACAAATTTAAATGTACTACATATGAGTTATATTCATATTGTACATGAGAGAGAATGTTTGAACACCACACATCTTAATAATCTTATCTATTTTTATTTTCTTTTCTTTTATCTATTTGTTGTGTATTGTCAACTCTATGAGCAGACGACATGAAATCCCAAATTAATTCGAATTCGAAAACAAAATTCAACTAAAAACAAGTGAAAACGTTGCAGTCGGGCGCAACCGACTGCGGAATACTCTGATATCAGTAAATGAACGGATGGTAAAAATCTCTATATTGAAACTTTGTTAGACGCAAACATGGACAAATATATTTGCAAAGTTTCAAGTCTCCGGACGGACAGACACCATGACGGGCATTACATAAAACCAATATATTCTTTACCATCGATATCAAAGTATAATTACAAGTAAATATATTTAATTTAAAATCTGAGAGCGAACTTTCAAATGATTTGTAAGATAATAATTTAATTTCAATGTTGAACTAAAATGTTAACAAATTAATGAAAATTTAAAAAAAAAAAAAAAAAAAAAAAATTAATTGACTCATTAAACAGAAATCATATTTAACTCATTGCAAAAACCATACAACCTTAAGAATAAAACTATTGCAGGCTGCGAAAGCCACTTTCATCCTAGCAGTCAAAAACAAGTAAGAAGGCTCTAGTCGGAATACTCCAACTAGGAGATACCTCGAACCCTTATTGCTTTTCTATATGCTTGTCACTTATAGGTTTTTAAACACGTTTCACGTTTTCCAAATTCAAGATTTTATAACATGACAAGCGAACAGAGAGACGGACATGGCTATATTGAATAGACTGTTAATGTTGAAAAACAAAGTATATATACTTTATGGGGCCAAAGATGCTTCCTTCTGCCTGTTACAGACTTTTGCACCAAACAATTGTACCCGTTTTAATGGGTTCAGGGTATAAATATAAATTCATTAGTAGATTTGGCGATCAAATTTGACTGCCGATTTAATCTTATTACTGTTGATAAACAAAATATTAAATCTATGTGTAAAACAAGAGTAGCTTCCAACGATATGAAAGAAGTTGCAAAATAAGTTTTTTGCATTTTAAAATAAGGACGTTTGTATAGTATGTATAAAGGACTGCGAGTTTCGAAGTAAGTTTGTGTAGGGGTTACTTTTGAATGAGGTTATAGAATTAACAAAATGCAAAAAAGGCATAAGACACATATATATTTTGTATGTTTACAATTATAATCAGCAGTTGGTATCCATGTTTGAAATTGAGAATAGAAATCACAACATATATGTTTATAGTATAAAGACACTCATGTATACATTATAGTAAAAGGATACGGAAAAACTCGCATGATACACACACATATAATTAATAAAGTTTCAAAAAAAAGAAAGAACTCCAAATATATAGGTTATGTTAGTTGATAGCAATAAAATAGTTATCAATTAATAAATATATATAAAGAGTGCTGCAACATCCAATTGAACATTGCAATTTGTAATAGTACTAGACATTTATGGCTGCAAAATGTTCATACACATATTTGGCTACGTACATTTAAACAACGTCTAAAAGCAAAAGTTTGTTTCCGTTGCACACAAGTAAAAATGTTTATAGCATGTACATACAGATGTTTCTTGCATTGAGTACTTACATTGACTAAGACTACATTGTGAAATATTTATGTATTTTATGTAAAAGTAGTATGTTTCTATTTAACTAATTTCATGACAACGACAACTTACCTCGCCGTAGTGCTCCTCATTTTGTTGTAGCAAATCAACGCAAAGCTCAGCCAAGTGTATTAGATCCTCGAGTTTTTTCGGTGGCGGCACAATTAATTCGCCACGTAAATCCTCTGTAAAAGTAAGTAAAGTAAAATAGGGTTAATATTGCATCGTACGCAGAACAATGTTAAAAGTAGACCTTCAATTTTCGCTTCAGCCGAAAGTCGTGTGTAGTTCACGAGCGCCGCAGTCTCTAGGCTCTTCTTTATCATATGACGCACTTCCTCCGGTGGCACTGGGGTAACAATGTCCTTCATTAAAACTCGTTCAAGTAGCGACAGTGTTGCTTTCAATGCTCCTTCGGGGCGACCAAAGGGAAAACAATATCGAAAATTTGTTATTTGAAACTCTAAAAGCTGTCGCAGGCGTTCTTTGATTTCCGAAAACTTCTCCTTTTCCTCATGCGTTATGCTACCCACTCCATCTGGCCTATAAAATTGTAAATTGTACAATAGTAGTAAGTAATTGCTTCGGGTAAAAAAATCATATATAAAATGTGTTCGTTACCTATTACCATGCACGTGACTTGCGCAGAAGGCAAACGAATAATGAATTAATGTTGGATCAATCATATGCTCTTTTTCAGCACGATCCAAAAGATCAGAAAGATAGCACAAGTGCCTGTAGCAGCCGCGCACTCCATAACGGGCGCAATACTCATCGAGAACAAATACTTGTCCAGGACTAAACCAACCCTGTTAGGACAACAGATTTTATTTAAATACAATATAGAGTGTTCGAGGAGCTCACCAGAGAGGCATACGGATCATTTAATCGATATTCGAGGGTTAAGTTTTGTAACGTCTTAAACAAAGTAGCATGATCAAATGTACATGGATCCGCACTTATATAATCTTCCATTCCATGCTTACGAGCTTTATCTGCATCTAATTATATTAGGTTTAAAGACTGATATATTCATTTATAATATTGTATAATGTATATAAGGTTTTAATGTTTTTTTCACTTAAACTTATATGAATGAAATATTATCTATTACCCCGATTCCAATAGGCTTCATTTATCATAACAGCGAATTCAGATTCACTACATAGGAATCGAATTCAATTGGATGCTGCATTACCGAGTTCCAATTAGATTCACGCATCCGGCTCTAGTGGAATCGGGGTATATGAGTACTTACCACCTTGAATTTTCGACAAGGCCGAATTTTTGTCCTGTGTTATTGGTGGCGTTGGTTTATGTGACTGGCCAGTTGCTCTATACATGGCCATCACCCAGAGGCTGCACTCATTCTCATCATCACATGCAAATGCAATACTGTCGCCCTCGCGCACAGCATTGAAGAAAAATCGACCGCCATTTAAATCAATGCCGAACATAAGATTTGCTATTAAAAAAAAAAAATAAAATAAACAAAACGTTAAAGAACAATAAATAAATGTGTAGATCAATTTTATGTTTAATACACACCGCTAGCAGCTTCAATGTAGTCCACTGTATAACCATCCAGCTGCATCATCTCGGACGGCTCAGATTTTTTTTCTTTATAACTGCACATTGCAAATGTGTATTGAGAAACTTGAACTAAGACAAAGTAACGGCGCTTCCATTTTTTCCACACAGATTTGCCAATTGCATAAAGATGACTACAGGAATATTATTAATGTGCACACATACATTATTTATGTAAGAAGTCATATAAGGACTACTCGTATGTTGTTCTCAAAACGTACCCACAATGCTTCATATTTAATGGTTTGTCAAGTCTGCAAGCTATTTTTATTCTAACATCCTGGTCTGGTGTATTTTTAGGAACGATCATACGATGCCATTCAGGCGACTAGACAACATAATATACAAAACAATATTAATCGCGTTTTCACGAAGAACACGAAGAACGTTTTCAAAACAAGTTAGATAGATAACTCACTTTGGAAGAAAGTGGAGTAGGCTTAATGGTCACTTTTCCTAACTCTTTGTCCTCCAGCGCCAACATTCCTGGATTTTCCGTATATAGTTTCACTTTTACAACCGGCAATGGATGAGTTGTTGTAAAATCGCCCTGTGTATCCCACCTAGATGTGAAATTTTACGTGTCACTATTTAGATCAAATAAAAAATCTTTGTTTATATTCTTACATTGGTTTTGAAGCCTCGGCCTGGTCAGTTTGAAGCTTCTCACCATTTTCAACTTCCATTGTACAGTAGACAATTCGGTTTGGTGCTAAAGATTTGAGACCTTTTACTTCCATAACAATTACTTCCAATTGAAAAGTAAGTACAACGTCTAGCTTTGTTAATTGTGTGGAACCATCCTCTGAATCACCTTCAAGCTTGGAAAGAGATCCATGGGAACGCAGAATCATTTTTCTTATTTTAAAAATAGATTTGACTACATTAGTATTATAAGCAAATTGTAAAAGTACACACTATATATGTATATATATATTTTTTTTTTTAAATCCCCTAACGAAATTTTGGATTCCTGACACACAACTTTTAGCAAAAATGGCATTATTCGTAACGCAATCTTGACACTTTATCTAACCCGCCAAAAGACAAACATAATCGCAAAGTTTCAAGCTTTACGAGTCTCGAATATAGTTGCGTTCATACGGACGGCCAGACTACGACATGACGGACATTGAACAAAACCAATGATCCCATTTCTTCTTAACTTTAATCTTTACTATTTACTTTATGGAACAAGTAACGGAACCGAAATAAGTTTCAAGTGCTTTCTGGTTTAGCGATAATTGTTCACCAAACATGGGAATAGCTTCCATTTTTAGTACTACATCTAATGCTAAAACTGAAAGATATAAGCTGTCGGAATTTCATTAATTTGTTTTGCCCTCTCCTCTCTGGGGCAAGGCAATTTGAGCATTTGGGACTTACAAAAATGATGGTGTGCTGCAAAATAAATTATCCGGAAGTAGAAGCAATAAATAAGAAAAAGAAGACAAGTTACAGAAATGCTCAATCTATGTTAAACACAATTACCTGTGGTTATAACGCTTCAATTTTTGTAGGCCGTATTTACTGTCCATATTGCCTTTTGATACAGGCAGCGACTCCAGATTGGCCATCAAAAGGTTAATGGATGATTTTAATTCTTCGATGTAGAGGGATTCCATTTCTTTAAGCACAAACTTCGGCATTAGCTTTCGATTTTTCTCCATTTCCCCCACACGCTGCATTCGACCATCCAATTCCCGCCTGATTGCTGCAGCTTGCTCATCAGCAGAATCAAGCTAATACAATAAGAAAATATATAAAATAAAATAAGATTTGCCTTTCTTTTTAACAAGAAACTTGTACAAAATTATGCTTACCATTAATGCATTGAACAGGATTTGATGCTCAAACTTTTTCACAGATAGAATCTGTTGAAACATATCATAAAGTTGCTCCTTGGAAAGAATTAATTCACTATTTAATGACTGTTGCATTCTAGAGGGGCGCTTTGTATCTTCTTCTCCGCTACCCTTAAGTATAATGTCGAACTTCGCCATCCAAGACGTTAACACAGTTTCCTTACTTAATCCATCTATCTCTGGCAGGGATCTGTAAAAAATATTATACATTATTAATTTATAAAAAATAAACACCTTTATAATAGTTATGTAGCCAGTTTATTAATAAATTTTAATGTTTTATTTTTTTTTTTTTATGTGCGTCGCTTTTTTAATTTCACAGAATGACGTTGGGTGCGCTCACAAGTTATCGCGTTATCGATCAGCTCGATACACCACCACATTCCTCGGTAGTGTACATAGACCAATTAAATAACAAGACTGGAAATAAGCAGTGCTCTGTACTGTTAACTAACATTCTGCGTGATCGGAGTGCCAACAGGGGAAAATTGAAATTCTTCGTTCAATTGTTTCGTCAATTCTCGGCGACAACCAGCAGCCATTATTGTTTAGGTTTTTGTTTTGATGGCAAAGTGTGCGATGCGCGAGACAAAGATTAGTTGTTGCCCTTTTTATACCCCGAACCCATAAAATGGGTATATTGTATTTGTGCAAAAGTATGTAAAAGGCAGAAGGAAGCATTTCCGACCCTATAAAGTATATATATTCTTGATCAGCATCAACAGCCGAGTCGATATAGTCATGTCCGTCTGTCCGTCTGTCTGTATGTATGAACGCGTCGATCTCAGAGACTATAAGAGCTAGAGACTTCAGATTTTGCACATAGGCTCATCTAATTCCAAGGCAGTACAAGTTTGTTTCCGATTTTCGATAAAAATATCGTTTTAGAAACTTGATAGAATATAATGAAAATCTGCAAAAATTTCATCGAAATCGGTTGAGAAACACCAGAGATATCGAAGATTGAAGTTTAGTTACAGATGCACACAGACAATGAGTGTAAGCGTTATGTACAGGGTTCGGGGTATCTCCTAGTCGGGAAATCTCGACTAGAGCCTTCTTACTTGTTCATTTCTCTTGTTGTTGTCACAGAAATTGAGTTTTGCAATTTTAGATTTTTGCTTGAATCTGGTTGCTGCTACGCTAGCAAGGAAGGGTAGTTTGACTTTATTTAAACTTTCCGTTTTAAATAGATAAACGCAATATACTTAATTATGCTATTTTTAAAATGTGTTTTGGCCATAAATGTGATTTATATATCTTAATTTGAAATTTATAATAACATTTAAAAAACGTACTATGCTGTCAAATACTTATCTTTCTATACTAAGCTTATATTTGTGGCTTTATAGACAATAAATAATTATTGTGACATAGGGTATTTTAAATCTGTGCAGTTTTAAATGTCAGCAATTGCTACTTTAGCTGCCTTGTTGTTTTCTTATTCTTGTTGTTCACATACACAAAGAGCCCATTTACACGCTGAAGTTTTTTCATTAATTTTTTATTCATTCCGTTTTGAAATTTCTTCGGAATTCAGGTCGCATTTACACGCTGAAGTTTTTCAGTGAAATTTTTTCTTTGAAAATGCAACTCTGGTTTAAATTTATTGTCGATAAACATACATTTCGCCCCGAATTCAACAAGTTCTTTGGTCCACAACATTTGTATTACTAATTTATAAACCACAACAATGTATTTACTATTTGCGCTAATATTTGCTTGTGCAATATTTAGTATCAATAACTTTATTATTCACATCAAACACTGTGCAACTCTGTGTTTACATGCAATCGGAATAAGGCAAATCAAAATTAGAAAAAAAAAATTAACGACTTAACAAGTAGTGAATTTTTGCTTGAAATTTTACCCCTCTACTCCCCTTGCCTACATACAAAAGATTTAGAAAGAAAATTCACGAAAAAACTTCAGCGTGTAAATGGGATCAAAGTGTATTACACATGCATACACACAAACACTAGCCTGACCTAGGCTACGATTCGTGCGTTTTCTTTGCCTAGGTGTCCACAATAATATGCATACACACAAAGACGGGCCAGACTACGCTTTGAAAGTCAGCCGCCGTTTTTATTTAAAAATAAATAATTGTATTTAATATTATAATATTTATTTAAAACACGAATGTTCTATATATATGTATATTAGGGTGGGTCAATTTGTATGGAGTGAAAAAACGTCACCAAGCGGTTATCAGAATCGTAAACTAGGATGAATTCTAAGAAGTTTTGCCCAAGAAACCATGGGTCTAAAATCAATACGGAGCCTCCCATTTTTACGAAGAAGTTTTTGTATCTTGAAGATACATTCATTATTTTATTAAATTGACAAATAAAATATTTTTTGATGTTTAAAAATGCTGCTAAATATTAAACTTTCAGTTTCTTTACCATCCGGTATGGCTATATGGTAATAAAAAAATTATTTTGTATTTTTAAAGCTTAAAAACTGTAGGGTCATTCCGAAAGTATGCAACCATTTTTGTACTTTTTGCTGAGACAAAAAATAAGAGAAAGTATGCAACAATTTTTGTACTAATTAAACTACTAATTTTTTAAAATTCCCAATAGGTTCAAACAATTTTTGATGGTAGTTTTTGAAACAATTTATTTGCAAATATGATAAACCAACATTTCATAGAGACGTTATACAGTTTTGCTCAAGATATAGCTTTTATTTTATCTCTTCCAGCTCTAATTTTTTAATTATGGAGTCTTACATATTAATTGGTTCCTCTGCGAATGATAATACATTATTGAATTTGCAGCATATGAAAGATCCGAATTTTTTAGCTTTTGGTTTGCCAAGTGATTTACAGGAACTTTATTTGCCCAGTTGCCGAGAAAGGCAGTGCGCGCGAAGGCTTTAAAAAAAATTATATATTATCGTGAAAAACTTTACGACCCCTCTGTATTAAGAACTTACAGAAAGCCCACCATTAATTTTAACTGCACTGACTATGTCGATATGATAAACTTAGATAACGACAGCATTTTATCAGAGCCGCCATTTACTGCAAACATACCCCTTGACCATTTATTAACATACATAAATTTTGATTATCCACCGTTTCCGGATCCACAAATTCCTCTACATATTCAAGGAACCGAGAGATTTGTGCAATTATTGAATAGTGTTTCTCGTCGCACTATTGAAAAAAATCGCGATAATGTTATGGCAGTCACGGTCGAATGCCGAAACGCAACACCTAGGATGGACAGCAAACAAGACCTTATCAATAAGTAATTGCAAAATGAAATGTATATTAATTTTCCTCTTATTTTTTGTCTCAGCAAAAAGTACAAAAATTGTTGCATACTTTCGGAATGACCCTACAGTTTTTAAGCTTTAAAAATACAAAATAATTTTTTTATTACCATATAGCCATACCGGATGGTAAAGAAACTGAAAGTTTAATATTTAGCAGCATTTTTAAACATCAAAAAATATTTTATTTGTCAACTTAATAAAATAATGAATGTATCTTCAAGATACAAAAACTTCTTCGTAAAAATGGGAGGCTCCGTTTTGATTTTAGACCCATGGTTTCTTGGGCAAAACTTCTTAGAATTCATCCTAGTTTACGATTCTTATAACCGCTTTGCCGCAAAAAAAATTGACCCACCCTAATGTATATACAGCGAAGCCAAAGTCAAAACGAAACCGGTAAGTTTCGTTAAAGGGGAAGTGGTTTTTGCCTCTTGCGTTTTTGTTTACAGGGCCTTAAAATTAACAATTCTGGTTACCAATCTTGATGTTAATTGGTCTATGGGTAGTGTAAAGATCTTACCAGCCTCCTACTGTTATTAACAGTGTGTTAATTTGTCACTCTTTTTTAAAAAAAAATTGTAATTTCATGCTAAAGTTCTGTTAAGATGTTCTGGTCGAACTTGATTTAAAACAAAACGCAATAAGGAAAAGCATTGTTCACCAAGACAATTGGGATGTTCAAAAGAATCCCATTGACACGAATCAAACACAAACTGATGCTGCAAACCAATTCTGAAGCAGAATTATACAGAGATTCTGAACGATAGAGCTGAAAGTAAGTCCTTACCTTACACGTTTTTCAATGTTATTCCGGAAAACTTCACGAAAATCGTGCTGCGAGCATGCTCCAGATTGAACCATTTTTGTGACGCGCTCCGATTTTAGAAAAACATCATGGTAGCTTTGCACAGCGTTTTGAAAAGCTTCATCGGCCATTATTTGTGTTTCCCCCTTAAGGAATGCCTAGTAGGAAAAAAAAAATTACAACTAGTGTTTAATATTTTACCTCATAATCTTTACTTAATAATAATTTATGTTCCTAAGGGGTTTCCGCTTTTACAAATTTGGAATTTTCGATTCTTTTTCTTTTGCATATTTTTGGAGAATAAAGCCTAGTACTCATGCCTGATTTCTGTATTTCCTGCACCACACAGTTATGTTAACATTTTCGCAAACAGTAAATTTACATTTTATTATATGAAGTTTTCCTGTTTGGCTGGCCATGAGTACAAGGCTTAATTATGTAAAAGCACATCTTAAAAATTTCAAGACGATCCGATCAAAATTGACTAATACCCCGATTCCACTAGAGCCGGACGCACGGATGTAATTGAAACTCGGTAATGCAGCATATTTTTGAATTAGATTCCCATGTGGTGAATCAGAATCATATTCAATCCCGCTCAATTGGAATCGATTTTATGCAGACTTTGGCTGTTACATATTACAACATATTTAGTTTGCAGAACAGCTGAACAGCACCGTAAGCAAAAAAATACCAAATTTCTTATCGATATTTGATTATGAACAGTGCCAAATTGAGTAGAACAGAAAATGCAACAGCTGTCAGCGGCCTTTTACTTGGATGTCTGTTAAAATTATATGCTGTTTCAATTGGGTTGACAGTGGAATCACCTACATTCCCGACTTCGCTGTTATGAAATGTGCAGTCTAGTGGAATCGGGAATTTTGCACACAGACCAGGGTGTCAAACCGAAACGAATTTCGGTTTCGGTTCCGATTCTGGTCCGGACCGAAACGATCGTTTCGGTACAAGGTTCTGTTTTGGTTCTCATTTATATAGGTTCCCGGTTCGGGTTCTGGTTCCAGTTTATATCGGTTCTGTACCGGCTCCGTACCGGTACAACAATTTTTTTTTCATATATTATAAACATTCAAAAGGCCTACTTGAATTTTTTTTTTTTGTGGGACTTGTTAGCATTTCATGACAAAATTAATATAAACTTTTGAGTTGTATAAAACTTGACAGCTCAAATTCAATAAACCATATTTATTTTTAATTATATTAAATTTTTTTATTGGTATGATACACATTTAAAGTTTTAACAAATTTTTATTAATACGTTATTGGTTTCATTCGAAGTGTTGCCACCGTATAACGTTTTTCTCATATAAATTTAGGCCATACAAATTATAAACAACTTGTTTACGTTTACGTTACAATCCTGAAAAAACACACAATGAAGTGCACAGTGGGCGGTTGCAGCCAAGGACAGAAAAAAGTGTAAATAATTTGTAATTGAATAAGGACATGGAATGCTTAATTTAGAGACTGGCTGCAATAGTTGAATTAAATAACAATAGCTGTGACTTTTATGAGATAATTCATAACTAAGTACTATTTAAACTAATATCAGATTTATAATTTTGTCCCACTGTCACACGCTTTGCATATTTTTAAATGCCGTTGCTTAAAAATTTTTAACTAATAGAACGACGCGAACAGTACCGTCATTATTGTGTTGTATATGTGAAATATTATTCAAGTAACGGTAAAAATCAGTTGCCAGCCAATGCAGAATGCAGAATTAAAAAAATAAGAAACTCAGAACTGAAACCGTACCGGTACGACGTTTTGGTTTTTTTATTATACCGGTACAAAATAATATTGGTTCCAGGTTCCGGTTCTCAGAACCTTTGAGAATATCGGTTCCGGTACAGGTACCGGTACCCCATTTGAATTGGTTCTTAGCGGTTCCGGGTTTTGGTTCTGATTCGGTTTGACACCCTGACACAGACACATACATATTAAAAAACAAAAAAATCTTATTGAATGAATATTAATGAAGTTCTTACCTGAAATCGTTGAGTGATTACCTCTAGCTGCTGTTTTGTTATTTTTGGTTGTCTTTTGGTCATGTCCGTGGGTTGCTTAGCATTGAATGGATACGATATGCATCTTGATATAAATACATACAACTGAATGCGCCGCTTGCGGTCTTCTTCCTCGCGTTCGTGTTTTTCCTTTAATATAAATATATTATGATTTTTCAGTTGTAGTAACATTAAAAAAAGAAAGAGAAAAGATAAGACTTACATGTGAATCGCCGACATCGTGCTTATCGCTGACAACTGATGGTGATGGCGATAGTGGGCGTGGCAGCGAGTTAGCTCGCGATGATCCGAGACTTTGGTTTAATGTTTCTTGCGATACACCACTAAATGACGATATCAACGTTTTGTTATTACTTTGGGTTAGGGTTACCTTCTGATGAGGGGCCGCTTCTAACTGCGTGTGTGTTGGAGCGTTAATTCTTGGTAGTATATTGGGTGCTTGAGCCCCATTGTTGAAATTTAGGTGCAGGGATGACAACATTGTTACTTGAAATTTGTTATTTGGATGATGATGCTGATTTTCATAATGTTGGTGTGGATTTTTTTGCTGATGATGTGCTGGATGTGCTTTGCACAGTTGCTGAGCTATAATGCTACTTCTTTGTGCCCCAACACCGACCAGAACCAGACACCATGATGATCGGATCGTTATCAAATGTTTAAATATTTGTTTGCCAATGTTGATTGTTTTGATGGTCGACGTGGATGGATGTTTTGGTTCAGATTTAGTATTAGTATGTAGTCGTATAGGGTATAGCCAAATTTAGTCCAAATGCAAACCATCCACTCAACAATCGATGAAAATTAAATTCAAATGCGTAACATGGATGTTAATGTAAATATTTAATGTAAATAATTATATATATATATATATATATATATATATATATATATATATATATATATATATATATATATATATATATATATATATATATATATATATATATATAATTTGCATTCGTGCGATAAAACCATGGTTTTCATTGTCGTTCATATACGATGTGCGAAATAATTGTATTTTATTGTATTTGTCGAAATATATGTGCATGTGTTTAAGATTTGGATGAACGTAGAGACCCGAAAAAACAAAATATTGAAAGGAGTTAATTTTTGCAATTAAATTTAATTTGATATGGACAATTAAAATATAGTCAAATCTAAAATGTTATCAGTTTTCAAAACATAAATGAAACGTGCTTAAAACGAGTAAGAATGCTCAACAAGCTTTAGTGATAAAGTGATAAATATTATCGGTTTTTATGCCCACTTTTTTTGTTATCCGAAGTTGCAAAGAATTCATTCACAAGTTAATTTAGAAATAGTATTTGGAAACCAAACGATTATAATTTGAATTAAAAACAAGTAAAAACGTTGCAGTCAGACGCAACCGATTGCGGAATACTTTGATACCAGTAAAAGAACGGATGGTAAGGAGTTTGCTTGCAAAGGAGTGGGCCGGGTGGTAAACATCGCCAGCTATCATGTTACCAAATTTGGTGACTTTTGCTCAAAAGCTGTGAAAGATAACTTAACTTCAAAATGTAAAAGGTGGGCGTGGCATCCAAATTTTTGAATCAATTGTTTTTAACTGTCACTATCTATCTTCCTACCAAGTTTGGTGGCTCTACCTAAAAAACTGTTAAAGATATAGCCGACTCCAATTTTATAACGCTTGGGTGGGCGTGGCATCCAAAATTTTGATGCAGATCTTTGGTATATGTTGCCTTCTATCTTTCTACCGAATTTACGGGCTCTAGCTTAAAAACTGTAAGAGATATCGAAATTTCCGATTTTAAATGGTGGGCGGCAGAGGTGGGCGTGGCATCCAAATTTTTGATGCAGATCTTTTGTAGATGTCACCATATATCTTCCTACCAAATTCGGTGACTCTAGCTCGAAAAATGTCAGAACTAAAGGCGTTTCCAATTTCAAGTAGAAGGGAGGATGGGGGCGGAATCATTGGGCGTGGCATCCAAAATTTTTATGCATTTTTTTGGGGAACGTCTATATCTATATTCACACAAAATTTGGTGGCTCTAGCCCAAAACATGTGAAAACTATAGGCGTTTCCAATTTCAAGGAGCAGGGATGATGGGGGCGAATGGAGTGGGCGTGGCATCCAAAATTTTGATGCAGTTTTTTCAGGGACATGACTAGCTATCTGCGTGCAAAATTTGGTAACTCTAGCTGTAAGAATGTGAGACAAATTTGGTTTTATCGGTTTTCAGTTATCGAATTTATCGATTTCCCATCCTCCTAGTAGGCGTGGCAGCCCAATCTTAACACTTTATCTGTACCGTCTATAGATAAACATAATTGCAAAGTTTCAAGCTTTACGGGTGTCGAAAAAAGTTGCGCTCATACGGACGGACGGACAGACGGACAGACGGACACCATGACGGACATTGCACAAAACCAATATACTATGAGACCTTCGGTATCAAAGTATAAAAATACAAAATAAAATTTATTTTCCTAAGTAATTTTAATTATCAATTTTTGAAATAAAAGAAAAAAGCATTAAAAATATAAGTAACGGTTTAATAAATTTTTAATATTAAAATTAAATTTAGTAATTAAATAAACTTTAAAAATTTAAAATAAAAGTTTTTCCTGTTTTCGAATTTGACATACAAAAAGTAACAAATGTGTCTATTTTCCACTCATCTTCTAATATTTGCGGTGCCTGGACATGAGCAATCTTACTTGTTCACTAAGAACCCCAAACATATTTTACAAGAAAGTATATGTTTTTTGTTTACGTGAAAAGTGCACTAGGTTGTCAGCACATTATGCTTACTATTTGTATTATTATGACCACGGTATTAGTATATTTTGAAAGTGAGCATACAAACCTTGGAATTCCGTTATTAGGGACCTCGAGGCTGCCTCCTTCTGCACTTAGTTGGGCCTGTTCATTTTTCGATGTCGCCCCGCCTCCGTTGTTACTGTTCTCAACACGGTTATTTCCACCACCTGCAGCAGCCGTCAATGACCTTTGGTTTGATTGATGATCGCCATTTTGGAAATTCGAGCCAGATATGGTAACAGGTATGGGTGCGGGGCCCGATGTTGGTGGTGCGGCGGTTGCGGTTGGAGGCGCTCTATGCGGAGCACCGACACGCCCTTTATTGGGCAAATTTGCAACGGTGTCATCATCTACATCTTCTTCACTAGAGCTGGGGTCTATCATTGCCAGGTAGAAGGTTCCTCAGTTCAAAATAACAATATGGCTATTGCAGCTTAGCTGTAAAAAAAAACGTATGATTATTTGTTGATTTCGATTTAGCAATAAGCAGAAAGTTCAAAAGCACACACACACGATCAAGATAATATATACTTTATACATTTGCACAAAACCATTATTCCCTTTTTACCCATTTCATGGGTTCAGGGTTTTAAAAAAAAATGTAAAGTAATAAATTGTTATCGTGCTAGCACTAAGCAATTATACATAGAGGCTGCAAACGGCGAAATTCCAACTGCCGAAAATATGCCTCGGCACTTCGGCTGCTAAAAGCAGCGAGCCGATTTGGCAGACCTAAAGCGCAGCTCAAAAAGTACAAGCATTGAGCAGTTATACATGTACATGCATAGCAGCCAGCAATTGTCTGTGTATACCTCTGTATGACAGCGATGTATGCATGCTATGCGTGCTGTTCGCTCTGAACGGCTGTCAATTGTGGAAGGGGGATCGCAGCAGCAGCGAGCGAACAACAAGACATGAGCATGGGAGAACTGCTGGACCATGATACAATTATACTAGGTAGCAGTGATGCCGATTTGGCCTTTTTCCGGACAGATCTGTCCTGTTTTTTAGGTGCTTCGTCCGGAAAAAATATCAAACATCCCCTATCCGGAAATCTGGCCTTTTTTAGACTTTATTTGATTGATTAAAACCTTAACTCTTTTTTCAAAGTGATCTTTTAAAAACAGTGTGGTATCATACTTTGTGTGAACAAGTAAGAAGGCTCTAGTCGAGATTTCCCGACTAGGAGATACCCCGAACCCTATACTTAACGCGTACAGTCATTGTCCGTATGCATCTGTGACCTAAACTTCAATCTTCGATATCTCTGGTGTTTCTCAACCGATTTCGATGAAATTTTCAGAAAAGTTATATCATTACCCATTATTTCAATCCCTATTTTTACATTTTCCAAATTCGAGAAATTTTTGTAATCGATCACATGTGTATATCGGAAACCAGAATAGTTATCGATAATTTAAAACAAACTTGTTCCGCTCATGGTATATGAGAACTTATATTCAAAATCTGAAGTCTCTAGCTCTTGTAGTCTCTGAAATCGACGCGTTCATACAGACGGACGGACGGACAGACGGACATGGCTATATCGACTCGGCTGTTGATGCTGATCAATAATATATATACTTTATGGGGTCGGAAATGCTTCCTTCTGCCTGTTACATACTTTTGCACAAAACCATTATACCCCTTTTACCCAATTTATGGGTTAGGGGTATAAAAATAAAATATAGAATGTCTGAAATCCAAAATAGCTCTATCCGGTACCAAAGTGGATGTTTTTGAAAAGGACTTCGTAAAGCATGTTAAACGAGATTTGGATTTGGGCTATGAATTTGAGTCAAATTTGAAAACATTGAAAGAAAAAATTGATGACGCAACAGAGCAGACAATCCGATTAACCTGCACATATTTTGTGATCGAGTGGATCAATCAGCTAAAGCAGATGTTTGTGTTAAAATGTAAGCTATTATTTATGTGCTAAAAATATTTTTGGATTTAGATTGCCGGACAACTATGAAATTCTTAAACAAGTTGACCGGTTTTCTGTCGATGGTGCTCTACGAGCGAATAAATATCCCTTTTTGCCAATTTTGGAACTCTTCAAACTCGGTGACGAAACTAAATCTAAAATAGTTTCGCTATATAGCAACATACAGCTAGTAATATGGGAGAATGTTGATAATGGTTCGAAGTTTTGGTCACAAGTTAAAAAATATCGGGACTCGGCAGGTAACAACCCGTTTTCGGAGCTGGTAACATTCGCGCTGACAGTGCTTTCGTTGCCATGGTCGAACGCGGAGGTCGAAAGGGTGTTTGGCCAAGTAAATATGGAAGACAAATTTTTTTTGTCCTGTTTTCTGTCCTTTTTTTTTTTAGTTTTTAGCCTGTTTTTCAGTATTTTACGGACGTTTTGGCCTTTTTTGTAAAAAAAAAAAAAATTGGCGTCACTGCTAGGTAGTGACGCAGTCGCTCGCTCTCGTTTTTCTTTGCCTTATTCTTCAGTCTCGAGCCGAGCGTTGTAAGCGAAGCATCTCCACGCACAAATTTTTCTGCTGTGTATGTATGTGATTTTGCTCGAGACTTCGATATGCCTCCATATTGTTTTTTATGCAAAATGTGAGAATGATTTATTTCCTTTGTAACTTGTATTTAATCATTCGGGTCTTAGTTGCAACAAACAACTTAAATATACATATGCATGCACGTACAAATTTCTGTGTAACGACACAAGCGTATATACAAATTCATTACTCTCGCTCTCGCTCTTATGTACTCATTTTATAAGGCAAAGCGCGCGACTGAATTACACTACCTAGTATAATTGTATCATGATCCAAGCTAGATTTTGTTTCGCATTTAAAATGCGGAACAGATAACACACACTTTAAAGACTAGGCACAAAAACCCAAAACCAAATCGACAACCCCACCCCCGCCCCAGCCCCCACCAACCCACCATGACCAGTTTTAACCATGTGTTACTAATAAGGGTGGAAATCGAAATAGAGCTTTCGTTTCGTTAGCGCTCTTAATTGTACACACACTTCACTACACACATCACTTAACTAACTCAAATTCTTTTTAATATGTTAGTCCGTAGTTTGTATTTGTATTTGAATGCACATTGAAACAATTGTAAATTTCTTACCAGGCATTTTCTTACTACGGTATTTTACATATGTATGAGAACTACTAACAAAGTGGATGGTTCAGTGTGTCCCCACTTACCTACAAATACAGAAATAAGTGTGAATGTGTGTGTGAATATATATACTACGTGTTTGTACCACTTTTATTAAGAGTAAATTACCAAAATGCAAAATTGCTGAGTTTTTTGTTTTTTGGTAACAATATTAACACTACTGCCAAACACACACACACACACACACTTTTAGAAAGAGCTGTATCAACTTACGCATAATTATTGAAACTACTAAATTTTTTATTATATCGTCCAGTCAAACAGATTTGAATGCAGGTTTCCGAGATCGTTGGGGGTGGTTTTGTGTTAGCCATTAAACGTGATGTAAAAACTGTTAGATCATGCTTGCACAATACCTATTCAGTATAGATTATAAAATTAATTTTCGCGTTGCTGCTTAATTAATCGTACACAAACGCTCAATTTTTTTACTGAAACTGATTACTAACGCTTTTACAGTTTCTTGACTAGCGGTGGTGGTAAGCCGATACATTCGATTTGTATTTATAAGCTTCACTAACGATTCATCGCTTATTTTATATAAAAATAGCTAAAGACTCGTAGCTTCAACACTTTATTTTGCAAAATATGCATGCGTTATTTGTTACACAGTAAGTTCATTTACGCAGTTTTCCGTAGTTGATATTTAATTTTCCCGATACAGCAATCTGTGTTGAATAATTTATTTAAGGGTAGCAGCACTGTTTTTTCAAAATATGGCAACGCCAGAAATGAACATGTGTGGCCAGAAGAGCTGGAAAACAATCGATGCTTTCGATGTTTTCAGAGGTATTTTAAAACCACTTTTTAAGATTTGTTATAAACCTATTTACGTTGATTTATTGAATACTCAATAGAGTTAATAAGATTTGTACAGAAGTACACAGGCTTTTATTGTATTAGCATAACACTAATAAGTTTACAAATAACAAAATAACAACTTCATTATATTATACCTATAATTGATGTGTATATAAATGAAAAAAGAAAATCTGCCAAAGCAAATGACAAAAATTACTCGCTATATTCTGTTTCCGCTCGTGTATGCTTCGAAATTGTGCTATGTTAGTTAACAGAAGATCGCCAGTTCCTGTTACCAGAGAAGAAACGCCTCTAATAGCGTATTTCCACTGCTCAGTTATTCTCAGATATGTTAGTCAACAGTAACTGAGGTTCAGTTTGCATGTATTCTGCCATAAGGAATTAACTGAAGTAAAACTGACCGTAAATATTAACTGAAGAGGAACTGGTTCATTTGAACACTTGTTCGATAAAACATCGCTGTTAATGGGCACTTTTAATGTAACAGTCGCAAAACAGATGATTGTGAATAGCAGAAATTGTGAATAAGTAGGCGCAATATTTAATAATACTCAAAATTGAATTAAAAATGTTGTTTTTTGATGAATTATTGTAGGAAACAATTGAACTGGGTGCCAAGGTTCAAAGGATTGCTTTTAAAACTATGGGCGGATAATTTTGTTGCACTTAGGGCAGTTCAGAATAACTCCCAAGTATATAGGAAAATGGTCTTGTACTGCTTGTGCAATGCAAGCAAAAATGCTTGTAGGCATTAAAAATAAGCTATAAAAGTTGGTAACAAGCTGTTACTTATTTGCAATGTACAGTTTCGGTTAGTTTTTCTCACTTTTTTGCAAAAAATACAAAGCAAAACAAACCGAACAGCTGATTTATTTACGGAGGTTCAGTTAACAGAGCAATGGAAACAGCTTTCGTCAGTTACTGTTAAAATTTACGGATACGGAGCAGTGGAAATACGCTATAACAGCATTACAGCCTTCGAAGTACAAACAATCGATAGTGGAAACATAGCATCGATGCAAGATGTATTTAACAAGGTGGTCCCATTTGTGACAGCTCGGTACCAGTGTATGAGAAAGAGAGCCAGGCCCGTACCGTGGTAGGTGCAAGGGGTAGCTAAGCTACCCCTGGGCATGATGGCATAACATAAGGTGGTACATTTATAACCAGTGATGCCGATTTGCCCTTTTTCCGGACAGATCTGTCCTGTTTTTAGGTGCTTCGTCCGGAAAAAATATCAAACATCCCCTATCCGGAAGTCTGGCCTTTTTTAGACTTTATTTGATGGATTTAAACCTTAACCTTTTTTTTCAAAGTGATCTTTAAAAAACAGTGTGGTATCATTTTTACATACTTTGTATGAAAAATAAACTACTGGGTTATTTGATTTTAAGTATGGAATGTCTGCAATCTAAAATAGCTCCATCCGGTACCAAAGTGGATGTTTTTGAGAGGGACTTCGTAAAGCATGTTAAACGAGATTTGGATTTGGGCTATGAATTTGAGTCAAATTTGAAAACATTGAAAGAAAAAATTGATGACGCAACAGAGCAGACAATCCGATTAACCTGCACATATTTTGAGATCGATTGGATCAATCAGCTAAAGCAGATGTTTGTGTTAAAATGTAAGTTATTATTTATGTGCTAAAAATATTTTTGGATTTAGATTGCCGGACAACTATGAAATTCTTAAACAAGTTGACCGGTTTTCTGTCGATGGTGCTCTACGAGCGAATAAATATCCCTTTTTGCCAATTTTGGAACTCTTCAAACTCGGTGACGAAACTAAATCTAAAATAGTTTCACTATATAGCAACATACAGCTAGTAATATGGGAGAATGTTGATAATGGTTCGAAGTTTTGGTCACAAGTTAAAAAATATCGGGACTCGGCAGGTAACAACCCGTTTTCGGAGCTGGTAACATTCGCGCTGACAGTGCTTTCGTTGCCATGGTCGAACGCGGAGGTCGAAAGGGTGTTTGGCCAAGTAAATTTGGAAGACAAATTTTTTTTGTCCTGTTTTCTGTCCTTTTTTTTTATTTTTTTAGCCTGTTTTTCAGTATTTTACGGACGTTTTGGCCTTTTTTGTAAATAAAAAAATTGGCATCACTGTTTATAACAGAGTCGCTCTCTCGTTTGTCCGGTATTTTCAGTGCTTC
The DNA here is from genome assembly GCA_018152825.1 of Scaptomyza hsui. NCBI lineage: Eukaryota > Metazoa > Arthropoda > Insecta > Diptera > Drosophilidae > Scaptomyza > Scaptomyza hsui. The sequence goes on from JAECXO010000267.1 coordinate 1,202,876, forward strand.
CCTGCTTGTTGAACGAGAAGGTTCTGTGCGGACGAATGTTTTCTTGATTATTTTAGCATTTAGCTGTATAAACGCAAAAATAACGATTAATTGCAAATGGAAAATTATTAATAATAAGAATTTGACAATATAAGGTTGTTTGTATAACAAAAAAGGGCTTAGCTTTAGGCATTTCGTTGACACTAGCAGTGCTATGTGCATCTCACTCGCACGTGTCGCTACCACAAAATAGCGGAATGTAGTTTGATTCACAGATCGCCGTGCTGCAAGCCGAATAACGACCGAATTATTGTTGTGTTCGTGCGTCTACACTGACCGGCGTGAATTGACCGGCAACGGCAGCATACAAAAATATAAAAATATCTACGGCAAATTGCATTTTCATATCTATTGTACATTTTGCTTCCTTTTAGGTAGCACAGCTACCCCTGAAATCTTGGCCACGGTACGGGCCTGAAGAGAGCTCATCGATATCTCAAAGCAATTGAATCGATTTCTATGTGAACAAAAACAGCTAAAGGGCTGTTTACTCTCAACTTAACTTAACTTAATTTAATTTAAGGAAATGTATGCGTTTACTCTCAATTTAATTTAACTTAAGAAAGCAGTGTGTAAAGCGTGTAAAATTATGTTAGCAGTGTTGTTAGCCCTCCGTTACATTTTGAATCGTTATTTAAACGCATTTCTACATGAGCAAATGGCTTGTGCTTGTAGGTAGCTTTCTAACATTTTATTGGCCATCGTTTTATTTAAAAAAAAAAAACCATAGGGACTAGGGCAAAAAAAGGGTGAAAAAGGTTAAGAAAATAATGTACCTTCGGATATACACCTGGTGTCTGGCTGGACCCCTATATATTTATTAAAGTGTATGATGCATTTTGACCATTCCACCTAAAATACTACCTGTTTAATATAATAAACAAATAATACCATGGATCCGTTGCCTGTGCGCAGGTCAGTAAAAAGCAGGTATTTGAAAGTACCCTAATGATAAAAGGGTTTATTTTCTTGCTGGAGATTATAAGCGCATAGACACTTTGTTAGGTATATAAGGACTAGGATTTTACATCGTTTGTTCAGTTGTCGATTGAACGTTGAACACAAAACACTCTAGTGCCGATACAAAACATAACAATCTGCATTGAACTGTTTTGCCGCTCGTTTTCTGACTATAAGAAAAATTAAATATGGATAAAGTTGCTGGAGCTTTTGGGATGTACCTTAACATCGTTGAACTGTATAAACAGCAGGAAAAGCAGAAAAAAAAGAAGAGGCGTTGGGCAGTACGTCCAATAAATCGGGACTGGCACACGAGTGGGTACTTCACCAAGACTTTCTCAGCTATAAGAGATTTGGATGAAGAACAGTTTTTTATTCATACCCGAATGCCTAAAAAACTGTTCCAGCTTTTGTTGAGTTTGTTGGGTGACAAACTCAGGAAGCCGCGACAGCGCATTAGCAAGAAGAGCGGCTTGAAATAACATTATTGTAAATTTTTTTTTATATATGTACATAAATTATGTGTATGTACTTTATTTGTTATAATTGTTTATTTTACAGATTTTTATCTCATGGGACAAGTTTGCAATCGATTGCTTGGAGTCATAAACTCGGCAAAACTACGATATGGAAGATTATTTTTGAAACTTGCGAAGCTTTATGGGATGTTCTGTCAGTCATTTATCTGTCACCTCCAACCGAGTTGCAATATAAAGACATTGCGGCTGATTTTGAAACTTTGTGGAACTTGCCGAATTGCGTTGGTGCAGTGGATGGAAAGCATATCGCAATTAAGTGCCCTAAGAATAGTGGCAGCATCTATTTTAATTACAAACAAGTAAAAACGTTGCAGTCGGAAGCAACCGACTGCGGAATACTTTGATACCAGTAAAAGAACGGTTGATAAGGGGGAATGCAGGGGCGAAGGGAGTGGGCCATGTGGTAAACATCGCCAGCTATCATGTTACCAAATTTGGTGACTTTAGCTCAAAAACTGTGGAAGATAACTTAACTCCCAAATTTGAAAGGTGGGCGGCAGAGGTAGGCGTGGCATCCAAATTTATGAATCAAATGTTTTTAACTGTCACTATCTATCTTCCTAATAAGTTTGGTGGCTCTAGCTCAAAAACTGTTAGAGATATAGCCGACTCCGATTTTATAAGGCGGGTGGCTTTGGTGGGCGTGGCATCCAAAATTTTGAATCAAATGTTTTTAACTGTCACTATCAATCTTCCTACCAAGTTTGGTGGTTTTAGCTCAAAAACTGTTAAAGATATAGCCGTTTCCGATTTTAAAAGGCGGGTGGCTTAGGTGGGCGTGGCATCCAAAATGTTGATGCATTTTTTGGGGAACGTCAATATCTATCTTCACACAAAATTTGGTGGCTCTAGCCCAAAAAATGTGAAAACTACAGGCGTTTCCAATTTCTTGGAGAAGGGGAGATGGGGGCGGAATCAGGGGGCGTGGCATCCAAGTTTTGATGGGGAATGTCAGTACCTATCTTGACACAAAATTTGGTGGCTCTAGCCCAAAAAATTTGAAAACTTTAGGCGTTTCCAATTTCATGGAGAAGGGGGGGATGGGGGCGGAATCAGGGGGCGTGGCATCCGTATTTTTGGTCAACGTCAATATCTATCTTGACACAAAATTTGGTGGCTCTAGCCCAAAAAATGTAAAAACTATAGGCGTTTCCAGTTTCAAGGAGCAGGGATGATGGGGGCGAAAGGAGTGGGCGTGGCATACAAAATTTTGATGTTTTTTTTTCAAGGGCATGACTAGCTATCTGCGTGCAAAATTTGGTAACTGTAAGAATGTGAGAAATATTTGGTTTTATCGGTTTTCAGTTATCGAATTTATCGATTTCCCAGCCTCCTAGTAGGCGTGGCACCCCAATCTTGACACTTTATCTGTCGCGCCTATAGACAAACATAATTGCAAAGTTTCAAGTCTCTAGCTTTACGGGTGTCGAAAAAAGCTGCGTTCATACACACGGACAGACGGACACCATGACGGACATTGCACAAAACCAATATACTATGAGACCTTCGGTATCAAAGTATAAAAATCATTCTGCATAGTTTTAATGGCGACCTGCGATGCTCGATACACTTTCACTGCTACTAGTGTGGGAAGCTATGGAAGTGAAAATGATGCAGGTATATATTTCACGTTCATTTATTATGTAAACCTAAGTAATTATAATGTTATTGTCTTTAACAGGTGTTTTCCGCTTATCAGATATTGGCACAAAACTTTTAGACGGGACACTACCATTGCCACCAAACAAACCTCTACCCAACTGTAGCGATACGGAACCATTCCCGCATTTTTTTGTTGGCGATGCTGCTTTCCCGTTGAGGAAAAATTTGATGAAGCCAATTTCACCAGCACGATCAGGGCTTACATTGTCGCTTGAAGACAATGTTTACAACTACAGAATTTCAAGGGCACGTCGAACTATTGAGAACAGTTTTGGTATTTTGACAACTCGTTGGCGTATTTTGAATACAACGTTGCCAGATAACTGTGAAAAGATTGTTCTGACGTGTATGGCATTACATAATTTTATTGTGTTAAATGATTTGGATCGTTGGAATTGCCCTCCTACCAGTGTTGCCAGCTCCGCTTTTTTCCCGTCAAATCTGGCTTTTTTTAAAAGTCATTTGCTAGAAAAATTCAAAAACAGCGGGCAACGGGAAATCTGGCTTTTTTCTTTTTAAATCAAGCTTTTTTTCCGCTTTTTTTTCGTACAAGCACACAGTATGAAACAAGAAGATATTTCTGGTATTCGTTTGATCGATACTTACCAATGCCATCTTTACTTTGAATGCGATGGTATTGAGACTGTATCGATATTTCGATCGATTGTTTTCTGTTGTAAGAAATCTCGAAGTACATCGCTACATTGATGTTTTTCCCATATCTTACTCGCGCCAAAAGTTTTATTAAAAAAGTATGCCAAAAGAATACAAGCAAAAATGTCGGGATGGCTGGCTTAAAAGTGATGAATTTAAAGCTTGGGCACGAAAAGATGACACGGACGAAAGAAGAGTTTTGTGCAGCTACTGCAAGTGCAGTATTACTGCAAAACTGTCGGATTTGCGCGCCCACAGTGCAACAAAAAAGCATACAAGTGCTTTAAGCGGCTTTAAGCAAACAAACAAAATTGATTTTGTGAGTTTGCCAGTGAAGACAGTGGAGCAGGAGGCAGCGCTTAGCCTTTTTATTGCCGAGAATACGTCATTGGCCCAAATAGATCATTTGGGCAACTTATGCGCCAAAAAGTTTGAGAGTGACACTACGGCTCGCATAAGACTGCACCGGACCAAGTTTTGGGACGGCATTTTTTAGAGGACTTGTGAGCCGATATAGGGGACTCAAAGTTTAGTCTCCAGATAGATGAGTCAACGGACATTAGTGTCGCCAAACTTTTAGGTACGTATTACATAATAATTTTAACTCTTATTTTGTATTGTATTTATCATAACTTCAATGTGTACCAACGCGTTTTTTAAACTTAATTTTCTTGGACCATGGAAAAGCCTCCGCATTTTTAGCTTTTTCCATCATCCGTCCCGTCAAAATCAGCCCTTTTTTTCAACAAAAAGTTGGCAACACTGCCTCTGACAACAGCGTTATATTGGGTGGCTGGCGAACTGAAATGCAGTCCTGCAACAGCGTTCGAGAATATATGTCTCATAGCCGCAAAAGCTCCAACTATGCCATGTCACTAAGAAACAAATTGCGTAGCTATTTTATAAATGAAGGAGCAGTTTCGATCTAGTTTCGTAATAGCATTAAGCAAGTACACGTAGAGGAGTCAAACGCAAAAAATCCAATAGCCTAATTGGTCCAATTTGCGGAGGAACCACCCTCATTCGGCTGCTGAAAGCATCGAGCCGAACGCAAATTTTGACTCGATACAGACGGACTGCCAGCAATTTGCTGTGTATGCGTCTGTATGTCAGCGACGTGATCGCCGTTAGGTGTATATATGTGTATATGTATGTTTCAGTATGCTGTTTGCTCTGAGCTGCTGTATATTGTGGAAGGGGGATAGCAGCAGCAGAGTGCGAACAACAACAACACATGAGCATTTTTTCTGTATTTGGTGGCTCCGAGATCAAATGAAGCAAAAATCATTTGGGCGAATGTATACCTAAATACACATATATATGTGTGTGTGTATGTGCGCATGCATATTTTTTCAGTTTTTGGTGGCTCTCAAGTGATTTGGGATTTTGTTACTTTTCTAGCAACGCATATCAAGTGTGTGTGTGTGTGCATGTGTATGTTCATGTGCAGCACATTTGAATGTATGCGTAGCAATTGCCTTGGCTATTCTTGACCTGTCTCAATTTGTATGATCTTTTAGCAATTTTATTAAAAGTAAGGATAGCTATAAAATTAATGTTATTAAATGATAATTTTTTGTTTATTTTTAAAATGCATCTTAATCATTAAGATGCATTGTCCATAGTTCATAATATGATTAATAATAATTTATATATTTTAATATATATATATATATGTATATAATTATATATTATATATTTATGTGTTCTCGAGACCCTAAAACATCATAACTAAATCTATATTAAATACCGACAGCCAATATTTAAAATTAAAATTTGGCGCGCATTTGAATCTGCCTACAAAACACAGGCAATTTCTGTTTTTGCACTTTCTGGTCATCCATACTCTTTCGAGATATTAGCTATATGACACCAGCAAACAATTTTGCAACACAGCTACCATGCAGTTGCGCATTAACATATAAAATATGCACACATATTCCGAAAGAGTATTCAGAACTGTATTTCTGTTGAGATCGCTGGGACTTGTGTGCGTTTATTGAGTAGAGAAAAGGTTTTTTGTTGGCACGCAGTTGCCGCGAGCCTGAGATTTTCTTCCAGCTGGCGACACATGAACCATTTATACTCTTTCGGAATATTTTATATGTAAATGCGCAACTGCATGGTAGCTGTGTTGCAAAATAGTTTGCTGGTGTCATATAGCTAATATCTCGAAAGAGTATGGATGACCAGAAAGTGCAAAAACAGAAATTGCCTGTGTTTTGTAGGCAGATTCAAATGCGCGCCAAATTTTAATTTTAAATATTGGCTGTCGGTATTTAATATAGATTTAGTTATGATGTTTTAGGGTCTCGAGAACACATAAATATATAATATATAATTATATACATATATATATATATATTAAAATATATAAATTATTATTAATCATATTATGAACTATGGACAATGCATCTTAATGATTAAGATGCATTTTAAAAATAAACAAAAAATTATCATTTAATAACATTAATTTTATAGCTATCCTTACTTTTAATAAAATTGCTAAAAGATCATACAAATTGAGACAGGTCAAGAATAGCTAAGGCAATTGCTACGCATACATTCAAATGTGCTGCACATGAACATACACATGCACACACACACACACATTGATATGCGTTGCTAGAAAAGTAACAAAATCCCAAATCACTTGAGAGCCACCAAAAACTGAAAAAATATGCATGCGCACATACACACACACATATATATGTGTATTTAGGTATACATTCGCCCAAATGATTTTTGCTTCATTTGATCTCGGAGCCACCAAATACAGAAAAATGCTCATGTGTTGTTGTTGTTCGCACTCTGCTGCTGCTCTCCCCCTTCCACAATATACAGCCGCTCAGAGCAAACAGCATACAGAAACATACATACACACATATATACACCTAACGGCGATCACGTCGCTGACATACAGACGTATACACAGCAAATTGCTGGCACTCCGTCTGTACCGAGTCAAGCGCCGGCGCATGAATGACTTGCACTTTTTTAGCTACGCAAATGGTCTGCAAAATTTGCGTTCGGCTCGCTGCTTTCAGCAGCCGAATGAAGGTGGTGCCTCCACAACGCATTTTTTCGGCAGTTGGGAAAACGCGATTTGACTCCTCTACGTGTACTTGCTTAATGGTAATAGTCTTTGAATGCTGCTGTTGCCTGTGCCAAGCTATCGTCCGCGGTGGATTTTCCCTTTCTTTTATTTTGCGGAGGTTGCGATGGCTCAGGTAAAGGTTGCGGTGCAGGTGGTGGTGTGGTTTCCATAACCACCAGCTCATCAAAACTTAAATTACTGGACAACACGTCCTCGCTCTCAATTGAAGTTGCCGCTGACTTCTCTGCCGCCTCGAAATTTGACTTTTGTCTGAACAATAAAAGCATTTTAAATGTAAAAAAAAAAAAACAAACATATTATAATTAAGTAATTACCGGCGTTGCTGCATATGGTTTTTTAAAAACATCAAACTTTCGAAATGCAGCCATTCTGATGTCATCCCAGCTCCACTGCCTGAGGGTGCACCATCCTCAACTCCTTTGAAAAACGCTGTGTCAAATTTAACCAATGCCTTTCACAGATGTCAACTTTAACAAACAAAAATGTCAATGCAAAACAAATTCAACAATTTTTATTAATATACTAACCATTGCAACGAAGTTCTTTAGAAATCGCAGCCCACACTTCTCTTTTTTTTTATTATATTCTTAAAGTCTTTTGACTTTTTGTCGAATAATAATGGATGTTTTTCAACTAAAATAATAAGTTTCTGTTCATCCATTTTAAATTTTACTTTCTTACCTTTTTGTAAAAACCGTTTAACGTTTTGCATCACACTTTTTGATCAGCTGTTTGTATTTTCACGCTTATCAACACTAAAAAAATTTAAGAATCTGCAACCTGCAGGTTCAGAACTAAATTAAGTTAAGTTAAGTTGAGAGTAAACGCTCACATTGAGAGCCATATGTTTGATTGAGTCAGCTGACTGTTAAATTAAATTAAATTAAGTTAAGTTGAGAGTAAACAGCCCTTAATTAGTGCACATTGTAGCATTGTAGGCGATATTTGTGTACGATGATTTTCATCGATGGACACTTACATCATAGATTAATAAACTTAACATAGATTGGAAATTAACAGTGGCCAGTTTACGGCCCTGTTCATTAAAACCAACGAGTATGTATATCTAGAGGAATATTTTCTAGGGCCGAACTCGTGCTCGCCGAATTGCACGAAATATTTAAATCCAGAACCCAAACAGCTGTTAGTGCCCCAGCGGCAAACCGGTTGTTGTCGACTGCGCTGCGTGCGATTAGTGGCAGAGCTGCAGCCGACAACGAAGATTGGGTCACGCCGCTCTGCGCTTAAAATGAATTTGCTTACAAATTTTTACGTAAATTTTAATGATGATGATTTTTTTTTACAGTGCCCTGCAACTGTTTATAAGAACATGACATACATATATTTAAGTGTCTTATTTAATAAATTAAATAATTCAAATTACATAAATAAATGGAAAACAATTGTCAAAATTTTATTAAAAGCAATATCTTAATTAGATTACATAAAAGTGTTTTTTATTTATAATTAAGTCATATCAGCACAATATATGATAGATAAGGGTTGTTTTGTTGAGTAACCACCCAACACATATGAATGTATGTGTGTGTATGCGTGCATGCTTTTATGCCCACAAACAGCAACACAAGAATTTGTATTTCAGTGCCGCACCTAAGCTACATTACCAAGAGTACTTATTCACATTGTAAATAAAATTAAAAGAGTATTCACAAGTGTGTTTCTGCGATCGCTAAAAACTTGTGTGCGTTCATGTAGGTAGAAATTTGTCGCGAGCCAGACTTTTTCTATCATACATGATACACATACACTTTGATGTTGAGGCAGGTCAACAAATGACAAACAATTGTCACTCATACATTTAAACGTTCTGTATATGCATACATGACACACACACATGCACAAATGCTGGGTACAGAAAAATACAAAAATCTTTGCATCATGGGTTTACCGCTGGGGCACTAACAGCTGTTTGGGCTCTGGTTTTTCAAACTTCGTTGCAATTCGGCGGGCACGAGTTCGGCCCTAGAAAATATTTCTCTAGATATACATACTCGTTGGTTAAACATACGTTGATATTTAAATTTTTGTTGTATTCTATGTAAAATTAACAAATTTAATGAATATACAAACATATAGATTAAATCATAACATTTATTAAATTTTTCAAGTTTTGTGTTTTAAACGAATACAAAAATAGTTTAAGAACGTCTTTAAAATAGAAAATAAACAGAGAACTCATAAATATATAAATTCTAATTCATAAATTGAAATGTTAACTCTAAAAACTAACCGTTCATTTGTCGCTGATGTTGCATTTGAAGCTCAAATCGTCGATGAAGCTGATGAAGAAAAGTTGAACGCCGGTCTTGTGGCTGTCGTCGTCGTTGTTGTTGTTGTTGTTGTAGCTGATTTCCCGTTAAAATACGTGATGTTGGAAGATTGCTTTTAAATTTTGATGGCATTACAACTTCAATAATTTTTTTCGGTGTCGGCAGCTGCTTCTGTCGCTCCAATTCACTGGGCGTCGGCTTCGGTGACATAAAATATTTGGGTATTTCAATCTTCTTCACAACTCGAGGTCGCGAACGTTTTATGGCCACCTTTTTCGATGTTGATCCAATTGTTTCCTGTTGTTGTTGCTGTTGTCGCTTTAGGGCTGAGCTTGTTAGCTGTTTGGCACGCATTGCTTTGCGTTCCATGTGATCCATCTTGCCAAAGTGCTTTTGATGAGTGGCCGCAAAATCGGGTAGCTTAGTGCGCGTCTTCAACTTGTTGCCCGGTGTGTCGACTTTCACAACAGCTGCTGCTGCTGCTGCTGCTGCTGGCGGATATTGTTCTGCAAGCACAAGCAATGATATTTAAGTTTATGTTGAAAGTCTATTTTAATATAAGTTGTAACTTACTCGGCTTGGGAATTTTACTTATGTACGATCGCTTCTCATCCAATGACTTCGAACGTTTGCGACGATGTGTGACATCTGCAATAATAATAATGAGAACATTAAAACGATTGGAATAGTCTGTTCAAGTACAAATACTTACTGTTTGTGACATTTTGTGCATCCCAGCGCTTATCGATGTCATCGACAAGGGCCACCTCGATGGGACTGAATAAGGAGACACTCTTCGCCTTTGCTTCGTTCGTCAGAGATTTGGAACGCTTGCGTAGATGACGGGGTACTAGCAAGCTGTTGTTGCCGGATGTTACAATAATTGCGGGTATATCAGTGAATTTGAAAGTCCGTTTCGATTTGCATTTAAGGGGTGTGGGAAAACGATATCCTTTTGGCTGCTGCTTGGATTCCTTCGTGTTGTCAGCTTGGTCATCTAAAGCCACAGCAGACGGTTCATCAACATTAATGGTTCTGTTTAAAACGCTGTCCTCTGCTTGTACTTGATCATCATCATTAAGCAATACGAGTGAAAGCATTTCATGATCATGTTCTTCATGATCGTCTTTTTTATCTTCTTCATCGGGTTCAAGCGGACACAGGCCCAGATAATCCATATCAGCTAAGTTAACTTTAGCTGCTTCTAGCAATGGTAATGCTTCCTCAGCTGCCTCCCGCTCAGAACTTGGACCGTGAAGAGATTCTAGTTCTGGCTCGAATTCCATGGTTGAATCCGCAGCTGTAAGATAATACAAATTTATATAAATATAAGTTATTAAGAAACGTTATTGTTATCTTTACCTGCTGGATTTGATACAGCTGTCGCTAAGACTTGATTTATGTCCTCAGCAGATTCTTCTTCCACATTGGACTTAGCTTCCTCCAGGTCAAGATTTGTATCAACTGCAGTGATTATTAAGGTTTATGTATTATAACAAGAATCGTTCAATTCGATTTACCTGTCAAATTCAATTTAGCAGACTCTTCTAATGGATTTGTGTCCTCAGGAGCAATTTAACTAGCTTCTAGCTCTATAGTTACATTCATTACTGAAATACTCTTATTATTCATTTCGTCGATTGATTGTGATGTGGTTGTTGTACCGATTTCACCATTATGTTCATGCTCAGCATTCTCCTTAAGCTTGTGCTCCTTTACTTTATTTTTTGTTTCTAACTGTTGCTCCTCTGACTTTTACTCTTTTGATTGCTGCTCCTCCTTGTCTACTTCCTCAATTCTCTTTTCAACTTTAGATTTCTCGCTAGCTTTACGGCTGCGACTGCGATTACGCTTGGTGGAATGACGACCCACCTCGGCTGCAACCCACTTGCCTCCCTCTTCCTCTGTTACAGTAGTGGAAGCCGTGTCTTTTTTCTTCTTGGTCGACGGGCTCATCGTATTCTTCTCAATGATATCCTCATAGTCCAAGGCATGATGCAATAACATAAGGTGGTCCCGTCGGCAGCCGAAGTTTTACGAAGTATACACTTATTTTCAGTGCACGTTTGCTTGTTGACGAGAAAGGTTGTATGCGGACGAATTTTTGTTTGTTATTTCATTAACCCTTAAGCGTGCACAAAATAATATGAAATATTGTAAATTTTGCTGCAAAGTTGTGACGGCAGTGAGTCTTGTGCATGCACCGAAGTGTCAGGTGAAAAGAAAATTGTGGGAACAAAGCCTGGGGTGCAGCCTTGGTGAAAACTCGCAAATATGTGACACACACTTTAACGATTCACAGTGGAAGTCTGCACCCATCAAAGGTCAGGCTTATAAAAGGAGGCGACTTAATAAAGATGCCGTTCCAACAAAAGAAATAGAGCCTGAACCAGAAATATTAAAAGAAGGCTACGCCAGTTCCAGTACGCAAACAGAGTAAGTTTAATAAGTAAAAGCATGTACATTTTTGTAAACAATAATGTGACTGTGTTGTAGGTGCTGTTCATTGTCAATGGAAAATAAGAGTCTGAGGCAGAAAATTCGAGCTATGGAGTACGACATGCATCGTTTACAACAGCAGCTTGAGGAGTCTCGCCAATTGGAAGAGTCTCTAGGCAAAATTTTTACGGAGACTCAAATTAAAATTCTAAAGAATGGTGGAAAAAGAGGGACATTCACTTCAGACGACATATCGGCGGCTATTTGTCTCCACACCGCAGGCCCTCGGGCGTATAATCATCTTTATAAAAAAGGATTTCCTTTACCCAGCCGTACCACGTTGTATAGATGGTTGTCAGATGTGGAGATAAAGACAGGATGCCTGGATGTGGTCATAGATCTTATGGAAAATGACGAAATGGATGAGGCCGACAAGCTTTGCGTACTGGCCTTCGACGAGATGAAGGTCGCTGCAGCCTTCGAGTACGATAGCTCAGCAGATGTTGTGTACGAGCCCAGCAACTATGTGCAACTGGCTATTGTTCGTGGTCTCAAAAAATCGTGGAAGCAGCCAATTTTTTTTGACTTCAGCACCCGAATGGACGCAAATACTTTAAACACTATAATAAGGAAGCTATACACAAAAGGATATCCAGTAGTAGCTATTGTATCCGATTTGGGTTCTGGAAACCAAAGACTATGGTCAGAGCTTGGCATATCCGAATGTAAGTTTGTTGCAAGCATTAAAATAAAAGATAAGCTTTAAAATATTGTAATTTATTTTTAGCAAAAACCTGGTTTAGCCATCCAACGGACGAGCATTTAAAAATTTTCGTTTTTTCGGATACACCACATTTGATAAAGTTGGTCCGTAACCACTATGTGGATTCCGGATTGACATTGAATGGAAAAAAGTTGACCAAAACGACAGTTCAACAGACACTTAATCACTGCGCCGAGTCCGATGTCCGATCTATACTGTTTAAAATAAACGAGAACCACTTAAATGTTCGCTCGCTCGATAAGCAAAAGGTGACGCTGCTATTCGTTGGGGTATGATGTGGAGAATGCGTGCGAAACTTCGGACTTGTTTAAATTAATAAATGATTGGTTCGACATTTTCAATTCAAAACTGTCAACGGCAAATTGCATCCAATCAACGCAGCCTTATGGTAAGCAACTCCAATTCCAAAGAGATATTTTGGAAAAAATGACAGGAATCATGGGAACACATATTCTTGGCAAATCTCAAAAGCTGCCATTTCAAAAAGGAATTCTCGTGAATAATGCATCCCTGGATGGATTGTACATATATTTAAAAGAAAGCTACAAAATGGACTATATATTAACTAGCCGTCTTAACCAAGACATTGTAGAAAACTTTTTTGGCGCTATGCGATCGAGGGGTGGACAATTTGACCATCCGACTCCACTACAGTTTAAGTATAGGTTAAGAAAATATTTAATAGGTATGTCAAATTTAGAAGATTGAATTAACAAATAATTCTTTTTATTAATTATAATTGTTTAATGTTTAGCTAAATGTTTCAGCAAAGTGTAGATCGAGAATGTAGGTAGTTATGTGCTGTCTTTTGTGTTTTGTCTGTTATGTGTTTCTTTTAATTTTATCATTTACTAATAATCCTAATACTTTATCCAGCCAAGAATACAGAATTGTTGAGAAAAACTGGAAATGTCGAAGAAGACAATTGTGATAGCTGGCTTAATTTAGACTTTAGCTCTAAAACTGTTGAGAATAAGGAGAATAAGCCTGAAGATGATGAGCCTGAAGATGACGAGCAGAGCATGGCGAACAACATACCTGCAGGCATCGAAATAGATGAGTTGACGGAGGATGCCATAGAGTATGTCGCAGGTTATGTTATTAAAAAGCTAAGACTGAGTGACTGCGTCAAACAAAGTTCGACATTCACCTTTGTAGATGAGGTGTCTCACGGCGGCCTTATTAAACCGTCGGATCTGTTTAAAAAATAAGCTCAAAGAGCTAGAAACCATTTTTTCGTATTACACTAAAGAACATTTTAAAATAGCCAAAAACTTAAAAGAAAAATTAGTGAACGCAGCGCTACATTTTGTGCTGGATAAATTTGTTATCACTTTTTATTTTAAAATAAGAATTTATTTTAAAATTAAGTATTTAAACCAAAAAATTAGTATTAAAAACCAAAAGCAACGTTTAATTGGTAATTCAAAATTATTAAAAATTAAACTTTAAAAAAAATGTCTCGTCTTTTTATTATAAATTTCTTATTCAAAACCTACGGACATGCTAAGGGTTAATCAACAATCACATTGCCGTCTCACTCAATACGACACTCAGTATACTATGTTCCTTTCACTCGCACTTATTGCAAGCATACAATAAGTGGATGTCTCTTGCCGACGGGACCATGATACAACTAGACAAGGTACTCTCGTCGGCAGCAGAAACGAGCCGATTTACTGTCTTAGCTTCAGTGCGCTCGTGCTTGTTGAAGGGAAAGGTTGTCTGCGGACGAATTTTTTTGTGATTTTTAACCTTTATAAAATGAACTATTGCTATTTTTGTCATAAAAATGTACCGGGGGTGAAAACTATTCACGCACCGAAGTGTAGTGTTAAGAGGCAGTTGTGGGAGCAAAGCCTAGGGTGCAGCCTTGGCGAAAACTCCAGAAGCTGCGAAACTCATTTTGATGAATCTGAGTTTATGCTTGCATCAAAAAAGGGTAAAATTTACAAAAGGAGGCGATTAAACGAAGATGCCATGCGAAAACGAGAGATAGAGCGTCAAGCGAAAATTTTTAAAGATGGCTACGCCTGTTCGAGCACGCAAACAGAGTAAGTTAAGCGTGTAAAAATATGTATACATATGTTAACACTAATGTAACTGTATTGTAACCTGAGGCAAAAGATTTGCGATATGGAGAAAGAGTTCAAAAGCTTACGCCAGCAGCTTGAGGAATCACGGCAACTCGAAGAGTCTCTGGGCAAAATATTTACAAAGACCCAAATAAAAATATTAAAAAATGGTGGGCAGCGCGCAAAATTTAATTCAGATGACATGTCTGCGGCTATTTGTCTTCATACCGCAGGCCCTCGGGCGTATAACCATCTGTATAAAAAAAGGATTTCCTTTACCTAGTCGTGCAACTTTATACAGATGGTTATCAGATGTGGAAATAAGAACAGGTACCCTGGATGTGGTCATAGATCTTATGGACAATCCCGAAATGGAAGATGCCGATAAACTTTGCGTCTTGGCGTTCGACGAAATGAAGGTTGCTGCTGCTTACGAGTATGACAGCTCTTCGGACGTCGTCTACGAGCCCAGTAGTTATGTTCAACTGGCCATTGTTCGTGGGTTGAAAAAGTCTTGGAAGCAGCCAGTTTTCTTTGATTTTAACACCAGAATGGACGTGGAAACACTGCATTGGATAATAAATAAGCTGCACAGACAAGGATATCCAGTTGTCGCAATTGTTTCTGATTTGGGTCCTGGAAACCAGAGATTATGGAGGGAGCTTGGTATATCAGAAGGTAAGTGCGATATAAGAATAACAAACAAATAAGTGTTAATTTTGTTTTGTTTTCAGGGAAAACGTGGTTTAGCCATCCAGCGGATGAGCATTTAAAGATCTTTGTGTTCTCTGACACACCACATCTAATAAAGCTGGTCCGTAACCACTATGTGGATTCCGGTTTATTCGTGGATGGAACAAAATTGACAAAGACGACAGTCCAACAGGCACTTACCCACAGTTCCACGTCAGATCTGTGAATAATTTTCAAAATAACAGAGAACCATATAAATGTACGCTCGATGGCTAAGCAAAAAGTTAAGTTGGCAACACAACTTTTTTCCAACACAACCGCCAGCTCCATCCGACGCTGTTATTCGATGGGATATGAAGTGGATAACGCCTGCGAGACTGCAGACCTTTTCAAACTTTTGAACGACTGGTTTGACGTTTTTAATTCAAAATTGTCAACGGCAAATACATTGGAGTTGACTCAGGCTTATGGAAACCAAGTTGAACTTCAACGAGACATTTTAAAAAGAATGTCTCAGCTTATGAGCACGGAAATTCTTGGGAAACCACATAGGGTCCCATTTCAAACTGGAATTCTGGTTAATAACGCATCCCTTGATGCTTGGTATATTTATTTACGCGATAAATATAAATTTGATTATGTACTGACAAGTCGACTTAACCAGGATATAGTCGAAAAATTTGTTGGATCCATGCGGTCAAGGGGTGGACAATATGATCATCCGACTCCGCTTCAATTTAAATATAGATTAAGAAAGTATATTACAGGTAAGACAAAATCAAAAAAATCTATTAACAACTAATTCATTTTAATAATAAAATTTGTCAAATGTTTAGCTTTATATTTCAGCATAGTTTTGTTCGTGAATGTTGGTAGTTATGTTCTGTCTTTTGTGTTATATGTGTTTCTTTAATTATTATCATTTATTAATAAGCTTTATACTTTCATCAGCCAAGAATACAGAATTGTTATCTAATAATGGTAATGTCGAAGATGACAACTGCGACGATTGGCTTAACATAGACGTTAGATCGGCAAATAAAGAGAATGAAGAGACTGAAGAGTTCGATGTAGACCTCACCAACAACATACCTGGAGGCAACGAGATGGATGAGTTGACGGAGGATGCCATCGAGTACCTTGCGGGCTATGTAATTAAAAAACTTAGGCTGTCTAATACCCTGTCTACACTAAAACTGCATTTTGCATTTTCGCATTTTGCTCGAAATGCTGCTTCACGGCCCATGTATTTCTTATGGGAGCTAGAGGTGGTAAAAAGTTGCTTCAGAAAAAAATGCAACTAGTATTTTTAGCATATATTCGATATTGCACTCGATATTCGGTATTTTGTGAAGCATCGAAAAAGTATCTGCTCTAGATCGTAAACAAAAACAAAAATTTACAGTTGATTTAAAAAGCGCCAAAATGTCAGAAGGTAAGAAATTATATTAAATTAACAATTTTATGCAAAAACATTGCTGTTATGTTAAATTATTATTGATTACAGCCCAGGAAAATAACAGCCGTTGCGTTTGGAGCGAAGACACCACAAGGATGCTTCTCGACCTGTGGTACGAGAATGTTGGCGGGCTTCGTGGGCAGCGAAAAAACTCACACATTTACAGGGAGATTGCAGAGAAGCTAAAACTGTCTGCGAAGGAGGTGAAGTCAAAAATTGACAACCTGACAAGGAAGTATAGGTGAGTGCCGGAGTGGTGCAAGACATGCATATGTATTTATATGTAACAAATATTTATTGTTTTAAGAGTGGAATGCGAAAAGATCGGGCCGAGTGGCGGCACTCCATCTACCTGGGAGCTCTATGAGCCCCTAGACAAAATACTGTCCGTGTCGCAGGTGGTGAATTTCGAAGCTATGGTTGTGGAAAACTTTGGTAAGTTTACATAAGTTTGTTTACTCTTGTGATAATTAATAATTAAAGCTTAAACATTGTTTCAGATTTGACTTCAATAAGCCAGGGTGTTGAGAGCGAAGTTCCAACAACTTCAAAGCGCAAACGCTGTACCTCGGAGAGTTTTGAAGAACGGAAAGTGGCTGCTTTGGAGAAGATAGCAGACACTATTGAAGACCTAGCCGAGAACATTAAATCGTTCAATAATGTCATGTTATCGCGAACTCCAAAATGAAATTTTATCTTTAAATTTTTATGGCTCATTGTTTTCATTTATTTATGTATAGGCTTGTTATTAATATATAAAGAAAATTTAATGAAACTAGTTATTTGTTAAAAAATAGTGGCTTAAGGCGCTTCGAATTATCTCTGCCTCATTGTTGGTATTACCAAGCTCATACGCCCAAGTCGGTTGCTCTCGCTGACCTGGCATGTCATTGGTCCAACTGTCTTTATAATTGCAGTTATGCTCGTTAAACATATTGTGCAATATGCAACAACAAATAACTATAGCTGTGTTGTTCCGTGGTGCGTTTTCCAGTCCCTTGCCTATACGACGAAACCGCGCCTTCAACTGTCCAAACGCATTTTCAACCACACGGCGAGTTTTTGCCAAGTTATAATTGAAAGCTTTCCTCTCCTCCAAGGCATCAACCGTAAAGGGATATGGCTTCATAATAGTTTTTGAAAATTTAAAAGCCGAATCTCCCAATATGATGACGGGCACTGAAACTCCGCAAATCATTTTCGAGTTGTCCCTAAAAAGCGAACACTCGTGAAGTTTTCGCTTTAAGGTAGACTTCTCAAAAAGCTGGGAGTCGTGCACACGACCGGGCGCACCTACATTTATGTAAGTGAATCTATAACTAAACATATACTTGGTTAAGAAAAAAAAATTTTTTTAAAATACATAACGTACCGATAATCAACCATAGCAAACAAAACCATTGAATACCATCCCTTGTAGTTGTGGTAATCAACTGCGTTCTCTGAGGGCGGGTTAATTTCAATGTGGCAACCGTCTGCAAAAAAAACCAGAAGCACATACATATGAACGTATTTATATATATTGTACTTCAAATTATAAATACATGACTTACCTATTGCACCAAAGCACTGCGGGAATCCCAACTTAGATAAACCTTCCACGCACTCATTCAACTTTTCTTGCGTGATGAAATTTGCCGGCAAGTAGTCATCTGCCAACTGAAGAGCAACCTCCCTGCAGAACTCATTTAATATGGAACCCAATATTGCTTTTGAAATACCAAATAGCCTTCCAATTGTTCGGTATTCTGCAGACGACCCCGATGCG
Organism: Scaptomyza hsui; assembly: GCA_018152825.1. Classification (NCBI taxonomy): domain Eukaryota; kingdom Metazoa; phylum Arthropoda; class Insecta; order Diptera; family Drosophilidae; genus Scaptomyza; species Scaptomyza hsui. The sequence goes on from JAECXO010000267.1 coordinate 1,221,357, forward strand.
TAAAGCGCCACAGCAATTCTTTTTCCAAAGGAATTGCTTGTCTAAATGTTGTGTCGGCCTTTTTAGCCCGGGTAAGCGCGACACTAACATGTTAAAAACTCTTCTTTCGCATCGGAAGTTCTCCTTAAAAAACTCATCGGAGTTTTGGGGAACATCCTTCTCCCAAAAGATCCATATCGTTTCTATATATACATAAATATTGTGTTAATTGAAACATAAACATATTTATGTGTGTACATAGCAACTAAAACTTACGTATTTCCAAACGCTTCGCGTAGAAACTTTGCAGCTACTTTCAACCTCAAAAACGCATCTTGCCACTAAGCCGAGTAAACTCAATAACATTGAAAATAAATTGTTACGGCCAATAAGCTCCGAATTTTCCATTATTTATTTAAATACAATAAACACCTGATCTGAAAATGCAAAATGCCAATGCAGTAGACGGTAAACTGCATTAGTATCGATACTTCGATTATTTTTAAAAATGCGCGTTCGTGTAGACAGGGTATAATGAGGCAGAAAGTTGGTCATTTACCTACGTGGATGAGGTGTCGCACGGCGGTTTGATAAAACCGTCTGTGCAATTTAAAAACCAGATTAAACACCTAGAAACGATATTTTTACTTCACGTAAACGAACATTTTGATATAACAAAAAACGTAAAAAAAAAGTTATTGTTCGCTGCACAAAATGTTAGCATCGAAGAGTCTGTTACAGCTTTTTATTTTAAGATTAGAATTTATTTTAGAATTAAGAATCTTATCAAAAAAAATCAAAAACAAAGATTGATTGGAAACTCAAAATTATTAATTAGACTATAAAAAAAACTTCATCTCTTTGTACTATTTTAAAAACCAAGGGCCAGCACAGGGTTAATCAACACACTGTACTGACATTTCATTCGCACTCACTTTACAATGTGCCTTTCACTCGCACTTATTGCAAGCATAGCTAAGACAGTTCTGCTGCCGACGAGACTACCTTGTCTAGTTGTATAATGGACGGGACCACCTTATGTTATTGCATCATGGTCCAAGGGAGGACGCACGCTTTTACGGGCACTGCGACGGGGCGTCTCACTCATTATGCGCTTGACTACAGTTGGCGTTTTTGGTGCCATGATAACAACATCTTCAACAATATATTCATTTTCTTCCTCCATTTTCTGTTTTTGTCGAGCAGAGCTGCGTGTTTTTTTTAGAGACTGGCGTATTTGTTGTCTGCGCCATTTCCATTTCGAATTGCGAGTATCAAAACACAAGTTCACTTTAGGTGTTTTAAGTTAGCACTGTTTAATAATGCACTTGCCTGTATTTGATTAAAATTTAACACAAATTCCTTTCCTGGTTAACAATCACGGGTCACTCTCGTTCACAGTGTAGTGGAAACCAAAACAGTACTAGAAATGTCCCATCTATAACATTATTTGGTCAGTGGCAGCAGCAAGCGGAATGAAGCAATAGGCAAAACGCAACAAGAAAAGCGAATACACATACATACAAGAACGGCGCATAGTATGTATGTATGTAGGAATATGATCGGGCACAGCGTGTGTGTTGTTATTGTAAAATTTTGTGTACTTGCATGTGTGTACCCATCGAGAGTAAAACCATTAAGTAGGTACACGTAGAGGAGTCAAATCGCGTTTTCCCAACTGCCGAAAAAATGCGTTGTGGAGGAGCCACCATCATTCGGCTGCTGAAAGCAGCGAGCCGAACGCAAATTTTGCAGACCATTTGCGTAGCTAAAAAAGTGCAAGTCATTCATGCGCCGGCGCTTGTCTCGGTACAGACGGAGTGCCATCAATTTGCTGTGTATACGTCTGTATGTCAGCGACGTGATCGCCGTTAGGTGTATATATGTGTGTATGTATGTTTCTGTATGCTGTTTGCTCTGAGCTGCTATATATTGTGGAAGGGGGATAGCAGCAGCAGAGTGCGAACAACAACAACACATGTGCATTTTTTCTGTATTTGGTGGCTCCGAGCTCAAATGAAGCAAAAATCATTAGGGCGAATGTATACCTAAATACACATATATATATATATGTGTGTATGTGCGCATGCATATTTTTTCAGTTTTTGGTGGCTCTCAAGTGATTTGGGATTTTGTTACTTTTCTAGCAACGCATATCAATGTGTGTGTGTGTGCATGTGTATGTTCATGTGCAGCACATTTGAATGTATGCGTAGCAATTGCCTTGGCTATTCTTGATCTGTCTCAATTTTAATGATTTTTTTAGCAATTTTATTAAAAGTAAGGATAGCTTAAAATTAATGTTATCAAATGATAATTTTTTATTTATTTTTAAAATGGACCAATTAGGCTATTGGATTTTTTGCGCTTGACTCCTCTATGTATACCTACTTAATGGTAAAACCAAGCCATGAATGTTCTAGTCAGAAAAATCTTGACTAGGAGATACCCTTTACACTATATTTAAAGCGGACCACACATAAAGACAGACGGATGCACATTGCTATATCGGCTTGGTTGTTTATAAAGAATGTATTTATTAGTGTTTGGAAATTTAATAAATTTAGATAAGTATTTAAATACGAAATAACGATAATTATAGCGTTAGTTAAAGCTTTACATTAAGTCATATTTACTATGTTTATTTAATTAGAAACGCGCTTACTAATTGCCGAAACACAAGTAAACATATATTATGTATACCATATATAAGTATCTCGTGTTTATTTATTCAATTGCGCAAAGTTCATGCAAAGTTAAACTACCCTCCTATCTAGGGTAGCGCAACCAGATTGAAGCAAAACTCTGAAATTGCAAAACTCGAGTTCTGTAACAACAACAAGAGAAATGAAGGAAGGCAACGTTTAATTATGTCTTTCGCATCGCACCATTTCCAATCAAAACAAAAGCCAAAAACAATAGTGGCCGACTTATGTTTACTATCCAGCCTTATCCGTTTATCCAGCACCAGCTGATGGTAAACAAACCGGCAAAGCAGTTCGGCAAGCAGTTTTTTCGTTAAGTGTTACTTTTGCTCAACCGCGCTCGTTTGATGCGTATTAATGATTTCTGTTAAAGTTACCGCCGCTTATTACATATCTATGTTAAGTTTATTAATCTATGACTTACATCACTAGCGACTGGGCTCGCTGGTACCGACATTTGAGCGAGCTGTCATATTTGGGACCACCTTGTTAAATACATCTTGCATCGATGCATTCAGAATATACATAAACATCGATTCATCGATGTTTTTCCCAGCTCTTGTGGCCAGGCGATGCATCCTTACTTTGGGCACACTGATGTACCGAATGAAAATTTCTATTAAAGTTGAAACGTTGAAACCGTGTTTAATTTTAGAAATTATTGCCCATAGAAATAAGTATATATAAAATATAAGTGTTTTATTGTTTTTGCATATAAATATTTCATATCGATATAAATGTGTCAATACATCGATATATGTATTATTTTATTGTAGCTATAACTACAGCATTCTGTTGTACTTGCGTGTCAAATAATACTTATAAACTACTGTCTGCTGTGGATATAGTATGTACATCAATAAGATTTTGGCTTATTTGTTGGCCAGTGTTTCTAGAAACACAAAACATATAACATATAACCGAAATAAAAATCAAGCTGAACGATATCAGTTTTGTTGAATGTGGCATCAAAGTGACGGAAAACACAAACTTAATTCAATAACAAGAAGGAGTAAAAGCTTAGAGGAGAGCATTTATCAGAGCCAAGATCGTACGAATTCACTTAAAAATGTGTTAAGCTATAATATACTGAGCGGGCTTTGTGGGCGGCACATCACAGCGGACACAGCGGAAGATAATCGGGAACATTTCTCACAACCTACACACGAGAAGAAGGTATTCGATGTCACATCTTCTAAGGATTTGTCACCAAAGCAAGTTAAGTTGCAGCAAAGGCAACAAGGATTAGCGGGATCGTTGCTTCTTGGAGGTTTCTTCGACTGTTGCCCCAAAAATTATGGTATATTTTTGGATGACGAACAGTTGAGTCGCCAACACTGTCCAAGTTTCAGGTCTTGCTTCTGTCCACATCAAAGGAGCACTCCAACGCCAGACAACAATTATAAAAACCTAAACACTTACATACGACAAAGGGAAGCCAAGTGTAGTAAGCATCTAAGATGGAGTAATACGACTGCGCTTAGCGATAATGTTGGCGATAATTGGCTGGACAACAGAAGGGGCACTCGATCGCTTGACAACCAAAATCAAGCTACGCATCGAATCATAAATAAATGCATTTGGCCATTAGATAACAAGAACAGGTACAACTATTATTGGCCACCTTTGGAAAACAGTTTGTCTTGCCTAACGACTCCAACGCTGTTAATTAATGAGGTTGCCAAGTATGGTGGACTTTCCCAATCTGGCATCACTGCTCCTCCTCCACATTCAACCAAAAAGAGTGAATCTGACCATGAGCCTCACAACTCTGTCAACTGTGACAAAGAAGTAAAGCGGAAATCTCGCGGTCGACTCAAACGTCAATCTGAACTTCACAGTCGATTATCATCGATTGATTCAAATTCGTCGTTTGGTACCGCTCTTGAAACAGATGATGGAGAATCATTTTCTATGAATTTGGAGAACGACGCAAACGACTTTCAGAAAACATTTTGGGATTCGCTGGCAGGAAGCCCGAGTTTAGTAATGTCATCGTCGACCAACAGAACGTTAAGTAATATTGCTATAACCCAGAAGACCGTCGCTTCCTCGCCAACATCTTCTATGCTGCAAGCGGATCAATGTCGACTACAAAATTACGCCCAGTTAGGTTATGCGAAGACTTCTGCTGAACGGGAATCAAAGAACAACACAAATCTTAACAATAATAAGCGTTGGTCAACCGATTCCGATTATAAAGCGCAACAACAAAACAATAATAGTTTTGTTGATACTAATATGGTTGGCACGCAGCAAAAAACAAATCATGGTCCGGCGGACCTGGAGCCGGCGGAGGCCGTTAATACTATAAAAAGCGGTACAGCAGCACCGTCCTCATCTCAAAGTCAAAATACTATAAACGATTGCGAGGCGGGAGGTGGAGGTCATTGTATGAATCCAAATAGCTATGGAGCAACTGCTATTTTTCAGGATCGTTGCAAATTGCTGCCCCATGAAATATCCGACTATATAGACGAAGGCAAAACTGACGACAATGAGCATCAAAACAATTCAACCATTACGGTTATGGCATATTAAGAACAATTCAAGGTATGAGAAATCTCAAAAAAAAAAAAAAAAAAACCCTTAAAAGGTTTTATATAGTAGAGATCTGTAAATTTGTACAAATTTTTGTAATGCATCAAAATGAATTAATCAAAATTCGAACTTTAATTGTATGATTAAATGTGTACTTATTTTTATTAACCCCAACATTTTCAATTTCCCTTATATTTTTAGCGAGTTCTCTCCCAAAAAAAAAAACCCTTATTTAAAAGCTTTATAGAGATATCTGTAAATTTATAAAAAAAAATGTTAATTGAAAGCAGTCGAGTCTATTCCATTGTAACTAAATGCATTCAAATAAATTAATCAAAATTCGAACTTCAATTACATTTCCCTTATATTTCTAGCGAGCTCTCGTAAAAAAAAAATATACAAAAAAAACCCTTATTTAAAAGCCTTATAGAGAGATCTGTAAATTTGGACAAATTTGTTTGGTTTATTTACCCTTAATCTTCCATTTCTCTTATATTTTTAGCGAGCTCTCTTCCAAATGTATTATTGGATGCATCACGTACGACTTCTTCACTATCACTAAGCGAGCATTTCTCGCTGCACGAGCAGATTATAATGTCTGGGCAGCAGAAATGTGCACTGCAGGACAAGCCCAAGGCGCTTGTTGTCTCGCCCCAGCAGGTTATGATCCTTTACATGCACAAATTGACGCCTTTCGAGCGAACCGAAATCTTAGCCTATCCACACATTTACTTTATTGGCGCCAATGCGAAGAAACGACCGGGAATCTATGGACCAAATAAGTCGGACTATGACAATGAGCAAGGTGCTTACATACACATACCTCACGATCACGTTGCCTACCGCTACGAAATGCTCAAGATTATTGGGAAGGGCAGCTTTGGGCAGGTGATCAAGGCCTACGATCACAAGACGCACGAACATGTTGCGTTGAAGATAGTGCGAAATGAGAAGCGCTTCCATCGGCAGGCGCAGGAGGAGATACGCATCTTGCATCACTTGCCACCAACATACTCGTTGGTTAAACATACGTTGATATTTAAATTTTTGTTGTATTCTATGTAAAATTAACAAATTTAATGAAAATACAAACATATAGATTAAATCATAACATTTATTAAATTTTTCAAGTTTTGTGTTTTTAACGAATACAGAAATTAAAAATAGAAAATAAACAGAGAACTCATAAATATATAAATTCTAATTCATAAATTGAAATGTTAACTCTAAAAACTAACCGTCCATTTGTCGGCGATGTTGCATTTGAAGCTCAAATCGTCGATTTGAGCGCACTCCGCGAATAAGCTCGCTTCTCTTATCCTTTGTGGCGGCGCGTCCCTCCTTAAACATTTCCATATGACGTTGCCGACGAGCCTCCGCTTTATTGTTCTGAGCAGTCTCAGCCAGCGGTCTACTCGAAGTGGAACTAGACGTGGAAATAATGATCTTGGGAGCTGGTGCTGGAGCTGATGAAGAAAAGTTGAACGCCGGTCTTGTGGCTTTCGTCGTCGTTGTTGTAGTTATAGCTGATTTCCCCGTTAAAATACGTGATGTTGGAAGATAGCTTTTAAATTTTGATGGCATTACAACTTGAATAATATTTTTCGGTGTCGGCAGCTGCTTCTGTCGCTCCAATTCACTGGGCGTCGGCTTCGGTGACATAAAATATTTGGGTATTTCAATCTTCTTCACAACTCGAGGTCGCGAACGTTTTATGGCCACCTTTTTCGATGTTGATCCAATTGTTTCCTGTTGTTGTTGCTGTTGTCGCTTTAGGGCTGAGCTTGTTAGCTGTTTGGCACGCATTGCTTTGCGTTCCATGTGATCCATCTTGCCAAAGTGCTTTTGATGAGTGGCCGCAAAATCGGGTAGCTTAGTGCGCGTCTTCAACTTGTTGCCCGGTGTGTCGACTTTCACAACAGCTGCTGCTGCTGGCGGATATTGTTCTGCAAGCAAAAGCAATGATATTTAAGTTTATGTTGAAAGTCTATTTTAATATAAGTTGTAACTTACTCGGCTTGGGAATTTTACTTATGTACGGTCGCTTCTCATCCAAAGACTTCGAACGTTTGCGACGATGTGTGACATCTGCAATAATAATAATGAGAATATTAAAACGATTGGAATAGTCTGTTCAAGTACAAATACTTACTGTTTGTGACATTTTGTGCATCCCAGCGCTTATCGATGTCATCGACAAGGGCCACCTCGATGGGACTGAATAAGGAGACACTCTTCGCCTTTGCTTCGTTCGTCAGAGATTTGGAACGCTTGCGTAGATGACGGGGTACTAGCAAGCTGTTGTTGCCGGATGTTACAATAATTGTGGGTATATCAGTGAATTTGAAAGTCCGTTTCGATTTGCATTTAAGGGGTGTGGGAAAACGATATCCTTTTGGCTGCTGCTTGGATTCCTTCGTGTTGTCAGCTTGGTCATCTAAAGCCACAGCAAACGGTTCATCAACATTAAAGGTTCTGTTTAAAACGCTGTCCTCTGCTTGTACTTGATCATCATCATTAAGCAATACGAGTGAAAGCATTTCATGATCATGTTCTTTATGATCGTCTTATTTATCTTCTTCATCGGGTTCAAGCGGACTCAGGCCCAGATCATCCATATCAGCTAAGTTAACTTTAGCTGCTTCTAGCAATGGTAATGCTTCCTCAGCTGCCTCCCGCTCTGAACTTGGACCGTGAAGAGATTCTAGTTCTGGTTCGAATTCCATGGTTGAATCCGCAGCTGTAAGATAATACAAATTTATATAAATATAAGCTATTAAGAAATGTTATTGTTATCTTTACCTGCTGGATTTGATACAGCTGTCTCTAAGACTTGATTTATGTCCTCAGCAGATTCTTCTTCCACATTGGACTTAGCTTCCTCCAGGTCAAGATTTGTATCAACTGCAGTGATTATTAAGGTTTATGTATTATAACAAGAATCGTTCAATTCGATTTACCTGTCAAATTCAATTTAGCAGACTCTTCTAATGGATTTGTGTCCTCAGGAGCAATTTCACTAGCTTCTAGCTGTATAGTTACATTCATTACTGAAATACTCTTATTATTCATTTCGTCGATTGATTGTGATGTGGTTGTTGTACCGATTTCACCACTAACCCACTTGCCTCCCTCTTCCTCTGTTGCAGTAGTGGAAGCCGTGTCTTTTTTCTTCTTGGTCGACGGGCTCATCGTATTCTTCTCAATGATATCCTCATAGTCCAAGGGAGGACGCACGCTTTTACGGGCACTGCGACGGGGCGTCTCACTCTTTATGCGCTTGACTGCAGTTGGCGTTTTTGGTGCCATGATAACAACATCTTCAACAATACATTCATTTTCGTCCTCCATTTTCTGTTTTTGTCGAGCAGAGCTGCGTGTTTTTTTAGAGACTGGCGTATTTGTTGTCTGCGCCATTTCCATTTCGAATTGCGAATATTAAAACACAAGTTCACTTTTGGTGTTTCAAGTTAGCACTGTTTAATAATGCACTTGCCTGTATTTGATTAAAATTTAACACAAATTCCTTTACACAAATTATTTATCTGGCGTCTATTTCCTTTCCTTCGTTGCGTTCAAAATACTTCTAATATATTCAGTGTTAGAACGCGTACACACGGTGCTTTTTCGAAGCATGCATTCTTGTTGATTTTCTTTTGATAGTTGCTGCTTCTTTTCGATAAAATTTTCGATTGACAATGCATATGCCTAACCAAGATGTATATAACAAGGTGGTCCCATTTGTGACAGCTCGGTACCAGTGAATGAGGAAGAGAGCTCATCGATATCTCAAAGCAATTGTATCGATTTCTATGTGAATAAGAACAGCTAATTAGTGCACACTGTAGCATTGTAGGCGATATTTGTGTACGATGATTTTCATCGATGGACACTTACATCACTAGCGACTGGGCTCGCTCACGATACAATTAACAGGGTAGTGTCATCCGAGAGAGCCAGATACCAATGTATATGAACGTGTGAGTGCGAAAGAGACCGCCACGTTGCTCTCTTGACTTTACTCTCTTGCCTCTCTTAGGGAACTGCTTTATAAGCGCGAGAGAGTAAGGCACAAAAGTGTTTTGCTTGTATGTGGCCGACACAAAATTTGTTGCGTTGTAAAAAGAATAATTAAATTAGAAGTTTGAATAAAACGCTGACGATTAAACAAATTTAATACTTTTTAATAACAATACCTAAAAAATGCAATGTATATAAAAACAAACATCAACAAAAATAACAAACAGAAAATAAATTCGGCCGCATCAAAGTCTTACCCAAACGACAGGCACTTTGCGACTGTCGATTGGTATCCGAAAAAAGAGAGCGCTCTCTCTGTTGACACTACCCTGTTAATTGTATCATGGGCTCGCTGGTACCGACATTTGAACGAGCTGTCAAATTTGGGACCACCTTGTTAAATACATCTTGTGCCTAACGTTATTATGATTTTCAGGCTGCTGGTATTGCGTTAAGAGCAATTCCAAGTTGGTGTTCGTGCATATATTTTATTTAATGCCTTGTCACCTTAAAGATTCTCAACAAATAACCAAATTTTAAATAATTTTTTGAAAATAACAGCCCTGCAGGCAAGAAATCGGAATGAGCACAAAGCGTAACGCATGTTAAGAGTTATACATACAAGCACACCTGATAGTATGTATGCAAATAAGCACACAGCGTTTGTTTTGAATTTTGCTGTATTGCTTATTCTTGCGAGCTGGGTCTGTTTCATTATGCGAAAAAAGAGTATAGTGGGTGTTTACAAAAGTATGTAACAGGCGGAAGTAAGCAGCACTGACCCCATATAAGATATATATTCTTGATCTGTCTGTCCATCTGAATGAAAACATCGATCTTGGCAACTAGTACTTAATACAAAATATTGAAAATCTTTGACAACTTATCATTCATCGAAATCGGTTAAGAAACAGCATAGATATCGAAGACTGAAATAAGTCACATAATACACAAAATATGACTGTACTGTATAGTTATAAGTTCAGGGTATATTCTAGTCGGGAACTATAGCTGCTATAGTCGCACACAAACCTTGCCGGTTTCATTCACAAAGAAAAAATACCCTGTGTCCCAATTTTCAGTTATAGTCCATGAAATCACATATATATATTCTCCAACTATATTATTCTCAAGGTATAAACAATTTATTATATGTGTGCTTGTATTTAAAGCTATATATCTTGCGTTTAGTTATTTATTAACGAAAAGTTAATTTTAGTCTATACTACCGTCTTGTGTTACGCAGCAGCAAGCGGAATGAAGCAATAGGCAAAACGCAACAAGAAAAGCGAATACACATACATACAAGAACGGCGCATAGTATGTATGTATGTAGGAATATGATCGGGCACAGCGTGTGTGTTGTTATTGTAAGATTTTGTGTACTTGCATGTGTGTACCCATCGAGAGTAAAACCATTAAGCAAGTACACGTAGAGGAGTCAAATCGCGTTTTCCCAACTGCCGAAAAAATGCGTTGTGGAGGAGCCACCATCATTCGGCTGCTGAAAGCAGCGAGCCGAACGCAAATTTTGCAGACCATTTGCGTAGCTAAAAAAGTGCAAGTCATTCATGCGCCGGCGCTTGTCTCGGTACAGACGGAGTGCCATCAATTTGCTGTGTATACGTCTGTATGTCAGCGACGTGATCGCCGTTAGGTGTATATATGTGTGTATGTATGTTTCTGTATGCTGTTTGCTCTGAGCTGCTATATATTGTGGAAGGGGGATAGCAGCAGCAGAGTGCGAACAACAACAACACATGTGCATTTTTTCTGTATTTGGTGGCTCCGAGCTCAAATGAAGCAAAAATCATTAGGGCGAATGTATACCTAAATACACATATATATATATATGTGTGTATGTGCGCATGCATATTTTTTCAGTTTTTGGTGGCTCTCAAGTGATTTGGGATTTTGTTACTTTTCTAGCAACGCATATCAATGTGTGTGTGTGTGCATGTGTATGTTCATGTGCAGCACATTTGAATGTATGCGTAGCAATTGCCTTGGCTATTCTTGATCTGTCTCAATTTTAATGATTTTTTTAGCAATTTTATTAAAAGTAAGGATAGCTTAAAATTAATGTTATCAAATGATAATTTTTTATTTATTTTTAAAATGGACCAATTAGGCTATTGGATTTTTTGCGCTTGACTCCTCTATGTATACCTACTTAATGGTAAAACCAAGCCATGAATGTTCTAGTCAGAAAAATCTTGACTAGGAGATACCCTTTACACTATATTTAAAGCGGACCACACATAAAGACAGACGGATGCACATTGCTATATCGGCTTGGTTGTTTATAAAGAATGTATTTATTAGTGTTTGGAAATTTAATAAATTTAGATAAGTATTTAAATACGAAATAACGATAATTATAGCGTTAGTTAAAGCTTTACATTAAGTCATATTTACTATGTTTATTTAATTAGAAACGCGCTTACTAATTGCCGAAACACAAGTAAACATATATTATGTATACCATATATAAGTATCTCGTGTTTATTTATTCAATTGCGCAAAGTTCATGCAAAGTTAAACTACCCTCCTATCTAGGGTAGCGCAACCAGATTGAAGCAAAACTCTGAAATTGCAAAACTCGAGTTCTGTAACAACAACAAGAGAAATGAAGGAAGGCAACGTTTAATTATGTCTTTCGCATCGCACCATTTCCAATCAAAACAAAAGCCAAAAACAATAGTGGCCGACTTATGTTTACTATCCAGCCTTATCCGTTTATCCAGCACCAGCTGATGGTAAACAAACCGGCAAAGCAGTTCGGCAAGCAGTTTTTTCGTTAAGTGTTACTTTTGCTCAATCGCGCTCGTTTGATGCGTATTAATGATATCTGTTAAAGTTACCGCCGCTTATTACATATCTATGTTAAGTTTATTAATCTATGACTTACATCACTAGCGACTGGGCTCGCTGGTACCGACATTTGAGCGAGCTGTCATATTTGGGACCACCTTGTTAAATACATCTTGCATCGATGCATTCAGAATATACATAAACATCGATTAATCGATGTTTTTCCCAGCTCTTGTGGCCAGGCGATGCATCCTTACTTTGGGCACACTGATGTACCGAATGAAAATTTCTATTAAAGTTGAAACGTTGAAACCGTGTTTAATTTTAGAAATTATTGCCCATAGAAATACGGTGAAAGTAAAACGAAATAGTTTCTTGTGTGAGAGAAAGATTATGCTATTAATTATGCCAACTAATTTTGCATACATGTGCTTTTGAAGCATACTTATGTACATACACATTCACGCCATATATAAGTGTTTTATTGTTTTTGCATATAAATATTTCATATCGATGTAAATGTGTCAATACATCGATATATGTATTATTTTATTGTAGCTATAACTACAGCATTCTTTTGTACTTGCGTGTCAAATAATACTTATAAACTACTGTCTGCTGTGGATATAGAATGTACATCAATAAGATTTTGGCTTATTTGTTGGCCAGTGTTTCTAGAAACACAAAACATATAACATATAACCGAAATAAAAATCAAGCTGAACGATATCAGTTTTGTTGAATGTGGCATCAAAGTGACGGAAAACACAAACTTAATTCAATAACAAGAAGGAGTAAAAGCTTAGAGGAGAGCATTTATCAGAGCCAAGATCGTACGAATTCACTTAAAAATGTGTTAAGCTATAATATACTGAGCGGGCTTTGTGGGCGGCACATCACAGCGGACACAGCGGAAGATAATCGGGAACATTTCTCACAACCTACACACGAGAAGAAGGTATTCGATGTCACATCTTCTAAGGATTTGTCACCAAAGCAAGTTAAGTTGCAGCAAAGGCAACAAGGATTAGCGGGATCGTTGCTTCTTGGAGGTTTCTTCGACTGTTGCCCCAAAAATTATGGTATATTTTTGGATGACGAACAGTTGAGTCGCCAACACTGTCCAAGTTTCAGGTCTTGCTTCTGTCCACATCAAAGGAGCACTCCAACGCCCGACAACAATTATAAAAACCTAAACACTTACATACGACAAAGGGAAGCCAAGTGTAGTAAGCATCTAAGATGGAGTAATACGACTGCGCTTAGCGATAATGTTGGCGATAATTGGCTGGACAACAGAAGGGGCACTCGATCGCTTGACAACCAAAATCAAGCTACGCATCGAATCATAAATAAATGCATTTGGCCATTAGATAACAAGAACAGGTACAACTATTATTGGCCACCTTTGGAAAACAGTTTGTTTTGCCTAACGACTCCAACGCTGTTAATTAATGAGGTTGCCAAGTATGGTGGACTTTCCCAATCTGGCATCACTGCTCCTCCTCCACATTCAACCAAAAAGAGTGAATCTGATCATGAGCCTCACAACTCTGTCAACTGTGACAAAGAAGTAAAGCGGAAATCTCGCGGTCGACTCAAACGTCAATCTGAACTTCACAGTCGATTATCATCGATTGATTCAAATTCGTCGTTTGGTACCGCTCTTGAAACATTAGATGATGGAGAATCATTTTCTATGAATTTGGAGAACGACGCAAACGACTTTCAGAAAACATTTTGGGATTCGCTGGCAGGAAGCCCGAGTTTAGTAATGTCATCGTCGACCAACAGAACGTTAAGTAATATTGCTATAACCCAGAAGACCGTCGCTTCCTCGCCAACATCTTCTATGCTGCAAGCGGATCAATGTCGACTACAAAATTACGCCCAGTTAGGTTATGCGAAGACTTTTGCTGAACGGGAATCAAAGAACAACACAAATCTTAACAATAATAAGCGTTGGTCAACCGATTCCGATTATAAAGCGCAACAACAAAACAATAATAGTTTTGTTGATACTAATATGGTTGGCACGCAGCAAAAAACAAATCATGGTCCGGCGGACCTGGAGCCGGCGGAGGCCGTTAATACTATAAAAAGCGGTACAGCAGCACCGTCCTCATCTCAAAGTCAAAATACTATAAACGATTGCGAGGCGGGAGGTGGAGGTCATTGTATGAATCCAAATAGCTATGGAGCAACTGCTATTTTTCAGGATCGTTGCAAATTGCTGCCCCATGAAATATCCGACTATATAGACGAAGGCAAAACTGACGACAATGAGCATCAAAACAATTCAACCATTGACGGTTATGGCATATTAAGAACAATTCAAGGTATGAGAAAACTCAAAAAAACAAAAACAAAAAACCCTTAAAAGGTTTTATATAGTAGAGATCTGTAAATTTGTACAAATTTTCGTAATGCATCAAAATGAATTAATCAAAATTCGAACTTTAATTGTTTGATTAAATGTGTACTTATTTTTATTAACCCCAACATTTTCAATTTCCCTTATATTTTTAGCGAGCTCTCTCCCAAAAAAAAAACCCTTATTTAAAAGCTTTATAGAGATATCTGTAAATTTATAAAAAAAAATGTTAATTGAAAGCAGTCGAGTCTATTCCATTGTAACTAAATGCATTCAAATAAATTAATCAAAATTCGAACTTCAATTACATTTCCCTTAAATTTCTAGCGAGCTCTCGTAAAAAAAAAAATATACAAAAAAAAACCCTTATTTAAAAGCCTTATAGAGAGATCTGTAAATTTGGACAAATTTGTTTGGTTTATTTACCCTTAATTTTCCATTTCTCTTATATTTTTAGCAAGCTCTCTTCCAAATGTATTATTGGATGCATCACGTACGACTTCTTCACTATCACTAAGCGAGCATTTCTCGCTGCACGAGCAGATTATAATGTCTGGGCAGCAGAAATGTGCACTGCAGGACAAGCCCAAGGCGCTTGTTGTCTCGCCCCAGCAGGTTATGATCCTTTACATGCACAAATTGACGCCTTTCGAGCGAACCGAAATCTTAGCCTATCCACACATTTACTTTATTGGCGCCAATGCGAAGAAACGACCGGGAATCTATGGACCAAATAACTCGGACTATGACAATGAGCAAGGTGCTTACATACACATACCTCACGATCACGTTGCCTACCGCTACGAAATGCTCAAGATTATTGGGAAGGGCAGCTTTGGGCAGGTGATCAAGGCCTACGATCACAAGACGCACGAACATGTTGCGTTGAAGATAGTGCGAAATGAGAAGCGCTTCCATCGGCAGGCGCAGGAGGAGATACGCATCTTGCATCACTTGCGGCACCAGGACAAGTACAACACCATGAACATAATCCATATGTATGATTTCTTCACCTTTCGCAATCATACGTGCATCACCTTTGAGCTGTTGAGCATCAATCTGTACGAGCTGATCAAGAAGAATGGATTCAAGGGCTTCAGTCTGCAGCTGGTGCGCAAGTTTGCACACTCCCTGCTCCAATGCTTGGATGCTCTATACAAGAACGAGATCATTCATTGTGATATGAAGCCGGAGAATGTGCTATTAAAGCAGCAGGGTCGCTCCGGCATCAAGGTAAATCCCGAATTTACTTCAAGTTTTATTCAATAATTAATTAGATTTCATCTCGATTAAAGGTCATTGATTTTGGCTCCTCCTGCTTCGAAAGTCATCGCGTCTACACGTATATACAATCGCGATTTTATCGTGCACCCGAAGTCATACTGGGCGCCAAATACGGCAGAGCCATTGACATGTGGTCCCTGGGCTGCATTCTGGCCGAGCTGCTCTCGGGCCACGCTCTATTCCCGGGCGAGAACGAGAGCGATCAGTTGGCCTGCATCATCGAGGTGCTCGGCATGCCCAGCAAATCTTTGTTGACCAGCTCGAAGCGGGCGAAAACCTTCTTTAGCCCCAAGGGTTATCCGCGCTACTGCACGGTCCGCACCATGTCCGATGGCATGGTTGTCCTAATTGGCGGCCAGTCACGTCGTGGCAAGCCACGTGGTCCGCCCTGCTCGAAGAGCCTTTCGAAGGCCTTGGACGGCTGTAAGGATCCACTTTTCCTCAACTTCATACGCGGCTGCTTGGAATGGGACACGGAGAAACGACTAACACCTTCGGAGGCACTGAAGCATCCTTGGCTGCGTCGTCGCCTGCCCCGACCGCCAAGTAGCACGAGCGCTGGCTCCAATGGAGCCGTTGTTGGAGGCATCAGTGGAGATCAATCTCCGGCAACAGGTTAATTTGAACTAAAAACAACTTCCTAAAATGTTTAACCCATTTGTATTTGTGTTTAGGTAAAAATACAAGCTGTGGCAATGAAGCAGCGACAAGTTCGGCAAGTAATTGCAGCGGTCGCGTCAACAACTATGTTGGACTTGGAGTGGATCACTCAACCGCGACAGTTTCTCCGGCCGTGCCCGTTGATCTGTTGGCGGACATCATAAGCAAAACGAGCGTCAAGTGTAGCACATTAGAGATTGCTGCTCAAGGATCTGAACGTAAACTAAGCGACAGATTTGTCATTCAGTTGGCCAACATATTAATGAGTTTACTTTTTCAGATTTAGCCACAAGTGGAGCAGCAAAGTCCGACTCAAACTCATTTGCCACCACACCCATTATTAAAATGAATGAGTCACAGGCCTTGTTCGATGTCGATGCGTACAATCTGATTAACAACAGGCCCTCAAACCATTCGCACGCACAAAAGATCAAAACCTCTTCAAAGGACATTTCAAATAACGTTTAGAGTAAAGTAATGTTTGTTGTTGTTAACAACACACTGCCATACAAGTGATAGACTAAAAACACAACACATACAAATAGTAAGCGCTAGGCTGAGCACATCCTCATCCTCGATCTTGATCTCAAGCAGGCTTAATATACAATATATATAACACAAAAGTGGCATTAACAAATATTATCCTTACTCAAAGCTTGCCTTTAAACATTTTCTGTCAAGAGACAAACATTAAATGAATTCAATAAGTATTTGCTTAAAAATCATACTAATTTTCAGTATTTTGTGCATTCATTCAAAACTCATTTAATTTCGTTGTCAAATATATTTGAATATTTTGGCTTATTGCAAGACTGTTAATGGTATTTAAAATTATGCTTTTAACGATGTGAATTTGACGTTCTTTAAAAATTGAATTTTTATAGTCTTGTAGCAAGCATATGCATAATTTTTAATAATGCTTAGTATTTCCCATAAATTTAGAGTGTTTGCTAAAAATGAGTACACAAACTCTTTTTTTTTAGTATCTAATTATGCAGCATTCCTTCATGTTTGGCATGACGATGTTATTTTGCATACTTTATGAGTCTGGGCAATACATTTAATAATTTATCGATAACTTCGATATCCCCCTCAACTAAATTAGATGACAAATTCACTGATGATTTTTTTTTTTAATATTAATTGTTTAAATTTATAAGCCAGAAACTAAATTTGTAAAAGATATTTCGGTTATCGATAACATGTGTATAGTGGAAATGGGAAAAGTTATCGATAAACACTTACATTTTCAATTTAAGGGAAATACTAAGCATTAGACAAACCAAAAAAAAAAAAAATAAAAAATAAAACACAAATTTGTATGCCCTCTTCATGCAAGATTTGTCAAGGGTCGAGATAGAGAATATTGTAAATTAAATATTTACTTAAAATTTAAGTCGTACGCATTGCAAGTTAAAATGGTCAAAATAAGACGGATTTTCAAAATTCCTTTTTCACTGTATTGTTGCTCTTGATTAGCCCTACAATTGGTGCTAAGGTCGATTTAAGGTATTAATTAGTTTTCGAGATTTTTGAAAAAAACCGACGCGTACAAACGTGACAAAAACAGAAGTGGTTTTCGCGACGAGCAATTCAAACTCAGATTTCAGCAAATGTAAAAGCAGTATTTTGATGCGGTTAAATGATAAATGTTGTGCATTAAATACCCTTTAAAATGGCTATAATTTTACCCGAATACGATTTGTACTTTTTTTTAAATTCAATTTAATCCATGTCGTTACGTAACGGTCGTGACATTTTTTCCATCAAATCGGAAACTAATTTATCTCTTACAGTTTTTGAGCTAGAGTCACAAAATTTTGTATGAAGATTGACAATGACATTAATTAAAGATTTGCATCAAAAATTTTAATGCCACGCCCACCTCAGCCGCCCAAATGTCAATGCATTATGTCTCTCATTATGAACATTTATCATAAAAAATCGAGCAAAAAAACAGAAATTTGGCATTTTATCGACTTTGCATTCGAATATTTTTTATTTTTTTTTATAAATAAATGAAATGTTTGTTAATTCTAGTTAAATTTAATCAATGCCCTGTACATATATGGTAAAACAACACACTTACAGAGACTTTAAATTTTTTTGCTGTGGTGGACCTTTCTGTGGAAATGCCCGTATGCGCATATGTATATCGAATAACAAACATACAATATATATATAGCGTATTTCTTCGTTCGCATATGTACTTTATACGTATAATTAGAGAGCTTGAAAGCAACGAAAATAAATGCGCTTCGTAAAATAGTCGGAGTTATAAGTTTTATATATGTAAGTGATACTATATATTTAAAATTTCAATAATTAAATATTTAATGTATACGCTGATAGCATTATAAGCTAATTAAGTTTATACAAAAATACACACAAATTGGGTTAAATATGTTTTGTATATTTGGTTCCTTTTCTTCATCTCTCACATATCTCATTTCAATGATGTCAGCTTTTAAGTTTGCCTTAAGAAAAAATATTTGTACGTGCATAAATATTATGTATTCGCAAAATCTAGAATTTTCAACGTTTAAATAAAGTGTTAAAATAAACTATTTTAATTTTCAATAACCAGTATGAAGAAAACCTGAACCCCAAAAATTATATGGCTTGTAGATAAAGAAAGAAAATCGATAAAAAGTCGATACATCTCGTGGTGCAAATCAATAGCACATACATTTCAATTGTTTTGGCGCTTAAAAGCTCTTACCAAAAATATGTATGTACATATATGCAAAAGCTTAGTCATTTTCAATTCCAAAATAGAATTTTCTGATCGTATTCAGATCCAAACAGTCATAGTTTGGATTTTGTACATGAAGCTTCCTATTTATAAATGAACAACGGCACCTTTACTTAGGTTTTGAATTGTAATTAAACCAATATACTTTAAATTTGAGTTTCATTGATGAAAAAAAAACGTATTATATTTTGAAAAACCTTATATAAAAAAATATAAAGTGAAGTTATTGTTCTATGAACCATTGTAGTGAAGTTACGAAAATCAAATTAAACTTGACTAGAAGAATTCCTCAAATATATATATATAATATATATATAATGCGTACATTCAATGTAGTGCTTGTTAAGCGTTCCTTATCTAATTTAAACCGAATTTCAATATAGGTATAAAATTAATTAGTTCTTTATCAATATCTTTAAAATCTGGATACATCGATTATTGGTATTGATCGAAGATTCGGTTATGTTTTCTTTTTTGTTTGTGTCTGTTTGTTGGATAACTTTTCACAACGTTTTTACCTAGTCTATAAATAGACGGCATTTCGAGATGCAGCCTATAGCATTTTTTTTTTTTTTTTTATGGAAAAGAGCTGTCCTCCTTCCCCCCTTCCAATCCCCATTGCCATGTACACACACACACACACACACACACACACATGCATAAGTATAAGTAGGTTTATACAGGTACACATAACCCACAAATAAAAACACAACACATACATATGCGTTGTGCCCGAATTCCGAACAAATGTGTATTTTTATACAGCATCTAACATGAAAGTATGATAGTATGTACATATATTATCTCAGGTAACGAGAGCAGAGAGAACAGAAAATGAAAAATCAACAGAAAAACCTGTCCTATATCTCAGTGCTTTTATGTGCTGAAGTGTTTTTGAATATTTCATTTTTTTTTTAGGTTCATTTTGATAGGAGCAGTTAACCAAAATGGAATCGAAAAAGGTATGAACATTATTTGAATTAACTTATGCATATGTCTTACTTATTGGTAATATGAAATGATTGAACTTTATTCTAGTTGAAAACTGTTTTAAATGCGGAAGAGGAGCACTTGGTTTCGAAATCTGTAAAAGCTTCGAAGAAAGTGGTTAAAAAGTCTTTGAAAATCACAACCGAATCAGAGTCGTTTGAAAATAAAACAGAAATCAAGAAAACGCACACTATAAGCAAACAATGTATGGAAAATAATGCTGTTGAAACAATTAAAGTCAATAATACAACAAAAACTACAGTAGATAATGATACTATAGCTACTTTACCAGATGAAGTAAATATAAATGCGAAGAAAAAGAGCAAATCAAAAAAATCAAAAAAATGCGAATACGATAACCAAAATATATCTGTGGTAAGTTATAATCGGATTATATAATTATATATATAATTAATTTTTTTTTACAGAAAAGCAGTTTTAATAAGTTTGACGCCTTGCAAAAGCGCAATTTAATCCATGTACGTTCAAGCAATTCTAGTAAAGCTCAAGAAATCTTCAGTGTAAGCAATTAATCATTTATTAATCCAAACATTTTTTGATAAGTCTTCATTCTATTAAACGTTTTATTTAATATTTAGCAGAGGTGAAAAGTTGTTAATTTTATTTATTTTAAATAGAATCCGCAAGATGAGCAACAGACAAACTGCCGACTGTGCACAAAGCCAGTGTACAAAATGGAAGAGGTCGTTATTCAATTCAAGACTGACAAAGGTATCTACCATAAATCCTGCTTGAGATGCAAAGAATGCGCGAAACAGTTAAAGTACGTATCAATTGTCTCCTCTGAGGCCTTAGTAACCGTACTGAAAAGACCGATCTAAAAATTGCTAAAAATGACAATTTTACCCACTTTTCATACAAATAATCATTTTTAGCAATTTTCAAAATATCATAAAAAATACATGCGAAGAGATTTTTGAATCACTATTAGAATGGTTTGAATTAACTTTTTGCATCAAAACATTTTTTGTTTAAGCCCGAGGAAAATAAAGTTTCAAAAGCAGACTTTTACAAGAATTGAAAACTTTCAATGGGTTAAGAAAAGTATTGTATTATTCAAACGGAAATTAAATGATCTTTCCATTGATACCATACTTTTTATAAAGTAAGTTTTAATTATGAGTAGATTTTACTTTAAAGTTGTCAAATTACTTATGCCTACCAGTGTATCTGGTACCTTGGTACCATTAAGCGCTCGTCGCAAGATTTTTACGATCCCTACATAACAAAATATTCTTGTACCTGGTAGTCCCAAGTACAGGATTCACCAGAATAGAATAGAGTAAAGCCTTCTGAATTGTTTTTCATTTCTTATTGACTTGCAATGAATTCTAAGTTGTATGTATATTTATTGTCACTCTCATTTCTAGGTTCGACAGCTACCAGAGTCACGAGGGTAACCTTTACTGCAATATGCATTTTAAGTCGTAAGTTCCTTAAATACTCAATACTTGCGTTTCATTAACAACAACAAAAAATAATAGCCTTTTTGCGCCCAAGATTGTTGAGCAGGCCGAGGAACCCAAACCGCGCCGAACCGAGCTGATAATTCGTGAAAGTCAGCCGACCGAACTACCGCCGGACGTCTTTCGTGGTAAGTTCCACAAAAAGAAAACTCTTACTAAAAAATAAAAAACGACTTGATGTTATTTTTGGAACAGCATCCGATAAACCGGATCTGGGACTTGATGAGCTGCATCAACTGAACGTACGTTCAAGATTTCAAGCATTTGAAAATGTTAGCCAGAAGAAACTTGAAGAGGAGCGGATGCGGATGCAGGAACGGAAGGATGTGAAAAAGCGCAGCACAAGCGTTTTGGAAAAATATCGCTTGAAGAGCGCCGAGGACGAGAACGATGAATTGGATGAGGAGGAGAATGAGGACGCCGAATTAATGCGTTCGAAGAGATGCACTCAGAAGGAGCGACCCGTGGGAATTGGCGATGCCATGAACGATATCAAGACAAAGTTTGAAAAGGGCACGTTGCTGTCGAAGGAGGAACGTCGTGAGGAGCGTAAGCAAGAAATCCAAAGCATACGCTCTCGTCTCTTCCTCGGCAAGCAGGCGAAAATCAAGGAGATGTATCAACAGGCTGTTGCCGATTCGGGGCAGGCAATCACTTCGGTGGGCAAGCAGCCGGATGTTGAAATTGGCAACGCCGCTCGCTCGATTAAGCAACGTTTTGAAAATGGCGAGATGTTTAGCGATAAAGGAACTGGGAATATCGAGTTAAGTACTAATAGCTCGGGACTGTCTGAGGATGCCGATGTATTTGAATCTGGTATGTCGATTATTTTTGTATGAATACATTTTAATTTGATTTTCATAATTACTAAAAATATTTAGGGCATTCAGTAGCTATGCTATGTGCGTAAAGTACTAAAGCTTTACAACAAACACACAGAAGCATTTTTAACACAGCTAACATGCCTCTGGGTATGTTTGCTACTATCATGTTATATGTGTTATTGAGTGGTTGTCAGACTATGTATGAAAACAGCTGTTTTCGAGATTGTTGATCTAATGAAATTTGGTCACAGTGAGCAATTTACTGGTTGTTAAAGCCAGTAAATTTTAAATTAATTAATTGGAAACCCTTCTCTTGTCATTTTGATCAAAAACACAAATCAAATTGTTTTTCACAGTCAGTTTAGTTTTGTTTTATTCATTTTTGTATATTAGTTGCTTAATACAAAATAGTTGCTCATTGCAATCTAACTGTCATCGAACTGGCAAACAAATGTGTGTTATAAGTATATAACACTTTGCGCACATAACATAGCTACTGAATACCCTAATTATTTCTTATTAAGGTATAAGTAAAAAGTCACGAAGCATTTTTATGGAGCTGGATGCAAACAACGCATCCAATTCGTATGTTAATCGTGAATTACAGAAACACTTAACTGTAACAGCCGGCAAAAGCAGTACGCAAAATAATGGCTTAGAGGTAAGTTCGTAATGTGTATCTGAAAAGTTAGATCCTAATACTATACAATATAATTTGAAGACCGCTGACATTGATGTGATCAAATGCGACACAAAACCGGAAGATGTCAAAATCGAAACAGCTGAGATAAGTGAAAAATTTAAGTTTTTTGAGACTTACCGTCCCAACGAGAGCGAAAAACGATTGTTTCGCATCACGCCGCCTCGGGAAGGAGTTGTTAAAATGCCTTCGCCAGATACGGATTCGGATTCCACCAAGAATAATCCATTGCACGATAATGTGCTACAGAAAACTCAGACGACGTCAACCATGCTCAGTAAGTTTCGTGAAATGGAACAAAACACATGCAGAGCATCAAAAGAAAGGGGTCCGAGGCCACTAAAGTGTTTCACGCCGCCACCCGAGGATAGGCGAGCTGGCTATGATAAATCAAATAGTGAAGAGGACGACGACGAGGAGGAGGAAAGCGATGATGATGATGACGGTAGCGAAATCGACAGAGAAATCAATGCTCTCGATTCGAGTAATGGAGACGAAGCCCTCAAAGAGGTAAGAATCCTTTTTTAAGCAAAAACAAATATCACATACACGCTATTACTATTAAATTATTATATTAAATAAATATTAAATTATTTCATAACTTCTTGAAGGAGCATCATGCCAAAATAAAGTTGCATTTTGATTCGTCACAAAATATGACCACTAAGCAATTATACATATAGATATTCCAACTGCCGAAAAAAATGCGTTGCAAAAATTTGCGATCAGTTTGCTTCTTTCAACAGCCGAAGTGCTGGTGGCCCTGATCTGAATCAGA
The DNA here is from genome assembly GCA_018152825.1 of Scaptomyza hsui. NCBI lineage: Eukaryota > Metazoa > Arthropoda > Insecta > Diptera > Drosophilidae > Scaptomyza > Scaptomyza hsui. The sequence continues at coordinate 1,245,268 of JAECXO010000267.1, forward strand.
CCAATTAGGCTACTGGATTTTCGCCGTTTGGAGAGTCTATGAAATGACAATTTTTAAATACTACTTTTATTGCAGGCACAAAGCGCGGCGCGTGCAAAGCAGTTGCGGGCTAAATTTGAGAAATGGCAAGCTAACGAAATAAAGCGTGAACTTATTGAAGGCTACGTTGATATATACTCACAGCAGGTTTCTGATGACTCAACAATAGAATCCGCAAAGAAGTAAGAGCCCACAAATGCAATAGTATAAATAAATTACAAAAACTAAACGAAATTTCTACTTTTCAGAATACGCGAGCGCTTTGAAAACATGACTAATTTGGAACGCAAATCTCCTACTGGCCCACGGTATCAAGTTAATCGTTTTGTCGTACGTTGATATTAAAAATTTTGTTTTTAGTTTTATGAATATGTTTTATACCATTTTAGTAATACCATTTGGAGAGGAGAAAACACTAGAAAAGAATCACAAAAAATCATAAAATACAAAGAGAAAGAAATGCTTAATTTAAATCTTTTAAAGGAAGTCACCCTCAACGATCACACCCTTCGGTACTTAAACGAATTATCAAATTTAATTATTCAAATGTCAATTTTATTATAATTTATAGATAGAAGAAATAGTTGTTAAGCAAGCATTCGCGATTTACCCATTTTTTTTTTTTGTTTTTTACATTTGTGTACATGATCTACAATTTAATAAAATTGCAACATATTTTACAATAATCTTTAATAATATTTATTCACCTATAATTAATAATGTCTGAAATACTCATATTAATACTTAAAACAAAGTGTTTTACAAAATAATAATATGTTTTCCTTGGTTCGCAATTCCACTAGTAGACTGGAAGTAAATACGTCATAATTGCACAACAACCAGTTTTATATGTTTAAATTGAATGAATATAATTAGAAAGTAGATTGGAGAATAATGGAACAACACATTTTATATGTATGCATAATAAATTTTTAATATGACAAATTATATATATATGTATATTATTCTATAGCTTTATCCATAAATTCCAGGAATCTTTTGGCATATTGATCAGGATCACAAGTTGATATTCCATCGACATTACTACCATACTTAACTGTCTTTGCTGCTTTCGCTGCCTAAAAAAACCCACCAAGACCAAGCCAAAATTGTTAATAATATGTAATTGGAATTATTGTATTGTAATAGTGCTGTAAAATAATGTTATACCTGCTTTTTAACACCATACTGAGTGAGAACATCGATAATTGCTATAAAATAGATTTCTCGTCGTTCTGCAAAGTACTATTATTTTAGAACTATACGCGATATTTTTGTTAAAAACGAACCTTCAATGCTTGGAATGGCGTAAATGTCGACTTCATAGACGACTTCCTTATATTGTGCACCTCGGGGGGAATCGGGTGGTGTGTTATACGTCCAGCTTAAAAACAGTATTTTAATTAACACTGATTTGCATTTAGTTTTTGGATTTCATTTACCGTTCACCACTATCGCATTCTTCGCTCTCACTGTTTTCGCTGCGCCCTGTTGCCGGTGCGCTCTCCCCTTGAAGGGCCTCCTCCTCAGCCCGCACACAGTCATGGATGCCAACGAGCAAAGAATAGTCCATAATATGCAACTTGGTTAGAAGCTGTAATATTTTAATTGATTCATGTACATATTTTTTTTAGTTGTTGTTTGTGTAATATATATTTACATTAATATCATTGTTTAGAGTATCCAAAAGTTTCTTCTTCGGTTCATCGCCAATCTCCAACTTGACCTTTTGCTTTATAAAGTCGTTGTCCTTAAATGTGGGTAAAAGTTTCTCCAGCTCTTTCTCTGAAGCTTCGCGATCTACAGTACTGCCTTTCAAATCAAATTTTCTACAAAAATCACAAAAAACGATGACAATAAATTATTGCTAAAAATACAATTAGGGCATTCACAAGCTATGCTATGTGAGTAAAGTACTATGTATAAAACACTGTAGCTATTGAGTGCACTTTTTACGTTTCTTTTGTCCTTATTGTCGTATTTGTGCCCAGTCAGCAATTGATAGTTAAAGTGAATTGAGCAACTATTTTGTATTAAGCAACTAATGAATCAAACAAAACTAAACTGACTGAAAAACAATATGATTTGTGTTTTTGATCAAAATGACAAGAGAAGGGCTTTCAAGAAAATTATTTGTGTGTAAAATTAATTAACAACCAGTAAATTGCTCAGTGTGACGTTATTTCATTACATCAATAATCTCGAAAACAGCTGTTTTCATACATAGTCTGGCAACCCCTCAATATCACAATAGTAGCAATCAAACCCAGAGGCATGTTAGCTGTGTTTAAAATGTTTCTGTGTGTTTGTTGTAAAGCTTTCATATAACAACTTAGTACTTTACGCACATAGCATAGCTTGTGAATACCCTAAATATATATTCATACTTGTGTATGGTCAGTTGAGAGCTAAAAACATTTCGCATAACAACAAAATAATACTGTACGCTCTCCACAGTTATCCGGTACATGCCCAAGTATTGTGGCAACAAAGTTTTGCCGTGCCGTTCAACAACATACTAAAATAAATAATATTATAAGAGAAATATTTTGTATCATTTGCATTGTGAACTCACCGGATGATAGTGTTTAAGAAAGGCATGCATGCGTTCAATTTCCTCGGATGTTAGGCTCTTGATTATGAAGAATTTGTCGTAGCTCTGATAAAACTGAGCACCCGATTTTCCCGATGAGTCAATACCCAGCGGCTGCGATCTTGTCAAGGACTCACGATAGTCAACGTCGTCAACGCCAAAGCGTTCGCGCAAATTGCGAAACACTAAAGGACAGTACTCCTTCACTTTAAAGTGCGACGGCATGTTTTCTCTGGGTAGAGTATAAAAGGAAATGTTAAAACAACGGTGGATTCTACTATTAGTGAGTGGGGCGCTGAAGTTTGTTAATTGATTTTTGTTTAGCTCGACAAAATAAGACGAATATATTAAATTAAATTTATCGATAACTCGCTTGGTTATCGAGAAATAGGTAATAAAAATCGCAAATATATCGAAAAATTACTTTTTTTGGTGAAGTTTAATAGATTTCCGAAAATAGTAATACAATGTATCGCTTTATCGATTTTTTATATAGCTATCGATAAAACACTTTTCAAAACATTTTTTTTAAATAAAGTTTAATAGATTTCTGTATTATATCGCTTGGTTATCGAGATATCAATACTTTAAAATCGAAAAAATAACATACGTACTACGAAATTCAATAACTTCAGAAAAAAATAGTGAAAATTTTTATAGGTAAACAAATTATTTAAAATGTCGCAAGACAAAAAATGTTGTTTAACAAAAATCGCGCTTTTTGCTAATTATAAAATTTAACTGGAAGTTATAAATGCTACGTCGCACAAAAAAATAAATAAGAATAACAGATTTAGAACATTTACTCATAACATATTTTACCATCAGCAATTGTTTAATCTATTACCCTTTTTGGTTTAAAGTGCGCAATATATGTTTTTTTAAATCAATGTCAACACTTACTTGTTAAACAAATGGTTATCGACTTTTATTTTTGAGTATGCCCGAAAGTCGTCTGGCAGCAACATAACTGGTATGTTAACATGACTTAGTTCGTTTATCTGGAAATGTTGATGTTAATTAATGTAAATGGTGCACATTATTATGTTAGGCGCTGAATAGAGCAGAACATACGGTATGATTTATGCCCCACATGAAGACGCTTAGAATCGGCTCATTAGCTCGGAATAGCTTCACTTTTTGATGCTTCACACGAAAATGCTTTTTCTTCAAAATGCGCGGCTGCGATGTCGACGAGATCTTTTTATCCATTTTGTCCGACTGTTAACTTCGGCTAAGTGTCACAATTTGTTTACACATTAAAATTACTATTTGATATATTAACCAAATGCAAACGGCAAATGATACACACATGCATACATACACTTGCATATGATGTACATGTGTGTAAAAAAAATATACATACACAACAGAACATGCAGATGTTGTTTTCACTATAAATTTAATTTCAAACATAAAAAGAATTTTGTTTGTATGTACATATATGCATTAAAATGTCTTTAATTAATCGGTGACAAACACAACGCATATTCACATGCATGCTTGTATGTGTATTTATGCATCACACATATGTATTTATGTATGTACATATATGTTTGTCTGTATGCGTATACGTACGAAAACAAATTAAGCGGCAACTGCTTTGCGTTGCGGATATAGGCGAAATATCCAATAAACAATTAAATTGCTTATCACATAAATATAATTAACGAGCTTCACTTCACTTTACTTCAAACCAAACAATACTTTCTTTGCCAATTTATCACTGCAAGAACCTTGTAAGTATTAGACAAGGATGACTTTCGACACAAGAGCTATCGATATGTGTGCAGCACATCGATTACAATTTCTGCGATGAGTACATGATTTATTGCAACTGTTGAATATTTGCATGCATGGTGATTTGTATGTATGCACATAAAAAATACAAGAATATTTTTGTAAAGTTTTATTTGTCAATATATCGATATCGATACTTTTAGAGCTGCTCTTAATTGGAGAGTTTTTTGTCGATCGATTACTCTGGTTACTCTGGATGGCCCAGCGACTTCAGTCGCCCAAGACGCGTGTAAATTTGTGCAAAATGTGGAGGGGTATTCAATTAGGTCCAATCAAGTCTGATAACTTTTAAATAATACAAAAAAAAAAACACGTCTAAAGAAATCAATTTAACCGAGAAAGTGTTATCGGAGAGAGAGAGAGTAGAGATGGCGGAATCCGGCATTGATTTGGGCTTTGATTTGGAGTTTGATTTAAACTTAAATTTGCTCAACGACAGCGATTCAAACATGGATTTCTTGCCCAACGTAACGTTAGCTGGCAATACGGAGAATGTCGAGTTTTACGAGCTAAAGTCAACGCGATCTCTGCGTACCGATGAAATGTAAGTAGTAGAATCGTAGATGTATGAATATGTATGCCTATTAAAGTCTATGTGTGTAGGTTTGTCAAAAATACATGTTTTAACATGTATGTAAATATACATATACATATATACAACAGTACATCGACGGTTGTATTTTCCGCTTGATTAGCACTCTTTTATTATCTTATCGGGATTCAACTCTATGCACGTTTGTATGTAGATATACACACACTGCTGGGCAAAAGTATTGTGACCAAATTCAACATTATTCTTAAATGGCTAGCAAGGGAATAATGGTTTTGTGCAAAAGAATGTAACAAAATACTAGAATAATAATTAATCATGGTAAATTAATATCAGGGTTAAAATTGAGAAAATGAATACACTTAAAATCTCTTTAAATATGTCAACACAAATATTGCTTTAGTTTAATTCTTTTATACACTTGTAAAAAAGTATCGCCATCTTATTATCGATAAAGAGCTGAAACTTAGGTTATGGTCTTATTTAAATCTCAAAACAGCCAAATCTGACAACTCTTATACATATACTAAGAGAGAGTATAGTAAATTGAGTATAAGATTAATTTGCCTCTTATATTATAGCAAACACCAACAGTAAAATGGTATATGAGAATTATTTTGCAGAGCTTTTTCGTAAGGCGCATGTCCATTTGATTGCCAATGTGTTATGTATTTATATGAAAATAAATATAAAAAAAATACAGGGCTATGATTCTAAAACAAATAAATGTTCTTGATCCATCCACATAGTATGCCTATTATATCGCTAATTAATACTTTATGGCTCCTCTCGATTGTATAAGATGTAAATCCCTTTTAGCCTAAAATTCAGCTTTTGATATACACACAGGTGCAAGCCCAAGCTGCTAAATGGCGTTTGCTAGCTTCCTACTTCTTCTTTGGCCTTGTTTTGCTTTCGCACCCAATCGTGCCGCATATAATTTTTTGTATAAGAGAGATTTGTTCAGTCTAGTTGAATAACATTGTCTATGCCATGGTCACCCATTGTTATACTCACACATACATGGATACAGTAGGAAACATACATGATTTGATATGTATAGATTTTTCTCACAGTGAATGATCAGTTTTTTCCGCATTCATATTCCGAGTGGTATACAGAAAATTCAGGCTCTTGTGATGCGTATATACTTTTTTTTGATAATTTCTTCTTGACCATGTTTTCGTATTGGGGTAAAAAATCGGCAATACAAAAAATACAAAATGAAACAATTTTGGAAGCTCGAAGCGATACATTGACGCCCATAGAAAATAGTATGGAGAGCAAAGATTTGGATCCTCCTTCTTCGGAGAAGCGTCTCGAGGAGTTTCAACATTTTTTGAGGTGTGTCCAAACTTTGCAAATGTCCCCAAACGCTGAGCAAATTGAGATCGGAGTGGAACCATCCGCTCTAATGGATCTCGATCAGCTTGAAACCGAATCCAAAACATGGAATACGAGACCAATGAATGCAACAACGAATATTCGAGTTACGGTTGGCATCGATAAAGATTTGGAAATGATACTCGAAATGGATCCAAGCATTGTAGATTTGGGGGAGACAAGGGTTATGGGGCTGCCTCCGTTAATGGGTGGGTAGGTAACATACATATATATTATTCTACTCCTTATCACAATCATATAAAATTTGTTTTTTTATTTGATAATTTGATTTTTGTGTTGTGTTTTTTTAGACCCACATTTAAGACGGCGACGCCGACGTCTCGGACACAATTGAAGCTGCAGCTGCAGCGCGAGCAGCAACAGCAGGAGCAGCAGCAAATGTTGATGCAACAGCAGCAGCAGCAAATGTTGCATGAACCAAATACGTTTGGAATGCAGACAAGTTGCTTCGAAACGGATGCCATTGAAAGCAACAACGGGATCAACTGTGGAGCAGCTTCGTCCAGCTTCAATCAGGATCGGTTGACGGCTTCCAGTCCGGTGGCGCTAAAAGTACCGTTACAAAGCATTGGCGTCGATGTGCCGCCTCAAGTGTTGCAGGTAAACTACTATTCACACTACTAAATTTGCTATATACATGCAGCAGTTGGGGGCTAAAACGAATACCTTTTTTTTTTTAGGTAAGCACTGTGCTTGAGAACCCAACGCGCTATCATGTCATCCAAAAGCAAAAGAATCAAGTCCGACAATATTTGAGTGAGTCGCTTAAACCAAGTGTCTGGAGTTGCGAAAATTTCGATGTAAGTTTTAAGCTACTTAATTCTTGCAAAACTTTTTTAATAATAAATTAAAAACGATAGATAAAAAGTGCATCATCGGGAAACCTGCATAACGAGCAGCGATCAAGCAGTTTTGCGGGTAATACTACGGCTCAAAATTCCGAGGAATCAACCCATTTGTCGTCGTTGTATGGAACAAGTTTCTTTGGTGGAAACACTTTGGAGCAACCGAACTCGAGCGAGGGAAGCGATGGAAATCAAAAATCATACAGCAAAGCAGGTTTTAATCATAACTCAGCGATAACAGCTGGTCGACAGACGACCAGTTTAATAAATGCAATGCGCTCCTCAAACTTTTCCGGTGCCAGTACGGCAAGTCCGCTTCAATCAACATCTGCTCCAATGTCGCCAAGTCTAAGCTCCGTGGCAACAAGTGCTTCAGAGGTAAGTGTCTATAATTCATGTGCAACAACATTTTGTATTAGACAAGGGTGACCATTTCCTTTGCTCTTGGCCGAATTTGGTAACTCTAGCTCAAATACTGTGAATGGTTGTTTTGTTCACAACAATATATGTAACTGTTAATTTTGTCATTCTCAAGTGTGTAGTTATGGCATTTATGAAACACTTAAAAATATAGATGGCGCTTACTATAATAATATTGCCATAATATTTTATAGTAACTTTAATACAAATAGAGGGCGCTAAAACGAAACCATTTTTTTTTTGCTTTCAAATTTTATGATCTCTGGATATAAAGAAAAAAAATGCTTATGCCTTCAACTTTAGATTTGAAATACTGTTTTTGGCTTTAAATGAGGCCAAAAAGGCTAAAAATAAGCTAATAGTATCACTAATTTATTATTTTCTTATGGGGAAATGGGATAAAATTAAAAAAAAAACACACGACAATTTTTTTGTTGTGAAATTTTAGCAAGTCGAGCCTTAACAACAACAACATCATGTAATTGAACATAATCTGAATGCCAGAAGTCCCAGCACTTACAAAGTCATATCATTCAGCACATGGATAAGACCAACGCCATTGTAAAAAAAAACCAAGCCCATATGATTATACTGAGGCCTCCATGATTAACTGTCTTCTTGGTGTACCTAGGATTATAATCTGTGTTTGGTGGACGATGTACATACTGCCTACACCAAATAAAACAATATGTGGCGTTAATCTGTCCACAAAAAGTTGCGCCATGACTATATGGGCCAGACTATATGAGTGTTTGAAAAGGGGAACCTCTCTGGGCTGGAATTTCTGGCATTCAGATTATGTTCAATTAGATGACGATGCTTATTCGCGTTAAATATAATTGTAGGTGTGCAGACAACAATAATTTCAAGATCCTTGTACGATTTTCCTTTTGTTTTGGCAAGTTTTTAAAGAAATATGGTCAAAAATCCCTTGAAGCGTTGTCAGGACCTTATCGAGACCATGCCCCTCACGTGCGAAGCCGCGTTTAAGAATTAAGGATACACGACTAAGTAATATACTTCTTTTCAATATTTAGCGTTTGTAAAAGCTATTTTGAATAATGTTTTGCAGTTTTTTTATCCCTTCATATAGGCACTACTACGCGCAGAACGCTTAAAGCAACACACACACACACACATATGCAAAGACTCCGTTATCCTAGCGCTTTTATTTTTTCAAAAGCAACAACAAAATGGCGAACATTAAGCAGCCTGCATTTACACAAAAAACACTACGTTAAACGATTTCACGGCGATTCTTTTTAGTTGGAATGTTTAACGCACTAAATTAACACAATTTAACTTTTATTAATACGCATATATGTTTTAGGCCCAATTTCTCAATGCCCGGTTAGTCAACTTATTCTAAGTTTAGTCAAATTTGAGTTTCTCAATGTTCGGTCAGCATTGACTTATCCGGTGCCTTCAGGGCCGGTTAACACTTATACTGATATAAAGTCCCGATAGAAATATCGATACAATCATCGTAAGGCGAACAGCTGACTCAAGCTGACACTTGCATTGTTTATTTTTTTTTTTATGAAGCAAATTTTCAAAATGCTTATTTGAGTCTTCTAAGTTCACAAATACATGCTCCTCAACAACTAAAATGGTTTTCTCTCGTTGCCGTTTACAACAGGGCTCATAAAAAGTTATTATATATACATTTTGATGTGCAACATGTAGCAGTTTAGGAGTCACAGGCAAAAACAAAACCAAAAGAACAGCTGAATCCCCATTAAGGTTGGCAGCACCATTCTGCGATAGTGATATACCGATGATAAGTTAATTTGGCTTTGAGAAAACCAAACCAGTATAGCTCAAGCATAAAAATTATTCCGAAGTTAACTTATTCCATGTTTAACCGAACATTGAGAAATTGGGCCTTAATTGTATTAAAAGGGGGACGAATACCCCCAACCATGTTAAGATGCGCACTGTTCTCAGTTCACTGATTTTATGGAAGGAGGGGAACAAGTGGAATAAGTGAACTTGACGAAGTGAACGATCGTTCTCAGTCGCAGCTGGATAACCGTTATGGTGGATTTGTAAAGCGCTTTAACATATGTATGTGGAGTGGTTGTTGTTGTTTTAAGCGCTCTGCGACACAACCAAATGAGCGTAGAGCGTTTTAGTTAGTTTAAATAATATTCAATATTTGTGCACCTATAATTATGTTTGATATTTTGTTTTATGTGTGAGAAGTGTAGTGAAAATTAAATAATATATTTTGGTGCGATGCATTAACAGAATCTAAATGGTTATCAGAGAGCTGAACTTATTCTTATTATTTTGTTGTTGTGTGTGAAGTGTTATTTTTTTTGTCATTCACACGGACAGACAGACGGACATGGCTATATCGACTCGGCTGTTGATGCGGCTTAAGAATGTATATACATTATAGGGTCGGATATGCTTCCTTCTGCCTTCTGTTACATACGTCTGAACACAAACATTATACCCTTTCTTTTTTTTTTACCCATTTCATGGGTTCAGAGTATAAAAATGTTTGTTTTCATTAAAAGTGCAGTGAAAGAAACGAGAGCTGTTAAATGAAGTGCTTATAAACCAGCGATATTTTAATATTCCAAATATTAATAATATTTCCACTTACCCCTTTTCTATTTGAGTATTACAAAGAGAATGATTGAAGTATTGAGTGATTTTAGTAGACACAAGAATATATAAGTGTGTATGATAAATAATTAATATTTAATAACAATAACACAAGCTTCATAAAACATTTACATTTACTAAAACTCAGACTTTGTCATTCACACATAAGAAAAAGAAAACAAGTAAGAAGGCTCTAGTCGAGATTTCCCGACTAGGAGATACCCCGAACCCTGTACATAACGCGTACAGTCATTGTCTGTGACTAAACTTCAATCTTCGATATCTCTGGTGTTTCTTAACCGATTTCGATGAAATTTTCAAAAAAGTTATATCGTTTCCCATTATTTCAACCCCCATTTTACATTTTCCAAATTCAAGAAATTTTTGTAATCGATTACATGTGTATATCAAATACGGAAATAGTTATCGAAAATCGGAAACAAACTTGTACTGCATAGTACTTAGATGAGCTTATATTCAAAATCTGAAGTCTCTAGCTCTTATAGTCTCTGAGATCTACGCGTTCATACATACGGACAGACGGACATGGCTATATCGACTCGGCTTTTGATGCTGATCAAGAATATATATACTTTATAGGGTCGGAGATGCTTCCTTATCCCTGTTACATACTTTTGCACAAAACCATTATACCCTTTTTACCCATTTCATGGGTTCAGGGTATACAAATATGCGTGTGTGTGTGTGTAAAATAAATAATCAATATTTAATAACAATAACACACACATGCGAAAACATTAACTTACACTTACATTCACGCTTGCACATTATGGAAGAACGTCACTTAATTTTACCGAAATCAGCCGAGCTTACTTGAATTTTTGAGAATCGAGGAGTAGAGCAGTGTCTTAAAAGCCGTTGAGTTACGTAAACGTAAAGAAAACGTTACGTAACGTAACTTAAACATTACGAAACGTAAAGTAACGTAAACTTAACGTAACGTAAAGTAAACTTAACGTAACGTTACGTTAACTAACGTAACGATAATTAAGACAATAAGCACGCAGCTAGTTGCAACGTGTATAAGAAAGCTGCAATAATACGCTGCAACTTTCAAAAGAAAATCAAGACAATTGCGTGCAACTAATTGAAACGTTTAAAAGCGATCTCAGTCGTACAACATATGAAGACACACATATAGTTTGTGTGCCGGCGTCAAGTAGCTTTTATCAGACTGCTGTCTTTTAGTATTTTTTTTTTGCTTGGATTGATCACAGACGTTGTATGGTATACAATGTGTGGTATTTTTTATTGAGCTGCCAACTTAAAACAGTCACTCAAGCAGGTTGTTGTTGTTAAGTATTTACAAATAATGTGTGCGCGGAATATTTTTACAGTAGTACCTTGAATTTAGCGGGGAGTGGAGTTGCAGTTGTATTTGTTTCAAAAATACTTAAATACATGTCTAAAAGGATTATTAGTCATCTACATATATGAATCAAATCGGTCGTATTTAAAAATGTTAGCAATTTCGCGATTAGTAAATAATTAATTGAACAACGGCTACCTATTAAGTCATAAAGTGTTGAAAACTGGGGTCTAATGCACGTGCTACCTTGGATATCTGCTGCAAGTCTGCAGGAGAGACGCAGCAAACGTAACTTGTCAGCAACAACGGTTGCCAATAGTAGGGTTAGACAAAAACCAAAACCAAAATTTAGCCTACACGGAATTGAGCGATCAATGCGACGTCTAAATATGCCGGTGCTCAGCTTTATACCGCGTACGCAATGTAAGGTATGTTTTACTTCGAGCTTTACTGAGAGAGCCAAAAATTACACTGTTGTTGTTGTTGCGACCTTCGTAAGCTTTAAAATTTGAAACGCAATATACTTCTAAACATATGTACATATATCATCGAACATTGGTTAGATAAGTGAAAAATGAGTGAAATTGTATCAACTCATGTCCAATTATTATCATTAATTTTTTTTGTTTTTATTATAATTAACGTATACATTTATTGGTATGTTTGTATATGTGTACATAAATTTTGTATGTGTGTGTGCGTAAATGTGTGAAAGTTTAATCGCTACTGGTTTCAATTATTCTTTTTAAAAATAAATACCCAGAAAAATTATAAAAAAAATAATGTATTTAAAGGAATATTTTTTTTAAGAAAAATTCCCCATAGCTGTAACCCTTCATATTTGATGCCAGGGCTGCGACTTTTTACTATTTGCGAATTAAATAACACTAACAAATATTTGTGCACATTTATTGACAATGTTGTTTCGTGTTTTACGTATTAACATTTACACACACATACACTTGGAATTTTATTGTCGTCCTAAGTACTTCAATTTAGTTGAGACAATATTAGAGATGGACATGGGCCTCCTTTTTTTTTTAGGTACGGCACGAACTAACAAAACTTTCAACCCAATTTTTATACTTTGATACCGAAGGTCTCATAGTATATTGGTTTTGTGCAATGTCCGTCATGGTGTCCGTCTGTCCGTCTGTATGAACGCAACTTTTTTCGACACCCGTAAAGCTAGAGACTTGAAACTTTGCAATTATGTTTGTCTATAGGCGCGACAGATAAAGTGTCAAGATTGGGGTGCCACGCCTACTAGGAGGCTGGGAAATCGATAAATTCGATAACTGAAAACCGATAGAACCAAATATTTCTCACATTCTTACAGCTAGAGTTACCAAATTTTGCACGCAGATAGCTAGTCATGTCCTTGAAAAAACTGCATCAAAATTTTGGATGCCACGCATACTCCTACCGCCCCCATCATCCCTGCTCCTTGAAACTGGAAACGCCTATAGTTTTCACATTTTTTTGGGCTAGAGACACCAAATTTTGTGTCAAGATAGATATTGACATTCTCCAAAAAAGTGCATCAAAATTTTTGATGTCACTCCCCCTGATTCCGCCCCCATCCCCCATTCTACATGAAATTAGAAACGCCTATTGTTTTCACATTTTTCGAGCTAGAGTCACCAAATTTGGTAGGAAGATATATGGTGACATCTACAAAAGGTCTGCATTAAAAATTAGGATGCCACGCCCACCCGCCTTATAATATCGGAATCGGCTATATCTTTAACAGTTTTTGAGCTAGAGCCATCAAACTTGGTAGGAAGATAGATAGTGACAGTTAAAAACATTTGATTCAAAAATTTGGATGCCACGCCTACCTCTGCCGCCCACCTTTTAAATTTGGGAGTTAAGTTATCTTCCACAGTTTTTGAGGTAAAGTCATAAAATTTGGTAACATGATGGCGATGATTACCACCCGTCCCACTCACTCCTTTGCAAGCCGACTCCTTACCATCCGTTCTTTAACTGGTATCAAAGTATTCCGCAGTCGGTTGCGTCCGACTGCAACGTTGTTACTTGTTTTTTTTTTTTTTGGTATTTTGTTTAGTTAAGTCAAGAAAAATTAGGCAATTCCCTAGCACAATGTGTGGAATTCCGATAAGTGCTAATACATGTATTTGATTTAATGTGATACCGATCATACTAGCAATGCAATTCCTTGTTTGCACGTATGTATTTATATGTATATGTGCATACGAACATACATACAAAGATTGAGTTAAAGCTTGTATTTTCTGCTTTTGTTTCTTGAATGTATTTTTGTGTGTACTTTTCATTTATGTATGTATGTGTGTATGCTGACATGCTATTTATTTTGTTTGCTTAGGCGTAAACGTAATGACAATACGATTTTTGTTGTTCAGATTACGTGAACAATTTAGGTTTCCTATTTTTATTATCTCAGAAACCTTCGTATAAAATCACAGACATTTCTACGTACATATGTGTAAACATATGCAACATTGTTTGCGTTGTTTATTTGATAACAAGATAAAAAAAATACTGCCGTGTTGTTTCCACTGTAAAGTAGAGTCGAAAAACAGCATTTTTTTTTTTTTCGAAATTTAATTTTTTTTTGCAAAGTTCTAAAGTCAGTCACTCATATTCCGCATAGTTAGTTTTCTTTGATATCGAATCGATTCCATGTGTATATCGAAATATGGATAGAGCTATCGAAAATCGGATTGTGAAATCTTGTACTGATAATGTCAACTTTATTGACTGCAACGATTTGTTACTTGATATTATATTGTTATCTTTTGGGGACAGAGGTACATCAATATATTCTTAATCGATTTTAAGGCCTAATCAATTAAATTTGAATTGCCATGAGAGCATTGTTAAATTTGTCAATTTTTGTAAATAGCTTAATATTTTTTTGATTAACAAATACATTTTTCTTTACTTTCTTTCAGCTTCCATCATTTGACAGCGATGTAAGTGAATGAATATCTCTACAAATTATGAATTTGATCTTAAGCATCGTCTACAGAAACTCAGAGTAGTATAACTTATTGTACAAATGTAGGAAAAAGTTTTAGCTTTTGAACAATTTTTACAAATATTGTTAAAGATATTTTATCTAGCTTTTTTTAATTACCGCTAAAATTATCCACCATTCAATTAGGAAACAATTAGTTTAAAATACAAATTTATCCGTATCAATAGTTTACGCAATTCAACATGATGATCACTTGGAGAACGTTGGGGGGTGTGGGGTGGGTGATTCAGGCTTCCTAATCGATAGAGCACGACTGCTTAATAATCACATTTCGTGTTAAATCAAATTAAATCCTACATGGAATAAAACGTAAATATTTTTTTGACTGAATGACAAATGCTAAGTGACCTAAATTTGGTTAAATCATTTATTTCTGTGGTAGGTTTTTTTTTTAGTAAACCAAAAACAGTGAAGGCTATTTAGACGTTTCCAATATTTATTTTAATATAGTTTTGTGAAAAAAAAACGCGATTAGCTTTCTTCTTGCCAAATTTGGTAACTCTTGCTTTAAGAATGTGCGAAATATGATGAAAAAATAAGATTTTAATCGGTTTTCAGCTATATCAATTAAATTGATTTCCGATAGTTAGAGTATGTTATTTGTCAGTTAATCTACCAAGCAAATGTTGATAAAGTCGACACATGTTTTTTTTTTAATACTATATCTTACGGTTATTGTTTTTGTTATAACTTTTGAAGCGTAGCCAATAATATATAAAATTAAAGAACACTTTGTGGATTGATTGCAGGCAGATGATCTCTTCGACGACATTCTTCAAAACGATTCATTTAATTTTGACAACAACTTCAGCTCTGAGCTTTCGATTAAGCAGGAACCTCAAAATTTGACTGACGCTGAAATAAATGCTTTGGCCAAGGATCGTCAGAAGAAGGATAATCACAATATGAGTAAGTATTATATAGAATACATTTCTCATATACTTGGTGAACAATCAATTATTTTGCAGTCGAGCGACGGCGTCGCTTTAATATCAATGATAGAATCAAAGAGCTGGGCACTTTACTGCCCAAAGGCAGCGAGGCCTTCTATGAGGTTGTGCGTGACATACGACCCAATAAGGGCACAATTCTAAAGTCCTCGGTCGATTATATCAAGTGCTTAAAACACGAAGTCTCTCGTTTAAGGCAAAACGAGAACCGCCAACGACAAATGGAGCTTCAAAACCGAAAGCTCATTTCTCGCATACGGGTAAGCGAGATTCCACTAGAGCCGGACGTAATTAGAACTCGGTAATGCAGAGTCTATTTGAATTCCATTTCTATGTTGAGTTGGAATCGATATCTACTAGTTGATAAATTATTGGGGGTGTGCCAGAAAACTCTAGAGATTTTGGCTCGAGCAGATTTTCAAATCTCTAAAACAAACCGTATATGTGCCAGAAGTTAGGTAGATTTCATTTTTCGGTAAAAATTTTCGGAGCAAATACGTAAAACAAAAATGGACAAAAAGAGTTGCTACCTTTCAAAATTGAAAATTGCCTAAAATGTATTTGCTATTTTTGTCATTGTTTTCAAGGTTGGCCTCATGGCATTCGTGTTATATTTAAAAAAAAAAGGTAAAATAAAAATATGTTAGGTCTTACCTCTTGTAGTTCTTATACAAAACAAATATTTAATATTTTGCCCGCCAAGTAACTCAAGTTGCTTGACAGCCCTGCTATGACAGCTAGCTTGAACAGCTGTTCTACGTACTTCGTAAATGGCAAATCTGGTTTATTTTTACAAAAAAGTGTCTTTAAAATTGACCTATTAAAGACTCAGAATAATAGTTATTGTTAACTGGGCTCTGGCACACCTAAAACCAGCTCGAGGTTGGTTTTGGGCTGGAATTCGGTTGGTTTTGATTGCTGGCACACAGAGGAGCTTAACAGCGATATTTTCATATCGATATTTGGTTGCGAACAAATTGCCAAATTGAGTTTAACAGAAAGTGTTAAATTAAATGCTGTTTCAGTTGGATTGATAGTGGAACGAGCTGCATTACCGACTTCGCTGTTATTATTATTATTATATATTTATAGCATTGGCTAACAAATTGTTTTGCACTTTAAAGGAGTTAGAACTGCAGGCCAAATCGCATGGTTTTAACCTCTCGGACTACAACTTGACATCGGTGTCGGCACCAACGCCAGCCAACTCGTATCTTAAGTGCAGCAGCAGCAGTCCAACACCAACTGCAACTGCATCTTTAACTGCAACTGTTGCGCAAAGTCGTCACACCGTCTCCATGATGGAAGATGTGCTCGAGGGCAGGGGCAGGGTATGTATTAAGTAGTTATTTATAGTTAAGCGATTTTTAATTAAATTGCTTTCGTTTTGGCAGCTGCCGGTTATTGGCAGTGAGCCCGTCATTGGCCTCAACCAAATTGACGAGCTGATGGAGGACTGCAAGCATTTGGTTCAGGGCGGCGATCCAATGCTCTCCTCGCACAGCAGCCATTTGCTATCCTCTGCCCCACAATCCCCTACTCATCATCATCAACTGCAGTGCAAAAGCGGCTCAGAAGCGGACAGCAATGCTCACTGTTCCCGCCAGAGAAGACAGCTTGGCATGCTGAACAACGATTCGGATGAAACTAGACACGATCCGTTGCTTTCTTCGCATGGCGTAGATAATGATGATGATCATCGGTCTCGGATAAATGACTCGCCAATGATGTTGGCTTCAGATGCTTTGGATATTGACCTTTAGACCAACATTGTATACATATATATGAAAATGAGTATTAATGAAAATATGTCACAATTATCGAAAAATTGTTATATTGTTGCGTTGCAAATCAGTATGTTTGTGTGTGTACTCATATATACAGTGCACGCTCGCTTACGTGAACGCTCTAAAAGATAAATGCTCCAAAACGTGAACAAGCTGTGTAAATTAGTATATACATTATATTTATTTGGCAATCGAAAACATGAACACATAATTTAACATTTGAGCTCCCTTGGTTTTAATTAGTTCACGTTATAGAGCGTGCAGCAGCTAAATAGACATGCCACCAAGTATTTAACATCTGTTCATGTTAATCCATACAAATGCATTCCAATATTTGTTATTTTTTTGTGTACTTAACTTAACTCTTCTTACATGAATACACATACAAACATACGAATTTTTTAAATGAATTCATTTTTATACATATTTAGTTTGCTACGTTTACCTCCTCTCTTTTATTACATTTAATGTTTTGTTTTTAAATAGTATTGAACACGACTTTATCTTTTGTTTGTTTTTTTTTCCAATACTTAATATGTATAAAGATAAATGGCTGTATTGTTTTTGTTTATATATAAAATTGAAAATGTTACATACATGTATAGAGCACATACTGTGTTAAAATGGAGCTCCGACAGACAGACAATAAAAAAATGTTCAAGTATGTTGACTTTGGCTTATTATACACATGTATATTTATTATAAGAATCTAATCAATAGTAATTGTTTTTTAAGTTTTAATACAAAACAAACTCCACGAACTTTCGGTTGGAAAATATTGCAGTTTGATTTCAAAAATCATTATTTTTTTGCCAACTCCGATGACAGCCAATCTAGTCCCTCGTATAAGCCGTGGCCTTGAGTGGCGCATGTCGATTGAATGAACCACTAAATAAATAAATTTATATATAGAGCAAAATGAGAAGAAATTAATATTTTAATAGTTACATGGCGATTCCTCAATTGATTCAGATGCAACTTGTCTGTTAGTTCGGCAGCACTCATTGCATTCGGCAAGTCTTGCTTGTTCGCAAAAACCAACAGCACGGCATCTCTTAATTCATCTTCTTGAAGCTGTGCAAAATTTGAGTGGTAATAATGTTTAAAATAGTGGTATAAAAAATGAGTTTACCATATTTTGAAGTTCCTTTTCAGCCTCATTGATGCGATCGCGATCGTTCGAGTCGACCACAAAAATTAAGCCTTGTGTATTTTGAAAATAGTGACGCCAGAGAGGACGTATTTTGTCCTGACCACCGACGTCCCAAACTGTAAAGCATATATTTTTGTACTCCACTGTTTCCACGTTGAATCCGATTGTTGGAATGGTCGTAACGATTTCGCCCAGCTTTAATTTATACAGTATGGTTGTCTTTCCAGCTGCGTCCAGGCCCACTGTGCATGAATTGTAATTGTAAAATGTTAGGTGCATGTAAGGTGCATTAATATTAGTTTGGTATGGATATTATCTACTAAAAACCCGCTTTAAAGCCATAAAGGAAAAGCCGAAAGTGGCTTTTCGTTACAAACATGTACATATTGCATTACTTGCTGCGTGGCCGTAATTTTTCATTACGTAGTGGCGTGGCTACTATGGATAATAGTAAATAGTATATCGGTACCAAGCTATTCATATTGTTTTTTTTTGCGTACTTACCCATCAAAATGCGCATTTGTTTTTTGCCAAATAATCGCGTTAGTAAACTGGATATCGTCAATCCCATATTTTCTTTTGTTTTTGCTCAAATAACTAGAATCCAAATTTTCACACTGCTGTCACTAAATACAATTGACGTGTAGCGATTGTAGCTACAAACTGTCATCGATAGTTCGGGTTTTTGTTCTTATCGGTATATCGCATGAATCTAAGAAAATCAAATTGCGCATTGCGCAGGTCCGTTAGTTTTTCTCAAGCAAACAGCTGATTTTGTGATGTCACAGTAGAGTACAACATTTTTATGCTGTATGCAATTTGCATGGATATTTATGTGCAAGTTAGCTCCACAATATCTTTAAAACAAACAACCACCAAATTTTCCTCACTGCAAAGGGAGTTCACATGTTGGCAGGTTCAAAAAACAATTTTTTCAGTCAAGAATGTTGTTTTAAATAAGACTGCCTTTTACACACAAATTGCATTAAATTCAAACTGCGCGTCACAGCTGCAGTCTACTGTGACGTAGATGCGCAGTAGATTTTAATTTTGACACAGCGAATGCGCAATCTGGTTTTCTTAGATTCATGGGTATATCGTAGCCATATAAAGCAGGCGTGACAGTGAAAACACCAAACAAACACAACACTGAAAACAAATAAATGTGAATTCTCGCTGCGGTCTGGTCACTAAAAAAATTAATTGTGTTGAACAGAAAGCAAACAGCTTTAAGCCGATACTAAATTGTTTAACTGTACTCTTGCTGAGAAGACAATAACAAAATTGCATTGGGATTAGTAGCGCAACAGCAACAATTCATATGGAAAGTGTTGTTGCTGAACTCGACGGCATATGCAAAGAATGAAGATGGAAAAGGAAATACGCAAAATTGTTTTTGTAATTTGTATTGGCATATGCTGGGCACTTTGCATGTACATACATATATGAACACATGTTCTTGCCTATACCAAAAGAAATTCATAAACAAATGAGAAGCTAGAGCAATGTGACTGGGCATGCCTGATATAAAGTATTAAATTTTGGTAAGTGTTAATATTTCGAAGAGGCTATTGAATACTCTTAAATAAAATACAGGGGATACCATACTTTATATAAAATAAGTTTAAGTTTATGGTAGATTTATTGTGTAAATAAAAATTGGAATATACCAAAAATAAAGGTTTGAAAAATAACCGTTGAAAAATGATTTTCTTGTGTAACGTTTTGTCATTTCTATTCAACTCAAATGTACATTATATTTATGTTTCTTTAATACACTGAACAAGCAAAAATTGTTTATAGTATTTATTTTTAAATTTAAAATTACAAATAAATAAATACTGTTCAATCTGTGCGCACAGTGTGCACCCTGACTTGAAGTTCATTATAATTTCGTAATGTGATTTTTAAGTTTCATTTGGAAGTTAAATGGAATATAAGTTGAATGTACGAATTTGGAGTTGTGTTTCTTGTGCAAGTCTCATATTTAGTATAAGAGTTTTGCATACAAAAAACCTAAGAAAAATAAATCGTCTATATATATTATACAAAGCACCTACACTAATACATTCATGACATACACATGCTAATATCGACGTCAACACTAAAGTGAACAAAACTCTGTTTTGTTACTACTTTCAGTCTGAGCCACTTTGACAACAACAACAACAACAAAAGAAACAAGTAAGAAGGCTCTAGTCGAGATTTCCCGACTAGGAGATACCCCGAACCCTGTACATAACGCGTACAGTCATTGTCTGTATGCATCTGTGACTAAACTTCAATCTTCGATATCTCTGGTGTTTCGATGAAATTTTCAGAAAATTTTTATCGTTACCCATTATTTTAACCCCCATTTTTACATTTTCCAAATTCGAGAAATTTTTGTAATCGATTACATGTGTATATCGAAAACGGAAATAGTTATCGAAAATCGGAAACAAACTTGTACTGCCTGGGACTTAGATGAGCTTATGTTCAAAATCTGAAGTCTCTAGCTTTTATAATCTCTGAGATCTACGCGTTCATACATACAGACGGACAGACGGACATGGCTATATCGACTCAGCTATTGATGCTGATCAAGAATATATATACTTTATAGGGTCGGAGATGCTTCCTTCTGCCTGTTACATACTTTTGCAGAAAAACATTATACCCGTTTTACCCATTTCATGGGTTCGGGGTATAAAAACTTGAAAATCCACAAAGTACGATTTCGCCTATAAATAGTGGTAATTCTAGTCTGGCAGTTTTAATTCGGCGTTCACTTTCGCTTGACGCGGACTTGTTTCTGGTCGGCGCTCGGAACCATCGAACTGCACCTATTATTATTTTTGTTCGCATTTTCATAAGTTATATTGGTGATTTGTATTACATAAATAATCGCAAAAAAAAAAATGAATAGGTTTAATTGTATTTTAATTGGCTTTGCCATGGCCATTTTAATGGCCCCTTCGACAGGCTGGGCCGCTGAAAAATCAGCATCGAAAGAAGAGCAAATGGATGGTGAAATCAAAATTTACAAACGTCTTATACCAGCTGATGTGCTCCGAGGTGAGTCTTGCTTGGAATTAGAGCTTTTGGAATTGTAATGAAAATTTCAATAATGTGGCTTCTTATTCAATGCATATGTATAAAACAAGTCCGGTGTGCAAAACCCAAAAGCAAGTTTTTACTTGAATCTGGCACAGTCACTTTTGTTAAATGTTTCGCTTGAGCTGTTTTGAAAGTATTCAAGTACAAAACAGAAACTACAACGGACAATTTCATATTTGTTCCGAGGCCAAAAGACGAAAGTGCTTAATTTATTAAATATAGTATTGTTTTGAAGAAAAACCTTAAGTAAATAAATGCTATATGTATAATTGGCAGGCAAGCTTTCTTTTCATGTCAACTTTTGAAACTGGATACGAGAGAAATGTTTCTGTTTGTTAATCTTGGCATGCGTATCAAAGTGGATAAGATATAGCGGTAATTTTCTAAATTATCTGATAGATCTGTAGATTCTTAAAATAAATCTTTCTTAAATAAAAAGTGGATCAAGTTTTTTTTTAACAACTCTTCCCATATCCGATATTCACATGAAAAATTTGTAGCAACTACAGTGAAAGCTCTCAACAACGGACACTCATGGTTCCCAAAATTTTGTCCGCTGTTGGGAGCTGTCCGCTTTAGAGATAGGACAAAATAAGTTGAATAGAAAAAATATCCCATGTTAAGTGTCCGTTAATAGGAGTTGTCCGCTAACGAGAGCGTCCGTTGTTGGGAGATTTCACTGTATTTACAAAATATAAAATTTTCATCAAAATCGATCATGATTCAAATGTTTGAAAATATAATATTTAATAAATTTATATATATTATAATATAATTTGAAAAAATAATAATAATATTTCCACTTACCCCTTTTCCATTTAAGTATAGGAATTTCAGTATTGAGTTTCTGTAACAGATCAAATACAAAAATATATATATATATATATATATATATATATATATATTAAAGATACATTATACCATATAAGTTTTTGAAAAATCGTTTACTATTAAATTAGAATTAAATTAAAATGTGATTTTACAAGATCCAATATTAATTTTAATCTGACCCTAGAAAGTGTATATATTCTATCAAGCTAAAACTTTGGACAGTTGGTTTTCAGTTAGTTACGGTTAGATCATATGTCAAAATTAGCCAGATCAAACAACTATATTTGATATGATATAGGTATGAAAGGGGAGGTTATATAGTTTTCTTATGGTCGAAAATAGCTTCCTTATTGTATTGTTTTTTGAATTTTTCAATTATCTATTTTATTGAATCTCGATTGTATCCTCTTAGATTTTCCGGGAATGTGCTTTGCCTCAACTCGCTGTGCTACGGTAGAGCCCGGAAAGACGTGGGAACTAACACCGTTTTGCGGACGTTCATCTTGTGTGCAAAACGAGGAAAACCCGGCAAAGTAAGGCGACTCATTTATTTAATACTTATTATATAAAACAGAATTTAATCTTCTCGTATCTTCGTTTTTAAAGGCTCCTGGAACTTGTCGAAGACTGCGGTCCTTTGCCACTGTCGCTAGCTAACGATAAATGTAAGCTGGATACCGAAAAGACAAATAAGACGGCACCATTTCCATTCTGCTGCCCAATCTTTACCTGCGAGCCGGGTGTTAAACTCGAGTATCCTGACGTTGAGAAGGACAACGATAACCATAAGCCGCTCTAAATACTATAAAAACTTTTGATTTGAACATTTGTTATGTCAAGCGCAACATTTTTAAATAAAAGATATAGGGTATATTTTGTTAGATAATACACTATCTGGTTACCTCGTTGCGATATTTCGGCGAATGTCAAAATTAAACTGAAGGGGAATAGTTGATCTTAAAAATACAGTGAAAGCTTCCAACAACGGACGCTCTCGTTAGCGGACAACTCCTATTAACGGACACTTAACATGGGATATTTTTTCTATTCAACTTATTTTGTCCTATCTCTAAAGCGGACAGCTCCCAACAGCGGACAAAATTTTGGGAACCATGAGTGTCCGTTGTTGAGAGCTTTCACTGTATATACATATGTGAGCTTTTTATGTACTTGAAAGCATCTCCGACCCCAATAAAGTATAAAGATCAACAGTATCGATAGCCAGCTAGAAAATCGGCAACCCAGGGATGGATACGACCCGATGTCAAACTAACCGAAGTTTAGTCAAATTTGAGTTTCTCACTGTTCGGTTAGGAGTAACCTAGACCAAAGTTAACGGAGGCCTGTGACTCTGTTAAGCCCAATTCACACTAGGACACATCTAACATCTAGCATCAATGATGCCGTGCCAAATTTTCCAAAAATATTTCCACATCTACTGAAAACTTTACTATTCTCAGTCAGTGTGTTTACTGCAGTTAGTTTCGATATTTTTGATGCCACCACTAAAAAAATTGCCATTCGCAACGAAAATGTAGGCAACTAAAGCATGGTGGGAACATTATATTTTTTAAATTGTTCAATTAAGTAAACAAGACAAATTTGAAGCTCTTGGTTGGACGCCAGAAAAACAGGCAGTGTTTAGACGATTTACGTGGTATGCGGAAAAAAAAACACACATGTGTACCAAGAGATGGCATCCAGTGGACTGATGTGAGGATAAAAGTGGACAGCCTCACATGAAAGCTTAAGTTTTTATATCAAAACTGTTTAATATCGGCAATTTATTTCAGTCAAGGGAAGCAGAAAATCGGACCAAGAAGAGTATTCACTTCAACATGGAAAATGTTTGGAAAATTGAATGAATTTCTGGGCAAGAGCGGTAGCATTAAGTAGGTATACATAGAGGAGTCAAACGCAAAAATTCCAATAGCCTAATTGGTCCAATTTGCGGAGGAACCACCCTCATTCGGCTGCTGAAAGCAGCGAGCCGAACGCAAATTTTGACTCGATACAGACGGAGACATATAAAATATGCAGACATATTCCGAAAGAGTATAAATGGTTCATGTGTCGGCAACTGGAAGAACAACTCAGGCTCGCGTCAACCGCGTGCCAACAAAAAACCTTTTCTCTACTCAATAAACGCACACAAGTTCCAGCGATCTCAACAGAAATACAGTTCTGAATACTCTTTCGGAATATGTCTGCATATTTTATATGTAAATGAGCAACTGCATGGTAGCTGTGCTGCAAAATTGTTAGCTGGTGTCATATAGCTAATATCTCGAAAGAGTATGTATGACCAAAAAGTGCAAAAACAGAAATTGCCTGTGTTTTGTAGGCAGATACAAATGCGCGCCAAATTTTAATTTTAAATATTGGCTGTCGGCATTTATTATGTATTAAATTATGAATTTTAAGGGTCAAGAGTACATAATTATATACATATATATATTAAAATATCATATCATTTAATAACATTAATTTTATAGCTATCCTTACTTTTAATAAAATTGCTAAAAAATCATTAAAATTGAGACAGGTCAGGAATAGCCAAGGCAATTGCTACGCATACATTCAAATGTGCTGCACATGAACATACACATGCACACACACACACATTGATATACGTTGCTAGAAAAGTAACAAAATCCCAAATCACTTAAGAGCCACCAAAAACTGAAAAAATATGCATACGCACATACATACACACATATATATGTGTATTTAGGTATACATTCGCCCTAATGATTTTTGCTTCATTTGAGCTCGGAGCCACCAAATACAGAAAAAATGCACATGTGTTGTTGTTGTTCGCACTCTGCTGCTGCTATCCCCCTTCCACAATATACAGCAGCTCAGAGCAAACAGCATACAGAAACATACATATATATATATACACCTAACGGCGATCACGTCGCTGACATACAGACGTATACACAGCAAATTGCTGGCACTCCGTCTGTACCGAGACAAGCGCCGGCGCATGAATGACTTGCACTTTTTAGCTACGCAAATGGTCTGCAAAATTTGCGTTCGGCTCACTGCTTTCAGCAGCCGAATGATGGTGGTTCCTCCACAACGCATTTTTTCGGCAGTTGGGAAAACGCGATTTGACTCCTCTAGAGATACAGAGAGAGCAAAACACGTATTATTATTATTGTATTTTTGAATGATTTAACAGATACACTGAAGTAACTTTATATATAAAATGTTTAACAAATTTGTACCCTTTTGAGCTAAAAAGCGATCCGCAATCGATAGTATATAAAAATATTTGAAAACTTTTGTTTTTCAGTGGTTTTTTCGCTTGATGATCGCTTTTTAGCTCAAAATATGGTATATAGAAATATTTGAAAACTAGTGTTTTTAAGTAGTTTTCTTTCTACAATTTGTACAACTATTCTAAATACAGTTAAGTACAATGCGGCATTTCAGTTATTTGGGAAGTTAGTTTTTTTTTTTTTTATACTTTGATACCGAAGGTCTCATAGTATATTGGTTTTGTGCAATGTCCGTCATGGTGTCCGTCCGTCTGAACGCAACTTTTTTCGACACCCGTAGAGCTAGACTCTTGAAACTTTGCAATTATGTTTGTCTATAGGCGCGACAGATAAAGTGTTAAGATCAGTGTGCCACGCCTACAAGGAGGCTGGGAAATCGATAAATTCGATAACTGAAAACCGATAGAACCAAATATTTATCACATTCTTACAGCTAGAGTTACCAAATTTTGCACGCAGATAGCTAGTCACGTCCCTCAAAAAACTTCATCAAAATTTTGGATGCCACGTCCCCTGATTCCGTCCCCATCCCCCGTTCTCCTTGAAATTGGAAACGCCTATAGTTTTCACATTTTTTGGGCTAAAGCCACCAAATTTTCTGTCAAGATAGTTAATGACGTTCCCCAAAAATATGCTTCACAATTTAGGATGCCACGCCTCCTGATTCCGCCCCCATCACCCCTTCTTCTTGAAAATGGAAACGCCTATAGTTTTCACATTTTTTGAGCTAGAGCCAGAAAAATTTGTGTCAAGATATGTAGTGAAGTTTTCCAACAAATTGCTTCAAAAATTTTGATGCCACTCTCACACCTTCCGCCCCCCACCCCTTGCCGTTGTTAATACGGTTATGCGTGTATCTTCCACATTTGTATACCCCGAACCCATGAAATGGGTAAAAGGGGTATAATGGTTTTGTGCAAAAGTATGTAACAGACAGAAGGAAGCATCTCCGACCCTATAAAGTATATATATTCTTGATCAGCATCAACAGCCGAGTCAATATAGCCATGTCCGTCTGCCGTCCGTCTGTATGAAAGCGTCGATCTCAGAGACTATAAGAGCTAGAGACTTCAGATTTTGCACATAAGCTCATCTAAGGCCTAGGCAGTACAAGTTTGTTTCCGATTTTCGATAACTATTTCCGTTTCCGATACACACATGTGATTGATAACATAAAAATATTGAATATCGAAAATGTAAAAATGGTAGTTGATATAATAGGTAACGATAGAACTTTTCTGAAAATTTCATCGAAATCGGTTGAGAAACAACAGAGATATCGAAGATTTAAGTTTAGTCACACATGCATACAGACAATGACTGTACGCGTTAAGTATAGGGTTCGAGGTATCTCCTAGTCGGGAAATCTCGACTAGAGCCTTCTTACTTGTTTAAACTAGAGTCACCAAATTCGGTAGAAAGATTGAAGGCAACATCTACCAAAGATATGCATCAAAATTTTGGATGCCACGCCCACCTAAGCCACCCGCCTTATAAAATTGGAATCGGCTCTTTCTTTAACAGTTTTTGAGCTAGAGCCATTAGCTTTGGTAGGAAGATAAATAGTGACAGTTAAAAACAATTGATTAAAAAATTTTGATGCCACACCCACCTCTGCCACCCACCTTTTACATTTGGAAGTTCAGTTAGCTTCCACAGTTTTTGAGCTAGTCACCAAATTTGGTAACATGATAGTTTGCGATGTTTACCACCCGGCCCACTCCGTTGCAAGCAGACTCCTTACCATCCGTTCTTTTACTGGTATCAAAGTATTCCACAGTTGGTTGCGTCCGACTGCAACGTTTTTACTTGTTGTTAAAATTGTTGTTTATCTTAAAAATAAAGAACTTCTTAGGCGTCTATATTTAAATTCCTAGCTTTTTTTAAAGATGGTAGGCATTTAAATTTTTGAACAGATCTTCAAAGAAAGTCAACAGCTATCATCCCAACAAATTTTGGGAATCTAGCTGTGGGCGCGACCTCCAAAGTTTTGATCAAGTTCTTTGGGGAATGTTACCAGTTATCAACAAACCCAATATACTCTTTACCTTTGGTATCAGAGTATAACAAAAAAAAAAAAATTAGTTTCGCTCAAATTGAAAATTTCTTTTTATTGCAGTTTGAGCTTTTAAGCTAATACGACGTTTATTTTTAGTGATTCACGCACTTCGCCATCTTGTTTCTACTGAAACTCCTCCTTTGCAACCAGTTTTACTTTAAGTCTGCTCCATAAATAAGTAGTTCGACTCAAAAAGTATTGAGTCCATTTACACAAGTTACGATCTCTAAAGAGAGCATTGCCACTCACACATACTTAGATACCCAGTGTCTTAGGGATGAATGAATCCTGCTGAAATAATGCCTTACTTATTCATTTTAAAAAAAGTTTAGTCAAACTAAAATAAAGAAGAGTTGAGATAAATTCGTTGAGTATTTTGAGAGATATTATATTGTTATATTGAGCTGTATATAAAAAAAAATATATGTATATATATACATAGTTTTTAATAATAATATCATTAAAGCATTGAAGATTGTAAATGGGATATTTCTCTGCTGGGTTCAGAAAATACAAAAAACAAAAAAAATAAAATTTAAAATAAAAATGAAAGAATCCCTTTTTTTAAAAAAAAATATATATATATGTACATTTATTTATGGTATTTTATATACATATTTAAAAAAAGATTTAAGAGAGATTAAACGTTAACTCTTTTTTAATTCAAAATGGGCCACAATGTTAAATTCATTTTTTACTGGGTACAAAATACATACATATGTATGCATGTGTCTTTACGAACGACTCGAAAATAAAGTTCAATAGGACCGGTTTTTGGTTTTTTTCTTTTCATAGTTGAGTGCTTCATCGAGCACAAGCATTCAACATGGAATGTCTTCATTAGTGATGTACAAAGTTGCTCCGCTTGTCGGTTCACGTTTAACTTTAAATACCCTCACTAGATTTCCCGACTAGGAGATACCCTATTCTTGTCGCGCACAATCATTGCTTGAGTATATTTGCCACTTAATTTCCACTATCCATATCTCTGGTGTTTCTTAACCGATTTCAAAGCAATGATCACAAATTTACATTATTTTCCTAAAACATTTTTCAAATTTACCATTCCAATATTTTATAGCCTTAAGTATGTTGATAAAAAAAAAAACAATTTACTATATTCAAGATTTAATTGTTATCCATTACAAGTGTATATCAAACAAGTAAGAAGGCTTTAGTAGAGATTTCTCGACTAGGAGATACCCCGAACCCTATAATTAACGCGTTCGGACATTGTCTGTATGCATCTGTGACCTAAACTTCAATCTTCGAAATCTCTGGTGTTTCTCAACCGATTTCGGTGAAATTTTACAGATTTTCATTTTATTGTATTAAGTCTCTAAAACGTGTTTCAGATTTTCGATATTTTTATGTTATCGATCACATGTGTATATCGGAAACGGAAATAGTTATCGAAAATCGGAAACAAACTTGTACTGCCTAGGACTTAGATGAGCCTATGTGCAAAATCTGAAGTCTCTAGCTCCTATAGTCTCTGAGATCGACGCGTTCATACATACAGACGGACGGATGGCAGACGGACATGGCTATATCGACTCGGCTGTTGATGCTGATAAAGAATATATATACTTTATAGGGTCGGAGATGCTTCCTTCTGCCTTTTACACACTTTTGCACAAAACCATTATACCCCTTTTAAAAAGAGAAAAAGCTATCGATAATCGAAAGCAAACTTATCCTATCTAGGGCAGACTGATAACACTACCTTAGTAATTGTATCAAGGTAAGCTTATGTTCAAAGCCTGGAATCTCTAGCTCTTATAGTCTCTGAGATCGACGGACAGATGCTGATCAAGAATATATATACTTTATAGGGTCGAAGATGCTTCCTTCTGCCTGTTACATTTTTGCACAAAATCATTATACCCGTTTTACCCATGTTTTTTTTCACTTTGCTACACTTTTTAATATATGTGCAATTTTTTCAAGGATATTAAAAGGTAGAAAAATGTGGATGCAGAGATCGTTGCGGAAGTCACCAGATATTTTCCCACCAAATTTGGATGCCTCGCTAGCACCTTCCAGCCCTGTCTCACGACTTTTTCAAACGAAAATGCCTGTACCTTCCACAGTACTTATTAAATACCCCGATTCCACTAGAGTCAAATGCACGGTTGTAATTGGAACTCGGTAATGCAGCATCCATTTGAATTAGAATCCTATCCTAGTTGATATTATTATTTACGGACTTTGGCTGTTACGTAGATACTCATCTTTCGTTAACAGAGGAGCTTGACAGCGATATTTTCTTATCGATATTTGGTTATGAACAGTGCCAAATTGAGTATAACAGAAAATGTTAAAATTATATGCTGTTTCAGTTGGATTGATAGTGGAACGACCTGCATTACCGACTTCGCTGCTATGATAAATGAAGCATAGTGGAATCGGGGTATAAGAAAGTCACAAAATTTTGTGACCGGTTATAGTTCCTTGATACATTCCCCGGTGTTGTTTATACAGTGAAAAATTTCGAAAAACTGTCATTATCGAACCCTTTTCAGATTCCGATTGCCTTCGGGGACTATGCCTTTTACTGTTCCAATATAAAACAAGTAAGAAGGCTCAAGTCGAGATTTCCCGACTAGGACATACCCCGAACCCTGTACATAACGCGTACAGTCATTGTCTGCATGCATCTGTGACTAAACTTCAATCTTCGATATCTCTGGTGTTTCTCAACCGATTTCGGTGAAATTTTACAGATTTTCATTTTATTGTATTAAGTCTCTAAAACGTGTTTCAGATTTTCGATATTTTTATGTTATCGATCACATGTGTATATCGGAAACGGAAATAGTTATCGAAAATCGGAAACAAACTTGTACTGCCTAGGACTTAGATGAGCCTATGTGCAAAATCTGAAGTCTCTAGCTCCTATAGTCTCTGAGATCGACGCGTTCATACATACAGACGGACGGATGGCAGACGGACATGGCTATATCGACTCGGCTGTTGATGCTGATAAAGAATATATATACTTTATAGGGTCGGAGATGCTTCCTTCTGCCTTTTACATACTTTTGCACAAAACCATTATACCCCTTTTACCCATTTCATGGGTATGGGGTATAAAAAGAGAAAAAGCTATCGATAATCGAAAGCAAACTTATCCTATCTAGGGCAGACTGATAACACTACCTTAGTAATTGTATCAAGGTAAGCTTATGTTCAAAGCCTGGAATCTCTAGCTCTTATAGTCTCTGAGATCGACGGACAGATGCTGATCAAGAATATATATACTTTATAGGGTCGAAGATGCTTCCTTCTGCCTGTTACATTTTTGCACAAAATCATTATACCCGTTTTACCCATGTTTTTTTTCACTTTGCTACACTTTTTAATATATGTGCAATTTTTTCAAGGATATTAAAAGGTAGAAAAATGTGGATGCAGAGATCGTTGCGGAAGTCACCAGATATTTTCCCACCAAATTTGGATGCCTCGCTAGCACCTTCCAGCCCTGTCTCACGTCTTTTTCAAACGAAAATGCCTGTACCTTCCACAGTACTTATTAAATACCCCGATTCCACTAGAGTCAAATGCACGGTTGTAATTGGAGCTCGGTAATGCAGCATCCATTTGAATTAGAATCCTATCCTAGTTGATATTATTATTTACGGACTTTGGCTGTTACATAGATACTCATCTTTCGTTAACAGAGGAGCTTGACAGCGATATTTTCTTATCGATATTTGGTTATGAACAGTGCCAAATTGAGTATAACAGAAAATTTTAAAATTATATGCTGTTTCAGTTGGATTGATAGTGGAACGACCTGCATTACCGACTTCGCTGCTATGATAAATGAAGCCTAGTGGAATCGGGGTATAAGAAAGTCACAAAATTTTGTGACAGGTTATAGTTCCTTGATACATTCCCCGGTGTTGTTTATACAGTGAAAAATTTCGAAAAACTGTCATTATCGAACCCTTTTCAGATACCGATTGCCTTCGGGGACTATGCCTTTTACTGTTCCAATATAAAACAAGTAAGAAGGCTCTAGTCGAGATTTCCCGACTAGGAGATACCCCGAACCCTGTACATAACGCGTACAGTCATTGTCTGTATGCATGTGTGACTAAACTTCAATCTTCGATATCTCTGGTGTTTCTAAACCGATTTCGATGAAATTTTCAGAAAAGTTATATCGTTACCCATTATTTCAACCCCCCCAAATTTTTGTAATCGATTGCATGTGTGTATCGGAAACGGAAATAGTTATCGAAAATCGGAAACAAACTTGTACTGCCTAGGACTTAGATGAGCTTATGTTCAAAATCTGAAGTCTCTAGCTCTTATAGTCTCTGAGATCTACGCGTTCATACATACAGACGGACGGATGGCAGACGGACATGGCTATATCGACTCGGCTGTTGATGCTGATCAAGAATATATATACTTTATAGGGTCGGAGATGCTTCCTTCTGCCTGTTACATACTTTTGCACAAAACCATTATACCCCTTTTACCCATTTCATGGGTAAAATTCGAATTTGGAAAATGTAAAAATGGGGGTTGAAATAATGGGTAACGATATAACTTTTCTGAAAATTTCATCGAAATCGGTTGAGAAACACCAGAAGTTTAGTCACAGATGCATACAGACAATGACTGTACGCGTTATGTACAGGGTTCGGGGTATCTCCTAGTCGGGAAATCTCGACTAGAGCCTTCTTACTTGTTTTTGGTTGCAGTTAGATCATCTACAATCGGGAAACTATATCATTTAGCTGCCATACAGGTACAAGAGCTGTGATAAAATGTAATTAACAAAATATCGAATAAAAACCCAACTCTAAAAACAACAAAAAAAAAGCAACGTACATGCATTTCTGTACATATTCAAAAACATACATACATACATATTTATGTATGTATGTATGGAGAAAAAGACTTCTTGTATGCTTGTGGGTTTCAAGCAACGCATCAATTTACATACATACATACGTATACGTTCAGATGTGTATGCGCATGTATGTATGTATCTATGTATGTGTATGTAAGTAAATGTGGATGTGAGTAAAATAATGGGAAGCTGATGACGATGACGATGACTGTGATACAATCACAGAGAGCTGTGTGTGTTTTGCTAAAGGCGCACGCACAGAGACGCCGAATCTTAAAAACACGGACACGCAACATTCACTGCGGTTGGCCTTATAAATAGTAATGTCTTCATCAAGCAAGAGAAGCGACAGCAGCACGATTCAATAGTTGGGGGGGATACAAGGAGTATGAGACAGATACGAAGAGAATAAGCGAGAAAAAAAGAGAGAGAGAGAAAGAGAGAGAGAGAGAGCAAGCGATTGCATCAAATGGGTCTTACTTAAGATCACGGTCTTAGGCTCCAAGTAAACCGACATGGGTTAATCGAGCTCTTCTACAACAACCATGATATACATTTTTCAAAAATCTCTTCGCATGTATTTTTTATGATTTTTTGAAAATTGCTAAAAGTGTCTATTTTAAACACTTTTCATACAAAATCACTTTTAGCAATATTCAGAAAATCATAAAAATACATGCGAAGAGATTTTTGAAATATTTATTTTTCACACACTATTAGAATTGTTTGAAGTAACTTTTTGCATCTAAACATTTTATGTCTAAGCCAGGGGAAAAATGTTTCAAAAGTCGACTTTTACAAGAATTTAAAACTTTCAATGGGTACTTAATGGGTTAAGAAAAGTATTGTATCATTCAAACGGAAATTAAATGACCTTTCCATTGATACCATACTTTCCATAAACATTGCACATACCTCAAAAAACGGGGGCTACAATAAATTGATATTATATTATCTATATATTAGTTATATTATATTAAGAGCGTAGTAATTAATATTGTGCAAGTGTTCGTTAGAAAATTCCTGACACGAATTTGCAATATATTTTGGATGCGTGCGACACAAAAATATATAGTGTGACCATAATCCACTAATCTTTGCCTTAAATAGCTTAAAGGTACAAGGTCGCACTGAGCAATAGAAAGTTTTTATTTTTTGCAGTGCTGGTTTTGCACCTTACATTTCAAACACTTGTTGAGCAGCCCTCGATACAAGTCGACGAAAGCAACAGTTTACTAGCTCTTGCTGTCAACTTTTTTACTCTCTTTAGCCCTTCCATACTGCGTTAAAGCATAAACATATGTACATAAACACAAATAGAGATATACTGTGTATGAATGTATACGTACAAAATAATTGTGGATCTTCTTTGAGACCATGCTTTTCTGTACGTATGTATGTATGTGTACATGCACAATATGTACATATACATACATGCATAAATTGACATATAAATATGTTTCGTATACAAAGCTCGTTTTTGTGTATATCGCCGCATAATTCGAAAACTGGTATTGAGAGCGAGAGTTGGTTGCTTTCAACCGTCTTGATTCCGTTAACTACTTCGTTTTGGGCTCCGATCTGCTGACTAATTAAGCCCTTTTAAATCTACCAGGCTCGGCTCGGCTCATCTCGGGTCCAGAGCCAGACTCAAGCAACATTAAAAAGAAAGTCATTTGGACGGCTGCCTTTGTCCGTCATAATAATAAGAGTTTAAAAGATACTGAAATTAAAATCGATACACTTTCGTGGAAATAAAAATATAAATTCTGAGCTCCATTCCAGTCTTCAAAAGGCTCCTAATGCTTTTAATGGTCAACTTTTGACAGAAAAGTAGACCCAAAAAATTCAATCTTCGATATATTTGCTGTTTCTCAACCAATTTCGATGAAACTTATACAGATGCTCATTACTTTGTATCAATATTCTTATAAACATTTCACATTTTCCAAATTTAAGATCTTATTCTTATCGATAACATGTGTATATCGGAAACGGAAAGAGTTATCGAAATTCGGAAACAAACTTGTACTGCCTAGGACTTAGATGAGCTTATGTTCTAAATCTGAGGTCTCCTTGTTCTTATATTCTTATTTTATGGGTTCAGGGTACAATAATAATAATATTAAGACACTGCTCTACTCCGCGATTCTCAAAAGATCAAGTAAGCCTCGCTGATTTAGGTGAAATTTAGTGTCTTATTTATATGTATGAGTGTGGGTATAAGTAAATGTTTTTTAAATATAAGTTATTTATTGTTCACATTGTGTCTACTAAAGTGATACTGAAATTTAGAAAGTGGTAAGTGAAAATATTATTATAATTTTAAGTATACCGAGTAGGAAGCTATTATCGGCCATCTAAAAACTATACACACTTGAAAAAACTATTTTTATTTATCAATGTTTTGATCCAAAATTTTTCCTAAAATCATAAGAAAATATAAATATCTCAGTTGAAAAGCGATTTTGTATATTAGTGTCAAATGAGAGAACAATTTTAAGGGAAATAAAGCAAGAAATAATAAAATATATAATATATAGTTATTTGATCTTGCTGATTTTGACATACAATCTAACCGCAACTTAAAGAAGACATTTTCCAAAGTTTCAGCTCGATATCTCAGACGGACAGACGGACATGACGAACATTGCAAAAAACGAATATACTAAGTTAGGCTATTCAGTAGCTATGATATATGTGATAAGTAATATATTTATTACACTGTCGTATTTGTGAGCAACTAAAATACAAAAATGAATTAAACAAAACTAAGCTGACTGAAAAACAATTTGATTTGTGTTTTTGATCGGAATGACAAGAGAAGGGTTTCCAAGAAAACTATTTGTGTGTAAAATTAATTAATTTAAAATTTAAGAGCTGTTTTTACCAATAGTCTGGCAACCACTAAGTTTCTTACATTTTATCAAATATTATGATATTTGTAAACATACCCAGAAGCATGTTTGCTTTGATAAAAATGTTTCTGTGTGCTTGTTGTAAATCCTTCAAATATCAACTAATTATTTATCACAAATATATCATAGCTACTGAATACCCTAACTATAATACTGAGTTAAATGAAGATGTTCAGTTAATTGTTTACTTGCATAATTAGCATTTAATAAAAAAAAAAAATATCCCACTAGGCTGCTTATCATGTTCTAAGCCTGTAGAAAATGTTTAATATAATGTTAATACATATGTATTACCATAAAGCTAGCGTATTTTTTGAGGCGTTCCTTTTCACCACTTTCCTTTTTGAAATACGGGATCACCCAAAATTTGTGGAAGAGCCACTGTTAATACTTTTTAATTCAAATATCGCGGTATAGATATACCGTAAGGAATTCAGTGCTGTGAAATTCAAAAACATTTAAAGACAAAAGGTCCGAATATAGGACAATAAAAAGAATACTGGCAGGAATTTGTAATAAATTCTGGAATTTTATAGTTCGAAAATAGTCCACTAATTTGTGGTAAAATAGCTTAAAAGTATTATTTATTTGATTTGGTATTTCCTGCGTCCAGCTCCAGTGTGTACATATTGTATTAAATCGATACTATTTTGTTCTACGGTGATGGATACCCAGAAAAAAAATTTCTGCTGCGGTGATTTTGTATGGACATTTTTTTTTCGTATTTTGCTGTCAAGAAAATGGAGTAATAATTGTTTCTTTAAGTACATAATACCTACATGATCTAAGAAACTAAGAAATGTTTAATTTAATATTTATACACTTGAAAGGTGTATATTAATTTTTTGTATTATTTAGTTAGGTTATATCTTATGTGAAAACAGGCGAGATCGGACAATTACATACAAATACAAGACATTTGATATGATTTAGGCATGAAAATGTATTATTTTTTATTCTTTAGCTTTCTGACATGTATTTTTATTTTTTTTTTAATTTTTTAATTTTTACTTGTCTTAACGCAACAGAAATCGAACTTTAACATAAACAAGGAGGAGAACTCTTAGTTTAATATGTCAATCCTACATTATGAACATTATGGATTATTGAATTATTCAGCTCAAACTAAACTCTCGTTAACGACGCAGGATACCAACTATATCTATCAGCTAAATCATAATTCCTTTGAAGTGCAATTGAAATCGTTAGTCCGACCCTGAGCTCACATATGTTTTTAATTATAAAAAGTTTTGGAAGGTGTGGAGAAATTGCTTAACGCAAATTATGCATTTATGTAAATCGATGTATGTATTCATGAAAATACATTTCAAAGTTCTGAAAAAAATAAAAAAAAAAAACAGAAGAAAAAAACGCAACGTTTTCATTTACGTAGAGTGCCTTTTTTGCACTGATGTTGAAATGAAGCTGGACAGTCTTGAATGCAGATGCAAAACCGAAAAAAACTTATGAATATAAATATACACATTCATAGACATACATATGTATAAATACATACATATCTGGTTTTATGTTGTTTCCGAGAACCGACAGAAGTTTCCTTGTTAAATAAGACGAATGCTGCGTGTAAGTATTAGTATGAGTGTGTGTGTATGCGTTGTATTCACAGTCAGAGGCAAGCAGGCAGGCAGGCAGCTCATAAAGCAAAAAAAAAAACAAAAAAAAAAACGTGAAATGACTTGAATAAGACGTTAAATTACAAAAGGAACACACATAATGAGAACGCAGCAGATAGTGCTGTCAATTCAGATTACTCCGTAACAGAGGATTTTGGCTTTTTTCTCCCAAATTCCATATATCTAGCTAGTAAAATTAGCTAGTTGACAGCACTGACAACAACAAAGTTTTGTGGACCGTTTCATTCCCGCTGTGTTCCGTTCCTAATCTAGCGTTAAGGTTCTTGTTCTTGTTGTTGTTTCTTTTTAGTAGTTTTTCTCACCACAGGTTGCTGCAGAAGGTTGGGTTTGGCGACTTCTCTTCTAAGTATCTTTACTACCTTTGAGAAATGTATCTGCATCTGCAGGTACCTTTCAACAAAGATGCATCCACGTACAGACGCACTCATCGCACCAAATACGTAAATTTAAGAGGACTGAGGACTGTGATCAAAAAAATAACAATATTTTATATACTTAGATGCAAGATCTGTAATCATGTCTTAGTATGAAATTAAACAAGTATGCTTTTCAAGTGTGTTTTTAATATTCTGTACACAATAAGAAGATGCAAGAGGTAGTTCCTTGTTTCATTAGGTGTTTAAAAGCTCAACTTTGTAATAATTAAATTGATTTGATTACATATTACATAATTACATTACATTATCCACAAATCTACTTCTGTACTAATACAATATTATACTATCGATGAAATCGATGAAATTTGGTACACACATGGTCCAGAGCCTGAGAAAGGACATGGGCTATAATTTAGAAAGTTGCCAAGGAGGTTTTGCTCCTTTAAGATGCTCCGGAGTTACTGGCAAAAACCTATATTTAAAATAAAGGAGTGAAAAGCAGTGAAGTAAAGCAGAGTAAATTGTTCGTTTGAGGGACAAGATCGCACAATGAGGATATTAAAGGCAACAAGAATATCATGGGTAGGATGGTAGTACTTTTAGCTGGGGACTTTAGACAGACCCCTCCTGATATTACTAGGGGTATTACTAGGCAGGTAAAATTAATACCTGTTTGAAAGAAAATAATGTCAATTCGGATCTTCAGAAATTGATGGCCATGTGTAAGGTCAATTTTGGCGACTTTATTTATTTATTTTATTTTTTTTTACGAAGAAATATACCATGCATTAAGGATAAAAGCTAGGGGAATTCTTAATTTAAACTTAGCTGAAGCAAAATCAGCGAACACAAATAGATTTGGAAAGACGATTTTGGCTGATAATAATCGGTTGTAGACGCTGATTTAAAATTTATATATATGTATATCCTTGCTGTGGCTGCTGATCGAGATGCTTCCTTACATATTTTTGAAAAAAACCTTTTCACCCATTTTATGCGTAAGCTATAAATGTAAATCATTCATATTAAAGTTTTTATGATTTCTTGAATTAAGTTCTGTTCGCTAGCCATCAGGAAATATTTTTGATGTAAGCATTTAAAGAGTTGCTAAAATACGACTTTCGTAAACATTTTGTGGATATCTGCTTCCATCAGCTATGTTTAGAAAAGTTTCAAGAAAAACTATACCCTGTTCCATGTGCTTCAGACAAAGAGGGGCGTCCGTAGGGGGGGATAACAAGTCGATAACAAGTCGATAGAGTCAGAGAACATCTCTCTAAGATCTGCATTGATTTGATGCTATTTTTTTTATTATTGATATCAATGAGTTTACACTCGTTGACACTGGTGCGTTTATGTTGACAAACAAATTCTATAGACGAAATTGTCAGACTTGATGGTTTTCTAGTCGTATAAAGCTGGACTAAAACCGTTCTCTTCATTTAAAAAAAAAACAAAAAACCAACAAAAAACGGACGTGCGCACCCTTAGCAAGAAGAGGATTGTTGATCGTTTCTTTAAATCACGTAGTATGACCATTAAAAAAAAAACCCGGATACAGCGCGGGTAATTTCTTTATAAAAAGAGCATTTTGCTGCATTAATTGAGCACTCACGTATACATACTAACACGTCTGCTTGTGTGTGTATGTGTGTGTGTGTGTTTGTAAACTGTGTACAGTATGCTACTTTTTTAGTGGTAGATAGTAGGGAGAAAGAGTAAGTACGAGATACAGGATGAAACTGGGTGTGCAACAGAGAAGGAGAGGCAGGGAAAAAACATATTGAATGCGAGCAAAAGAGCGAGAGAGAGAGAGAGAGGAGAGCGCTGTGTAGACACAATGTGGGTGCGCCTAAAAGATCGTCTCTGCACGTCTGCTACATAACAAGTAGCAAGTTGTTGGAACGTCGAACACACACACACACACACACACACACACACACACACACACACACACACACACACACACATGCATGAATGTGTAGGTTTTGTACCTGCTTGCAGTTCTAAAACTAACAGAGAGAGAGAGAGAGAGAGAGACCAACAGCTTTATTATTATTCTTAGTGCTGGCACTGATTTATTCATTTAAATTTAAAATGGTCAACTAAACAAATTGGGTAATGAAAAAATTTATAATTACACGTCGAGAAATTATAGTTGAGCAACAAAACAAAAACCTCTTCCATCCATAGCACATCATATATATATAATAGTTAGCTTTAAATTCATGAAATTAATAGCTAACTTTTATAGCTAGATTGAGCAGCACTGATCTTGCAGGATTTAAATCTAGCAAAGAGAGACATCTTCAATATGCCCGCCTTCTCTCAATTTTTGTCGGGCTGTGAGGGCCGAGTCGGAGGCAGAGGCAGGGGCAGATCGTGACATGTGGCTGTGTGCACTTGTGTTAATGGCGTTGTGTGTGTGTGTGCGTGTGTGTGCTGCTCCAGCTAAAGCAACCGAGGCATTGCACGAGCTGCTGCTGCTGCTCAGTCCGCTCGGAGTAAACACGGCAGTAAGACGCCGTACCTTACCGTACCGTAGTACAAGCCCGTGTTATTGACTTTGTCACACATAATTTATATTGTTCCGCCTCAAAGTTAATACAAATTAAATGGTTCGGATCAAAGTCGAACCTATATACATACATATATGTATGCAAATGTTGTGTGTGTAAATGTACATACAAACATAAATTTCGATCAATTTAATGCATACAAATCTATTTATACGGCTAAAAGTTGGAATCGAGTGCTACGAAAAATAACTTCCTTAAGTTTTGTGTTTTAATACAATCACATAAATATATATATTATGTTAATTATGTGTGGCGTGTCTGTGTCATTGATCAATTCAATTCTTTAAATAAAGTTCCGACGGCATTTGTGGCCACAATGTTTGAATGCCGTGAACGAAGGCTCTGTACCCAAAAAATTAAGTTTGAGCCATAACTGAACCACTAATCACCTCATCATTTGCCATCAATCATCAATCAGCTCAATCAAAATGGATGCCTACACATTACCAACGTATTTTCCATTGGCGTGAGTAAAATGTCTTCTATGAGTAACCCTTTGAAAAATAAGCTCTCCTTTAGACGGTTCAAAAAAAGGGTATTTTTACTATATTTGTTTTGTTTTTTTAATATACAATCATATATTTTATTGAAACCATTCAGCATATCAAAGATACATATTTAAACAGTATTTTCTGAAATTTTTATTTTAAAATTCAGAAAACTCAATCTCGTGATTGAAAGAAGGAAAAACAAAAAAATAAAATTTGACATTTTCACAGACTTTGAAAAAAAAAAAAAACACCTATTTTGGTCAAATTTTCGCCATATATTAGCTCGAAAAAATTTGTTGTAATAAAAATTCCATCGTTCAATACTTTGATAATGCAATTGCAAAGATGTGTGCAAAATTTGAACAAAATCGGTTCAAAACTTTTCGAGAAATCGTGTCCGCCGACTTAAAAAATTGAGTTTTCCGCCTAACGAGCGGAACTTCTGAAGGGTCTATCTCTTAGATCGGATCGATTTGAAATTTAAAGAGAATATTTTAAACATATTGCCAAAAAAAGAAAATATTGAGTTTTTGAAATTTTTAAACCAACCTAACCCCTTAACCTTTCTTTTACTTTATTGATAACTCTTTTCGTTTTTAATATACATACTCTTAGTTTCGATATCAAACTAACTCTTGATCTTTTTCAACTCGGAACTAGTTTCGTAAAATATGCACAAAATAATGAAATTCGGATATCGGTTGAAAAATATCGGAGTGATATTTATTGCAATTCACGGTTTAATTTATCTTTTAGTCGAGCTTTCTATAATGATCTCCCAAAAAAATAAATATATTCCAAGACAAAATATTTAACTTATTGTAAAACCTTATATAAATATTGTTATAATTTCATTAGCTGGTTAATTATTAAATTATTCATGAACATAACACTTAAAGCTTTTCACGAGAGAAACGTTTGTCCAGCCCTAAAAGAAAAGCTCACTTTATTAAAAAACTAAAGGCGTTTTTAATTGAAAGCAACTATGCGAACTATAAACGAATATACATTTGACAAGAGGAAATTTAACAGGATGATGGACAGTATCTTTATCTATCATGACTTTATCAACATTTCTTCTGAAACTAACTTTCAAAGCCCTTAAATTTCTTTTTACTTTTGTTATACTTTCAATTACAAACGATATCGATAATACATATAAAGTATGTTAAACAAGGATGCCACACTGTTTTAAAAAGATCGCTGTTTTTAAAAAGATCACTTTGAAAAAACACATCTGTCCGGAAAAAAGCCAAATCGGCATCACTGTTCGACACTTCCTTACAAGTGATTTTCTTCGTTTCTATTTGAATAGAAAATATCATATGACATGGTCTATTGTTCTTTGGTCTGATATACAGCACTGGTCAGAATAAGTGTTGTTCAATTGACAATATCAATATTAATGTAATTTTGTACTTTTGTTATTATCGTTCATTTCATGTTCTGGAATAATATTACCTAAAACATAAAACATAATACAAATTAATCAGCGAAATTTTGTTTAAAATTAATTTAACTACCGAGCAATCGTTAAGGAATATAAAACTTCCATTGAACTATGTATGTAATGAAATATTATTCAATTTCTAAGCGAAACAAACAAAAAAATAAATTTGTCAAAATCTCAAACCGTTTTTGTTTTATTGCATTTTTAAATCGAAACTTTTAAATGGCCCACTACATATACATTCTCAAATCAGCGTGATTCAAAATTTTGTATTTGCATTAATGTTTGGGGAAACAATATAACTATAAAAACAACATGAAGGTTTTTACGAGGACAAATATGGCATTGGATTTTATACCGAAAAGTCTTAACATTGACGTCTACAAGCTTTATTTGTAGCTTCAACTGCTCTAGGCAATTATTATAAGTAAGAAAGTGAACAAATTTATAGTATGGCGAATATATAGAAAACACAAAATATATATTATATTTAAATATCACCTGTGAAGAGAGCAGGAGATACATAAGAAAGAGATAGGCATATAATAACATTTACTCTCTTCCGTTAAATTTAATAAACATTTACAATATAACATCAATATTAATAAAACAAACTATGTACATATAAGAATATGCTTGTTATTTTTTTTTTTAAATAAGTAAGGAAGGATAAGTTGTCCAACCGATCCGATTTTGCAACTAAAAGAAGACTTTGTGCAAAGTTTCAGCTCGATATCTCTTAAAACTGAGGGACTACACTAAGAAAAAATGTTCTCGTTCTTTCGTTCTTTTTTTCTTGGTATAAATAAACGAAACATGTTCTTAATTTGTATTTTGTTCTCAAATCTTGATTAAAGAACCAAGTGTTTATTTTAGACCAATAAGAAGAACTTTGGTTCTTCTTGCTGTATGAACGGTTTGTTCTTTTTTTTTTTTAAATTAATAACCAATAGTATAATTTTAAGAACAATTTCAAGAACAAGGAACGCCTCGATTTCAGAGACTATAAAGTTTGTTTCAGATTATCGATAACTCTTTGTTTCCGAAACACACAAGTAATAATACTAAGACCCTTTTACACGATGAACTTTTCTGATGATTTATTTTCTCATTCTGTTTTAAAACATCTTCGCAAATCTGCTCGCCTTTACACGATGAACTTTTTCATTCAATGTTTTCTTTGTAAATGCAACTCTGATTTAAATTTATTGTCGATAAACATACATTTCGCCCCGAATTCAACAAGTTCTTTGGTCCAAAACATTTTTATTAATAATTTATAAGCCACAACAATGTATTTACTATTTGCGCTAATATTTGATTGTGCGATATATCGTATCGATAGCTTTATTATTCACATCAAACACTGTGCAACTCTGTGTTTACATGCAATCGGAATAAGGCAAAGCAAAATGATAAAAATGAATCCCTACTAAACAAGTCATGAAGCATTGCTTGCAGTTGTTACCCCTCTACTCCCTTTGCCAACAGCGAATGTTTCAGTAGCAAAAAGTTCATCGTGTAAAACGGGTCTAAGAAAAAATCTTCAATTTTAAAAATATACAAAATAGTGAAAACCTCGGAAAATTTGTTGAGAAACACCAGAGATGTCGAATACTAAAGTTATTCATTGATATACACAACCAATAACTGTTTCTTTCAAATTATCGATAACTTTTCAAGTGTCAGTTATGCTTATGTTAAAATTAAGTCACATATATACATATATGTAGAAACAATGAGTGTACGTTAAAGATAGGTTTTAGGGTATCTTATTATTTGCTTTTTCTTTTTTTCCGAGCGCATTCTGTTCACCAAATTTAACAAGTAAGAAGGCTCTAGTCGAGATTTCCCGACTAGGAGATACCCTGAACCCTGTACATAACGCGTACAGTCATTGTCTGTATGCATCTGTG
Source organism: Scaptomyza hsui (assembly GCA_018152825.1). Taxonomy (NCBI): domain Eukaryota; kingdom Metazoa; phylum Arthropoda; class Insecta; order Diptera; family Drosophilidae; genus Scaptomyza; species Scaptomyza hsui. The sequence continues at coordinate 1,289,312 of JAECXO010000267.1, forward strand.
ACCTAAACTTCAATCTTTGATATCTCTGGTGTTTCTTAACCGATTTCGATGAAATTTTCAGAAAAGTTCTATCGTTATCCATTATTTCAACCCCCATTTTTACATTTTCCAAATTCGCGATTTTTTTGTAATCGATCACATGTGTATATCGGAAACTAGAAAAATTATCGATAATTTGAAACAAACTTGTTCCGCTCATGGTATAGGAGAACTTATATTCAAAATCTGAAGTCTCTAGCTCTTGTAGTCTCTGAGATCGACGCGTTCATACAGACGGACGGACAGACGGGCGGACGGATGGACATGGCTATATCGACTCGGCTGTTGATGCTGATCAAGAATATATATACTTTATGGGGTCGGAGATGCTTCCTTCTGCCTGTTACATACTTTTGCACAAAACGATTATACCCCTTTTACCCATTTTATGGGTTAGGGGTATAAAAAGGAGTTCCATAAAGGAACTATTAACCGTTAACTGTCAGTTAGCCGATATGCAAACATTTATTAGAAACCGATAAATGATAACAGAAACCAACCCAACACAGAAAGAAAATCCGTTTTGAAAATCTCTTCTTTTGTATGTTTTTGAATTTTTTGCTTAAGCCAGGGGAAAAAAATTTCAAAAGTAGACTTTTACAAGAATTGAAAACTTTCAATGGGTTAAGAAAATTATTGTATCATTCAAACAGAAATAAAATGACCTTTCCATTGATACCATACTTTCCACAAAGCACGAACTATAAATAGAATAAATGAAATAAATAAGTTTTGAAAATTAAATAAACATCTCGAAAAATCCTCACTGTTAACTTATGCAATTATTTGTATGTGTTTGCAATCGAATTGAAACTTCTTGAAGACCCAACGATTAATATCGATAACCGATAACATGTTTGCAGGTACACGGAACTACAATTTTTAGCGTCAAGGCGGGCTGCAGCGGCAGCAGCTGCCGCTTCCGTGATGCCCCATTCACCATCCACAACAGATGTAAGCAGTTCCGTTCCCGTTCCAGTGCCAGTTCCAGTTCCAGTTCCTGTCTCACCCATTCCGTCAGTGAGTGCGGACTCAACGCATCCTTCTCAAACGGGGCCACTGCTCAGCAATCCAGCCCATCACCATCATCATCATGTCCATAGCCATAGCCATAGCCACAGCCATGGAGGTCAGCCCGACTTTCATCCGGCCTACAGAATTCCCAGCTACATGGAACAGTTCTATTCCTTGCAACGAAGCAGTCCCACAGCCTCCTTTCACAGTAAGTAGCGGGAAAGAAAAGAGATGTGAACTAATTGAACTTAATTGTTTCTTGCTTGCTTGGTTCTTGTCTAGCAGATCCGTACGCAAATTGTGCGCCAGCTTTTCATCTAGCCGGTCTGGGTTTAGGTTCCGGCGAGTATTTAAACGCACGAGGCGGAGGCGGAGGCTCACTCAGTGAGCTGCATCATGCGGCCGTTGCTGCAGCCGCTGCCGCTGCCGCAGGATCGCTGGCAAGCACCGATTTTCACTTCAGTCTGGATGGTCCTCGTGGAGGTGGAGGCGGAGGCGGGGGCGGGAGCATGCGCGCAAGTGTTAGTCGAAAGCGAGCATTGAGCTCATCGCCATACTCGGATTCGTTTGACATCAACTCCATGATACGCTTCTCGCCCAATTCGCTGGCCACAATCATGAATGGCTCCCGAGCGAGTAGCACTGCGAGCGGCTCCTACGGCCATTTATCCGTTGCGGGTGCCATAAATCCCATGGCTCATGCGGCTCACTCCGCCATGGCGCCGCATCTGCAGCAGTTGCAAGCACATTTATTGCGCGCCAGCGCCGGACTCTTGCATCCAATGACAATGACGCCGCAACAGGCTGCAGCTGCCTATTCCATGAGCCATGTCGGTTTGACTGAAGCCTGCGCCGTTAAATCCAAGGATTGTATTGCGGCGGAAACAACAACCACAAAAACTAGCCAAACTTCGACGCCAATTGCGGATGAAACATTGATCAAGCCCATCGGCTCAAAAAAGGTAAGCAATTAATACACAGAGATTCCATTAGAGCCGGTTGTAATTGGAACTCGGTAATGTCGCATCTATTTGAACTCGATTCCGGACGTAGATCCCCATCTTTCGTAAACAGCAGAGGAGCTTAACAGCGATATTTTCTTATCGATATTTGGTTGCGAACAGTGCCAAATTGAGTATAACAGAAAATCAAACAGCTGTCAGCGCTGCTATAATACCCCGATTCAGCTAGAGCCGGTAATGCAGCATCTACTTGAATTAGATTCGTATGTATTGAATCTGAATCAACTCCTAATGAATTGTTTACAGACTTTGACTGTTACAAAGATGCTCATCTTGCGTTTACAGAGAAGCTTAACAGCGATATTTTCTAATCAATATTTGGTTGCGAACAGTGCCAAATTGAGTATAACAGAAAATGTTAAAATTATATGCTGTTGGATTCAGTTGGATTGGTAATGGAACGATTGGTAATGCATTAACGACTTCGCTGTTATTATAAATGAAGCCTACACCCGATTTACACGATGAACTTTTTTAATGAACTTGTTTCATGTAACATTCGTTTGTAGGCAAAGGGAGTAGAGGGGTAACAACTGCAAGCAATGCTACATGACGTTTGTAGCAATGATTTATTTTTCTCATTTTGCTATGACTTATTCCGATAGCTTGTAAACACAGAGTTGCACAGGGTTTCATGTGAATATTTGAGTTATCGATACAGCACAATATCGCCCAATAAAAAATTTGCGCTAAAAAAAAGGAAATACGTTTGTGAGCAAATAAAACAATCGATGGCAAAGATGTATGTTTATCGACAAAAAAATTTAAATCAGAGTTGCATTTACAAAAAAAAGAGTTGATGAAAAAACCTCATCGTGTAAATGCGACCAGATTTGTGAAGATGTTTTAAAACAGAATCGAAAAGAAAGTTCATGAAAAAAGTGTTCTAAACAAACAACTAATAAAGAAATTACAACATTTACAGATCTTTGACGATGATCGTATGCGACAAGCTAACAACAAGAACAACAATCAGCATCTGGAGCAACCATCGTCAACATCGGAAAGCGTTGTGCAAGTTGAGGCAGACAGTGCAACATCGGCAAATGCTTTGGAGCGAACGCGACAACGAAGCCAATCTTTGGTTAGCCATGACGAGATCAGAGATGATCAGCCGTACAATGAATACGACTGCGCTACGGCGGACACAACGGACATTAAGGATGAGCCCGGTGACTTTATTGAGACCAACTGTCATTGGCACAGCTGCAGCATTGAGTTTATGACCCAGGACGAGCTCGTCAAGCACATCAACAACGATCACATTCAAAGCAACAAGAAGGCCTTTGTCTGCCGCTGGGAGGATTGCTCGCGTGGTGAAAAACCCTTTAAGGCCCAGTACATGCTCGTTGTCCACATGCGCCGTCACACGGGCGAAAAGCCTCACAAATGCACTGTAAGTTTATTTTAATTGAATCTGCATATTTTTTAAAACCTCACAACCTTTGGGTTAGCTGAATGGTGACTTTAACCCTCCGTTTACCGCATTTCATTTTCAACTTCAATTTTAACATACACTTCCAATTAAGCAAATCGACGGAAATTTTCTGACTTTTCCTAAATATTTGTATTCTTCAAATTGTAAAAAGAAATTCCTGTATTCATGCCATACAAGTATATAAGGACTTTAAAATTTCTATATTTCAGTTATCGAAACATGCGGTAAACGAAGGGCTACAAATATTGTTCCACGACTATTGTCACATGTTCGATATTTTGCAAAGTACAATTTATGATATCACTAATCCCATCCATCCGTCCATCTAGAGCAGTGATGTCCAAAATTTAAGAAGGCAGCTACGCGTGGTTGGCAAGAAAAATTCTGCCGGCGTTGCAGCCGACACATATATAGAGAGAGAGAATAAGTGTATTCTATAAATAGAACGCTCGGCAGCTTGTTCTCGTACGATGCGCGTGTTCGGCTGCATTTGCTCTCACGACTCATGTGTTCGGCTGAAGTCAAACGCGCAGTCATTCGCTATGCTGCATTCGTGTTTCGCTGCTTCGCACACAAGCGCAACGCTTTTATTGTGTGAGTTAGGACACCACTGATCTAGAGCAAAGAAGTCAAAGTCGAGCTTATTTGTTTTTGTAAAAACTCTTAGATATAGGCGAGCTCTTCCCATAAGCAATGCAAAATACAAGAACCATTTTGCGTATTCTCTTTTGTTCGTCTCTTCGCTGCCAATGCAGCAAGCAGCAAATTAACGGAGCTTTCCTATTTTTGTTGTTGCCCTACGAAATTTCAAGGATGTTGTTGTTGCTTGACAGACGAGACAGTACTAAAAAAAAAAACTACATGAGTAAAGGTCATTATTATTGCTTTTTCTTGTCATTCAAATGCATATAACTTTTTTTTTTCTCAGTGAAAGCTGCTTTACTTGCATTAGTGTATTTTCAGCATTTGTATTAGTGAAGATCTCTCCAAATCCAACTTCTCCTGTTTTCCGATATACATATATGGAATTAGTCGCTTGTTTAAACATAAATAATATAAATAATGGATAGTCAATAACTTTCTTTTTTTTTTCCACAAATGTGTTTTTTTCAGTTTGAAGGATGTTATAAGGCGTACTCTCGCTTGGAGAACTTGAAAACCCATTTGCGATCACATACGGGTGAAAAGCCATACACCTGTGAGTATCCTGGTTGCAGCAAGGCCTTCAGCAATGCAAGTGATCGTGCCAAGCACCAGAATCGAACTCACAGCAACGAGGTAAGTAGAGAAAACAAGTGAAAACCAACTACGGAATACTCTGATGCCAGTAAGCAAAAAATAAACAACTGTTAAAACTGTAAAATTTTGTGTCTATAAAAAAACTGTGCATTCCTGGTTGTAAAAGCGCTGGGTCTTGGGGCGGTAGGTGTGGGCGTGGCATCCAAAATTTTGACGCAGATCTTTGAGGGACGTTGCCAGCTAGCTTCATATAAAAATTTGTGTCCTTCTGTGTTAAAATGTGAAAATGATGTGTTTTTAACAGAGACCGTAAAGAACAGTTATGGGTAAAATATATATCCCTATGAAAGGATCATCCAACAACATTTTTCAAGGACACCAAAAAGCTTATTATGATCACAAAATTTGCAATTTAAATGCAAAAAGTTAGAAATCATAGTTATTTTTTTTTTTTTTTATAAAAGCTAAAAATTATTGTTATTATTATTTTTATTATAAAAAATTAAAAATAACTATTATTTTTAAACTAAAAAAAAATCACTAATAATGGCTATCAAAGACTTTTAAAAATATAAATAAAAAAAATATATTAGTCAAAAACTTTTATAAAAAATATAAGTCTTCTGAAAAAAAAATAAAATTCTCAAGAATTTTGTATAAAAGTCTATGCTTAAAATACCGCATACCTTTAGGCCCCAGAAAGTGCAGCAACAATATCAACAATAATCATTAATTTCTGAGCTAAATAAAAAAAATCTAAAATAATCGTTAAAAACCATTTTTATTGATAAAAGCTATAACCGTTACGGTCTCTGGTTTTTAAGGAATAATGGTTTTGTGCAAATGTTTGTAACATGCAGAAGGAAGCATCTCCGACCACATAAAGTATATATATATTCATGATCCGCATTAACAGACTTTTAAAAAACTCTCATCTAAATCCTAGGCAGAACAAGTTTGATTCAAATTATCGATAGCTCTTTCCGTTTCCCCGACATTCACATGTGTTCGATAACAATAAAACCTTGATTTTGGAAAATGTGAAATCGGTTAAGAAACACTATCGATAATGACAGTACGCGATAAGTGTAGCGTTTAGGTATCTCCTAGTCGGGAAATCTCGCATTAATTTATAAAGAGGTCCTAGAGATAGCTCTAGTCCTTTTTTTATTTTTATAAATTTACATTTAAAATTTATAGCATTTATTCTCTACTATAGAACTTTATGTAGAAGAAGCAAAAATTATTTCTAAAAAATAACTTCACCCCTTTAATAAAATCACAATTTGAATAATTGGTTATTGACAATCCACAGAAACCGTATATATGCAAGGCGCCCGGATGTACCAAACGTTACACAGATCCGAGCTCACTGCGCAAGCACGTGAAGACCGTGCACGGCGCCGAGTTCTACGCAAACAAAAAGCACAAGGGTTTACCTCTGCACGACGCCAACTCCGGACTCGATAGGGAGAAGCAGAGGGACAAGGAAACTGGCCAGCAGCAAAATGTACAGCAGCATCATCATCAACATCAGCTGCAGGAGCAGCACATTGACTCCAGTCCATGCAGCGACAAGGCCGTGAGCGTGTCGAGTCCGAGCATCAAGTCCGAATCGGATGCAAATTCGCCGGGCATGATGCACATGTACAGACAGGACGAATATGGTACGGGTGCGGTTAGTGTGCCAGCCCTGGACGAGGGCTGGCCCTATGATGATGATGTGGATGCCGCCGATCTGCCAATTGTGCTGCGTGCCATGGTGAACATTGGCAACGTCGCAAATGCAAGCGGTTGCGGCACGATTAGCGCTCGTCAGCGTTTTCGCAGTCGTCTGCAAACGAAGGTGATTAACGCCAGCAACTCAATGCTCTCGAATATACCGGAAAGCAATCGAGCCATCGGCATCATAGAGCTAAATCAGCGCATAACCGAACTCAAAATGGAGCCAACTCAACTTCAACTCCAAAAGGGACACTTAAACACGGCAACGTTGCGTCGCGATAGCCAAAACTCGAACGCGAGCACCTATTACTGCAGCATGCAGAGTCGTCGCAGCAGTCAGTCCTCGCAGATGTCCTCATCGATGTCGACGATGCGTGCGGGGCCTGCAAATCCCTCGCTCTACGATCCCATATCGCCGGGCTGCTCGCGTCGTTCCAGTCAAATGTCCAACGCTCAAGTTGCTCCCTCAATGGGTTCAAATGGAGTTCAATATATTTCGGGAGCAGTTGCAGGAACGGGAACGGGAGCGGGAACGGGTAGCCTGCCGCCGCCACCTTCGTCCCACTTGATTGCCACACATTTACAGCGCTTGCAATCGAGTGATTTAAGTGGTTATCACCAACAGCCTCCAATTGGGGGACGTTATTCGATTCCACTTGGTTCCAACTATTACGAACCGGAGATCGTCGCCCGACGAGTATCGGAGCCCATAATGCCGGAGCAAACTGCTTACAAGACTCGCAATTCTGTCCATCCCAACAATAGCAACAATCGAAATCGAGCTCAATTCTCGGGCAAAGAGGAAGCGGGTAATTCAAATATATTTGTTGCTCGCGAGCACCATCCGAACGAGAAGGTTAACTTGGATGAGGTCGAAGAGCTCATACTGCCCGATGAGATGCTGCAGTATTTGAATTTGGTGCAAGAGGCTGAAAAGCCAAAATCAACAATGGCACCCAATGACATGCAATCAAACACAAATCCCACCAAGGAGATTTCCACATTCGCACCAATTTCAGAGAATCAACTGATGTCGCCTCAATCGGGGCACACAATGTCGGCGTTGGGCAGTCCATACTCTCAGCGGAACTACGAAATGGGTAATGCAACGCAATCTCATCGCCATCATCCACGTACACTGAATGGGACAGCTCAGGATGCACCACCTAGTTTTGTGCTGGGTCAGATTATCGACTCCTCAATGACCAGTTTGCCGGAACTAACAACTCCAGCTCCGCCTGAGCATAAAATCCGAACTGGAGTTGAGATACAATGTGGAGTTGTGAGTCAATCGCAGCTTTCACCGACTCCGAATTTGAATCGAAACTTTGCAACGCAAAACTCTTGCTTACCACCGACGACAAGGCTCATCGAAAGTGAGAAATCGAATTCAAAATGCTTCGCCTCGGAACACTTTGCGAGCTCAATGCATTCGGATACTTATCAGCGTACCTTGGAATATGTTCAGAGCTGCCAAAACTGGATGGAGAGCAACAACAGTGGTGCTCAAACTGCGGGTACAGTCAGCACACAGCCAGTAGCAACACACAATCCACACAACAACAACTCTGCCGTTTGGCCGCACGTTAGTAGCTCAACGCATCCGTATCCAAGCACGAATATGATTATCAACGATATGACAACATCGTTAAGCTCTCTTTTGGAAGAAAATCGATACTTGCAGATGATGCAGTAAAAAAAAACAAGCCTCGACTCAGTTATTTTATTAGAACAGTCATTTTACGTTTACTAAATTGTGGATTCTACGTTTAGGGGGGCAAAGTTTGATAATTTATTCTTGTAGAAATAAAATGTATCGATAACTTTTTTTTTAATAAAAAATCTATCGAAAAATTAAATCTTTTTTGGGTGAAGCTTAATAGATTTCCGAAAAAATACAATTTATCGATTTCCGAAAAAATACAATTTATCGATATACGTATATTGTATATATAGATTTCCGAAAAAAACGAAAATACTAAATACAATTTATCGATATATATATATATAGATTTTCGAAAAAAAAACGAAAATACTAAATACAATTTATTGATATATCTATGTGTTATTGAGTTATCGATAACAAAAATTAGCAATCGATATATCGATAAATTAAATTTAGTATTTTCGTTTTTTTCACCAAAAAAGATTTAATTTTTCGATATTTTTTCGATTTTTTGTTAACTATATCTCGATAACAAAGCGAATTATCGATAAACTTTATTTAATATTTTCGTCTTATTTTGTCGAGTTCAACTAGAATCAATTATCATTACCGTAGACGTGCCCCTAAATTCATTACAGATTGAACTTGTTAATTTCAAACTCAAAATCAAATCATTCACAAATAACAACACAAATTTACTTATTTCAAATTGAATCAATTAGTGTGTTGGACATTATCTAGTACTGTGTATTTTCGTCATACTCCGACAAACACATGCATTCATACATATACATATAAATGCATACTTACATGGCTATACTACATACATACCATTATGCTTATTAAGACAAGTGGAAAGCTATTTAGTTTCTAGATAAATTACTAAGCCATACATAAAGCTGCATTTCTAAATTAGTTTAGCTTTAATAATACGATCAATAAGTGTCTTCCCCAATTTTAAATGATTATATTCAAAATTCGGTCAATTAAAATAAAATACATATTTGCATATAATCATTGTTTGTTTCAATTCCAACAACAACACGTATGTAAGTATAAGATCAAAACGTAATGTAAAAGTGTGCATAAATATATGTGTGTATGTAATACAAGAATATGTATGTATATCTATATCAAAAGACATTCCACTTACCGAAAGCAGCAACAACACATAAGCAGTTACATTCATATGTATATCCATATTCTCTCTCCATATCTTCTTCTTGAATTTAGCACTTTCACAAAAACAAAAAGGTAACACTAGCACACACACAACAAAAAACAAGTAAAAACGTTGCAGTCGGACGCAACCGACTGCGGAATACTTTGATACCAGTAAAAGAACGGTTGATAAGGGGGAATGCAGGGGCGAAGGGAGTGGGCCATATGGTAAACATCGCCAGCTATCATGTTACCAAATTTGGTGACTTTTGCTCAATAGCTGTGAAAGATAACTTAACTTCAAAATTTAAAAGGTGGGCGGCAGAGGTGGGCGTGGCATCCAAATTTTTGAATCAAATGTTTTTAACTGTCACTATCTATCTTCCTACCAAGTTTGATGGCTCTAGCTCAAAAACTGTTAAAAATATAGCCGATTCCAATTTTATAAGGGCGTGGCATCCAAAATTTTGATGCAGATCTTTGATATATGTTGCCTTCTATCTTTTTACCTAAATTTACGGCTCTAGCTTAAAAACTGTAAGAGATATCGTAATTTCGATTTTAAATGGTGGGCGGCAGAGGTGGGCGTGGCATCCTAATTTTTGATGCAGACCTTTTGTAGATGTCACCATATATCTTCCTACCAAATTTGGTGACTCTAGCTCGAAAAATTTGAAAACAATAGCCGTTTCTAATTTCATGGTGAATGGGGGATGGGGGCGGAATCAGGGGGCGTGACATCCAAAATTTTGATGCACTTTTTTGGAGAACGTCAATATCTATCTTGACACAAAATTTGGTGGCTCTAGCCCAAAAAATGTGAAAACTATAGGCGTTTCCAATTTCAAGGAGCAGGGATGATGGGGGCGGAAGGAGTGGGCGTGGCATCCAAAATTTTGATGCAGTTTTTTCAGGGACATGACTAGCTATCTGCGTACAAAATTTGGTAACTCTAGCTGTAAGAATATGAGAAATATTTGGTTTTATCGGTTTTCAGTTATCGAATTTATCGATTTCCCAGCCTCCTAGTAGGCGTGGCAACCCAATCTTAACACTTTATCTGTACCGTCTATAGATAAACATAATTGCAAAGTTTCAAGTCTCTAGCTTTACGGGTGTCGAAAAAAGTTGCGTTCATACGGACAGACGGACACCATGACGGACATTGCACAAAACCAATATACTATGACCCCTTCGGTATCAAATAGAGAGCTGCATGAATGTCAAAAAAAACGGCATTCGAGTATACAATGCGTAAAATGGATTGAATGGTATTGAGTACTTTGACAAAATTGTATAGGTGAACGCAGTGCGCTGGCAACGTACGCAGTCGCAACACATCCAAACGTCAGGCCACGGATCAAATAAATGGAAATTTACAAGTATATTTGAGTAGTACTGAAGCAACTCGAGTATAAATTCTGCTATGTATGTATCACTGAGCATAGAATACATAGAGACCCTAAATCGACTGTAATCTTATTGCCGTCAAAATGTTAAACTTCCGATCCAGGACGAAGAAGAGTCGAAAACTTAACAGACAGAGCTGGCCGCGCAAAAGCGCAACTTCATTCTATTTCTTGCTCTGCTGTAAGCAACACAACGGACTTGGGCTGGAGCTCAAGTCGCGTGTATGCATGCGTGCATATGTGAGCGAGCAGTTAGTTACACGGACACATGACATGTATGTGTTAGTGCATTCTTGGCCGCTCTTCAATGATGAGAGAGCGAGAAAGCAGCATTTGCAGATGCTTTTGTTTCAGCTGCTGTTCGTTTGCAGCAGCCCGGCTAGTGTTTTTAGGGTAGAGAGCGCGCCAGCGGAATGCAAGTAACGGTAAAAAATACATTTGGGTATACAAGCACTTGCGCTGGCTTCATTTTTTGGTGGGCTAGCTTTGCCGAGTATTTTGTGATTTTGTTTCGTTTGCTCAGCCCAGCATATTCATGTGTGTGTGTGTACATGTATGCGAAGGCAGCACATTTTTATGTATTCGTCGCAATTGTCTTGTTAGTTTTGACCTGCCTCAACTTTTAGAATTTTTAGCAATTTTATAACAAGTTGGAATACGAATAAAATTTATATTTTTTTAATTATTAAAATATATATAAATCGTTAAGAGGTGCATAGTTGATAATTTTTCTAATAATTATTTATATTTTAATTATTTAATTATATATTTTCGACCATTGAAAGTAAATACATATTTGATGTCGATTGCCAATGTTCAAATTCAGAATTGGCGCGCATTTGTATCTGCCTACAAAAACCTAAAAAAGACACTCTCTGTTCATACATACTGTTTCGAGATATTAACTATATGACACTAGCAAACAATTTTGCAACACAACTACTTTACAGTTGAGCATTTACATACAACAGATGCACACACATTCCGAAAGAGTATTCAGAACTGTGCTTCTGTTGAGATCGTTGAAACTTGTGTGAGTTCACTTGGGTTTTTTATTGGCATGCGGTTGTCGCGAGCCGGGGTTATTCTTCAGCTTCCGACATAATGAACCATTTATACTCTTACTGAATTTTTTGTATGTAAAAATAATTATTTGAATATAAATAATTATTAGATCACAGATCACATAGATTGTTCCCTTCAACGTGGATGGCTTTTTCTTGATTCAATATCCGGTGCACCCGCTCAAATTCCGTCCAGTTTGATGGAGCACCGTCAGACGCACCTTTTTCATTCAATTCATCTCTGCAATAAAACATAAGGAATTAACAAACTGTATGTACATTTAAGAATGCATTTTTATTATTATGTTACTTGTACTTGCGCGTAAATTTTTCAATTTTGTTTCGCACGGACTTCCAGTCCACATCATCTAATCCAGCCTTCTTTAAATCTTGTGCAATTTTATCATACACTGAGGCCTCCGTTGCACTGTCCTAAATGAAGCAACGTTTTTTTCCCACAAATCCAAAAGCAAGTCTTCAAAGCAAAGGCTCCAAATTAAATATTTCTTTCGACGATTCATCTAAAAACAATATTTTTCATTATTTATTTCAACTGAGCAGTGAGCAAGTAAACACTAACAATTATGAAATAAGTACTTATTCTTTCGTGAGCTGAACAGTGAGCAAGTTTTTAGTGAACAACTGAACAGTGACAGTGAGTAAGAAAGTGAGCAAAGTGAGTGAGTTAACTCAGTTCGAAAAAAAGAACAAGTGAACATGTTCACCAAAGTGAGCAATGTTTACCCAACACTATTAATTTGCGCTTACATTTTCACAATTCAATCAGCTGTTTAGCGATGTTTCTTTTAACATTGTCTTACACCAGAGTTATTTTGATAGAAAAGTACTCAAATAAACCTACTATTGATAAATCACCGTCCTTAAATATTTCATTTGAAGCAGTGGGAAAGGCATTCTTTAAATATTTTTAAAAATGGTTTTAAAATTTTAATTTTCCTTACACAATGATGGATTCTATAATATTGCAAAATTGGAATCAATTCCAGCAAGCGTAAATAAAACAACTGAAAATTTACTCAAAATGTAATTTATTTCTCATTTCTTTTACAAAACTCCTTAGAATCTCATTACGTTCAGCCTGCTATATATTCGATTCCTCCATGGCCTTACGCATTTTTCGTAGCTCATCGTTTCTGGCATCTTCAATCTGCAGCGCTCTCATATTATCGTGATTCTTATAGCTACCTTATACTACAAAGTAAAAATAATAACACATGGTGCGCTCCGTGCTACTTTTCTTATAACTACATAAAATATTGGCTCTGTGGGGGAGGCCAGTGAACTGCGACATATAACAAACATTAAGAATTAACTAACCCACTTCTTCGATCCACCATCAGGACACCAACTTCATTTAAACGGTTGATAATATTAAAGCGATTGCCTGCAAAAGAGCCAGTTATAATATTATTCAAAGAGTATTAAGTCAATTGTGTACCTCTCATTATCTCAACCAAATCGCCTGTTTTTAGAACACGCTTCAGAAACTTGTTTGAGCCCAGGTCGAGCACAACATCAAACTCTCCATAGATTCCAAGAAATCGCTGCAAAGTATCGAATATTTTAGTAAACGTTATAAACTAAAGTTAACATGTGTTGCTTAGGAATAAGGACAGAAAAAACAAGTAAGAACGTTGCAGTCGGACGCAATCGACTGCGGAATACTTTGATACCAGTAAAAGAACGGTTGATAAGGGGGAATGCAGGGGCGAAGGGAGTGGGCCATATGGTAAACATCGCCAGCTATCATGTTACCAAATTTGGTGACTTTTGCTCAATAGCTGTGAAAGATAACTTAACTTCAAAATTTAAAAGGTGGGCGGCAGAGGTGGGCGTGGCATCCAAATTTTTGAATCAAATGTTTTTAACTGTCACTATCTATCTTCCTACCAAGTTTGATGGCTCTAGCTCAAAAACCGTTAAAGATATAGCCGATTCTGATATTATAAGGCGGGTGGGCGTGGCATCCTAATTTTTAATGCAGACCTTTTGTAGATGTCACCATATATCTTCCTACCAAATTTGGTGACTCTAGCTCGAAAAATGTGAAAACAATAGGCGTTTCTAATTTCAAGTAGAATGGGGGATGGGGGCGGAATCAGGGGGAGTGACATCAAAAATTTTGATGCACTTTTTTGGAGAACGTCAATATCTATCTTGACACAAAATTTGGTGGCTCTAGCCCAAAAAATGTAAAAACTATAGGCGTTTCCAATTTCAAGGAGCAAGGATGATGGGGGCGGAAGGAGTGGGCGTGGCATCCAAAATTTTGATGCAGTTTTTTCAGGGACATGACTAGCTATCTGCGTGCAAAATTTGGTAACTCTAGCTGTAAGAATGTGAGAAATATTTGGTTTTATCGGATTTCAGTTATCGAATTTATCGATTTCCCAGCCTCCTAGTAGGCGTGGCAACCCAATCTTAACACTTTATCTGTACCGTCTATAGATAAACATAATTGCAAAGTTTCAAGTCTCTAGCTTTACGGGTGTCGAAAAAAGTTGCGTTCATACGGACAGACGGACACCATGACGGACATTGCACAAAACCAATATACTATGACCCCTTCGGTATCAAATAGAGAGCTGCATGAATGTCAAAAAAAACGGCATTCGAGTATACAATGCGTAAAATGGATTGAATGGTATTGAGTACTTTGACAAAATTGTATAGGTGAACGCAGTGCGCTGGCAACGTACGCAGTCGCAACACATCCAAACGTCAGGCCACGGATCAAATAAATGGAAATTTACAAGTATATTTGAGTAGTACTGAAGCAACTCGAGTATAAATTCTGCTATGTATGTATCACTGAGCATAGAATACATAGAGACCCTTAAATCGACTGTAATCTTATTGCCGTCAAAATGTTAAACTTCCGATCCAGGACGAAGAAGAGTCGAAAACTTAACAGACAGAGCTGGCCGCGCAAAAGCGCAACTTCATTCTATTTCTTGCTCTGCTGTAAGCAACACAACGGACTTGGGCTGGAGCTCAAGTCGCGTGTATGCATGCGTGCATATGTGAGCGAGCAGTTAGTTACACGGACACATGACATGTATGTGTTAGTGCATTCTTGGCCGCTCTTCAATGATGAGAGAGCGAGAAAGCAGCATTTGCAGATGCTTTTGTTTCAGCTGCTGTTCGTTCGCAGCAGCCCGGCTAGTGTTTTTAGGGTAGAGAGCGCGCCAGCGGAATGCAAGTAACGGTAAAAAATACATTTGGGTATACAAGCACTTGCGCTGGCTTCATTTTTTGGTGGGCTAGCTTTGCCGAGTATTTTGTGATTTTGTTTCGTTTGCTCAGCCCAGCATATGTGTGTGTGTGTACATGTATGCGAAGGCAGCACATTTTTATGTATTCGTCGCAATTGTCTTGTTAGTTTTGACCTGCCTCAACTTTTAGAATTTTTAGCAATTTTATAACAAGTTGGAATACGAATAAAATTTATATTTTTTTAATTATTAAAATATATATAAATCGTTAAAAGGTGCATAGTTGATAATTTTTCTAATAATTATTTATATTTTAATTATTTAATTATATATTTTCGACCATTGAAAGTAAATACATATTTGATGTCGATTGCCAATGTTCAAATTCAGAATTGGCGCGCATTTGTATCTGCCTACAAAAACCTAAAAAAGACACTCTCTGTTCATACATACTGTTTCGAGATATTAACTATATGACACTAGCAAACAATTTTGCAACACAACTACTTTACAGTTGAGCATTTACATACAAAAGATGCACACACATTCCGAAAGAGTATTCAGAACTGTGCTTCTGTTGAGATCGTTGAAACTTGTGTGCGTTCACTTGGGGTTTTCTTCAGCTTCCGACATAATGAACCATTTATACTCTTACTGAATTTTTTGTATGTAAAAATAATTATTTGAATATAAATAATTATTAGATCACAGATCACATAGATTGTTCCCTTCAACGTGGATGGCTTTTTCTTGATTCAATATCCGGTGCACCCGCTCAAATTCCGTCCAGTTTGATGGAGCACCGTCGGACGCACCTTTTTCATTCAATTCATCTCTGCAATAAAACATAAGGAATTAACAAACTGTATGTACATTTAAGAATGCATTTTTATTATTATGTTACTTGTACTTGCGCGTAAATTTTTCAATTTTGTTTCGCACGGACTTCCAGTCCACATCATCTAATCCAGCCTTCTTTAAATCTTGTGCAATTTTATTAGAGTTTAGTTTTTTTTTTTTAAAAAATTTAAAATTAAAAAAAAAAAAAAAAAAAAAAAATAATAAAAAAAAAAAAAAAAAAAAAATAAATAAAAAAAAAAAAAAAAAAAAAAAAAAAAAAAATTAAAAAAATCATACACTGAGGCCTCCGTTGCACTGTCCTAAATGAAGCAACGTTTTTTTCCCACAAATCCAAAAGCAAGTCTTCAAAGCAAAGGCTCCAAATTAAATATTTCTTTCGACGATTCATCTAAAAACAATATTTTTCATTATTTATTTTAACTGAGCAGTGAGCAAGTAAACACTAACAATTATGAAATAAGTACTTATTCTATCGTGAGCTGAACAGTGAGCAAGTTTTTTAGTGAACAACTGAACAGTGACAGTGAGTAAGAAAGTGAGCAAAGTGAGTGAGTTAACTCAGTTCGAAAAAAAGAACAAGTGAACATGTTCACCAAAGTGAGCAATGTTTACCCAACACTATTAATTTGCGCTTACATTTTCACAATTCAATCAGCTGTTTAGCGATGTTTCTTTTAACATTGTCTTACACCAGAGTTATTTTGATAGAAAAGTACTCAAATAAACCTACTATTGATAAATCACCGTCCTTAAATATTTCATGTGAAGCAGTGGGAAAGGCATTCTTTAAATATTTTTAAAAATGGTTTTAAAATTTTAATTTTCCTTACACAATGATGGATTCTATAATATTGCAAAATTGGAATCAATTCCAGCAAGCGTAAATAAAACAACTGAAAATTTACTCAAAATGTAATTTATTTCTCATTTCTTTTACAAAACTCCTTAGAATCTCATTACGTTCAGCCTGCTATATATTCGATTCCTCCATGGCCTTACGCATTTTTCGTAGCTCATCGTTTCTGGCATCTTCAATCTGCACCGCTCTCATATTATCGTGATTCTTATAGCTACCTTATACTACAAAGTAAAAATAATAACACATGGTGCGCTCCGTGCTACTTTTCTTATAACTACATAAAATATTGGCTCTGTGGGGGAGGCCAGTGAACTGCGACATATAACAAACATTAAGAATTAACTAACCCACTTCTTCGATCCACCATCAGGACACCAACTTCATTTAAACGGTTGATAATATTAAAGCGATTGCCTGCAAAAGAGCCAGTTATAATATTATTCAAAGAGTATTAAGTCAATTGTGTACCTCTCATTATCTCAACCAAATCGCCTGTTTTTAGAACACGCTTCAGAAACTTGTTTGAGCCCAGGTCGAGCACAACATCAAACTCTCCATAGATTCCAAGAAATCGCTGCAAAGTATCGAATATTTTAGTAAACGTTATAAACTAAAGTTAACATGTGTTGCTTAGGAATAAGGACAGAAAAAAGTAAGAACGTTGCTGTCGGACGCAATCGACTGCGGAATACTTTGATACCAGTAAAAGAACGGTTGATAAGGGGGAATGCAGGGGCGAAGGGAGTGGGCCATGTGGTAAACATCGCCAGCTATCATGTTACCAAATTTGGTGACTTTAGCTCAAAAACTGTGGAAGATAACTTAACTCCCAAATTTAAAAGGTGGTCGGCAGAGGTAGGCGTGGCATCCAAATTTTTGAATCAAATGTTTTTAACTGTCACTATCTATCTTCCTACCAAGTTTGATGGCTCTAGCTCAAAAACTGTTAAAGATATAGCCGATTCCGATATTATAAGGCGGGTGGCTTAGGTGGGCGTGGCATCCTAATTTTTAATGCAGACCTTTTGTAGATGTCACCATATATCTTCCTACCAAATTTAGTGACTCTAGCTCGAAAAATGTGAAAACAATAGGCGTTTCTAATTTCAAGCAGAAGGGGGGATGGGGGTGGAATCAGAGGTAATTTGGTAACTCTAGCTGTAAGAATGTGAGAAATATTTGGTTTTATCGGTTTCCAGTTATCGAATTTATCGATTTCCCAGCCTCCTAGTAGGCGTGGCACCCCAATCTTAACACTTTATCTGACTAGCCCATAGACAAACATAATTGCAAAGTTTCAAGTCTCTAGCTTTACAGGTGTCGAAAAAAATTGCGTTCATACGGACGGACGGACGGACGGACGGACAGACGGACAGACACCATGACGGACATTGCACAAAACCAATATACTATGAGACCTTCGGTATCAAAGTATAAAAACGTATATGTATTATAATTCGAATCTTTAACTTTTTTAAATTCACTTTAAAAAAAAACGTTAAGAAAGTGTTGATAAAACTATAACTTTTAAAAATGCTACATTTTATGCGTATTAGAATTTCAATAACCGAAACTGAATTGTTCATATTTCCAAGCAAGCAATGTCTAAACCTATTTAGATAGTTATTTATATGTACCATTGTATTGGTTTTGATGCGCTTCATGCCACGCTCGGACAGCGGCGGGAAGCGTATGTAGCCCATAGTGAACTTATTTTCCGTATTGAAGAAGCCATACTCAATACCATCTATAAGCCTGAACTCCAAGTTAGCTGCCGGCGCTGTAAAATATAAATATTAAATAATAAACATTTTTATAATAAATTAATGTATAACATACTGATCAAGGTCTTCGACAGTTTCATATAGTTAAGCAACTCAGTGGTCGGAGAAAACAATTAAAAAATTTGAGATAAGTAATCTATGTCACATAATAAACAAATAATGCATGTCAATTACCATAGGAGGATCACAGCGTTTGTTCCGACGCTGTGGCTGAAGCGTTCGCTCTAGTTGCTCTTGTGAAGATCGCATCTTTCCTACACTATTCCTAAAATTACTAGGCGGAAGAGCAATCTCAGATGGCAGCGGTTCCTGCTCGATGGGCGCTGAGGTGCTAGGCAAATCATCATCGAGATCAGCTAGATTACGACGCAGCAGCTCCACTTGGATGCTCTTATCCATTGCCTTCTGCTGTTCAATAGTGGGCGTGTGCAGCCCATTCAGTGGTATCAGTTTGCCGGTTGAGTTAAGTTTGCGTAAATCAAGTATCTCGTAGTTGCTCATGAGCTCTAACTCCTTGGCGAACTGTTCGCCATTAATTGCCGGCCTGGGTGGCTTATTCAGTGCCACATGCGTTGCCTTTTGAGTGCTAGGATTATCCTTTTCCAAATGCTGAGTGCGCGTACAATGCAAATCGAGCAGCTGCAGACTAGACGATTCCTTAGCTTTATGCTCCTTGAGCAAGCGACGCAACCTGGTTATGTTGCCACCAGATGGTGCTAAATTCAGCGGCGCTGTGCGTTCAAAAACCTCATTCTCATCCACGCTGGAGTCGGTTGTCTCAATGCCATTCTGACATGGCACGCAAATAAATGAAGTTTGTGTACCACAGCTGACAGCAGTTGGTGATACCTGCGAGGTAGGTGGTGTAGGTGTTGCATGCTTTAGTGTCATGGGCAATGTAACATCCTTTGATGCTGTTGCAACTTTCGGTAAATCCTTTTCTGATAAGCGTTGCACACGCACACTTAATTCTTTCGTCGGAGATAGTGGCTTTGGCAGCGATTTCCTAGTGGCGCTTTTGTTTGAGGTCGACAGAGGAAGCTGCACCAACTCAGTGGTCTTTCTCGGTTCAGTAAAGGTTGCACCTTTATTCAACTTGGCCCTAGGAGATGCCGTCTGGTTGGACTGTGTGGAACGTTGTATTTGCAATACGCTTGAGTGAAATATTTCCTCGGATTCCTGATGACGCAAGTTCGATGAGGCAGCCTCAATAGCTGTCAAAGGAGCCACCGCTGGGACGCGACGCAGTGGTTCTTGAGAAGCTGTCAGTTCCTTTTGCAGCTGTGGTGATCTACCTAAAGCAGGCGTGCTGCTCACAACTGGTGTCTAAAATAAACAGCAAATTTATCGTTAAGAGTTACTACTAAATAAAGTGCAACTTACAAAATCAAAAGATCCTGATGACTTTTGGGGCGTCTCATTTCCTACATCCTTAAATTCCCTGTACAGATTCCTCCCAATAGAGCGCCTATTTATAGCAGCGCAAAGCAGTCGATCAGAGTTTGGCGCCTTGCCCGGTGAGGATGTCATATGTCCTGGTGACAAACTGTGTGAGCGCAACGACGGCGGTATATTTTCTGTGGGTTGATCAGGTTGTGGCTGTGACTCAGCCACCACCGTAGTGAAAATGGTACCCGTCTCCCGTGTTAATTGTTTTTGTGGCGCTTTTCGTGTAACTTTCGACGGCTCAGTTTGCTTTTGCAGCTGCTTTGCAGGCAGTTTAATCAAATCGACGTCAACATCAAATGATATATCACCGCCACCGTCAAGCACAAATTGAGGTTCGCCCTGTGGCCTCGCAGCGGTTTTGAGTTTAAGGAACGCAGTTAGACGATTCGCATCTGGATCAAGATTATTTAAAATATCATCCAGCTCGGGCATTGTGTCCTCACTTATTTTTTTCCTGCAAAGAATATTATAAAGAGTGTGTATTTCACTTTATTTTATTTTGTAATCTTACATTTAGGAGGCTGTGCTTCGAATACCTAAGACATTTAGTTCAATTTCTGAATAGTGAAGTCATACACAAATTTTTAGACGCCGAAATTATGAGCGCTGAGTTGCATATTATCACTGAGCATAGAATATCATAGAGGCCTTAAATCGACTGTAAACTTATTGCCGTCAAAATCTTGAACGATGGCTCCAGGAAGAAGAAGAGTCGAAAAGTTAACAGACTGAGCTGGCCGCGCAGCAAAGTGACGTCATTCTATTGCTTGCTCTGCTGTAAGCAACTCAACGGATTTGTTCTGGAGCTGAGTCGCGTGTATGTATGCGTGCGTATGTGAGCGAGCGGGCATTCACACGCACACATGACATGTATGTGTTTGTGCATTGATGAGAGAGCGAGAAAGCAGCATTTGCAGATGCTTTTGTTTCAGCTGCTGTTCGTTTGCAGCAGCCCGGCTAGTGTTTTTAGGGTAGAGAGCGCTCCATCGGAATGCAAGTAACGGTAAAAAATACATTTGAGTATATTATATATATTTTCGACCCTTGAAAGTAAATACATATTTGATGTCGATTGCCAATGTTCAAATTCAAAATTGGCGCATTTGTATCTGCCTACAAAAACCTAAAAAAGACACTCTCTGTTCATACATACTGTTTCGAGATATTAACTATATGACACTAGCAAACAATTTTGCAACACAACTACTTTACAGTTGAGCATTTACATACAAAAGATGCACACACATTTCGAAAGAGTATTCAGAACTGTGCTTCTGTTGAGATCGTTGAAACTTGTGTGCGTTCACTTGGGTTTTTTATTGGCATGCGGTTGTCGCGAGCCGGGGTTATTCTTCAGCTTCCGACATAATGAACCATTTATTCTCTTTCTGAATTTTTTGTATGTAAAAATAATTATTTGAATATAAATAATTATTAGATCACAGCAGAAACACAGTTCTGAATACTCTTTCGGAATGTGTGTGCATCTTTTGTATGTAAATGCTCAACTGTAAAGTAGTTGTGTTGCAAAATTGTTTGCTAGTGTTATATAGTTAATATCTCGAAAGAGTATGTATGAACAGAGAGTGTCTTTTTTAGGTTTTTGTAGGCAGATACAAATGCGCGCCAATTTTGAATTTTAACATTGGCAATCGACATCAAATATGTATTTACTTTCAATGGTCGAAAATATATAATTAAATAATTAAAATATAAATAATTATTAGAAAAATTATCAATTATGCACCTCTTAACGATTTAAATGTATTTTAATAATTAAAAAAAAAAAAAAATATAAATATAATAACATACATTTTATTCGTATCCTCAACTTGTTATAAAATTGCTAAAAATTCTAAAAGTTGAGTTGAGGCAGGTCAAAACTAACAAGACAATTGCGACGCATATATAAAAATGTTCTATCTTTGCATACATGTACACACACACACACATGTATATGCTGGGCTGAGCAAACGAAACAAAATCACAAAAATCTCGGCAAAGCTAGCCCACCAAAAAAAGAAGCCAGCGCAAGTGCATGTATACTCAAATGTATTTTTTACCGGTACTTGCATTCCGATGGAGCGCTCTCTACCCTAAAAACACTAGCCGGGCTGCTGCAAACGAACAGCAGCTGAAACAAAAGCATCTGCAAATGCTGCTTTCTCGCTCTCTCATCAATGCACAAACACATACATGTCATGTGTGCGTGTGAATGCCCGCTCGCTCACATACGCACGCATACATACACGCGACTCAGCTCCAGAACAAATCCGTTGAGTTGCTTACAGCAGAGCAAGCAATAGAATGACGTCACTTTGCTGCGCGGCCAGCTCAGTCTGTTAACTTTTCGACTCTTCTTCTTCCTGGAGCCATCGTTCAAGATTTTGACGGCAATAAGTTTACAGTCGATTTAAGGCCTCTATGATATTCTATGCTCAGTGGTTAAACATAAGAGAAGTGTTTCGAAATATATAAAATCACCGTCAAATCGTTTCTTTTTGAGTTTTTTTTGTGTAAATGCATTCTGCTTAATGTTCGCCATTTTGGTGTTGCTTTTTCTGCTTGTGAAAAAGTAAAAGCTCTAGGATAACGGCGTCTTTGCATATGTGTGTGTTGCTTTAAGCGCTCTGCGCGACACCAACGAGCATTGAATCTATGATTCTAGATTCAATGCTCGTTGGCGACACTCAAATGAGCAGAAAGCTTTTTAGTTAGTTCAAATAATATGCAATAATTATGCCCATATAATTTTTTTTATTTTTTGTTTTGTGTGTGAGAAGTGTAGTGAAAATAAAATAATATAAATGAAGATGAGAGAGCTAAGCTCTGCCTATTATTATTTTTATACTTTGATACCGAAGGTCTCATAGTATATTGGTTTTGTGCAATGTCCGTCATGGTGTCCGTCCGTCTGTCCGTCCGTATGAACGCAACTTTTTTCGACACCCGTAAAGCTAGAGACTTGAAACTTTGCAATTATGTTTGTCTATAGAGTCTACAGATAAAGTGTTAAAATCGGGTTACCACGCCCACTAGGAGGCTGGGAAATCGATAAATTCGATAACTAAAAACCGATAAAACCATATATTTCTCACATTCCTGAAGCTAGAGCTAATTTTGCACGAAAATAGCTAGTCACGTCCCTAAAAAAACTGCATCAAAATTTTGGATGGCACGCCCACTCCTTCCGCCCCCATCCTGCCTGCTCCTTGAAATTGGAAACGGCTATAGTTTTCACATTTTTTTGGCTAGAGCCACCAAATATTGTGTCAAGCTGGATATTGACGTTCCCCAAAAAACTGCATCAAAATTTTGGATGCCACGCCCCCTGATTCCGCACCCATCCCCCCTTCTCCTTGAAATTGGAAACGCCTATAGTTTTCACATTTTTTGGGCTCGAGCCACCAAATTTTGTGACAAGACATAGATGACGATGTTTACCATCCGTCCCACTCCTCTGCAAGCAGACTCCTTACAATCCGTTATTTTACTGGTATCAAAGTATTACGCAGTCGGTTGCGTCCGACTGCAACGTTTTTACTTGTTTTTTTGTGTGTGAGAGTGTTATTATACCCCGAACCCATAAAATGGGTAAAAGGGGGTATAATGGTTTTGTGCAAAAGTATGTAACAGGCAGAAGGAAGCATCTCCGACCCCATAAAGTATATATATTCTTGATCAGCATCAACAGCCGAGTCGATATAGCCATGTCCGTCTGTCCCTCCGTCCGTCTGTATGTATGAACACGCCGATCTCAGGGACTACAAGAGCTAGAGTCTTCAGGCTTTGAATATAAGTTCTCCTATACAATAAGCAGAAAAAGTTTGTTTCAAATTATCGATAACTACTCTGGTTTCCGATAAACACATGTAATCGATTACATAAAAATCTCGAGTTTTAAAAATGTAAAAATGGGGGTTGAAATAATGGGTAACTATTTCACCGAAATCGGTTGAGAAACACCAGAGATATCGAAGATTGAAGTTTAGTCACAGATGCATACAGACAATGACTGTACGCGTTAATTATAGGGCTCGGGGTATCTCCTAGTCGGGAAATCTCGACTAGAGCCTTCTTACTTTTTTTTTGTTTTTGTAAAAGTGCTAAATTCAAGAAGGAGATACATCAGTAGTTACATATATATACATAAGTATATATACATATATATATACATATGTATATATATGTAACTGCTGATGTGTTGTTGCTGCTTTCGGTAAGTGCATTGCACATATTCTCATTGTTTATTGATCGCCCTTTTAATAACTCTGCCTGTCAGTATATTAGATTGAATAATTGAGTAAAAGTAATTTTTATTTTTTAGCTAAACCTTCTTCACATTGTCTTTTTTAACCTTCACTTTACGCTTTCAACTCGCTAGATTTTCGAGCCCAGTCGCCCAGCTGTTTTCAGTGCTGTGAGTCGAAACAAAGCTAAATAGAAATTGGCATTTTAAATCAGTGCGTACAAAAAACTATAGTCACATCGATATATTAGTGCAGTGTAATAGTGCATTTACACTGGCGCCGCTAAAAAAGCCTTAGTGGTTAGCGGCGAAAGTCATTTACATTGGCAAAAAGTCTTTAGAATCAGCTGTTTTTATACATTAATACTTTTGGTTTACTTTTGTTGTGATTTCTGAAGAAGAAGAAATTTGAAAATTTAAATTTATTGATGCTGGCCATGCAAATTGGTGATAGTATTAATAATACTGCAATAATTAATAATAATAATACATTTTAAGCAATTTTGTTGATTGCGAAAACGAAGAAGCGGCAGCAGCAACGGCTGTGCTAAATATGTTGTTGCAGTTTGACTGTATTAGCACGCGAAGGGTCTGGATGCTCAAGCGCAATGGTTGTTATTTGGAGATAGACGTGCCAAAGTTGAGTGAGGATTTGTTCAAGGAGAGCTTTATCATGGAAAGAAGCCTCTTAAAAGTTAGTCTATGCCTTGCCTCAAATGGAAAGAAAGACTCCAAGAGCGTGCATCCCACTAGATAAGCGAGTTGCCGTAGCTTTGTACTGCCTGGGCTCATCCGCTGAGTACAGAACCGTTGCCAGGTTGTTTGGCATATCGACTGCTTGCCTGTGCAATATTCAGAAGGAGTTCTGCAAACTTGTTTGGCACATTTGTTGACCCAATCAAAAATTGAGGTTTCTTTGCAAAAATGCTTTCCAAGCTTTCCGACCAGCGCTTTTGTTTTTGGCCGACATCCACTTGAAAATCAATTGTTTAATTACAATAATAATAAAAATGTTTCATATTTTCAATACTTTTGTACTTACTTGCACATTTGTTTTGATTTTGAATCAGCTGATTCATGTTGCCGCCATCAGTAATTTGACCAAAAGTATCGATTCATCGGTAAAAAAAGGTCTTTATTTGAGCCGGTAGAATAGCGGCGCTCTAGCGGCTCGAGAAAAAGTCGCTAAATTCAAATTTAACGGACACATTTTGTATTGTAAAGGCTAAAAATATCGAAGACCTTAAGGCGAAATGCTAAAGGCGCTGCTTGCGGCGCCAGTGTAAATGCACTATAAAAACATGAATCTAAGAAAATCAGATTGCGCATTGCGCAGGTCCGTTAGTTTTTCTCAAGCAAACAGCTGATTTTTGACGTCACAGTAGACTACAGCATTTTTGTGCTGTATGCAATTTGCATGGATATTTATGTGCAAGTTAGCTCCACAATATCTTTAAAACAAACAACCACCAAATTTTCCTCACTGCAAAGGGAGTTCACATGGAACATTCCCAAATCGTTGACTGTGTTGGCAGGTTCAAAAAACAATTTTTTCAGTCAAGAATGTTGTTTTAAATAAGACTGCCTTTTACACACAAATTGCATTAAATTCAAACTGCGCGCCACAGCTGCAGTCTACTGTGACGTAGATGCGCAGTAGATTTTTATTTTGACACAGCGAATGCGCAATCTGGTTTTCTTAGATTCATGCTATAAAAAAGATATTCGCAAAAACCTATCGAATGGTAAGTATCGTTTTGTAATCGATTAATAACAAGATTGTACAACAAACATTTGAGTAATCTATCGAATGTAGTCGATATTTTTTTACAGCTCAATTATGAAAGTATACACTTTTTCCTCACAAATGTATATGTGTGTGTGCGTGTTTAAAACAGTGTTTGGCGTTTAATTTTGTTGCTTCACACAATATTTGGTTGTTTAATTGCAAAACGCAAGTGCATAAAATAATGTGATGACAAAAATATGTAACGCTGGCAATATATATCATTGTTAAAAATTGCACAACTCTCTCTTCGCTTCGTCGCCTCCGCCACTTCCCATGGAAAAAAACACCATTTTGAATTTTACCATACAGAAAATCTAGTGGCCAAATACATACATACATACATACAAGTGAGAAAGGATGCTGCTGTTTCAACATCTTATATGCGTAATCGTATTCAATGCATTTGCCATTTTGCAAGTGGTCTGCTCAAAATTCGAGCAGCAGGCAACAATAACAACAACGAAGCAGTTCCAATCCAGCGATATTGTCGCTCAGTTCATTTTACCCTCAATTGTTGGCGGTGTCTTCACCTCAACGTCCTCGACGGTTGCAAACACAAGCGGCGTCACTAGCACCAATGGATCGTCACCTGGCTCGTCGCAGTTGCAATCCAAGAATTATTTCACGCACCTTACCTTCGATTATACGCACAATGTTCTCTATGCGGGCGCCACAAACAAAATCCTCAAACTGAATGAGAATCTGAGAGTGCTGTCCGAGGCCGTAACTGGGCCCAAGCACGATGCACCTCAGTGCCATGCCGGCGGCTGTCCGGAAGATGTGGAGACGGCGCTGGTCAACAATTTCAATAAAATTCTGGTCGTCAGCTATGCACAAACCGACGGCATTCTCATCTCATGCGGTAGTTTACGACAAGGTAAGATATATGTAACTATAACTTCTTCAGAATCTGCTAAAATGCACAAAAAAAAAGGTCAAAAGCTTTTATAAAGTTTGTACATTTTATATATTTTCAAAACCCATTTAAAATCTGTGACCGGATCAACAAAACTCAAAAACTACTGAATTTAAACTAATTTAAAATTTGCACGCTTATTTATAGCATAAAAATCTAATTTTTGATTGTTCGACATATTTTTCTATTTTTTTTTTTTAATGAAAAATTAGCTTATTTTGGTTTTAATTTTGATTTCATATTTTTTCAAAACCCATCGATCAAAGACCAGCATACCTCCAGAATTGACACATTATATATCGTTAGCTTAATATTGAAAGGACGTAACTCAATTTTTTTTCGAAATCGCATTTTCTAAAAGCCCACTCCCAAATACACATTTCTGCAAAAATTCAATGTGCTATGATTAAAAATAACAAAGTTATAGTCAATTTAAAAAAAACCATTTCATACTTCGTGTTTCACATTTTATTAAGTTTTTTCCTTCTCCTGTAAAATAACAAAAATGCGAGTTACGTCCCTTTTATATTAAGCTATAAATAATGTTTCAATTCTGGATTGATTCACACCAAAAAAGCTAATTTTTCATTAAAAAAAATAGAAAAAATTAGAAAAAAAGTCGCACATCAAAAATTTGATTTTTATGTACTATAAATAAGTAATTTTGTTTATCCGGTTTTGAAAAAATTAAAATTTTTCATAAAAAAATAGTAAACAAGTAAGAAGGCTCTAGTCGAGTTTTCCCGACTAGGAGATACCCCGAACCCTGTACATAACGCGTACAGTCATTGTCTGTATGCATCTGTGACTAAACTTCAATCTTCGATATCTCTGGTGTTTCTTAACCGATTTCGATGAAATTTTCAGAAAAATTATATCGTTACCCATTATTTCAACCCCCATTTTTACATTTTCCAAATTCGAGAAATTTTTGTAATTGATTCCTGCCTAAGACTTAGATGAGCTTATGTGCAAAATCTGAAGTCTCTAGGTCTTATAGTCTCTGAGATCGACGCGTTCATACATACAGACGGACGGAGGGACAGACGGACATGGCTATATCGACTCGGCTGTTGATGCTGATCAAGAATATATATACTTTATGGGGTCGGAGACGCTTCCTTCTGCCTGTTACATACTTTTGCACAAAACCATTATACCCCTTTTACCTATTTTATGGGTTCGGGGTATAAAAAGTCGCACAATCAAAAATTCGATTTTTATGTACTATAAAAAAGCCTGAACATTTAAAAAGCTTTTAAACTCAGTAGTTTTTCACAGTTTCAAATGGGTTTTGAAAATATATAAATTTTTCATTAAAAAAAAAACAGAAAAAAAACGCACAATCAAAAATTAGCCGGCAAATTTGAAAACAATTCAGTAGTTTTTGAGTTTTCACAGATTTCAAAATTAGTATTTTTATGATAAACGCGTTCTAAATTCACATTTCAATCACATTTTCTAAGAAAGTTATTCCCGAAAAATCTACTAAAAAATAGAATTTGAATTTAAATCATTCATCGTTCAATTTTGTTTGCAGGCGCCTGTGAGATTTACAACCTTTTGCGATTCCCGGCCGCTCCGCAATTTGTTGCCGTGCCGTTGGCCGCCAATGACGAGGATGCGTCCACGTATGCGTTCGTTGGTCCGGCACGCTACTCCTGGAAGGAGGAGGATATATTGTACGTGGGCACGACGTTCACCAACGTCGGTGACTATCGGCATGATGTGCCCGCAATCTCATCGCGCCGTTTGGACGATCTTAACTATGCCGAATTCTCCATACAGCAGTCAATTATCAATATCGATGTCAAGTATCGCGATCACTTTCTGGTCGATTACGTCTACGGCTTCAATTCGTCGGAGTACGCGTATTTTGTGCTCGTCCAAAAGAAATCCCACCTGGCCGAGGAGGCCGGTTATGTGACACGTTTGGCCCGCATCTGCATTACGGATCCCAATTATGATAGCTACACGGAGATAACGATTACGTGCACGGCCACCGAGGATCACATCGACTACAATATATTGCGGGATGCTAAGATCACGCATGCCAGCCAAAAGCTCGCCTATCAGCTGGGCATCAAGAGGGACGATCATGTCCTGGTTACGGTCTTCTCGCCCTCCAAGGAGATTAGCGATCAGCCCGAGAACAAGTCGGCCATGTGCATCTATAGCTTGAAGGACATTGAGGACACGTTCATTGAGAACATACACATGTGCTTCAATGGCACCATCAAGGATCGCAATCTTGGCTATATATCCGGCACCATCAACGACGGCCGTTGTCCAATTGTCGGTTCGTTGGGCAACATCTATAACTTTTGCAATGTGGGCCTTAAGATTAGTGGCGTGGCTCCAATTTTAGCTCATGCCCTCTTCCACTTTGACAATGTCTCCGTGACGTCCGTGACGGCCACAACAACGACGGATCAACAGCATT
The DNA here is from genome assembly GCA_018152825.1 of Scaptomyza hsui. Classification (NCBI taxonomy): domain Eukaryota; kingdom Metazoa; phylum Arthropoda; class Insecta; order Diptera; family Drosophilidae; genus Scaptomyza; species Scaptomyza hsui. Next base: position 1,318,675 of record JAECXO010000267.1, read on the forward strand.
CCCTAGCGTTCCTTGGCACCGCGACGGGCAGCATAAAGAAGGTGCTGCTGTCCGGCCAAAAACCGGGCGAATACGAGGAGATTGTCGTGGATGCTGGCAGCCGGATTCTGCCCAACACCATGATGTCGCCCAAAAAGGACTTTCTCTACGTGCTCTCCCGGCGCAAGATCACCAAATTGCGCATCGAACACTGCTCCGTGTATGCGAATTGTACGGCGTGCCTGGAGTCCCGGGATCCCTTCTGCGGCTGGTGCTCCCTGGAGAAGCGGTGCACGGTGCGCTCCACCTGCCAGCGGGATACGTCCGCCTCGCGCTGGCTATCGCTGGGCAGCGGCCAGCAGTGCATCGACTTCGAATCGATTCTGCCGGATAAAATACCAATTACGGAGCTAAGCCGGGTGCAGTTAATCATACGCACATTGCCGGAACCGTTCAATGCCAAGTATCGCTGTGTGTTTGGCAACTCGACGCCCATCGATGCGGAGATCCTGGAACATGGACTCGCATGCAGCACGCCGCCCATTGAGCAGCGACCCGTAATTGCCAGCAACATGGATCACGTCCTGGTGCCGCTCTCCGTCCGCAGTTCGGAGACCAACAAGGATTTCGTCTCGCGCTCCTTTGCCTTCTTCGACTGCTCGCATCACCTGAACTGCAAGTCGTGCGTGCGCAGCGCCTGGAACTGCAACTGGTGCATCTTTGACAACAGATGCGTCCATCGCTCCGAGCAGTGTCGCAACATGGAGCTGGCCATCATTGCGGAGCCGCAGTGTCCGCACCTGAAGCGCAATCGTGAGCCCATCCTGCTCCCGGTTCGAGTGCCCAAGGAGATACGCCTGGAGATCGAGAATCTGCCCAAGCCGAAGAGTGCGCACGCCGGCTATTTGTGCACGGTTCAGATCGAGGCCGCACAAATGCTGCTGCCCGCCCACATCGAGTCCAACAGGATTGTGGTGTGCGAGCGTACGCCGTATTTCTACGAGATGAACACGCACGAGTACGAGGCCAAGGTGGATGTGATGTGGAATCGTCAACACTATGTGGACACGGCAACGGTCGTATTGTACAAGTGCGACGTTCTTGGCTCCCATCGCGAGCACGCCGATTGCAGTTTGTGCGTCACCCGCGATCCCAAGTATCAATGTGCCTGGTGCGGCAGCTCCTGTGTCTACAATGAGACCTGCAACCTAATCGGTCACGGCCATGATGCGGTAAGCGACGTTTCAGAGTTTCATCGTTTCACAGTTGCAACGCTTAGCTCGTGAACGAAAGAAGGAATGCCATTTTAGCGCTTCTAAATACATAGTCGTTGATAAACATGAAACGATGAAACGGAGCTGTTGAACACCCTCAATATATTAGCGGTGTTCATCGGCTCGTTTCAGCGTTTCACAGTTGAAACGCTTAGCTCGTGAAAGAATGCCATTTAGATGGCTTTAAATACACCTATTCCCCGATTTATACTGAAGATAGGTTCCACACAAATCCGTGTAAAATGGAACAAGTGTAAAACATATCCAGAAATTTTAAACTAGGTATAGTTTGCACAAATAAATTGCATGATGTCGTAGTGAACTTATTTTAAAAATTAAAACCAAAAATGAAAACAAAAATTTGTTCCAAAAAGTACCTGTTGAAAGTTAACAAATTCAGGTACTATGTTCGAAATTGATTCGCGTATATGAATCGTATAAATCGGGGGATAGTTATAAATGAGATAATTACGGGTTTATTTTATCAAGCAAAACCTGGCCATTAATCAGATCAAAAATACACCAAATACATATACTGAAAAAATACTGAACATCGATAGCAAATATCTCGCTTAAATATCGTGTTCTTCCCATCTCTTTACTTTGATGAAACATGAAACACTTTTCGTTGCGGAACGTTTCAACTATGCAACAATGAACACCCTCAGTGTATTAATAATAACAATTGTTTGTATCCACAGCAAAACAATAATGTGCAGCTGCAGAATGAGTGCCCGCGTCCAAGGATTGACATCATTAAGCCATTGTCCGGGCCTGTAGAAGGCGGCACCTTGGTCACCATTGAGGGCAGCAACTTGGGCATACGGGAAGAGGATGTGCGTGGAAAGATATCGATTGGAACGGTGCCCTGCGAGCTGGTCAACTATCAGATATCGGTTAAGATCGAGTGTCGCACGGGTGCAGCGCTCCAGGAGATGTCCGCGCCGATTAAGGTGGCCAACGATGCCGGCTACACGGAGTCCAGTGTGCAGTTTCATTTCAAGGATGTCCAACTAACCGGCTTGTATCCCACAATTGGACCCAAATCGGGCGGCACACAATTGTCGCTGTTGGGCAAATATCTGAACATCGGCTCGAGCATTCGGGCCTATCTCGATGAATACGAGTGCCACATAAATGTGACACAGGCGTCTTCCTCCCGCCTGTCCTGCACCACGTCGGAGGCGACACAACCGGAACCCATACGCTCCCTGCGCCTCGTCGTCGATGGCGCCAATCGCACGTTTACCTGCCGGAATTTCGACACCCAATCAAAGCCAAACTTGATAAGCACATTGCGCACCAATTACGGCTCGTATCATTACAACAATATGCCGCCGCCGCCGCCTCCATGCTCTATCTTCAACTACACGCAGGATCCGCGTATTATGCAAATCAAGCCACTGCGCAGCTTTGTGAGTGGCGGGCGCATCCTGACCGTGCACGGCATGTACCTGGACTCCATACAGAATCCGGAGCTCGAGGTCTTCTTCGATAGCGAGCGTGTAAATAAAACCTCCTGCAACGTCATCAATTCCAGCCAGATGGAGTGCCCATCGCCGCCCGTCAACTTTAAGTTTCAGCTGCTCAAAAAATCGAAGCAAAAACGCCAGGCCATTTTCAATGACAATTTCATGGACGTCGCTGCCTTTGTGAAGGTGCATGAAACGCAACTGAACCTACAGCTAAGCTTTATCATGGACCATGTGCAGTTGGTGCGTGACCTGAACAAATACTTCCACGACATCCGCAGCACCATAGTTTATCTGACCGATCCCAAGTATCTGCCCTTCCCCAACGATGGCATCAAATTGTACAAAGGCGACACGTTGGTCATTGAGGGCGAGCTGCTCAATCTGGCCGCCGATGAGTATGATGTGAATGTGACCATCGGCACGTCGCAGTGCAATATAACGAGCCTGGCTTTAACGCAACTTCTGTGCATTCCGCCCGAGCAGCAGCCGTCGGCGACGGACGAGAATGGTATTGAACAGTCCGTGGATTTGCCGCTGGTCGTTGTCCGAGTTGGCCGCAATCTGCGCTACGTGATTGGGCATCTGAAGTATGATCTGAACAAACCGTATTCGATTTCACATGCCATGCTGGGCATCATATTGACCGTGGTGGCCATCATTGTCATACTCATCATTGTGCTGGTCATGTTCCGGCGAAAGTCGACGCAGGCGGAGCGTGAATACAAACGCATTCAAATCCAAATGATCACGCTCGAGAGCAATGTCCGCTCCGAATGCAAGCAAGCCTTTGCCGAGCTCCAAACCGATATGACGGATTTGACGGCGGATCTGGAGAGCAGTGGAATACCAACACTGGATCATGTGAACTATATAATGAAGGTATTCTTTCCGGGCGTATCCGATCATCCGATACTGAACTCGCCCAAGTTACGTGGCAATAATCAGCATACCAATTACGATACGGCCATGATGCAATTTGAGCAGCTAATAAGCAACAAATATTTCCTCCTAACCTTCATTGAAACCCTCGAGTCTCAACGGGCTTCGTTTTCGATACGCGATCGCGTGAACGTTGCCTCACTTCTCATGATCGTCCTGATGAACAAAATGGAGTACGCCACGGAGATACTAAAATCTCTGTTGTTGCGACTGATCGACAAGTCGCTGGCCAGCAAGCATCCTCAGCTAATGTTGCGTCGCACCGAAAGTGTCGTCGAAAAGATGTTGACCAATTATCTAGCCATATGCATGTACGACTATCTAAAGGAGTATGCGGGCTCCAGTCTGTTTCTCCTGTTCAAGGCCATTAAACATCAGGTGGAGAAGGGTCTCGTGGACGCTATAACGCACGATGCACGCTATTCCCTCTCCGAGGATCGGCTGCTGCACGAACAGGTAACACACTCGCTGGTCATTTTACACATTCTGCAGGATGATCTCGACGAGAAGGTTCAGTGCCGTGTCAATGACTGGGACACAATATCGCAGGTTAAGCTCAAGATCCTCGATGCCATATTTAAGAATACGCCCTTCTCAATGCGACCATCCGTGCACGAAGTTGACCTAGAATGGCGACACGGACGCGGCGGTCATTTAACACTGCAGGACGAGGATCTCACAACAAAGACGATTAACGGCTGGAAGCGTTTGAACACATTAAGCCATTACGGGGTTAAGGAATCGGCGGTCATGTCACTTATTGCCCGACAAAACGATAGCTACAACATGCAATATGGCAAACAGCAGCAGGCACAATACCACAATTGTAAGAATCCGAAAATCACGAACCCTGAGAAATAATCAACCTTTATTTCCTTTACAGTTTATTATATAAACAACTCGCAGAGCCACATTATCATCAACAATGACATTGAATCGGGCCTGCAGCAGCCAAGACTCTATCATTTGGTTAAACCCATCATACCCGATCACTACATGAACATCAAGAATACGGCCATGTCCGGAGTGCTAACTTCGAGCCAAGGGGGAGGAGGAGGAGGAGGATGCAATGGCATCGAGCGGGTGAACAAAACCATACCGGAAGTGTTTCTAACACGCCTGCTTGCCACAAAGGGCACCATTCAGAAGTTTGTCGATGATTTCTTCTCCATAATATTGACCGTAAACGAGGAGCTTCCGCCGGCCGTCAAGTGGCTCTTTGATCTGCTCGATGAGGCGGCGCGACGTCATGATATTGCGGACACCGATATTTTGCACGCATGGAAGTCGAATAGCTTGCCGTTACGATTTTGGGTGAACTTTATCAAAAATCCGGACTTCATATTCGATGTGAATAAGACGTACTCGGTGGACTCGTGCTTAAGTGTCATTGCCCAGACATTTATGGATGCGTGTTCGACAACGGAGCATCGATTAGGCAAGGATTCGCCATCAAATAAGCTCTTATTTGCAAAGGTAAGTAAATATCGATAACAGATCGATAGACCTCTAAGTGCAAATATCATGAAAAATTTACTCTTTAACAATTAAATGGGTTCAGGATATGAAATGGTAACATTATTAAGGCGATAGTAATATTAGCTTAAGGAAACCCAAATTACTTAAACGCCAGTTAACTCGAGTTTAACAAACTGCAAGTTTAACTTGCTGATAACATTTCTAATTTGTATAAATTTATAATAGCTTATATTTAATAAATATATATATACAGTGCACGCTCGATAACGTGAACTAATTAAAACCGAGGGAGTTCACGTTAACAAAATGTTCACGTTTTCGAATGCCCAAAAAGTATCCAGTGAATACATATTTATACATGTACCATATATTCACATTTTATTGTGAGAACAATATTTATTTAAAAAAAATCAGTCATCTTCTTTTGTGTTTTTTTTTTTTCTATGAATTGAAACACAGCTTTCTCCCTTAGACGTCTTAGTAAATTTATATCATTTTAATCGACGCCTTCATGGCTTGCCCACTGTAGCGCTTTGTTCAAACTATAAACTGCTTCGCTTGGTTTAACTTTCTCCAATGCCTCTGAGATGCAGTCATCGCTGCTGGATTCGTCCTTGTGTTCAATATCGTTATCCGAAATGTCTACGTCGAAATCTTCGTTCCATTCCTTAACAGATGATAACGTACATTCACTCTGAAATTGTTATAAAAAAAAAAAAGTTCAATAAAACTTTCGTATATTTGTGCATGTCTGAGAACACGAACAAACCTCAGCATTTAAACTGTGAAGAAGATCGACGGTGTTACACATCAAGGAGCGAAGTTCAGCTACCCATTTTTCTCGTAAAACGGCCAACGGTATAATATCTTCGGGATCTTCATCGTTTCCCACAATATGCAAAATATTGTTCCAGCACCTAGCTAAGGTTTCTTCGCCGATACGACTCCAAGCGGCATCCAAAAGATTAACAGCTTTTGTCAATGTAATTTTCTTCATCGACTCCAGCAAATCAGATTGCGTAGCTGCTATGGAAGCTAGAAGGCTGTTTCTATAGTGCAGCTTCGTGATTTTTATGGCATTCTGATCCATCGGTTGAATAAGCGGAGTAACGCTTGGTGGCATAAACATTGCGAAAATTTGCCCATCTTCCGTTGTCAGTTCAGCTTCATTTGGATGGCAAGGAGCGTTGTCGATTAGGAGAAGAGCTTTAATTGGCAACTTTTTCGCTTTAAAAACGATTTCACCTTAAAAAAAAAAAGAAAAATTTAAAAAAAAATGTATACAAAATTCAAATGGAGTCTTTACCTGAAGAACAAATGATCCATGAAACCAATCTTTGAAAATAGAAGCCGTCATCCAGGCTGATTTTGAACTGTTGTAGTCGGTGGGGCACTGAAAGTTTTTAAAGCAGCGCGGATTTCTTGACTTTCCAATTATCAAAAGTTTAAGTTTATGAGATCCTGTGGCGTTTGCGCAACACAAGAACGTGAAGCGCTGCTTCTCCGACTTTACTCCTGGGGCTCTGTTTTCTAAACTGGACATGTACGTTTTTGCTGGTAGAAGTTTCCAGAATAAGCCGGACTCATCAGCGTTATATAGCTGGTCGTTACATAAATCCAATTCGGCCATTTTAGCTTTAAGTTTTTCTTTAAATGGGTCCACTAGCTGAGGCTGCGAAGAAAGTTTTTCGCCTGATATATGAAGAAGTCGAACGCCGTATCTTTTTTTGAATCCTTGAAGCCATTCATCACTAGCATAAAAATCACCTTCGCCTTCCTTAAATTTTGAATGCAGTATTTTCGCTTTTTCCTTCAGCATTAAAGCACTTACTGGCCAATTCTTATTTCGCATTCGAATAAACCAGCGATAAAGAGTTTTCTCCATTTTGGGCAACTCTGAAGTACGCAATGTTTTTCTTTTTCCAGGCCCAGAAAATGTTTCATTTACGCATTGTAAAATATTTTCTTTTTTCTTTTTGATACCACAAATTGTGGATTTAGCAACATTAAATTTCTTCGCTAAGCATGTCACACTCGATCCTTTTTGTAAAAAACCGAGAATTTCTGCTTTTTCTTTCAATGTCAAACACGCCGGTTTCTTAGAACTCATTTTAATGCAGGAATTCTAAGGCCAAACGCTTCGTGTTAAGCCAAAACTGCGACTGAAATGTTGTGTGCGTTACAAGAAACCTAAAATAAAACGCACAATGAACTTTTAGGGGATTCCCCAAGTTCAGAATTATTTGAGCTCAATGGCAATCTACATGCAAACATGAAACGTTTATTGTTCATGTTATAGAACTTTCTCGCCTTGTTCACGTTTTAGAGTAGTCAATGCACAAAAAAAGTTGTTCACGTTTTGGGGTGCTCACGTTTTAGAGCATTCACGTTATCGAGCGTGCACTGTATATATATATTTTTTTTTTTTGACTACACAGGATATTCCGAATTATAGAACGATGGTTAAGGAATTTTATCGAGAAGTGGCAAGGCTACCCCAGATTAGCGACCAGGAAATGAGCACAGCGATGCAGCAACTGTCCGTTCAACAGAATGACGAATTTGACACAATTTCAGCCCTAAAGGAGCTGTACATATATATAACTAAGTACAAAGAGCATGTGAGTACACTTGAGTTAACCCAATGACTATCTGCATATACTTATTACTTAATAAGATTGGATTTAACTGGATTTAATATTGTTGCTGTTTTTTAGATTATGGACGCTCTTGATTCGGATCCTACTTGCAAAAAGATGCACCTAGCCAGCAAACTAGAAAGTGTTGCTTGCACACTTGACGGTGAGGATACATCAAACTGCTGACAAGAATGTGTGTTTTTCAATGTGATTCAAAACGCAGTTTACCTGAACTTTTCAATTGTCCTCAACTCCCTTAATTATGTTCCATTTTTTTTGGTTCAAAAGCCAACACTTCTTATTTTCCATTTAAAACTTCAAATCGGAAATGTATCGCACTAATATTCAACAATAATTATTAGTGTGCAATTGCCAACTTATTGATAAATGTATATCAATATATATCCTGGGTTTTTCAAATGCACATTGGGCCCACATATTTATTAGAATTTTGTTTTATATTTGGCTATGACGGATATTCTAAAGCCTTGTTTACACCTTGACTTAATGTCACGACATCTGTCAAAATTTGTATGTCGCAACATTTAATTTGTGACGTCATTTGTTGCATTATGTTCACAATTCGTTTGCTAGATCTTTTACTTTAAAACATTTTTACTTGAATATGGCTACAAAAACGATTTTATACTCTCTGATACCGAAGGTAAAGAGTATATTGGTTTTGTGCAATGTCCGCCATTTTTACTGCATTTGTATAAATTGGGTTGCTACAGATTTTGTATATTATAAGTTTGCCACAGAAATCGAATGTAGTTTAAAAAGATGATGTATTCGAAATAATTTACCAACTATTGTATATTTAAAATAGGTTTTGTAAGTCTGCGATAATTTTAATCGGTAATTGGTAATATATAGGATTCTAAGTACCGAAGTAATTACATTACATCGTTATAAATTTAATATGACTGAACTGTACAGAAATACGCATAGAATTTTAAAAGTCTGCTAGGAGTAGAGCAAAATTTGTTAAACGCAAATTACATTGCATTGATGTTCTATTTTGTATTATATTAAGGATAGCATTATACATATATATAATAAAAATACATTACCATCTAAATGTAAAGTGTATTATGCAGGTGTTTCTTCAAAAATAATTCCATTTAAATCCGTTCGAAGGGAAAAACATTTCAGCGAACCGAAAGTAAAATACTCGTGCAACTATATAGAGGGGAAATATAATATACACGATTATAAATTTGTTCTTCTTAAAGTTAGTTTCATCTTATTTCTGCAAAATGAATTTAATTTTATACGGTATACTTCTTTGCTCATCCATTCAGCTCAATATTGAGCTTAGTACTTTAGAACATGTGATATATACATTATTAAGGATTCGTACATTTTTTTAAATATATAATTTTAAATTGTTTACTTAAAAACGAAAAATTCAATAAACAAGTACGCAAAAGATATCCACAGTAATTTAGGTTTAACTCTCGCTTTGAGGTAGTTTAAATTTGTGTATCTTCAAATAGCTTAATTATATATGAAGATCACTCAATTCAAAACTCAAAACATATTACATATTGTGAGTTAAATTGTACTATTATTTGGTTGTTATAATAATACTATTATAGCTGCCATTCTTTTCACACTGCTTTTATTTAATTTCTATATTTTTTGAATTTTGCCATAATAATACTGTTGATGAGTTCTGTATATTAGGACGGTCGTTAAACAATACGTATTTTATGCCTTCCTTTGGATAAACTAGGGGATTTTTTTTTATTAAAAACAACACGTGCCTCAAGATAAAGTTACAATAGCATTAAAAAAATAATAATTTCCCCGTTTTTTTTTTAAGGGGAGGCACAATAAATTAAATGTATTGAACGACCCACCATACTACATGAGCGCGTTCACAAAAACACAATAAACAAATCAGCAGATATGCATTCAAAGTTAAGATAGATGTAAACAGAAGAAAATCCTTATGTATGCATATTATAACCGTATATTACCATAAAATATTTATAAGTGAATGTCATTATGTATTACTATACCATTTAAATAAAGTTCATTTAGTTATTAAACGTGTGATTTTTTTTCAGCAACTTTTGGGTAAGTTCTAAAATGTGCAGTATTAGAAGATACCGTGGGAAAAAACCTGCTCCTGCAGTAAGATTATATGCGATATCTTATTGGGTTTCTGTTCCTCAGACGGTATTTCTAAAAAGGTAGAGAATTTAAAATTGTTTAATATACTAATACTAAATGATGAATTTCCCATAAGAATAATGTATCAGCTTTATTAAAAGACATACCTCAGTAAAATTGATAACTGCAACAAATTTGTATCGAGGTTAACTAACCGCAAGTTTAACTGGACATTGAAAAATTGGGCCTTAAAGTCTTAACCCTTTCGGGACTACTGGGACAATACGTCCCAGCAATTTTCAAACTTCTGTATTTTGATTAATTTTAAAGCTACTAAAACATCGTTTAATGACTTGATCCTTGTATTTATATTGATTGCTTTTACACTCATTGGGATAATATGTCCCACTGATAATATGCATTGGGATTATATGTCCCACTGAAAATACGTATTGGGATTATATGTCCCAGGATAAAAGGACGATTTCAGGATTTTTAAGTATGCAGAACAACATTTTTTTTTGTCCCCTTTCAGAATATGCAAAAAGTTTTAAGACAACTATCTTGGATTTCAAAATAAAACTCCGTCCCGAAAGGGTTAAACTTAAGGGACAAAAAAAGGTAGAGAATTTAAAATTGTTTAATATACTAATATTAAATGATGAATTTCCCATAATAATAATGTACCAGTTTTATTTGAAGACATACCTCAGTAAAATTTATATTTGCAACAAATTTGTATCGAGGTTAACTATCTGCAAGTTTAACTGGACATTGATAAATTGGGCCTTAAAGTCTTAAACTGCCTTCCACCCTCATACACCTTTGCCTCACAGATTCTCAGTTGGATTCAAGTCGGGACTTATTTTTTTAATGTTATAATTAAATTGATATAACAATTATCTTAATCGTTGTAGATTACATTTTTCCCGGGATCTTAAATAGTTTAATCAATTTTTTTAACTCTAAGGAGGTAATTTTTTGTGCACTTCGATTTTTGAATTTTTTCATTAGAAAGGTGTTTAAGCGTAGATTTGCCAACATTTATATTTGAAAGTAGTAAGATCTTAAAATCCGTGGAATGAGAGAGTTGTAAATGCTTTTCTTACTACCTGTTACATTCTTTTTACACAATTTAAATGGGCGTAGGCAATAAAAAGAATCTTTTGGTGTGAGTCTTAACGTAAACATTCTTTGTAAGAAATAATTGGGTACACACTTAGAAATGCATGCTTTTTACAAGAGACTGTGCTTATGTAAACACTAATATTCTTATGAATATATTCTGTGCATGTTGTGTATTCACCCAGAGCTACATATTTGGATTTTGTATGAGATTCATTTTAAATTTAAACAGGAGTTAAAGTTTTGTACTACCTAAAACTTTGCTATTTATTATTAGAGCGTTTTGTCAAAAAGACAAGAAGAGATTAGATGATTTTGGTACTCGTTATAAAAGCGGACGCTCCCAATGAAATCGTATCGAGAATGTTAACCTAAGAAATGTTTAACTATGAGACTAATTTGCTTAGATTGAGGTACATAAAAAGTTTAGTTTTTCATTAAAAAAAAAAAATTGTTTAATTTGTTGTAGCTCTTTTTATATAATTTTATTTAAAATTTTTTGGATATATGTATTTATTTATTTATTTTTTTAATTTTTTGAGATTATTTTGAAAACTCAGCGAGATATTTTTAGGGAGAAGTACATAAAAAGTTTATCGGTAAAAAAAATAATTTCAAAATTGCTTGTAGTTATTTAAATATATTTTTATTAATCTATTTATTAAGTTTTTTAATTTTTTCAGACATATAAATTTATTTTAAGATTCTGATAAAGAATATATGCTTACTTTCATGCGTTACACACTTCATGATTAAATCACAATACACTTTTGTAAGTGTATTATTACATTGCTTCGAGAAAAATGGTAGCTGCCAGTCATGCCGTCTTTATCGAAGTGACTCAGACTGTAGTATGTATCTATGTTATGTGGGTGTGGGTGTGAGTGTGTGTTTATAAGTATGAGTGTGCTTGTATTGTGGTTGTTGAGTAAAAATTGAGTTTCTGGCATTTTAGTCGAACATGAAGCGTTGACCGAACAGGTTTCTGTCAGTGTTTGCCGCGAACGCGAATGCAGAGTATTCAACGTCTATGTGGAGTTTTAAACACAGTGTTTCTTAATTTACCTAAACTATTTGTAAAGCACAAAAACATGAACATAAACAAAATGCCAACATAGTATAATTGTGAAGTTGTCACAGTCAAAGTTACATACATTATTTACAAAGCCACGACTACAAGTTAAATTAAAAGCAAAATTATGGATTAATTAACATATAGCTTGGACAAAACAAAACTAGAATTCAATACTTCAAATATGCGTGTAGAGGCCATGTGGTATTCAAACGAAATCTGGAAAATTCCAAATGCTTGAAACTGGAAAAACCATCGACTAATAGGAATGCAAGCAAATGGAGTTCAAAGTTCAAAATTACAAATTATCCTAATGTGCAAGAACTGTACCAATGTATCAAACATTTGCAAGCATAAGCAGCAATAAAGTACAAACAATTAGCTGTCCAAAATATTGTTCACCCAATGCTACAAAATCGGAGTACAAATTAATACAAATATGTCTATTCATTCTGTTATTATTGCCATTCCTATTAATTACTATACAAAATGCCAGCGGCAAAGAAGTTGTGGGCCCATTATCAAAGCCAATGTCAAATTCAAATAACTATGAAAATGGCAGTATAAATCAATTCAACAGCATTATAAAAAACAAAAGTTTCCACAACAGTCCAATAATTCTAAGTCAAGTTAAGGATACACCAAAGTCAAATGTGATCGCAAACGATTTCATAAATCGCACCAAAAGATATGTAAATACAATTAAAGCAAACTCATACTCAAAAGTCGCCTTTGGGCAAAACAAAACAAATCATCACCATATGTACAACAGAATTATGAATAAAGAGAAACTAACCAAACTAGTTATGAACGGACTTGGATTAAAAAAACTGCCGGATATGAAAAAGGTGAGAAATCAACAAAAATCTTTCAAAACCAATGAGATCGCTGCATTTGATTAAACCGACTGCGTAAAATACTAAAAATATATCTAAAAATATTTGGAAAGAGCATTTCTGTGGTTTGACCAATCGTATTTTGAATCGATGTTCACAAAAAACATGTATGGAAGCTATTTTCGGCACGTCAAATATAAACGAACTAAATCAGCTGATTCAAAATCAAAAGAAAATTGTATTTGCTTATATAGAAATATTTTCTGTTTTAAAACTCTCTAGTTTTTGCGATTTCCCAAATGCTTACCAATCAAAATTTATATTATTAAAATAACATATCCAAAAGGCACTTATATTTTAAAAGCTTTAATTAAAAACCATCTAACTTTAACTGCCTCTATCAGTAAATTTTCATGTAACGAATCAATTTCGAGAACACTATTTTTTGGTTAAATTTCGAGATACTCATTAGCAATAAATATACTCTATGGGGTATAAAAATGTTGACTCAATAATTAATAAACAATTAATTGAAGTGCTTATAAACAAGTGATATTTTTATATTCAGAATGATAATAATAATTCCACTTACCCCTTGTCCAGATAATGTTTGGACAAACTTGTATTAGTCGAGCTTACTTGAATTTTTGAGAATCGCGGAGTAGAGCAGTGTCTTAATAGTCGTTATGTTAGTTCACTTTACGTTACGTAACGTTTAAAATTAACGACTTTTAAGACACTGCTCTACTCCGCGATTCTCAAAAATGCAAGCAAGCCTAAGGATAATTTTCGCTGTCGGTTTTGTTCACTTTACAGATATTTTAATGCAGAATTTACATACTATATCATTTATTGCAGGCAAACATAAGCCAATTAGAGTACTCTAGCAAATATCTAGAATACTTGGAGCGTCTACGAAATAATAATAATAATAATAAGGATGCCAAATTCAGCGAATATAAAATATTAAGCATTGTAACAAATAGTTTTAGTGACATATCCCAAAAGCGATGGCGACAAAAACGCGCGGCAAAAACAAAAAAAAAAACTCATGATCATCATCCTGAGGACGTCAGCAGCGATAAAACAAATATACTGTTACATTTTCCATTGGCCATAAACAGTGACGATTATACGAGCTACGAGAAAATCGATGAAGCTAATGTCCGACTAATGTTGCTTTATAATCCAGCCTTGGCCCCAGTGAAGTGGGGCGGCAAAAGGAAGGTGAAAAATAAAAAAAACTGTCCAAAACCCAATCAAAGGCGCACGCACCAAATAGTTTTGAAAGTATTTCAGCTATTACCAAAGCACAAGCGCCATCAATTGGATACGCGCAAAATTGAGTTTGAGTATAGGGACTTGAATGCAGATGAAACTCACAGTCAGTGGCTGGAATTTGATGTCACCGACGCTGTTCGCGGCTGGTTGAATAAGAGTCACGAGAATCTTGGCATCGAAATTCAATGCGACAAGTGTAAACGGATTGGAGCACGCATTCTAAGCGAGTTTTCTTCCGCATCACAACAGGAAGTTGAGAATATTCATGATCGCTTTCATCTGACGCCCGTTTTAAATATAATTGGACACGTTGGACGCACTCATAGTGAGAACGGCAATAATTATTTTTCGCATCGCCTTAGCCACGATAGAGAGTTTCCAAATAGTTGCTTTAAGCCGCATCAGCGCTGCTGCAGGCACCAGCTCGATGTGGTTTTTAAGGACATCAAGGGATTCGAGTTCATCATTCAGCCAAAAACATTTGATGCTGGCTATTGCCGAGGTCGCTGCCCTCCACGACACAATCCCGCCCATCATCACGCCTTGTTGCAGAGCCTCATGTGGCAACAGGATCACAATCGTGTGCCTCGTCCCTGCTGCGCACCGTCAAGGCTCACCGAACTGGAGATCCTGCACGTGGACGAAGAGCATAGTGATAAGCTGAAAATATCCACATGGACCAATATGCAAGTTGTGGAATGCGCTTGCTCATGAAAATCTGTCTCCTCAATTCTATGGAATGTTTATGAATGATTCAAAAGTATTTGAAATGAATGAAAATAAAATAAAAGAAATGATGTTACTTTAAGTGGAATAAGCCTTAAGGCATAATCAGACAAATTAATCTTGACCAAGTACATTTTTTATTTCCAAAAGAGACACCCAAAGAACCACATTTAACCCTCCGTTTACCGCATGTTTCGATAGCCGAAATATTGAAATTTTAAAGTCCTTATATCTATCCTTGTATGGCATGAATCCAGAAATTTCTTTTTGCAATTTGAAGAAAACTAATATTCAGGGAAAGTCAGAAAATTTCCGTCGATTTGCTCAATTGGAAGTGTATGTTAAAATTTAAGTTGAAAATGAAATGGGTTAACTGGACCCATGCGGTAAACGGAGGATTAAACTACCCGAAAACATCAGGAAACCTTGATTTTAAAATAATTGCCATATCTTAATATATTGTATGTAGTTATAAAACAAAGATTTGACTCATTCACCTATTTTGTACAAAGGTGTTTAAACCAGAAGGTCTAAAAAAGTTTTGGTACGCTAAGAACAAAGGTGCTAATATTTTTTACAACAATTAAAAATGAAAAATTTAGAGCAATTATTCTTATTTAAAATAATGTATCTAAAACGCTCTTTAAGAAAATTAAATAAATATATATATATTACATTTAATCAAATGTTTATAGTCTTTGAAACTACATATATTACTGAATGACTGTAATTTAAATAACATTCTCGTAAAATCAATATTGACATTGAAATAATATTTAGTAATCTCTAACACAAACATCAAGCAAGTTATCCAAAATATCTTCATTCTGATTTAGCTCATTACCATGGATATAATTAAACGATTCGTCCACATCGTTTATGTATGGTCGAAAATTCGAGTAATCGCAATTAACAGTTGAAATATTTGCATCCTTATTGAAATCCATTTTATGCGATGATATGACAATGTTCTCATTAAGTGCTGGAATCTCCGCCTCTGCATAGATCTGAAATAAATCAATTAATTAATAAACAAATCACTTTTAATAATTCGAGCTCAATCGAACCATATTAGTGCAGCCAATAGGTTCCTCTATGATGCCAGTGGTGCTGATTATGATGGTGCCAAGCTCATATTGCTGCTGCAGATGAAAGGCATCGCCATTTGTTGTTGTCAAGGACATCGCAAAGTCATCCGGATACAGAAAAGTAGCGTCGGGTGGTTCACGAACATTGGGTAATGTCGTAAATCCCAAGCTCATATCGACATCGACGTCGACGTCTGTTAAGTTTAACGATTGCTCCGATTGCCTTCGATAACATATCGATGACGTTAGCTGTCTACTTTCGTTATTGCTTTCATTAAATTTCGACAATGTCTCTAAGCCTTGGTTCAATTTCGATTGCGTTGTTTTTCGATTCCTTATGCGTTTTCTATCACATTTTTTTGGGTCTACGCCCAGCTCCCAATAGCCTCCCTTGCCTTTGTCCTCGCGTTTTCGATTCCGAAAACAATGGTGCAGTGACAGATTATGTCTGATGGAGTTCTAAAAATGAATATGATTATAAAATACTATTAAGAAACTTATCCATTATGGCATTATACTTTGGTTTGTGACCAAGGATTTAAATGTCGAATTTTCAAAAAAAAATATTTCTTACATTCCATTTTTTGCGAACTCTAAAGAATGCGAATTTCGTCTCAATCCATGTACAAATTTGCTGCAATGTGGCTCGACCGTTTTCCAGCATTGCCATTCCAATTATGTGGGAGTAATTGAATGGCGGCTTCTCCGTCACATCCGTTTTGTATTTGGTTGCCAGTTTTTCATACTCAGCCCAATCACTGTAATTAAAAGATATTGTATACTCCGCAGGTTCAATTAAATAATCCATTCCAAGCCTCTTACCGTTTTATTTTATTAATAAATATATCATACCGCTCCGCCGGACTTGGACGTTTTGTTGTTGCTTTTCTTGACTCGGGAAACATTGCCAGGTTTCGTTTCAGATATTTGTTAGCCATTGTCTTTTGAGTACAATAATCAGAAGGCGGCTTGTGTTTTGTTTTGTTTATGGGGCTAGTATTTATAGTACTTTTGCAGTCAGTTGATAATTGTGTAGCTTGTGTATTGTGCATATCATCTTCTAAGCTCGAGTTAATTGTTTTTGGCCACGTTAAGTTCTGATTTCGCAGCAGCCAATTTAAGTTGGTTAGCTCACGCTCTTCGTCCGACTCTTCAGCTTCTAGAGCTTTAACTATTTGCCGGCATGCCAAAATTTGACCCTCTGCTGTTCCTCCTTTTATTTTCTTTGTTGTGGCTGTAATCATCTTCATGCTGGTAGCAGTCTTGCCTACATTTACTAACCAATCGAATACATTTAAATGTATGTAATTATATCGTAAGTAATAAAGTAAAGCCTAGTACAAGAAAACTTCATTTAACAAAAAAACAAAACGTCCACATAAATTAAAGTGTTTGATTTGATTTTAATTTAAATCATGAAACATTTTGTGTTTTATCCTTTGAGGCCTCAACTTCTGTTCTAAAAAGCTCGATCCTTTCTTATTTATCTCATAATTGGGGTTTTCCGGATTTTCCCCAAACCATGCAACAAATGTTTCCCGAATATTATCTTTCAAAAACTTTTCTTATTACAAATAAATTTAAAGTTTGCTGTCGTGTTTGAATTTAAATCTTAATTTACTATTATCACTGAGCAAAGAATAACTTTCTTTATTTATTTATTTATTCTTTGCTCAGTGCTATTATAAATTAAATATGAATTCCTGAATTTCACTTTAATTAAATTCGAATTAATATTAGTTTTATGCTCTCAGTTCGTGTTTTTAAAAATCCGCTTGTTTTTGTGTTCATTCACAAGCTCCGAACTTTAAGAAATCCTCGCCATTGGCTTTTGTCTTACCACAAAAAAAAAAAAAAACATTGTGGCACAACGGCGTGATTGGCCAAACGAAGGGTGGAAGGTAAATAAACTTCGGATGGTTTGGGCATGCGCATAAAAAACCACATTTCTGGCGCCATTTTATTATGTAAGCTTGGCCCCACATAAGGTGAAATATTATGAGAAGCAAGACTCAAAAGTAAAAAATAGAAAGTGTTTTAAAAGTAATAATGTGGTTTCAGTTAGCATCAAATTCTTTCCACTCTGATTGACATACACTTGAAAAATGGTTTATTCATTTGATTTTTAAGCAGCATCACAAGCTGAGTTTATATCCGGAACTAGTCTCTAAGCTTTTGAGCCATCTATCTTTTGTCAAACTCGACCAAATTAAAAACTTTTGATGTGATTTAGGCTTGAAAAAAAATAAGATTTCAAATGCATACATTTTTCAGATTAATATTTTTTTTTTGCCCCTACATTTAAATATATGAAAAGTTTGCTTAAAATTTTCGATATACACATAATATCTACGGACAATAAAACTTTAATCATCTGTACAAATTTTTTTTGGGAAATCGAAAGAGAAACACTAAAAATATATACCTTCTGTGAAGACGTTACGTCTAGGGTCCAGGATATCTCAAAGTTAAGCTTTCTCGACTCTCTTTTTATACCCCTAACCCATAAAATGGGTAAAAGGGGTATAATGGTTTTGTGCAAAAGTATGTAACAGACAGAAGGAAGCATCTCCGACCCTATAAAGTATATTTATTCTTGATCAGCATCAACAGCCGAGTCGATATAGCCATGTCCGTCCGTCCGTCCGTCTGTCTGTCTGTATGAACGCGTCGATCTCAGAGACTATAAGAGCTAGAGACTTCAAATTTTGAATATAAGTTCTCCTATACCATGAGCGGAACAAGTTTGTTTCAAATTATCGATAATTTTTCTAGTTTCCGATATACACATGTGATCGATTACAAAAAAATCTCGAATTTGGAAAATGTAATAATAGGGGTTGAAATAATGGATAACGATAGAACTTTTCTGAGAATTTCATCGAAATCAGTTAAGAAACACCAGAGATATCGAAGATTGAAGTTTAGGTCACAGATGCATACAGACAATGACTGTACGCGTTATGTACAGGGTTCGGGGTATCTCCTAGTCGGGAAATCTCGACTAGAGCCTTCTTACTTGTTTTTTTTTGGAATTTTCGCCTCACCCTAAAATTGCACTTCATATGTCAAGAGACTTTCTATCCGTAATTTCGTTTGCAAATTTTATGACTTGATGATTATTAGTTTTCAAATAACTCTTTTGTTTTTTTAATATCATATAAATAATTATGTTGAGGTTAGGTCACTTTACCAAATCTTAAGCACAAAGTAAGACACATTAAAATTATAATTAACTATTTAATACTTCTCAGTACTCATATATGTATATATAAAATATACAGTACATACCAATTTAATATAATTTTTTATTTAAACACAAATATGAATTAATTTATTTTATTTTGCCGTAAATGCAAATTTTAGTTTAAGTTTTATTTCAAATAGTAGTTTTGAGCTAACTGCTTCAGACGGGCTGCTAAAACTATACTGGAGGTGGAATATTCAGTGCACCTGCGACAGAGTTTCTCTGGCCAGTTTAGTACAAATGCCAACCCCTACAGGTTTATAGTATAGAATGTTACAAGGAAAAAAGTATTGTAGACTATAGATGGTCGAACAGGTACACGCAAATGGTCAGGAAAGTTCAGTGACCCAGAAGGCTTTTTTGTTAAGGGGGGCACAAAGGATGCAGTTCCTATTGAGCCCTCTATGTCGACGCCTCTGCACAGCTGACTAACCAATTGTCCACGAACCCTTAATAGTATGTACTACTATTAAAATATATGTTCGTAACATATCCAACAAAACAACGACCGAGTATCGACCAACGTCCAAGCTTGAAACTTGTATCAACCCCTATTTTTTTTTATTATTTTTATTATAGGGTCCAACACTTGTCGTTGACTCGCACCCCATCTAGGACGTTCGAGTTTATTCTGCTTAAGGGTAGAAAACGTTATCCCCAAAAATCGACACACTTGTGTAAAGTGAAATACAAAAGATAACGCTTAGATATTATGGCCTTCGTACTTTCTACGTTTTTAAAGAAGGAGTTAAGGAAGCTATATTAATCACTCCGAATATAATATATACCCTTTAAATACATTTGGGTTTTTTTTCACATATAGTGCATATTGAAGGACTCTAATTATATTCCAATTATTTCCGCTTGTTTTTGGTCGCATTTAAAGCCAAAAACAAAATTTCTTCGTCCCTAAAATTTATTTATTTGTGATTAAATAGCTTATGTGATTTTCCAGCCTATAAACTTTCTCTGTGCATCAATAATAGTCGTGGCTAGAAAAACTATAGTCTTGTATTTATGCTTATTTAATTTTAAAAATCTATGCTTCCTTGCAACTATCTTATTCTATAATTGCTAAACTATTTTAATAAATAAATATTATACAATATATTGTATATATATAAATATATATGAGTTATATATATTAATATATATATATATATATATAACTATTTTTATTGACTTACAAATAAGTCTACTGGCACAAAATTCATGACATGAAATTAATAAATTACTAAAAGAAAGTATGATAAATGCAAACAAATACATAATAAATATAAAGCACACTTGTATTAAGTCTAATTTTGTTTTTGTCTCTCTTACAGATATTCTATCGATTTAAACCCTTATTGTTGTAAAGAGTATTTTCGATGTAGTGGTAAAAAGCCATTAAAATGTAATAAGTTAATTTAAAATTAACAAAAAAAATCCGCTCGATACCGAAAATAATCAAGCTTACTATCAAACAATAAATGCGGGTCCTATCTAGATGATTAATTTACATATATTTTATATGGAATCAAAGCCGGACAGGTCACTTTCGAGCTAAAAAAAAAAAATAAGTCAATTGAACAATATCGTATATTTTATAATTTGAAAATGTGTATATCGCACCTTTTCTGGTTTATAAAGATGTGTATGTGGCAGCAAAAATGTCGAACCAATATCTCGTTCAGTCATTGTGTTTGCTTCCTATATATGGTATATAAATGTTTGTTTCTTCAATAGAGGATGCAGAATAATTATATTTATGGTATTCACAACATATGCTATGTGCTTAAAGTACTATCTTGCTATTTGAAAGCTTTACAACAAACAGACAGAAGCATTTTGAACAAAGCAAACATGCCTCTGGGTATGCTTGCGACTATTGTACTATATGTGTTATTGAGTGGTTGCCAGACTATGTATGAAAACAGCTGTTTTCGAGATTATTGATCTAATGAAATAAGGTCACACGAGCAATTTACTGGTTTTAAAAGCCAGTAAATTTTAAATTTATTAATTTTACACACAAATAATTTTCTTGGAAACCCTTCTCTTGTGAATACCTTAATTATTTTAGTGTTCATTACCTCGTTTATGTTCGTTTGGGTCTGCATATCAAAGCAAAGTTGCATTGACTTGGTTATAGCCTGAACTGTCGTCTCATCAAAAGAGCGCACATCTGCTGCTCTGTAAATTGAGAAAGTAAGGAATCAAGAAGTACTGTTTTGGTATCGGAGTACTCAGAAAAAACTTACAGTGCCGTAGCAGGAATATAACTCATGTGAAATTCGCTGAAATTGTCCGAATAATTTTTCAATTAAATATATTAAGGTGAATGTCATTAACTTACTCTCCAGAATGTAAAATGGTTTCCAAATTGTCATTATGTTGATTATGATACATTTTGGATGATCCAGAGTTTACTTCCGAGGCAATACAATTCGGCATTGCTTCTCGATCCCGTACTATAGCAGAAACTTCAAAACCAGCTGAGACCAAGGCACCGCCACTTTTCGACGAGTTTGGGTTTGGCTCTGCCTCAGTTCCTGGTTTATGGGTATTACCGTTGTTGTTGCCACCCGATTTATCGGTCAAAATCTGGTTTGTCGGTAAAACCGATGGATGATAGTATTTCGCTCGGGGAATCATGACTGTGAGTGATCGGTCCGATTGTTCTTCGGGTCCAACCAAGTCGGTGCAGTAGAGGTTTGTTGTTGTTTTAGAAACGTTTTCCCGTTTATTCCTCATTGACTTTGCCTTTGCATAAAGAGCATTCAAAATTACAACAGTTGACAATGTTATCAGTCCAGAAAGCTCAACTAGGAGATTTCGACATAATCTCAAAAAATTACAAAAAAATATATCTAATAAATATATCCAAAAAATTATAAATAAAACTATATAAAAACTGTTCTTTTTATGTACTTCAATCTAAAAATAAAGTTTCGAAATAATCTCAAAAAATTAAAATAAATATATACAAAAAGAAATAAATGAAATTATATAAAAAAAAAAACTACAAACAATTTCAAACTAATTTTTTTCCAAAAAAATGTACTTTTTATGTACTTCAATCTAAAAATAAATTGATGTTTTTGGCCAATATCTCGCTAAGTTTTCGAAATAATGTCAAAAATAAAAAAAGTTAATAAAATTATATAAAAAAAACTACAAACAATTTTGAACTTATTTTTTTTATCGAAAAACTAAACTTTTTATGTACTTCAATCTAACAATAAATTTATATGTTTTGGGCAGATATCTCGCTGAGTTTTCAAATATACAAAAACAGATAAATCAAATTATATAATAAACAAGTAAAAACGTTGCAGTCGGACGCAACCGACTGCGGAATACTTTGATACCAGTAAAAGAACGGTTGATAAGGGGGAATGCAGGGGCGAAGGGAGTTGGCCATGTGGTAAACATCGCCAGCTATCATGTTACCAAATTTGGTGACTTTATCTCAAAAACTGTGGAAGATAACTTAACTCCCAAATTTAAAAGGTGGGCGGCAGAGGTAGGCGTGGCATCTAAATTTTTGAATAAAATGTTTTTAACTGTCACTATCTATCTGCCTACCAAGTTTGGTGGCTCTAGCTCAAAAACTATTAAAGATATTGCCGATTCCGATTTTATAAGGCGGGTGGCTTAGGTGGGCGTGGCATTCAAAATTTTGATGCAGATCTTTGGTAGATGCTGCCTTTTATCTTTCTACCTAATTTACGGGCTCTAGCTTAAAAACTATAAGAGATATCGAAATTTCCGATTTTAAATAGTGGGCGGCAGAGGTGGGCGTGGCATCCTAATTTTTGATGCAGATCTTTTGTAGATGTCACCATATATCTTCCTACCAAATTTGGTGACTCTAGCTCGAAAAATGTGAAAACTATAGGCGTTTCCAATTTCAAGGAGAAGGGGGGATGGGGGCGGAATCAGAGGGCGTGGCATCCAAAATTTTGATGATTTTTTTTTGGGAACGTCAATATCTATTTTGACACAAAATTTGGTGGCTCTAGCCCAAAAAATGTGGAAACTATAGGCGTTTCCAATTTTTTGGTGAAGGGGTGATGGGGGCGGAATCAGGGGGCGAAGCATCCAAAATGTTGATGCATTTTTTTGGGGAACGTCAATATTTATCTTGACACAAAATTTGGTGGCTCTAGCCCAAAAAATGTAAGAACTATAGGCGTTTCCAATTTCAAGGAACAGAGATCATGGGGGCGGAAGGAATGGGCGTGGCATCCAAAATTTTGATGCAGTTTTTTTAGGGACATGACTAGCTATCTGCGTGCAAAATTTGGTAACTCTAGCTTCAGGAATGTGAGAAATATATGGTTTTATCGGTTTTTAGTTATCGAATTTATCGATTTCCGAGCCTCCTAGTGGGCGTGGCAACCCGATCTTAACACTTTATCTGTAGACTCTATAGACAAACATAATTGCAAAGTTTCAAGTCTCTAGCTTTAAGGGTGTCGTAAAAAGTTGCATTCATACGGACGGACAGACGTACAGACAGACACCATGACGGACATTGCACAAAACCAATATACTATGAGACCTTCGGTATCAAAGTATAAAAAGAAGGTAATTTTCATGCAATTGTTTTATGAAAACAACGCGACTATTTTAAACGATCGATTAATCATTCTAACTTGTACTCTTTGAATATGTTTTTAAGAATTTTGTAAGTCAAAATCGGCTAGATTGGACAATCATACAAATACAAGACATTTGATAATTTAATTTTATCTAGGTATACAAAATTTGTCTTCTTAAGTGTATAGAGTTTTCGGAAAATAGCTTCCTTACTAGTTGTTTATAAAAGAAAGTGAAAAAACTTCTGCCAAAATTCCAAAATTTTAATTTTTATTTTTTCCTTTGTCCAAGTCCTAGCTTAATGTCAAAAGCACCATTTTGGCAGAGTTTTCAATATTTACTACCAAAAATTTTAGCAATTTAAAAAAAGTTTCACTAAGATATATATATTTTTTTTTAATATTTAAAAAAAAAATTTTAAATTAGGCTGTTTTTCGACGGTTGAAACCCATGTAACCTCATAGAGATGCTTCATTCCCAGGGTATAAAAAGTATAAAAATTACCTTGAACGAATATGGCTCTAAAGTTTGACTAGATTCGCTGTTCGTAGAGTCAATTAAAATCGTGTGTTTTTCCATGCTGCACTCACGACGAATGAGAGACTTGTTGCTCGATGTTGTCAACATGCTGGGACGATAGTTGGATGCGGTTATAAATATGGGACTTGTGGTTATGCAACTGCTAACTTTCCGCCGCGAATAAATTAGTAGTATGCAGACCAGCAGAAATATGAACACAGTACCGATGGCTATAAAGCTAATTAGCAGAATCTTTAAATTTAATTGACATTTAGCGCCCGCATGCCAACTAAAGCATTTGCATACGAGAGGTCCATTCAAAGTTTGCGCAAAGCAATTTCCATGATAGTTGCAGGATTCGCAGCCAAAAATATGATCTGTACACAGACGTCCCGGATATATGGCGTTCTCAGATAAGTCTATGTAGCCTTCTTTGCAGCTGCACGTATAGCTCCCAACCAAATTAAAGCAATGAGCATAAAGGGAACAATCGTTGTAGTTATCGTCGCCACATTCGTCGAAATCTAAGTAAAAGTAATAATATTAGTTTGGGCAAGAATTTGTAAAAAAAAAAAAACCAACACAATAAATAACACTGTGCAACATTTTTTTGGGGTCATGAAAACTGAACTTTTACTTGCTTAAGGTTTTCTTTTTGTATAATTTTAATTATTTCTTTCTTTTTTTTTGTTTTGCTTTGTTCCTTTAAATTAATAATTTGATTTTTGTGACTAGTGCCTTAAAGTTAAGTTTCTTGGAACTTGCAGCACTAGGATGTTAATAAATAATTAAATAAATAAAAAAACAAGTGAAAACGTTGCAGTCGGACGCAACCGACTGCGGAATACTTTGATACCAGTAAAAGAACGGATGGTAAGGAGTCTGCTTGCAAAGGAGTGGGCCTGGTGGTAAACATCGCCAGCTATCATGTTATCAAATTTGGTGACTTTAGCTTAAAAACTGTGGAAGATAACTGAACTTCCAAATTTAAATGGTGGTTTTTAGCTGTCTACATCTATATCCATAAAAAGTTTGGTGGCTCCAGCTCAAAAACTGTTAGAGATATAGCCGATTCCGATTTTATAAGGCGGGTGGCTTGGGTAGGCGTGGCATCCAAATTTTGATGCAGATCTTTGGTAGATGTTGCCTTCTATCTTTCTACCGAATTTAGGGGCTCTAGCTTAAAAGTGTAAAATACTATAGACGTTTACAATTTCAAGGAGCAGGGAGGACGGGGGCGGAAGGAGTGGGCGTGGCATCCAAAATTTTGATGCAGTTTTTTAGGGATGTGACTACCTATCTTCGTGCAAAGTTTGGTAACTTTAGCTACAGGAATGTGAGAAATATATGGTTTTATCGGTTTTCAGTTATCGATTTTATCGATTTCCCAGCCTCCTAGTAGGCGTGGCAACCCAATCTTGACACTTTATAGACAAACGGCTATAGACAAACATAATTGCGAAGTTTCAAGTCTCTAGCTTTAGGGGTGTCGAAAAAAGTTGCGTTCATACAGACGGACAGACACCATGACGGACATTGCACAAAACCAATATACTATGAGACCTTCGGTATCAAAGTATAAATACTGATGGATAAAAAAAAAACTAAGAATTTCTGCATCATTACTTTGTCAATTTTTTTAAGATTTTCGTTAAGCATCAGAAAAACAAAAATCAGTTGTCAGTTCGGTTTTTATGTGTGTTGCACAGTGTAATTAAAAAAAACACAATGGTAAAAGACTGGTACAGTTTCAGGAAATTAGGTACGTCAATTAATAAATTACCTTTGACTGTCAAAAACTTGATGTCCGCCTTTGAAGTATATAGCTCGGTGCCGCCAATACTGTAGTTACCCTGACGCAAATACTTCTTAAAGCCAGTTTCTAAACGTTTTTCATCACTGTTTTCGGACAGCTGAAATCAATTAATAAGAGATTCGTTACACTCAGAAGAAAACGTAGAACAAATAAGCATATTCATGGTAAATTCTATTATTTTCTTAAACATGGATATGTTTAACTTGACATGAGAAATAGTAAAATTAAAATTTTTTTGTATTAAATTTAAGGTATTGAATTTTCTATATTAAAAAGTTTTTTCGTGTCCTCTTGGGATTCGTTATATAGAAGTTCGACTGCTCAAATATATACGATTTCATGTTAATTTTGCTATCAAACTATGTTTTAGGTTGAATCAACATTTTTTATAATTAAATTTACTAGGTTTTATCGCTAAAGCCCGCATAGTAAATTAACTATTTTTCTGAATGTACATAAATAGTGACTTTCGAAATATATTTCAAACCTGTAACAAAAAATGACCCATTACAGCGTCGTCCCTGTTTGTGTAGAGTTCTTTTAGTTGGATGCCATAGTAAACATCACGGAAATCCGATTGCATTACCATGCGATCGATAGCGTCGATAATTATCGAACTCAGATGGCGATACTGGCTCGATAAATTGTTAATAAAATCATTGCTGAATTTAAGCTGATAACGTCCAACGCGTCCAGTTGGAATACGAATTTCGTAAGTGTATGTAGCTACAAAACAGAATGCAAGTATTAACATATAATATAATATATATATATATATAATTAGGGTATTCAGTAGCTATGATATATGGGATAAGTAATATATTTAAAACACCTTTGTAGTTTTTGTGATAAGTCAGCTGTTTCCCAGTTCGATGAGCAACTATTTTGTATTAAGCAACTAACATACAAAAATAAAAAAAAAAAACAAGTAAGAAGGCTCTAGTCGAGATTTCCCGACTAGGAGATACCCCGAACCCCATACTTAACGCGTACAGTCATTGTCTGTATGCATCTGTGACTAAACTTCATTCTTCGATATCTCTGGTGTTTCTTAACCGATTTCGATGAAATTTTCAGAAAAGTTCTATTGTTACCCATTATTTTTACATTTTCAAAATTCGAGAAATTTTTGTAATCGATTACATGTGTATATCGGAAACGGAAATAGTTATCAAAAATCGGAAATAAACTTGTACTGCCTAGGAGTTAGATGAGGTTATGTGCAAAATCTGAAGTCTCTAGCTCTTATAGTCTCTGAGATCGACGCGTTCATACATACAGACAGACGGACAGACGGACATGGCTATATCGACTCGGCTGTTGATGCTGATCAAGAATATATATACTTTATAGGGTCGGAGATGCTTCCTTCTGCATGTTACATACTTTTGCACAAAACCATTATACCCCTTTTACCCATTTCATGGGTTCGGGGTATAAAAACTCAGCTGACTGAAACACAATTTGAAAATTCTTTGTGTGTGAAATTAATTAATTTAAAATTTAACAGCTGTTTTTACTAACAGTCTGGCAACCACTCAGTATAACATATAAGATCATATTTGTAAATTTGTTGCAAAGCTTTCAAATATCAACTTATTACTTTACACATATATCATAGCTACTGAATACCCTTAATATATAATTAATGGAAAAGCAAAACCAGAACTCACGCTTGCATGGACGATCTGGGAACATGCGTGCAAATCCCAAACGGCATTCACAGCGACTTTCGTATCCCGGTTGGCTGGAGCATATCTCGTTTTTTTTGGACTTGCAAGCAGGATTGCAAGCCTCAGCTGATATTAAATTTGGATCTTTCGAGTGCATTGATGTTGATTTTGATATTGAAGGTGTTGCAATTAATACACCTCCAAGCAGAACACTGTTTGAGTTCATTGGTGGCAAAATCTCTTCATCTCGTGTGGGTATCTCGAGTGAAATGTTTGGCTCATAGGCCTCCAAGGGATCGATATTTTCTCTCTCCGTTGATTTGGTCATTACAACTAAAACACTGGAAATCTCGGGTCGAAACTTCTCCGTTGTCGTTAGTAATGACAAATTGCTTTTTGCCTTGTTAGTCGATAGGTGTTTAGAATATTTTTGTTCAGAAACCGAACTCGTAGGCGTTAATTTCGATGTTTTTGAATTTTGATTTGTAGCTTGATTTTTGGTTATCGGAATTATTTGACTATGACTTATTAAGACGGGCGTTGACAAATTTGTGGAAGGTGTTCGTGTTACGATTTCTATGGTGTTACTTAAGGAGCGCGACGAGTATGGAAGAGTATCACTTTTCAACAATGTGCCATGAATTTTTCTTAAAGTGGCATCATCAAGATGGTTAGTTATTATGTTCATACTATTTACTTGTGATTCTCTATTAGTAAAATAAATATCTTCCATAGGCAATGGCCTTTTTGTATCTTTCGAGAGAATTTCTTCCGAAGATTCCAACGAAGCTGCATTTTGTTTTTTACTATTGACGCTTAAAGTTTTTATATTCCAACTGTTGTGTGTGGTTATTAATGAAGGTTTAACGCTCAAATTAGTGATTGTCGGTTTCAATACTATCACTTCAGTTGAGAGATTCGTGTTTGATGATGCAATACTAATTAGAGGGGATCCGGAAAAGGGCTCAGTGTTAATTGTTAAAGAAACAAAGGTTGTTGTCTTTGGTAAAAAAAATGTATGCTGTGTTTTAAATGCGCTTTCAGTTCTTAGCTGTGTCATCACTATAGACGATTCAACCACATTTGTCTTGACTTTTTTTGAACTGAAATTATATGATTTTTTCGAGCTGGCCACTTTTATGTTCGATGACGATGACGGTGGCGGTATTAATCCGTCATAGATTAATGAATTTTTCGGATTTGTTGCCATCGAGGGCGGCTTCAATATTGCCGTTTCAATATCAACATACTCAACAGTCTTGGGCCTCAGATTGAAGCTTTGACCAACTGCCAAATACACTTTCTTCGCTAGATTATTTTTATAATCGCTGGATTCCTTGCTTAATTGGGTTAGACTTGGCTTAATGAATGGTTGGCCCAAACTGATGATATTGTTGTTGGTCTGAGGCATCGATGTCCATGGATTGATGGTTGAATTGCCCGGTAATGCCAATTTAGAATAGTTCTTTTTTCTTTTATTTATGGTATTCATGTTTGGTAACTCAAAGTTCATATCATTTGTTGTATATTCAGCCCTTTGATCTTGCTCATTTTCGACTTCATTGACTTTGGTTGAATTCACTTTTGTAAAGGTTCGCTTTGCATACGTTAAAGAAGGATATCTTTTGGTGTCCGCTCGAATTAAATTTGTCGCCACTTGTTCCAAGTCCGGTATGTTTGATGTCGATTGCACCAAGTTCCAAATTGTTCTGCTGTTTGTTGCATTTTTATTACTATTGATTGCTTGAATGGAATCCTCTCCTGTATGTAAAGTATTTTTATTATATGCGAATAATGCTGTATTGAACAATACGAATTGATTATTCGTGCTAGAACTGAAATTGTTGTTACTACTTTTGAAATAGTTTTGATTACGTTGCTTAAACGTGCTCGTTGCTTGCCTATTTGGATTGTTATCGGGCAGCTCAACATTGAGCCTGGTATTTTGGGGTGACAGGCGTACTTCCACATTAGCTTTATTGTGAGGTATTTTAACCAAGGGCATCGATGGTGGAGCAATGTGACCTCGAACGGCTGTCGTGTGTGGAAAGTAATCGCCTTCTTTCTTAAACGTTAACGGCGGCACATTCATGTTAACGTTATGACTGAGAATATCGGTTTTGAGATTTATCTGTTGAGTGTTGGCGGGAATTTGGGACATTGCTAACTTTGTGCTGAATATTTGTGGTATGGCTTTGATTTCTATTATCTCATTATTATTAAGCTCCGAGTTCAAAT
This sequence comes from Scaptomyza hsui, assembly GCA_018152825.1. NCBI lineage: Eukaryota > Metazoa > Arthropoda > Insecta > Diptera > Drosophilidae > Scaptomyza > Scaptomyza hsui. The sequence goes on from JAECXO010000267.1 coordinate 1,348,789, forward strand.
TCATAATTTGCTGTTGTGACCCAAAGAGGTGAGCATTATTTAGAATTGGTAATCGATATGGCTTTGAAGTTTGTGCTGGCGGCGGACTAAGTATGCTGCCATAATCCCCACCAGAATTTAAGTGAAAACTCTTATAATTAGCCATCAGTGGTATGAGTTTTGGCGGCGTAAGTGATTGAGGCACTTGCCATGCTTGTTTCTTATTAAATGGCTTAAAAGTTGTACTTGTTGGTGGCAAAAAGTGCTTGCCAATAATGACGTCAGCATTGGCATTAATTATTTCGCCCGGTCGTATGGGAATGCCCTGATACAGGGGCCTTAATGATGATTGGCTTGTCTTATGTGAAACATAGTTTTGTTTGCCATGTGGCAGCCACTTGTCATCGGGAAAGTCAAGTTCCGGTGGCTTAATATGCAGCGTTTGTGCCGTCAATTTTGCCAGTTTGTTGTCCGAAGCAATTTTATCTGGTTTGTGGGTAAAAGCTTCCTGAAGTGGTATGTAAACGGGCTTCTCCTCAACCATCGTTGAGATATCTTTCGTCGTTTGAGGCGTCTGCCTGTAAACCATGTTCTTTTGTATTAGCTCAGCCATGGCATTAAAAACTGGCCTGAATCGTTGTAAATTCAGAGAACCAATTAATTGCACAACATTGGGTGATGTTGGTGATTCCTTTGACGGCACATATACGTCCTTATTTTCGGATTCTGATTGCGTTAGATCACCATCCAAATAGCTTTGAGTTTTGGTTCTTTCGATTTTTATCGTACTCTCCACAGTACTCGGTTTTATGGTATTCGTACTGATTGTGGTTAAGTTTTCCGTGGCTTTATCTTTGAGAAAATTGACGGCCGTAACTTGCAGGGTCTCGCCGCTCACTAATGTGGCTAATGTTACGAAAACCTTACGGTTATTTTTGCCCTTCTTTCGCATTAGTTCAGTGCGAAACATTGATATTAGCTCCGGCTTCAAAAGCGTACTTGGCACGATATCAGTTATCGTATTAACCATCACCTTTGTGGTGTGACTTCCTGTTCCCATTTCCGGTGTAAATGTTGCAATGTATGTGAGCGTTGTCAAAACAGTTTTTGTCGCATAAATACGCACATCAATTTCGTCCCTTAAATCGCTCATCTTTGATTGTATTCGTGATGTACCGCGTCCCGGAATTGACTCCGTTATTACCACCTGAGTGAGAATATTCTCATCTGTTCCATCTTGCAACCGACTGTAGTATGTGTTTGTGTCCAGCAACGGAGTCGCCTCCTCCGACGGCTGCAAATATGAAATGTAAGCTTCCGGTCCGGTAATTGTATTTACCACCGTATATCTCGATGTGATCACAATATTGTTTTGGAACGTATTATAATAGTGATATGTGGTTGGAAAGACTCCCACAACCAACTCGGGCGTCTAAATGGAATTTGGAAACGTTTATTAATATACTCTTTATGTATTTATGTATTTGCACTTACATTCAATAGAGTAACGCCTAGGCGCAATGGAGTACTTGCTCGCAGGAAGTTTCGTTCCTCCGTATGTCGATTTGAGACGACTTTTTCACGGCTTTCGGTTATGGTTGTTCCTTTGGTGAGGTACGTTGTATGATAGGTATAGGTCGTGAGGCAGGTCTTCGTAATAAACTGATTATCGTCCATGGGAATTGCGATGTTCTCCTAGGAACGTTTTTTCTTATTAATGAGTTTCATTTGTTGCTGGCAATATTTACCTGTTTTTTAGTGGGCATTGCCAGAATCATATGGTTTTTTAGCGTACTTGGGGCGAGAGTAACGGGTTTGAGCTTCTCACTTGCAATGATCAATTCCACTCCGTTGGACATCACATGTGTCGCTAAATTAAATCTGGCCTCCTCCTCCAAACTCTTATAAACCGAAGATAAATGCTTTGTTTCATCTATTAGCATGCGAATATTCTGAAGGCGGTACCTTATATTATCAGTTGGTTCATTTTTAGTGATCTGGCTTGTTGTATTGTGTTTAACGTGTCTTTTATGGTTGTCTGCAGTATAATTACAAGTGTTTTATAAAAAACATTTAGTGGCTTTCACTTTCTTTAACAAAAAAAACCCCACAACTAATTTTCAAATATTTAAAAGTTTATTTCCAAAAAAAATGTATACATTTAAAGATTTTTACACTCAACTAATATGTTGGGTTTTTTTTTCCAACACTAGATTTACCAACTAATTCCAGTATATATATACATATTAAAACAAGTAAAAACGTTGCAGTCGGACGCAACCGACTGCGGAATACTTTGATACCAGTAAAAGAACGGCGGTGGCTTAGGTGGGCGAGGCATTCAAAATTTTGATGCACATCTTTGGTAGATGCTGCCTTCTATCTTTCTACCCAATTTACGGGCTCTAGCTTAAAAACTATAAGATACATATTTTTGGGGAACGTCAATATCTTTCTTGACACAAAATTTGGTGGCTCTAGCCCAAAAAATGTGAAAACTATATGCGTTTCCAATTTCATGGAGAATGGGGGGATGGGTTCGGAATCAGGGGGCGGGGCATCCAAAATTTTGATGCATATTTTTGGGGAACTTCAATATCTATCTTCACACATAATTTGGTGGCTCTAGCCCAAAAAATGTAAAAACTATAGGCGTTTCCAATTTCAAGGAGCAAGGATGATGGGGGCGGAAGGAGTGGGCGTGGCACCCAAAATTTTGATGCAGTTTTTTCAGGGACGTGACTAGCTATCTGCGTGCAAAATTTGGTAGCTCTAGCTGTAAGAATGTGAGAAATATTTGGTTTTATCGGTTTTCAGTTATCGAATCTATCGATTTCCCAGACTCCTAGTAGGCGTGGCAACCCAATCTTAACACTTTATCTGTACCGTCTATAGATAAACATAATTGCAAAGTTTCAAGTCTCTAGCTTTAAGGGTGTCGAAAAAAGTTGCATTCATACAGACGGACAGACGGACAGACAGACACCATGACGGACATTGCACAAAACCAATATACTATGAGACCTTCGGTATCAAAGTATAAAAAATAAAAAAATTAAACACTACTTCAATTAGGTGAATTTGTAATATATTTTTTAAAATTAATAATTCATTTCTTAGTTAATTAAAACATAAAAATATTCAAAATATTTTTGACTAGTGTGGTAAATCCAGTGTTAAGCAACGGACGCAAAAATGGCAGTTTTTAGAACTTATGTTGGATTAGAACTAAATTTACTTCTACCCGAAAATACATAAAAATATAAAATGTGCTGCAAAAAATATCGTTGTTATATTGTTTAAAATTCAAATAAGACAGTTTTTTAAGTAAATCCACATTTCCCAAAGGCTTAAAGCTATTTAAACCTGAAGCTTGGAAATTTACATATAGACAGGATTCAGGATATCTCCTAGTCCGGAAATCTAGACTAGAGCTTTTTTTCTTCTCTTTTTTTGACTGATTCTTAAACAACATTTTGTACGCCTTTAATTTAACTTACGCGATGTTTTGAAATATTGCTTTCCAGGTTAAAAAAAAGAAATGACAAATACATATTTGTTCAATCATTCTCTTTGTAATACTCAAATGGAAAAGGGGTAAGTGGAAATATTATTATTATTTGGAATATAAAAATATCTCTTGTTTATAAGCACTTCATTTAATAACTCTCGTTTCTTTCACTGTTATGCACTTTTAAAAAAAAAAAAAAAAACAAACATTTTTATACCCTGAACCCATGAAATGGGTAAAAGGGGTATAATGGTTTTTTGCAAATGTATGTAACAGGCAGAAGGAAGCATCTCCGATCCTATAATGTATATATATTGTTGAACAGCATCAACAATTTATTTCCAATAAAAATTTCATCGACATCGGTTGAGAAACACCAGAGATATCGAAGAGCAACAACCGATCAGCAGTTATATCCATATTCTTTTTTTTTTGTATCTCCTTCTTTCACAAACACAAAAAATATAACACTCTCAAACACAACAACAAAATAATAAGAAAAAGCTCAGCCACATACATACATACATATGTTTATTTGTTCACAAGCAGAAAAAGCAACAACAAATTGACGCGCAAAGTTCTTAGTTCACTGATTTTATGGAAGGAGGGGAATAAGTGAACTTGACGAAGTGAACGATCGTTCTCATTGACAGCAGGATAATGCGTTCTTATCCATATCCATTCAATTGCATGCAAGTGTATGTGTATGTCTGGACAGCAGCAGCCACAACTGAATAGGCAAACATTGTTGTTGGTTTTCCATTATTGACATTGCTTTTGTTTGCTAACAAATAATGAATTATAAAAACAACAACAATGTCTTCGCACTATTATGTTGCGTTCATTGTCAAAAAGCTTTATTTTCCACCTGTTATACTTCTTGTTATACATATAACGGCTATCCAGCTGCTACTGAGAACGATCGTTCACTTCGTCAAGTTCACAAATTCCACTGGATTCACTCCTTCCAGAAAGTTAGTTAGCTGAGAACAGTGCGCGTCTTAACATCGGTGGGGGTATTTGTCCGCCTTTTTTTTACAATAAAACATATACGCGTTAAACATTCCAACTAAATAGAATCGCTTAATGTTCGCCATTTTGTTTTTGCTTTTTCTGCTTGTGAAAAAATAAAAGCGCTATGATAACGGAGTCTTTGCATATGTGTGTGTGTTGCTTTAAGCGCTCTGCGCGACAACCAAATGAGCAGAAAGCTTTTTAGTTACATAGTTTAAAATTTAAACTTTAAATAATGTGCAATAATTATGCACATATACATTTTTTTTCGATTTTTTTTTGTGTGTGAGAAGTGTAGTGAAAATTTAATAAAACAATATAAATGAATGGATATATGTAACTGCTGATGTATTGTTGCTGCTGTCGGTAAGTGCAATGTCTTTTGATATACATACATATACATACATATTCTCGTATTACATACATACACACTTTTCCATTTCGTTTTGATCTTATACTTACATACATATGAGTTGTTGTTGTTTGCTATCTGTTGGCGCTCAAGTCGGCATTAAAGCGCCACTTGCTAAAATTTCTCAACAAAAAATTTCTCGTACGTTTTTTTTAAAATTTTATCCCATATTGTTATTGATTGGTTGGTTACATTAGAAAAATAAATGTTGTTGGACAATGCCTTCCAATGTTTTCCATTTTTATAGTTTGATACCGAAGGTCTCATAGTATATTGGTTTTGTGATAGGAAGATATATGGTGACATCTACAAAAGATCTGCATCAAAAATTTGGATGCCACGCCCAATTCTGCCGCCCACCATTTAAAATCGGAAATTTCGATATCTCTTGAAGTTTTTAGGCTAGAGCCCCTTAATTCGGTAGAAAGATAGAAGGCAACATCTACCAAATCAAAATTATGGATGCCACGCCTACCCAAGCCACCCGCCTTATAAAATCGAAATCGGCTGTATCTTTAACAGTTTTTGAGTTAGACCCAGCAAACTTGGTAGGAAGATAGATGGTGACAGTTAAAAACATTTTTTTTTTGGGAGTTAAGTTATCTTCTAAAGTTTTTGAGCTAAAGGCACCAAATTTGGTAACTTGATAGCTGGCGATGTTTACCACCCGGCCCACTCCTTTGCAAGCAGACTCCTTACCATCCGTTCTTTTACTGGTATCAAAGTATTCCGCAGTCGGTTGCGTCCGACTGTAACGTTTTCACTTGTTTTACTCCAAGATACCGCCGATTGAATTTCTTAAAGCTTAACCTAAAAGTTCCTGTAAAAGCTCTTTTATATTTACAATAAAGTTTTGCGGCACTTCAAGTTCCAGAAACATAAACACAAGTAAATGCAAACACATAATTTGTTGATTTTATCTATATACAAAAGTTATAATTTTACTGATAGTTCAAAAATTGTACATTGCTATAATTTCAAGAAACCCATTTATACATAGATACATATTAAATTAAAATACATCAATAAACATTTTTAAGGTACATATATAAAACGGTAACATTTGAATATTTGTACAAAACTATGTGTCGCTTAAAATGTTTATAGATAGAACATAAATAACAAACGTACATAGTATGTGCTACTTAAAAAGCTTAGTTTATGTTCAGTTATACTTATCTTAGCTATTGTTATAATATATTAAAAAAGACGTGTGATTGCTTAGTGGGTTATTCGAGCAAACTATTTACTTATTGAAACCGCACTATATTTAAATTATGATTGATTTTGTGTCGGTAAATTTGTGTGTGTGTATATGTAAGATATTTTGATATGTGTCCGGTTCAATAATATATTTTAATGTTTTATATATGCGACGGCATATTACAATTTTACATAATGAAGTTGGGTGCGCTTCAGCTCAACCTTATATCGATCAGCTCGACATACCACCACATTTATCGGTTGAGTGTATCGATCTACCAGCTGATAACAACTAGTGTTGGGTAAACATTGTTCAAATTGCTGAATAAGTTCGTTCAATTAGTGAACTAGGTCGTTCGATTTTGCTCCCTAATTTGATCATTGAACTTATTCAGTTCGTTCACTTCAGTGAATAGTTCTTTTTTTTCAACTAGATACAGCCAAAAGTAGAAAAGAGTCATAAAAATTGTACGGCATCACAAAGTTAAATATGAATGAATTTGTGTTGGAATAAATATAACATCAGTTTGAGTATTTACTCGGGTAAATGTTGTAATGGACTGCAGTAGTTCGTGTTGTTGATTGTGAACTCGCTCCACAATATATGTATAGGTTTTAGTTAAAACATTCGTCCTTACTGTGGTTGAAATTACTTGAGTTGGTGTTGGTAAAATCAATTCAATTTTCTCTGCTGTTTGTTGTCTGTGAAATGTTTCATCAGTTTGATTACGGTTTGTAACGCGATGCTTGAAGATTACAACACGACGTTTCTTTGGCTGTGTATCATTTTTGTTCTTGACTAGTGATTTGACATTTATGTGAGGCTTGCGCCTCACAAGCACTTTTCGCCGTCGCTGCTGATGGATGTTGGAATTACTTAGTTCACGTTTTGTTTTACGAAATGGGGCGCTTGTGACCTGCATCTGTAGTGGGAACAACTCAGAGAGGTCATTTATGCTAAAAAATATTGTGTCGAAGAAGAAGTTTGCGCCTTTGTTGTTTTTGCATACCATAAATCGACATCACCAATAATGCTTTCCAATGCAACTGTGCGATCTTCTTCATCCCAATCGGCGTTAATCGAGTTCTTTTTAACCGGTAGTACATACGATTGAACCCGTTCGCTGCCCTCAAATGTGTAAAGGTCCTCGGGGCTGTCCAGCGCAACAGTCTCCAGTATGATGGGTTCATTGGCTTGCCTTTTGTGCAAGCTGGATAAAACTGTGGACAGAACGGTGCTAAATTCGCCTGGCCTCCGTCCGGAAACATATAGCGTAATCACGCTGCTGTTTTCTTCCTCTACTTTAGGTTGTTGCCTATTGCGTTTGTGGCTTTTACTCGGCTTTCTTGACTTCTTGCGACTCTTGACTTCCGGCTCCACAATATCATCGACAATATCATCCTGAGGAGCTACCTCATCCAAGTGCTGAAGGTTCTCGCTTAAGAGTATTTGCGGTGACATTGTGTGTGTAATCTGAGCAACCTGTTGCTGTTGTTGCTGTTGTTGCAGCAACTGTTGCAACAGCAGGCTGTTTACCTGAGCAACCTGTCCGGAATGTTGCAACTGTTGCTGTTGGGTTGGCGTATTTATGATTGTATCCACACTATATTCGGTGGCCGTTATCGTTTGTGCAGTCGTGTCGAATACGGTTGTCAGGATTTTCTTGCCCTGAAACGTTATGGGCAATATCGTGGACTTTCCGTCGTATATGGTTGTCACATACGTCGAGGTATGTGTGCGATATTCCGTAACCGGTTGTTGTTGTTGGACGGCTGCCAGTGATTGCTCCACGGCGGGCTCCTGATTCAAATTGATGTTGCCCAACAGCAGCTGTGACAGCAGAATATTGGCCAGCGGAGCATTCGCCGAAACTATTTGTGGCTGCAACGTGGACACAACATTCTCCACCGAATACACGGTGGAGGGAAGGACGTGCGAGAAGGATGTTTTGCGCCCACGAATGGTTGTTGGTGTAAATGTGATTGTTGTCGTCAACGAATCGTGCAGCAGATAACGTGTTAGCTCGGTAGCTCCACCCAGGTTAATGCTGGAATCCTCTCTAGTTAGGAACAGCGACGTTTGTCCATTGCTGCCCACCATCTCTGTGTACTGATGAGGTCCTATCACCTCCAGGCTTGTCTTGCCCGTCACAATATTCTTGTACTCCGTCACGTGTCCATTCACAACGGGCACAGCAACCTCAGCGGGCACGAGATGCGTAACTGTGATTGTCGCACTGCCTTGCTCTACGGCTGCCACATCCAGGTTGTAATCGTTGCGGCTTCTAACGCGCATTCCCCCACGGCCCCGACTTGAACCATTTCGTGATTTTGTCGTGCCATCAACATTGTTGTTGTTGTGATTCGTGTAGCTCTTGAGACGTCGCGAAGCACTTGAACCGGAACCTGAACCGGAACCAGATTGGTTGCGTCGTAGTGTCGCCTGCTGACGTCTGAAATTGGACGTCGCTCCTTGTCTGGTACTGCTCTTTAGGGTTATACTATCCTTTTCACGGAGCGTAAATTGCGCTCTCGGTAATGTGGGCCGCGTTGGACGTATCGATCGATGGCTGGATGTCGTTGATGTTGCCGTTGAGCTCGGTTGATGCTTTTGGTACCTCGATCCAAAGCGCGAAGTGATTTTGGTTCGTGGTGTCGATTCAGTTGGATCCTCAATAGTTATTGGCTCTTCGGTTATCGCCGTCTTTGGTCGACGAAATCGAAATCGATTTCTACTCAGATTATCCGCCTGACGACGCTTACGCGATAGGATTTTATAGGAGCTCCGACGACGTCGACGGCTAGCTTCGTTTTGATCCTCGTCATCTTCCTCTTCGGCATCTTCATTGTCATCATAGTCCGAATCATTCTCCGTATCATTATCATTCTGGTTTATTGTACTGTTGTCCTTCTGCTGCTGCTGGAAGAGTCCTCGTGGTGGAAATAGATTGTTTTGTGGTCGGGCACGCGCTTGTAGGCTGGAAATGGTAGGACGTTGAAAGCTTCGTGGTCTCGGCCTAGTTGTTGTCGTTGTTGTCGTCGTCGTTGTTGTCACACTCTTCGCACGTCCCGACAATGGATTCCTCCTTGGTGAAACAGAGGCTAAACTAGCGTTGGATCGAGGTGAAGGTGTGAAGCCGCTGGGCCGATTGAGAGGTCGACGAAAGCGCAACAAGGGATTCTGATTACGTCTGGAAGTTTCTTCGTTAATCGCTAACGGTTCCTCTGTCGAACTGCTGTCCTCTTCAACATTGTCGACGACGACGGAAGCAGTTGTCGTGACGGCTTGATCGCTGGCCAAAGTCGGCCGGATGCGTGAATTGGAAACACGAAAATTGTTGCTGCTGGATGGACGATAGGAAGGACCTAAACTTGGACGCCTCGAACTGGAAACCTGTACAGAGCGTGATGAAGACGCAAAACGGTTTCTGGACGCACCTCCAATTCCAGATTGACTAATGGAAGACTTTATGGGACGGCCAAACAAGCGCCTCGAGGAGGAGGAGGAGGAGGAGGACGTCGTCGCTGATGGATTTGTGGGAGCATTTGAGATGGCGCCTCTTCGCGATGAGCTATATCTTCCAACGGATTTGAGGGCGGGCGTCGCTGTTATCGTAGGTGTTATATCGGATCTAGTTATAATCGTTGCACTGCTCGCACTCAAAGTCTTTTGCTTTGGCGCAAATGTTGGGCGATTTCGGGAGGCAAAGGGTCGAATAACGGGAGCAAATGTTCGCTTTGTTTGCAGTTCATCGGTCGCTTGATCCTCGCTATAAATACTGCCCTCAACTGGATTATCTACGGATGGCAGCAGACTTACCTGCTGTGTGCTGCCCACAATTAATGCATCGATAGTTGGCACCGTTGGTGAGACAGTCGCGACCTTTTCAAAAAGAAAACTCGATGTGCTTTCAATGATCTGTGCATATCGCTGCTCAATAAAAGTGCCTATCACCTTCGATTGATATAGAGTTGTCGTGCTATTTGCAATGCGCGTGCCCTCGATTAATCGAACTAAGCCCGTTTTGTAGGGTTGCGCAGAAGCTGTGACCACATCGCTGGCCAATTTCGATTTCTTTGATTCATCGATGTAGAGACTTGAGCTGCTTGTCGTAAATTCGCCATTGACAGTTGACTGAATTTTAGTTGTAAAATACAAGGTACTCACACCCTCAGCATCAATTATGTGCTTGTAATCATATAAAACTAAGTCGGTTCCAATTGCTATTGATGATGGTGATGATGTAGGTTCTACCGTAAACGCTGAAGTTGTTAAGATCTGTTCGACATTGACGATCGTCTCAAAGCGCGAATCCGTTACTGTTTTATTTGCTTCATACGAAGTCGTATAATATGTGTAAGTGGTATAAAAAGTCGTTAGCTCCTCCGACAATTCACTTGTGCTCGATCGACTTAAATCAGCACTCACTGTCTCTAGAGGATTATTTGTATTGTGGTTCTCTGGCGAAGTGACACTCGGTGTGGGTTCGATTATATTCGATATGGTTTCCTCCCTGCTTATTGTGGAGATTTCACCGTTTTTGGCCAATTTGGTCCAATAGGTAAATGTTGTGAAATATGTGATGGGTAGCGAGGCCTCCTCATTGCTCAACAATTTCGTTGGCTGCAACGTTTCTGTCGCAATATTCGTAATTGTCTCCAGACGACTCACAACATTTGTACTATCGAGCACATACATTGTTGTGTAGTAGGTGAATGTGGTGAAACTTGTCTGTAGTAGGAGCGTCGGTGATGGAAAGATTTCTTCGGTATTGCTCTCAGAGCTAACTTGATCATCTACGTCATTCTTGAGTTTGCCAATTACCTGTTGATTACCATTCGAGCTACTTGATCGGACATCGGTGACCAATGTCACTAGCTTTTCTTCTTCGCCTTCTTTATTGCCATCCCGGTGATCATCGTCAGAGCTTATTGAGGAACTCTTAACAACTACAGTTGGAGACGTTGAAGGTACTTCTGAACTTCCTGTGACAAAATTCGTAAAGACTTCCGTTCGTGACATTATTTCGGTTTCGGTATCAGCAAAAATTGTTGTATAATATGTATAGGTTGTAAAGTACGTTTTTGTATAGATGGCATCGTCAAGGTAGCTAGTTTTTTGACTCGAGTCTCTAACAATAAGTACCTCGTTGCTGCTTGGATGTATCAAATTCTTTAACTCATCGGGAAACATATATTTTGAAGATGTTGCTGTTGTGCTTATTTCGACCAAATTAGTAGCTGGGGTAACAGTTATTTTAGATACAGTTTCTGATAACATTATTTCATCCAACTTGGTTTCGACTGTTGACGTTATGATGTTGGTAAAAATTTCCGTATGGCTAGAAACCGTTGAGGACTTGTCCTGAAAGAATGTCGTCAAATATGTGTACGTTGTGTATAGAGTTTTATAAAAAAGATCGACCTCATTGGAATCGTTAGCACTATCATAATCCTCATTTTCATTTTCATCATCCATCAAACTGTTATTGTCCGGCTCAGTCACATAATCGTCATCAGCAACTGTTGTTGAACCTTCCTCTGTGGAAGCTTCGGTTGTTGCTTCTGACGTATCCGAATTATTCTCGGTTGTTGTATCCTTTTGAACCAACGTTGATGAAATATTGACTTGATTGGGTTTCTCCAACTGCGGTGTTTCATCTACTACCTTGTCCTCTCGAAGCTGCGATCCTTCCGTTATAGCTTCCGTAACGGTTGTATCCTCTTCTAAAAGCGACTGGGGCGTTGTTGTGTTCTCTTCATCATCATCTACATCTGAGCTTGTTGTGGTCTCCTCTAAAATGGTTGCTTCTGTCGTTTGATTGCCGATTTCTGCAGTTGCTGGAGAAGAAAGAGAACTCGTTGCCACCGAAGTTGGCTCGACAAAATTAGCGAAAGGATCGTCGTCAATGAATATTGTTGTGGCTCCACCATGAACCTGAAGATTTGTATCTACAACATCACTTTGTATTTTAGGATCCAAATTGGCTTGAACCTTAGCTAGCGATGCGTATATCTCAAGAATTTCTTGATCCGTTGGCAGCGAGTACATTGTTGTTGTTGTTGCTTCCTTTTCTGAAACAGAAACTGAAACTTCCAGAGTGGGCGTGGCATTCATAGCCGAATTGGTTTCATCAGCAGTTGTTTCCAGCGACAAGCTTGAGGTGGTCAATAATTGCTGTTGATTGCTTAACGTGCGTGTAGATTCAATGACATCTTCGTTTGGATTGAAATCAGTTGTTCTTAGTGTCGCCATGCCCTTAATCGATGTGACATGATGGCCAATTATTGGGCCAGGCTGCGAAGTGCTGGGCGAGAAAACAATTAAACTATCACCGACCAGTGTTGTAAAGTCTGCAAATCCATAGTATGTAACAGTCGCTATGGGTTTCTTCTTAAGCAGACTTATATAGGAGGACACTTCAGTGTGAGATTGAGCTGGCTTCTCTTGCATCAGATGCTGATAAAAGACCTTGGCGGATCTTCCTTCCTCGTGCTCAGCTGTTGGTGAATTGATGTCCTGATATCCACTTGGCTCAAAATGATTTTTCACCGTAAACGTTAACAATTCTTCGATCGGCAACACTTTTTGCGCAGCCAATTTAGGCACGATGTCATTCACACTATATCTCGATCGATCCGATGTGTCCTTTGTGTGCATTGAAATTGAGGATGAAGCAACTTTTTGATATGGAGCGGTGTGTTTTTGCTTCAGGAAATCCGTATTGCCAACAAACTCATCATCAATTTCCCGCCAATCCGGCGCCTCAGCATTGACCAGATCGTTGTGGCTTTCCAGATAGGAGCGACTATCGCCCACCCAGCTGGTGACAACTGAAGGCTGCAGCACCGCAGGACCGTTTTCGAAGAGGACTCGCGACGTCTTCTTCAGATATTGTGCATATTGGCGGCCATTATTTAATGTTGTTCCCACCACCTGGGTCGCATATTCCGTTGTAATGCCCTCCTGAATAAAAGTGCGAGCCGTTGATGTGAGGAGTCCAAGCTCTGGACGTACGGACAAAAATCGGCCGTGACCCAACCCATCGTTGTTTATCAACAGCACAGTGGTTAAATCTTATAATTGACCAAAACACACACACACACACAGACGCACACACACACACACACAGACGCACACACCCACACACACACAGTTATCGATAGAGAAATTAGGCACAAAGTATAATTGGTTAAAGTCAAGATAAAGTGTAAGAGTATTTACAAAAATATTAAACATATATAGAGTGACGGAAAGGTTATTACAGATTTAAATAATATTTCCAGAATTTACAGCATAGAGAGATGGTGAAATCATTTACATAAAAAGAAATAAAGAAAAATAAGTTATAAAAGAAGTGAGAACATACAATAAACAGAAAATTAAGGGTATTCAGTAGCCATAATATATGTGATAAGTAATATATTTATTACACTTTTGTCGTATTTGTGACAAGTCAGATGTTTCAAAGTGTGATGACAAAATACAAAAATGAATTTAAACAAAACTAAGCTGACTGAAAAACAATTTGATTTGTGTTTTTGATCAGAATGACAAGAGAAGGGTTTCCAAGAAAATTCTTTGTGAGTAAAATTAATTAATTTAAAATTTACTGGCTTTTACAACCAGTAAATAGCTCAGTTTGACCTCATTTCATTAGATCAATAATCTCAAAAAACGAGATATAACAATATAACATATAAGATGATATTTGTAAGCTTTCAAATATCAACTTATTACTTATCACATATATATCATAGCTACTGAATACCCTAAATATGTTATAGCATTCATTGAAACAAAAATTATAAAGTTCAATCTTGTTTGGATAAATTTATAAAAATTCAATATTGCATGCATACATTATAGTGCACTAAATTTACACGTATAAATTTACATCAAGCCCGAAATAGGCCTCGACTTAGAAATTAACACTTTTCATGTATTATAAATTTATATAAAATAGATGTACATATATGTATGTACATAAGTTATCGCTGTTATAATCGCTGTATGTTTATTTATATAAAGACTTTAACATATATACTACACTTAGTGGCATAAGTCTTTTGACAACACCTAAAGTTAAATCTACTCATAATTGGCGAAATAAAGGGAAACAAGTAAGAAGGCTCTAGTCGAGATTTCCCGACTAGGAGATACCCCGAACCCTATACTTAACGCGTACAGTCATTGTCTGTATGCATCTGTGACCTAAACTTCAATCTTCGATATCTCTGGTGTTTCTCAGCCGATTTCAATGAAATTTTCAGAAAAGTTATATCGTTACCCATTATTTCAATCCCTATTTTTACATTTTCCAAATTCGAGATTTTTTTGTAATCAATTACTTGTGTATATCGGAATCCAGAATAGTTATCGATAATTTGAAACAAACTTGTTTCGCTCATGGTATATGAGAGCTTATATTCAAAATCTAAAGTCTCTAGCTCTTGTAGTCTCTGAGATCGACGCGTTCATACATACGGACAGACGGACAGACAGACAGACGGACAGACGGACGGACAGACGGACATGGCTATATCGACTCGGCTGTTGATGCTGATCAATAATATATATACTTTATGGGGTCGGAGATGCTTCCTTCTGCCTGTTACATACTTTTGCACAAAACCATTATAGCCCTTTTACCCATTTTATGGGTAGGGGTATAAAAATCAAAAATTTCAATGGGTACTTAATGGGTTAAGGAAAGTTTGGTATCATTTTTTACGGAATTATATTGAGTTCAAATTTGGCGTAGATTTAATTGTGTTGTAAAAATACTTATGCCTATCTGCATGGCTTAAAACATGAATGAATTCGAATTAAATTGAATGAATGAGTGTGAAATGAGTTAGAATAGTTGAAGCTTAAAACAGAATGACGATCTTGGCAAATCTTCTTTTCTTCGTCTTGTACCCGCAATTTCCACTCATTCAATTCGTTTGTCTCACTCATTCAAACAAGTTTAACTTCGCATTCAAATTCACTTTTGTCAATTTCGAATGTTTTTTGTTTTTTGTTATCCATGCAGACCTCTAGTTTGTATATATACATGTCTACAGGTAAAGACTATTACTATATATGGTATATACATGAATTTGTATATACATATGTTAGACTTATACATACACACACTGCTTACCATCTGCACCTGCCACACGTAATGTAGGTGTTGGCTTTACGTTGAATAGGTCATCTGTAAATATGAAAACCGTAAAAACATGACTTGAAAGAAAATTGAGAAAATAAATAATTATAATAATAAGATACACATATATATATAACATATAATCAAGAGATGTAAGAGTCAACAAATAAACATCTACTGAAAGATTTCACAGTTTTTAATCTAGAGTCTGCAAATTTTATCCCAAAGATTTGCATAACAAATTTGGATATCACAAAAATAGAAAAACATCAAAATTTTGTTAAAAAGATAGCTGGCGATATCAACTGGTACCAGAGTTTTGCGCAGTCGGTAGCGTCCCTTGTTTTTATACCCTAAACCCATAAAATGAATATAAGCAGAACAAGTTTGTTTCAAATTATCGATAGCTATTCTGGTTTCCGATATACACATGTAATCGATTACAAAAACAATCTCGAATTTGGAAAATGTAAAAATGGTGGTTGAAATAATGGGTAACGATAGAACTTTTCTGAAAATTTCGTGCAAATCGGTTAAGAATCACCGGAGATATTTTATATTAATATTAAATCAAGAAAAACTGCATTTTAATGCACGAGTTCAGGGTATCTTTTAGTCGGAATTTCTCGACTAAAGCCTTCTCACATTTTTTTTTTTTACCTTACAGTAAGTATATATATAGGCAAAACTAAAATCGGAAGCTGTTTACTCCGTATTTGTATCCGCAAAAGGCCGTCTTTACTTGCCGTTGACCTAAATATTGTTGCTTTGGTGCTGCTTTCGGTTCAATCTGTTTCTCCGCCTTTCTTGTGTTTATAATGGTGATGAAGATGTACGTTTTTTATATACCCTTAACACATGAAATGGGTAAAAAGGGAATGATGGTTTCTGTATGCAACAGGCAGAAGGAAATATCTCCAATCTTTAAATTCAATTAACCACAACTCTCTGATTTCGATACACAAATGTTATCAATAACTAAAGTTTTAAATATATATAATCATATGTGAAAATAATAATAATCTCATATGTGAAGTGGGTTGAGAAATATCTCCAATCCCATAACGTATATATTCTTTATATTAAATTATCCACAATTCTCTGTTTTCGATGTTATCGATAACTAAAGCTTTAAATATATGGAAACAACGGAGATATCGAAGATTGTAGTTAGGTGAGGAACTTCAATGAATGGACGCTTAATGTCTAGGGTTGTCAGGGTGTCTCCTAGTCGAGGAGCTTTCTCGACTAGCGCCTTCTCCTCACTTGTTGAAGTTTGCATTGTGAAAGCAGCTCTTTGACCATGAGTTCAGTTCTTGTTTTTGCAGTTTTTTTTTTTAAAATTTTTTTTTTTTTTACTCTGCTAACAATACCAAGCGTCAATCTTCAGATTTTCACTTTAACCATTTATTTACTTTACTCATTGTTGTACTTTTGAAAACTGCTATGTTATAATTTTGTCGTTAAATGGAAGGAATGTAGAAGCAGCAACAAAAGACCTTAACAAGAAAGCTGCTCTGTCGATTGATCCGGCAAAAACGAGTTTATCAGCTTTGAGCTAAGCCTTGATCATTGTTTTTTTCGAAATCGGACAACTTAATTATGTTGTGATTTTCGAGGTGTAAATTTCAAATAGAACTACAATACATCACTTTGGTCTTTCTTCGTAAATAAACTATGCTTTAAATGAAAATTTCGATTGATTCTCTATCTTCCGTTTTTATAAATTATTTGAATATATTATATTTCCCAACGCGAAACATTTCTACCTGTTTTGCTAACTAAAAATTCCAACTGCAAAAGGTTTTCAACATTTAAACAATAATAGCAAACAAAACTAGTCAACCAGCTTTCTCTTTTCTCAACATTTATTGTGATCATATTGGTCAATTCGTAGATTGAATGCTTTAACCCACATCCAAACTGTTAAATAAATCTAACTTTCGCCCGCATCTTCGCTTTCCGGGTGTCACATTATGGTGTTTTTTTTTTGGTCATTCGAAAACTATATTCATACGGTTTTTCAAGATTTTTCCATCATTCGATATCTCGAAAACTAAGCGAGATATCGAAAAAACTTTACTCATATATTTTGTCTCATCTTCCTATAAATCAACTAATATTAAATTATTTGCTAACATGTCGCTGTCAAGGAAGCTTTTTTCGCGCTAAAAAGTAGCCTATGTTCATTAGGGATAATTTCGGCTTTTAAGGGTAAAAGAGTTTTTCGAAATCGGTCAAGTAGTTTCGGAGCTTATTCACAATACAAACAAACAAACAATCAAATCTTTCCTCTCTACAATATTAGTATATGTAGATTTGTATGCACTTGAAAAGTGTATATTAGTTTTGCCATAAAATGTGTAACACATAGAAGGAAGCTTTTCCAAACCCATAAAGCATCGATGTCAAAGCCCATAGCTCTTCGAGCTAATTTGTTTTTGTAATATCTCTTTGGTATAGGCGAGCTCTTCCCATAATCAATGCGAAATACAAGAACAATTTTGCATATTCTTTTTTGTTCGTCTCTGCGTGGCCAATGCAGCAAGCACCAAAGTAACGGGGCTTTCCTATGTTTGTTGTTGCCCTACGAAATTTCAAGGGATTTTATTTTGTTGTTGCTTTACAGACGAGAGACTGCTTAAAAAAAAAAGGTGTTTGTTTAAGCACAAAACTACATGAGTGAAGGTCATTATTATTACTTTTTCTGGTCATTCAAATGCATATAAAAATTTGTTTTCAGTGATACCTGCTTCATTTGTATAAGTGTATTTTGTGCTTTTGTGTTAGTGAAGCTCTTCCATGAGCATCTCTTATAAAATGATGTGAAACGTGTTTCAACTGTTCTAGTAATGGTTCATTTGAACTATTTGTTGACTGGTCCAATTCGGCTATTGACCCTCCAGGAATAAGGGCTGGAATCAATAGCCGATCCCCCGATTGTATTGGGTAAACGTATGACATCGTTTAATTACACTGTGCAACATTTTTTAGGTCATGGTAACCGAACAGTCACTTGATATTTTTTTCTGATAGATAAAGAAAAACTAAGAATTTCTGCAGGGTATTTTCTAGTCGAGCTGTCCTAACTATGGCCAACTTTATTGTTTTTATACTTCAGTATGAAAGTAAAGGGCATATTGTTTGTGAAAAAAAAAACCATGCAAGTCGTCGTTTGATCACATTACCGTTTAAAATTAGTACAAAAGCTCTTAAGATATATAACATATATTATACCTAAAAATTTGTAAGGATGCCAACTATATAAACACATATAATCGTTGATATATCCACATTTGGAAGAGATGTACTGAGCTGAATGCTTAAACGGTCGAAAAATTGCATATTTTTGGTCGTTTTTGCGATTTTTGGACCCTAGATGAATTTCAATTTTTTTTGCCTTGTTTTGCATTTTATTTGTCCACTTTTTATCTAGAGCTTTGCTAAAGACACTATCAAAACATTTCTTACCGTTGTCGAGATATAAGCTTTGAAAAAATATCTCAAAAATGCTCAAAGTCAAAATTATCGAAAAACTTCAAAAAAATAAAACTCCTTTTCCGAGCCAATTTGACTAAAGTAATGATGCAGAAATTCTTAGTTTTTTTTTTTATCTATCAGAAAAAAATATCAAGTGACAGTTCGGTTTTAATGTGTTGCACAGTGTTATGGGCAAACAGGAAAACAAAAAAAAGGACAAAGAATTCTTCAGCTAGGAACACTATAATCTAGAAGCTAAGAATTCCTAAACTAAAAATAATATATTATAGAGGATTGAGAAAGATTTGTACATAGAGACTTACCATATGTTTGTGCTGATCCGATAGATGGCGCTGCTACTAGCAGGACGACTGAGAGCAATAGGCTCATATTCCGACATTTCAGCGGCTTAAACATCTTGTGTCTTTCTTTTTTTGGGTAAAGTCTCCAGCAGCACCGTTTGCTGCTGCTGTTCCCGTTGAAATGAGAATTTTCCGTAGTATTTGTGGCTGATGTGAGGAGCTCCTTCCTTAAGCATGCATCTACTTTCAATATTTGTACACACACACATGCATATGTACTACAAATATCATTTACACACGCATAGAAACGCCAATACTCTTCCTTTTTAAAACTTTGTAATGGTCGATATGTTTTTTTTCCAAAATCTGAATGTGAGGTAAATATTTTGTTGTAGTCGGTAATTTTTGTTTGTTGTTTTCATAATGAATTCAAATTTGTGTCAAGGTCAGGTCAGGAAAGGGGGAGGGGGGGGAAGCAATAAATCAATATGATCGAACAGTTTTAAATCCAGAAACGTCGAAACTATGTCAACTACCAAACCCAAACTTTGTAAAAATTTACCAAAACAGAAGTGTATTGAGAAGACTCACAACGTACTTATTCCAAGACCTCAAACCAAACCTCTCGTAAGAAGACAAGACTTGTTTAAAAAGCTGGTATTCATCCGGTAACAGGGAATTTTGAATGTCGGTTACGTTCGACTTAATTTTTTACTTTTTCTTAATTTTTTTTTTTTTTGTTATTTTATCCGTATCAGAAATGATTTAAATCAATGTTGTATTGTAGTTTTATTGCCCAATCTGATTAAATTATATTTGTAAATGACTTCACAATCTTTCACATATGGACTAACTTTAGTCATAGTAGTTAATGTGGATAAAAAACATAACGAGGACGGCATACCACATCGCGACGTGGGAAACTGGCACGAGCGATCAAATGCATATAAAAAATACATATACATTCACATCTACATAATAGATATATATACGTACATCTTTGCAAAAGAGAATAATATGTTATGCGCACACGATCATTTCATGCAGACGAAAGCCACAGAACTAACTTGGTCAGAGTCGGAGCAAAGACGAGAGTTGCAAGTTGGTTGGTTGGCCCAAACCTGAACTGAACCGTCCGGGTCTCTGTCCTGTGGCGGATTTACCAGTAGGCTGTAGCCTAGGGCGCCAGATTTTAAGAGGCGGCAAATTATGATAAATTTCTCTAAATTGTGTATTCACTAATTCGCTAAGAAACAGTTTTTTTTTTTACATGAAGAGAGTAAAAAACTATCTTAGCTCTTTTATCAATGGAGTCAAAAGAAAGTAGTGAACAAGATGAAATACGACGATATAATCAATGATTTTGCAAATTAAATACTAACAGATAATGAGTATATTAAAAAATATATATTAACTTTTCACGAATGTACAGTTTATTTATTATATATATAGTATTAAGACATACCTTTACTTTCCTTAAAAGTAGTACAAAATTGAGACTTTCTTTGCTTAAAAAATCGTTTGTAAATGATTTGATTTATGTTATCGAGGCGTCAAAAATCTGTAAATCCGACCCTGTGTCTGTCGCTGCTGTCTGCGCTTGCGCACATGCGAAAAAGTTGTTTGGCCGGTTCAGGTGGACCAAAGATGTGTACAAGTATGTATATAAATATATACACACAGATACTAGGCAACGACGCGTCGTTCGATGTTCGTTGTTATAAAAGAGATGGGCGCCGTACATATGTATATGGAAATGCATATATTGTGCAAATGTCAGCATTGCCTCCTAACCTTTAATTCAAAACGTTTATTATCCGTTAATTGTCCGATACAACTTATGATATCAATATTTTGCTATACTATAAAAAGCATAATGGAAGTAGCAAATTCCACATTCCAGGCTTATTTATTATCATTAAATCACTGCTTTCACAAAAATTCGCAGTTACCAAATTTCCTAATGTGGGAAATATTGTATTTTTTGATTGATTTCCCAGGACCCTAGCATTGCAATCTTGAGACTTTATCTGACAAAAACATAGACAAACATAAACATAAATATAATGGGCAAGTTCTGCTTTTGATCATTTTGTCAAATTCGAGCAAACAAAACCTGTGATATCATCTACATAGGTATTAAAAACAAAAGGCTTCTTCATGGAGAAAAATACATACAGAAAAAAAACTAAAAGACCAGTTGGCATAGAAGTAGACGAATAGAGGAATATTTGAGCTTTATGACCCCTTTCTAAGCGTTACAAATTTGATGACAAAGTTAATATACACAAAGTTTCAGAATTATTAAGAAAGTGTTAATTCACAAATTGATAACGGTTTTTTTTATTAAATACTTATTTAGGATATATATATTAATTATAAAATAAATATTAACAACAATTGCAAAGCTGCTATAAAAGACACCAGTTGCAGAAAAGAAAGAGTATGATCTTTATATATAGTTATCGTATTCTCTATAAATAAATTTAATACATTTGTTGCAACTGACTCTTAACAAGATAAACAGATACAGATACAGATACATAAACATATTATGTGACTATTTGATTTATTTACTATGCAATATTAAGTACTAATTTTATATAAGTACATACAATCGAAGCTGGTGTCTACTTAATAGTTATTCAAATGTATCTTTAAAGTGTTTACAAAATGTGTATGTACAATGTCCTCAATAATATCACGACTTGGCAATATTGTCCGACGTTTCAAAGAAGCCCGGAAAACCTGTGGGCTGCGGAGCATCAATATTTTGCTCAGCTCTCAGATTGACGTAAGTTGGCTGTATTTCAGTGCTATCTGAAGGACCATTCAGGTCGTAGACTTCCGTTAAGGGCGGCCAGTTATCAAATGACTTTAAAGTCCACTCGAGTCGCATAAACTTGCGCCCAGATGTTCTCAGTCTTTGCTCGCGCCGCACTTGGAAACGCTTAAAGACCAAGTACTCGACAATGAAGGACTCGAGGAATGCATGAACCATAAATGCGGCCACGCCATATGCGAGCATTAAATAACGAAAGGACATTTCCTGTGGCACGACCAGCTGAAAGAACTGAGCAATCCAATCACTTGGATAGACAACCAGATAAACGACAATGGCAACATTGACAGCCAAGGCTAAACATAGAGGCCAATTCGACCAAATGGGCTTGCGATAGGGCGCACCTTTGGAAAATACAAAGGCTAGAATAATGTACTGAAAACTGGATATGGCAAACATCGTGTAGTTCTCGTAGCAGCCCAAATGCTCCTCGTCCGAGTGATGAAAGGGCACAAACCACGATTGTTCGTGAAGCTGCAACCAGCCTACAATATAAATGATTATTAATAATATAAAAGATATGGAAATTGATGGACTTACCGGCTACCTGGAAAACAATGACAACGGCCAAATGAAGTAGAAGCGAAGATAGAGGCGTTGGCGATATCAGCGAACTGAGTGGAACCTGTTTGACCAGCTGACGATCGTAGGCTTCGGTTTTGCCAAAGAAGAATGCAAAGATCGAAATCAAGCCCAGATCAATGTAGAGATATTGTTTGTCCGTCAGATTCGAGTCAATCGAGTAGAGGATCATCACGGATATGAACTGGACCAGCGAGTACGCAGCCATGTATTTGAAAATGCCAAAGGAGGTGACCAGTGCGGCACGTCCCTCCCGGATAACGTTCGGTACGGCCGCAATCGTTGGCTTGCGGGACGTAAATGGCGATGCAATCGATGACTCCGTCTCACTCAACGATATGCCCGTATGGGCGACCTTTAAAGCACCGCAATCGTTCGCACCATCACCGCACATGGCCACATAATAGTCCAGTTTCTGCAGCTCCATGACCAGAGATTGTTTTTGCTCCGGTGACATACGTGCATAGATGGCGCCACGCGTCAATATTATTTCCATTTGCTGTGGAAATTTATCCTGCACTATTTGCCAGGTCTTGCCATCCATGGCGAACACATAATGACGGCGCCAATTGTCATTGCGCACAGTTGCGACATTTGTGGCACCAAGTTCCACATCATCCACATCCACATTCTCCACATCCTGATCGTTGTGGGTCCAAGTCTCAACAGTCTTCACGCTGGTCAAACTATTGCTGTTCGGCAATGAGCCACCATTATTGACCAATTGATTGGTTGACTTTGATATATCAATATCGGACATAAATGCTTGTTGATTGGTACCACTATTGGTACCACCCATGTCGGATTGACTGCCCAGCTCAAGCGTGTACTGAAGCTCGAATTGCTTGCTATTTAATACGGCATGCACTGTGATCACCGACTGCGTGGAGCCCACAATGCCACAGTCTCGGGCCACACTCATGGCCGTTAAAATATTATCGCCCGTTATCATGATGGTGCGAATATTGGCCAAATTGAGAGAATTGATCACAGCCGTCGTATCGGGCTTGAGCCGATTCTCAAGTATGACAAAGCCCAGAAACTCCAAATTGCATTCGACCTCCTCGCGCGGCAGCCGCTGTATCTTGGTGTAGTTCATCTTCGGGTTGAGGCACTTGTGCGCCATGGCAATGATGCGAAAACCCTTCTTCGCAAACGTCGACAGCTGCTGGGAGAAGTCGCTGGGTATGCTGCTCGGCTGGCACAGTTGCTGCAACATCTCCGGCGAACCCTTGCAGTAGACATTGAAGCCCGGAGCGGTGAGGCAACGTGTGATGACCGCCATCCGCTGCAGACTGGAGGTGAAGGGGAATTCTCGAACAATGCCATGATCGAAATTTGTCTCCGTTTTCAGCAGTCCCACATTGGCCAATAAATCATCCACCGAACTCTGTCGCTGAACGGATGTGGATTTTGTTGTGTGGATTCCATCTCGTGGTTGCCGCAATATTGTTGGATAGATCAGACCGTACTTCTCGTTCTCCGGTATGTTATTCGCATCTTCGAGCATCCAGCCCGTCGACTCAAACATTTTTAGATCCAAAGGATCGCCCATCATCAGGCCATTCATCACCGTAATGGAGTGGCATGTGACCATGCCGAATAGAAAATGTTCGTACGGCAATCGCTTGACATCTTTCAGTGGTATTTGAAACTGATTTGTTGACGACTTCGGTACCACACCCCACATATCCAGTCCATCCTCCGTTAGCGTTCCCGTCTAAATTATGTTAAGGAAACAAGTATAAACGTTGCAGTCGGACGCAACCGACTGCGGAATACTTTGATACCAGTAAAAGAACGGTTGATAAGGGGGAATGCAGGGGCGAAGGAAGTGGCCCATGTGGTAAACATCGCCAGCTATCATGTTACCAAATTTGGTGACTTTAGCTCAAAAACTGTGGAAGATAACTTAACTTCCAAAATTAAAAGGTGGGCGGCAGAGGTGGGCGTGGCATCCAAATTTTTGAATCAAATGTTTTTAACTGTCACCATCTATCTTCCTACCAAGTTTGGTGGCTCTAGCTCAAAAACTGTTAAAGATATAGCCGATTCCGATTTTATAAGGCGGGTGGCTTGGGTGGGCGTGGCATCCAAAATTTTGATGCAGATCTTTGGTATAAGTTGCCTTCTATCTTTCTATCCAATTTACGGGCTCTAGCTTAAAAACTATAAGAGATATCGAAATTTCCGATTTTAAATAGTGGGCGGCAGAGGTGGGCGTGGCATCCTAATTTTTGATGCAGACCTTTTGTAGATGTCACCATATATCTTCCTACCAAAATTTCGTGACTCTAGCTCAACAAATGTGAAAACTATAGGCGTTTTCGATTTCAAGTAGAAGGGGGGATGGGCCGGAATCAAGGGGCGTGGCATCCAAAATTTTGATGCGTTTTTTTGGGGAACGTCATTACCTATCTTGACACCAAATTTGGTGGCTCTACCCCAAAAAAGGTGAAAACTATAGGCGTTTCCAATTTCAAGGAGCAGAGAGGATGGGGGCGGAAGGAGTGTGCGTGGCAAAATTTTGATGCAGTTTTTTCAGGGACGTGACTAGCTATCTTCCTGCAAAATTTGGTAACTCTAGCTTCAGGAATGTGAGAAATATATGGTTTTATCGGTTTTAAGTTATCGAATTTATCGATTTCCCAGCCTCCTAGTAGGCGTGGCACCCCAATCTTGCACTTTATCTGACTAGCCCATAGACAAACAGAATTGCAAAGTTTCAAGTCTCTATCTTTACGGGTGTTGAAAAAAGTTGCGTTCATACGGACAGACGGACACCATGACGGACATTGCACAAAACCAATATACTATGAGACCTTCGGTATCAAAGTATAATGAGACCTTCGGTATCAAAGTATAAAAATTATATTCTTCTTGATTAGGGAATAACCAAAGTTTACCTTGTCAAAGCAACAGCAGTTAATGCTGCCTGCAACGTTGATGGATCGGGGCGATATGCAAAATATGTTGTTGAGTTTTAAACGTTTCTGCGCATAAAATCGACCAACGGACATTGCAGCCGGCAAAGCTGGCGGTACTACGATTGTAATAAGATCCAAAGATTCGACCACTATTTTAACTGCATCGGTGCCCCGCACTATCTAAAAGGATATCGAGAAAAGAAACGAAAGGAATTGTAACAGATTTCTCATAGCACCATGAACTTGAAAAGGGTTAGGGTATTCAGTAGCTATGATACATGTGATATAACTAATATATTTATCACACTTTTGTCGTATTTTCGACATATACAAATACAAAAATGAATAAAACAAAACTAAGCTGACTGAAAAATAATTTGAAAATTCTTTGTGTGTAAAATTAATTAATTTAAAATTTAACAGCGGTTTTTCTTAATAGTCTGGCAACCACTAAATATAACATATAAGATGATATATAACTTATTACTTATCACATATATATCATAGCTACTGAATACCCTAGATGAGTAATTTCTTATCATGGTTTTGTGAACTAATTTCACATTATCATAATACCGCATTTCTCATAGCACAAAGTATATGCCATACCTGTTAAGTTGCCATTAGAATTACTAATCAATTAAATTAAATTTGCTGGTGAAAAATGTATGATTATTTAATGATTAAGATTACAAATAATCAAAAATAATGTAAAATTACCATACATTTTTTAAAATAATGGAAAATAATGGAAAATATTAAAATGATTATTTTCATTATTTTCAATTATTATCCATTATTTTAAATAATTTCTGGTAATTTTACATTATTTTTGATTATTTGTAATCGTAATCAATAAAAAAATTGTGTGAAACCGAAAATAATTGCAATTAAGTAATTAATTCAACTTTTAATCAAAACTAATCTAATTAATAATGACTACAATTAATAATCATTACTTAACAGGTATGGTATATGCTAATATGTTAATTGCTTACCTTGGTGACAAGCGTATAGATAAATCCAATGCACGCAATAACCGCCAAGCATTGAATAAACTTGTACGAATCCTGTTCAAACTTATAGTCCACAGGCGGGGGATATAGAATGGAGCGTATTAAGCCACCCTTTGCCGTTATATTGCCAGTATTTATGACGAAGGCCAGCACCTTTTTCGAGCCAATGTAACGCGTCTGTATCACTTTAGTGCCACAGAACAAAGTGTGCCTGGCGTGCTCCTTCTTATCAAATATCACATCACGTTTCGTAGGCAGTGGCGTCTTTGTAACGGGCACACTTTCCCCCGTCAGCATCGATTCGTCCAGGATGCAGTTGCCCGACAATAAAACCGCATCGCATTGCATTGTGCAGCCGCTGGATGGTATCTCTATGATATCTCCGGGGACGAGGGATTTCGTAGATAGTTCCAGAGAGACGCCCTTGGCGTTGACGACGAAAGCGTTTCCAGTGTTGAGAACCGTTTTGTGCAGGACATCTTGATTCTGCAATAAGTAGATAATACTCTGATATTACGATACTTGAGAGCATTGCAGTTAATCATCTCTCTCACCTTTTTCGTTTGTATAATGGACATGGATATGCCAAAGATGGACATTAACAGAATGACACAGGCATAGTAGTAATAATCGTAGGTGAACCACAGTATGACGGAAAATATTTGAAACACATAGAAGGGATTAAGCACTTCCAGGAATAGCAGCGTTTTCACATTTCTCAACGGCACGCTTATCTCATTTTCACCAAACACAATCCGCCGTGATATCTGCTCCTGCACGCTCAACCCTCGCTGCTGATGATAATACGAACACGGCACATTCACGTCCAATCCATTGACCTTGTTAAAGTTGTTCATGTTGCTGTCCCACGCATAGATCAGTTGCTTGCAACGGAATATTCTGACTGTCCGACATCCTAAGCAAGCAGAATTATGAAAATTTGTGCAATATGTGCAGTATAAACGATATAACAAAAACATATACAATTAGGGTATTTTACCCACTTTTAAAGTGCGCGGAGGAGAAATGTACTGGCAGTTGTAGCTTATTATCATCAAGTTGCTCTTCTTCTTCTTTGGGAAATTTTTCCTGCAATAATTTTCTAATAAAAACAAACTTATATGAAAAAACGCTTAACATTTTAGTAGAGACGAGCGGTACGAACTTGCGATACTTTTGAAACCTATCAAAAATAATGCATAAAGTGCAAAAGTACAGCTGTGTTCATAAAAAATATTGTTTTTTAGAATAGCATTTAAAAAAGAGAAAATCGAAAAGATCCCCTTAGACTTGCATAATTTTGGGTTAGTTTTTGATGACTTTTGAGAAATGCACCGAAATTTGTTCATAAAAATAGTTGTGACTTTATGGAAGGATCAAGGATGTCAACTAATTGATCATAATCTAAATGCCTAGATAAGTCCAGATTAGAGTGTTGGACCATGTCTTCGTCATACAATGTGGAAATCGATAACATGTCAAAACAGCTCGAGGAAAAAACTCGTAATAAAAACAAGTAAGAAGGCTCTAGTCGAGATTTCCCGACTATGAGATACCCCGAACCCTATAATTAACGCGTACAGTCATTGTCTGTATGCATCTGTGACCTAAACTTCAATCTTCGATATCTCTGGTGTTTCTTAACCGATTTCGGTGAAATTTTACAGATTTTCATTTTTTTGTATCAAGTTTTTAAAACGTGTTTCAGATTTTCGATATTTTTATGTTATCGATCACATGTGCATATCGGAAACGGAAATAGTTATCGAAAATCGGAAACAAACTTGTAATGCCTAGGACTTAGATGAGCTTATGTGCAAAATCTGAAGTCTCTACCTCTTATAGTCTCTGAGATCGACGCTTTTATACATACGGACGGACGGACAGACGGACATGGCTATATCGACTCGGCTGTTGATGCTGATCAAGAATATATATACTTTATGGGGTCGCAGATGCTTCCTTCTGCCTGGTACATACTTTTGCACTAAACCATTATACCCCTTTTACCCATTTCATGGGTTCGGGGTATAAAAATATTCGCTATAGGGAAATTCGAACGAAATTAATTCGTTATATAGAAAACTTTGTTATATGGCAGGCATTTTGTTATATGGAAGTTTGAATGTACCAGTATAAAACCGGACAAAAAGGGGGAGTACGGGGGTGGCAGAGGTGGATAGGAAGGAGTGAGGAGGGTGTACAAATATTTTATGCAGTTTTTTTAAGGGACGCGATAACTATTCCAAATATTTGGTGACTCTAGCTTTAAGAATGTGGGGAAATATAGGCGTTTATCGATATTCAATTATCGTTTTTATCGATTTCCCTCCCTACCCTACCCTTCCTTTCCAAAGGCAAACATATTAACAAGGTTTTAAGTCTGATTCAGATATAATTTTTTCCTTCGGCATCAGAGTATAAAAATTAAATAACGGGGGTTTCAGTTAATGGTATCTCCAAGTCAACTTGAGCCCTCTTAGTTATAATTAAATAAATACGTATATTATAATACGTTAACATACTTTAGCTGATCCACATCGAGGACGCGGACGGGCTTAACGTGATAAAGTTTATGATTTCCCTGATAGTCTTCCTCAACTAGGACTTGTTGTGCCTCCTGCAAGGGGCACGGTCGGCATGTGGCAAACAGATGCCAATGACGCCACCAATGCAACACGATGCGCAGCAGTCCTCCAGTTAGGATTATGCATATCCAACACAGGAATAAACGCAAATGAGAGCGCCGATAGCCGCTTATCTTCATTTGATCCGATTCGGCTTGGTTTATAAATGCCACGCATGGTTGTGAATCTGAAAAAACAGAAAAAACAGTAAAAAAAAAAAATGTTATGGGAATGCCGAACACTATTCGATATATGTAATCGATATATTTTATTTTTTTTGCGCACCGAAAAATGTCTTTTGGATAATTGTTAAGTTCATTCGTCAAAATACTTATATATGTATATGTATTTATATTTCCGAAAAGCTTCTTTGCCAATATATCTAAATATGTACACTATTCGATATATGTAATCGATATTTATTTTTTTGCGCACCGAAAAATATCTTTTGATTAAATGTTAAGTTCATTCGTCAAAATACTTTTATGATGTATTTTTCCGAAAAGGCTTTATTTGCCAATCTATCTAAATATATACACTTTTCGATATATGTATTCGATTTATTTTTTCTTTTTGCACACCGAAAATTGTCATTTGATTTAATGTTAAGTTCATGATACAATTATACAAGGTAGTCTGCTCGGCAAAATTTGGTCCCCTATTTATGTTTGACCATAAGTGCGAGTGAGATGACCAAGTTTGCGTTCAAGCTGTGAGTGTGAGTGAGACGATAACATCGACTTGTATAATGTTTAATCGTTGACAGTCGGCAACGAACTGAAAACAGGGGACCAAATCGTGAGTGCGACGCTTGCCGAGCAGACTACCTTGTATAATTGTATCATGGTTAAGTTCATTAGTCAAAATACTTATATATATTTATATTTCCGAAATGCTTATTTGGCAATCTATCTAAATATACACTATTCGATATATGTAATCGATATTTTTTTTTTTTTCGCACCAAAAAATATCTTTTGATTAAATGTTAAGTTCATTGTATATGTATATTTGAGCACCATTCACCACAAATTATCCTAGTTATTATGGTTATTAGTTTCGTGCTAAAACGATTTGTTTTTCATACCTCGCCGTATTTCGCAGTTCATCATCAGAAATCAGAAATACACGCTTACATAAAGTTCAGTTATTGTCTGAAATATGACAGAACATTTACTTTATACTCCTACACTATACATTGATCCTTTTTTTTTAAATAATATTTATGTGGGGGGTGTTATATTGAATTTGGTTTTCCTTGCAAATATGTATGATTTGGCTAACACTCCTCCTCCACGTATATCTGCCTCTAAGGGAATTCAACTGAAGTCAGCGCTTAATCAGAATGAGAATAAGCAACGTTGCGACATAAAAGATTCTACATCAATACATATACATATGTATATGTGTGTAGATTTACATCTGTGTGTTGATAAAATTTGATTGATAAGAAAACGAATAAAAAAAAAACGTGCTTTTGCAGCAACTCAAATATCTTCATACATATACATGTATGTGGATATTTTTTATTCAATGTTTATAGTTCTTGAAACACTGCACTGTTTAATTGTTTTTAGTTATTTTCTTTGTTTTAAATTTACTTCAAATTTAAATGCCAACCACATGACAGCTGTGAGTGTCAATGTGAATATGTACATAGAGAGTGTGCGTGTGTGTGTGCTTATGGTTAGGTTACATGCAGTGGTTTTTACTGGAATCCAACAAGTGTCCCGTTAAACAGTCAATTAAAGAAATTGAAACGAAAACGTAGATGAAGAAATATACGAGTTAAACTTTTCTTTTGTTTTTGTAATGTTATTGAACACACTTTTTAAATTGATCGTGAAGAGAATAAGAATACAAAACGAACCGCAACAAGCACTTTAGAATTATTGTTCTGACGTTTAAGTACACTAACACACAAACACAAACACACGTAAGAGAGCGCCAATTAGTGTATGTATATGTACATATGTATGTATATGCATTTATGAATGAATAATTACAAATTTAGTCTCCAACACTTTAAGCCTGCAAAGAAACACAATTAAAAGAGGAACGATAATCGTGGCATTTTGCGTCGTCGCCCACACACACACATACAAACACACATATACATAAATTGATAAATTCAATGCTCAATGACAGCCGACCTTATGCATGACCTGACATGGTCACATGCTATGTACATAAATATTTGTAATATTATGCAAAGCACAAGAAAATGCAAAAGAAACATAATGTATGTATGTATTCGAGAGTTAGTTGAGTGCATAAATGTGTATGTACATTTGTATGTACATATATAGCTAAATATTGCAGCGTCCATATTCGGGTTAAGATACTGACCCGAACCCGAGCACGAGCCCAAAACCGAAACCCAAACCCAAAACTGCAACCGAAGAAAGATCAAGTGTGTTTTTTTTTGTTTTTTAAATAAAAGTTAATATCAATGTGCACTCTGAATTGAAACTGAACTGAACTGAACTGAACTGAACTGAACGGCAGAGAGACCCAAGAATAACTGCGACACACCAACACCAGCAGAAACAGAAACAGCCGCAGAATTAATTAAATAATATTTGTCATTTAAGCTTAAACTTTGAACACGAAACAAGTTTCAATGGTTAAACTATTACACAGCCCACCGAACCATAAGAAAGTTCAATACTATGCTGAAAACAACCAACGTCGGTAAGTCTAGCCCCGATAGCGCTTGAAAATTGGTGACTAATTTTTAGTCTTCCATATCTCTGGTGTTTCTCAATCGATTCGATGTAGTTTCCTCAGATTTACATTTAGGCATGTTCTACTTTTTGATCCCGAGTTAAATGCACCGAATCGATTCCAAACGATCTCGATTCTAGGGCAATTCAAAAACTACCTATGAATGTAGATATTTAAAATTTTGTTTCGTTAACAAAATTTTCTTGTTCAATTGTTTATAAAAAATAGAAATTTAAAAAAAAGAATCCCTTGATCAGGCACTAGTTTTTTATATTTTCAAAAAGCTGTGCAAATTTCATGAAAATCTACCAAGCGGTTTTCGAAACACAGTGATCACCAGTTCAAAAACATATATGTCTTGAAAGTCAGCCATAACTTTTAAAATCTTTAATTTCTGTTTCAAAATTTTCTGTCAAGTTAAGTTGAAACCTTATTTAATGATGCTTTGTTTTTATACCCCGAACCCATGAAACGGGTAAAAGGGGTATAATGGTTTAGTGCAAAAGTATGTAACAGGCAGATGGAAGCATCTCCGACCCTATAAAGAATATATATTCTTGATCAGCATCAACCGCCGAGTCGATATAGCCATGTCCGTCTGTCCGTCCGTCTGTCCGTCTGTATGAACGCGTCGATCTCAGAGACCATAAGAGCCAGAGACTTCAGATTTTGCACATAACCTCATCTAAGTCCTAGGCAGTACAAGTTTGTTTCCGATTTTCGATAACTATTTCCGTTTCCGATATACACATGGGATCGATAACATAAAAATATCTAATATCGAAATCCTGAGACACGTTTTAGGAACTTGATACAAAATAATGAAAATCTGCAAAGATTTCATTGAAATCGGTTAAGAAACACCAGAGATATCGAAGATTAAAGTTTAGTTACAAATGCATACAGACAATGACTGTGCGCGTTAAGTATAGGGTTCGGGGTATCTCCTAGTCGGGAAATCTCGACTTGAGCCTTCTTACTTGTTACTTTTACTTTTACTATACTGGGGAAAAATATATTTTAATTTTTATGATACTTTCAGTATCAGAGTATAAAAATTCTCTTTTGACCAATTTCATGTCTTCAAATATATAATCGAAAAATTGTATATGACACAAGATTCTACGGCGTTTTGTTGTGTTATTTCTATAGTTGAAATTTTACGAACAGTTTAGTTAATTAAATACCTCTACTCAGCTTTCTTTAATAATAATAATTAATCATTTAATGATCAAGATTATATAATATATATTATATACTTTATTGGGTCGGAGATGCTTCCTTCTGCCTTCTGTTACATACGTTTGCACAAAAACATTATTGTATCACTGAAAAAAATGTCATATGCATTTGAATGACAAGAAATAGTTATAATAATGATCTTCACTCTTGTAGTTTTGTGCGTAAACAAACACTTTTTTTTAGTGCAGTCTCGCGTCTGTAAAGCAACAACAAAATAAAATCCCATGAAATTTCGTAGCGCAACAACAAAAATAGGAAAGCCCCGTTACTTTGCACCTTGCTGCATTGACAGCGAAGAGACGAACAAAAAAGAATATGCAAAATTGTTCTTGTATTTCGCATTGATTATGGGAAAAGCTCGCGTATACCAAAGAGATATTACAAAAACAAATGAGCTTGAAGAGCTATGGGTATAAAAACAAAGAAGGGAAGAGGAGATACGCACCTGTCACTAGCAGCTGCGAATCGGGCAGATCAAAATCTTCTGGGTCGTGGGTGGTAATGCTGTTGGCGCTTAACAGGACATTATTATGCGTCTGGTTATTCTTGTGGTGATCGTTTTGACGATGGCGAGATTTGGCCGATGTGATTGATTTTGCCGGCGTGATTATATTGTTGATGACAGCAGCAGCCGTAGCCGTAGCCGCAGACGTAGCCGTATTGTTGTTATTGACTTGTATGACAATGCCCGTATCCGTATCTGCTGTATCCGGATCCGGGCTAAGCTGAGGTGCTGCTGCCGCTGCGGCGAGGAAAGAGGCTTCGATGTCGATGGGCTGCGTCGGCGAGTGCCACCAGTTGAGCTTTAGAAGATTGTTCTTCGTGGCAATGCGAGAGAATTGAGAATTGTTGCCATCGGATAAAGGCTGCAAGAGCATTAGCTCCGGGCACATTGGTTCCGCAACGCAGCATGCCCCATTTTCACTATGTCTGGCCGACATTTTTGGAGGTATTTTTTGTTGATTTTAATTTCGTTTCTTTTTTTTTCTCTCACGAGAGAATCCTGAATCCAGTTAATATGTCAGCTGCACATCTTTTGTTGAACTTTGATGCTGACCACGCCACACATCGCCGCAAGGATAAGGGCATAGATGAGAGAGAACATCATCCTTAGCGACAAAATATTGTTAAGACAAGAAGCGAGGCGGCGAAAGTAGTTTTATGGCGTTTTCTTTTGCGTTGACGTAAGGAGTGGAAACCGTACCGTAACCAAAATAACCCACCTACTATATTCCAATTAAACTTTAATCATCCAAAGTTTGCGCATTGACCAGCTCCTCCTCCACTTCCCACACGTTTCTCAAAAAAGAACTGTTTTACGTACGCTTTTTGCAATAGGACCAAGTCCTTTTTAGCTTGAGCTCGACGTTTGCGCAACCTTCTCTTGAATGACCCGATATGCTCCTGCTGCTTGGTTGTGCTTTGAACTGAATTCATAACGTTATAACGAGCAACAAATACTTGACAACTCTGTCTAAAGTCGTATACAAACAATTTGCTTACTCTCGATTTCGCAACTTTCTTGTCCACAGCTTTCTTCATGTACATAAATAATACATATACACTACACATTCATATACATTACGTTTTGTTTTTTTATATTTTTTTTATCAAGTGTGTTCATGCACCTGCACATAGAAATTAACTATATCCTTCTTTCCACAAACGCGCAAAATACTTTTTTATTATTATTATTAATTATTATTGTCTGTTATCAGCTTTGTTTATGTTGGGTTAATTATGATAGTTTGTTTATAAAATCTCTTCCGCGAATTGATCAAAATGTTGATAGAACGGTTGTTTCAAAGTTAATTGTTTTGAGCTGTTGCTTGCACTCATTCCTTGAAGAGTAGTAACATTTAATTGCATAAACATCGCGACATAAATAGTACATATGATTATGTACATATGATTTCAGCGTTATGCGTTAGGTTTTTTTTATTTTATTTAAAAGTCATAATGTCTGGAATATGATTGTGTTTTTTGCCTCAGTCCATGTGTTATCTGAAATATATATATATATATACATATAAAAAAAGAACATTTAAAATAACAACACATATTTCGTGTACTTTATTTGTAATTTTTCACATCCTGGCAATTTAAGAATAATCGATAACGATGTCAGTCTCTCACTTGTGAGGATTATTTATGGTAAATAAATACATGCATTAATAGGCAATTTTAGATGTTGTTTATATCATTATTCATATATACACATCTAATATAAAAAAATGAACAGCGAGTGTGTAAATCATGCAATAATTATATGGGTGACATAACAATATTCTGCACACCGTATTCTTGAATTCTTGGAACATGCACGTGAGCCTCTTTGTTGTTATGCACAAAAACGAAATAGACGATACTGTAATTTACTTAATTATTATTGGGAAACTCACATTACCGATTGTCGAACGTGTATCCGTCATATGTACGATATGAAAATGTTTGCAGATAAAGTCATTCTGATCAAATGATTTCTTGTTAAATCCAATACTTAAAAGTTTGTATTTTTTTTTTTTTTTTTGTTAATCAATGGTTTGATATGTCAGAGGTTTTAAATGATTTTCCACGTCAACGCGGTTTACTGCCAAACATATGCATAAGCAATCATTAATTAATCTATGTATATTTAAACATACAGACGAAAATGTAAGCAGCCATACGTATATACGATATAGAAATATGACAATAGATACAGTCTCAATGATATCCGGCTATCGAATATCATTCGATAATAACATTCATTAAATATGCCATCAAATTGCCGGCCATGAATCTAAGAAAACCAGATTGAATTTAAAGCAATTTGTGTGTTAAAGGCAGTCTTTTTTAACAAAACATTCTTGACTGAAAAAATTATTTTTTGACCCTGCCAACACAGTCAACGCTTTGGGTATGTTTCATGTGAACTCCCTTTGCAGTGAGGAAAGTTTGGTGGTTGTTTGTTTTAAAGATATTGTGGAGCTAACTTGCCCATATATATCCAAGCAAATTGCATACAGCACAAAAATGTTTTAGTCTACCGTGACGTCACAGCTGTTTGCTTGAGCAAAACTAACGGACCTGAGCAATGCGCAATCTGGTTTCTTTCATTCATGGGTTAGTATAGTATTTACGTGCATTTTGGAATAATTACACCGCTTTACACGGTGCAACTAGTTGCGTACATGTTTTCGATAAGGATTTCGCTAGATGGTGCAGTTGACGAACATTATAAAGATTTGTATGCAGCAGGGTTACGTAAAAAGCAATTAAAAGTTGAGTTAAGTTTATTACGGAATTCGTTACTTTAAAAATCCATAGCAAGTAACAATATAACATATAAAATACCAAAAGCTGCTTGCAACTAGTTGCAACGTGTAAATGCGGCACTACCCACAAAATACAATGCGTTACCAGCGACGTTTTTATTAAAAAAAAATTTTTAACAACATCTATAACCACATATTTAAAGTCAGTAACCTAATTTTGTATAAATAATTCGATTTAAAAAAAAATGTTTTAAATGTTATCGTGTGTATATCGAGCTGTATTTATCTAATCGAATACACGCGAAGCTAAACCATTTATTAGCACAGAATTAAGGTAGGTGAAGGAATGACGTCATAAGGTGGTATAAGAATTGAATTAAGTCCGTGGTGTGAACAGTTTATCAAATAAAAGAAAGATAAAGAAAAAAACAACCAATCAAGTTGTGTGTAGGCGTATGTCGCAAAAATATTTATCAAATATAAGTGTACATCCCAGTGCGTACTGCGTGCAAGTAACTAGAATATACAAACATTATTACATATGTGTATACATACAAATGTATATATTTATTTACATGTCCATTATTTAAAAAGTTTAACTTGCTAGCAGCATATTTATCATAAATACTTGAAATGCAAACATAACAACCCATAATTTAAGTACATAAACTGTGAGAAACTTATGAATAACAAATTCAAAATATTTGTTTATATATTTTTTGTGATGAGCAAATACTAAAAAAAATTTGTGTGTGTAATTTCCAGATATTATATTGAAGACAATGACACTTGACGAAAAACAGAACGAGATTCAAACGAATTGCCAGGAATTTACTGTTAAGCAAAATCTAGTTCAAACAAATCACAGCATCGATCCAATGGACAATGGGAACATTGATAAAAACATTATTGCAAAGCTTCAAAAACAGGTACAATTAATTAATTTAAAAACAGAAAATTTACCCATAAACCCCAAATTTTTAAAAACGTACGTCAGTCATATCTCTAATTGTCAAATGACGGTTGAAATTGAATGTAGAGCAACTTACTTGCCTGATAAACATCAATGATGAGATCACTACACTATGTATGTATGTACACAATTTGGACAATTGTAAATTAGTCTGTAGTGAACATTAAATAAACCATAAACATACACATACACATGTACTGTGTGCTTTTAAATTTAATTTTTAATCTAAAAGCCACCATTTATTTAGATCTCAGTAGAAGAGCAAGGAGACTTGATTTGGAACATATTCTCTAGAAAGATTTCGTTTCAAATTATCGATCTCTTTTCGTGTTCGACATACACACATGGAATCAATAACGATAAAATATTGCATTTTAAATTTGTGGAACGTGTTTTTTTTGACACTGAAAACAAACCGACTTCAAAAAGTTAACTACTAACATACTACGATACTTTCAGTAGAGTATAAATAAATAAATAAAATGTATTCACATGATTCCATATTATAGAGCGATGCGACAATATCATTTCTACGAGCAGCACGAAGTGGAGATCTTGGTAATGTCCTGGAATTCATAGATAATGGACTAATAACGGATATTAACACTTGCAATGCGGTAAGGAATATTTCATTTCCATTTTTTATTTTGCAATTAAATTGGTAATTTAAATTGTTTTACGAAATGTATTTATTAAAACAAAAATTGAATCATGTTAGTCATTTAATTGTGTTTCACAAATTGTTTTTGTGGTGATTGCTAGCTTACTCGATACGCTGTTTCTATGCAAATTAAGCCCTCAGTTTAAGAGGTATTTTTGTCATAAATAAAAACATCTCATATGAACTTGGTCTGAAAAAAGATAGTGAAGGTAGAGATTGTGTGCAATGTCCCTTATGGTGTCCGTCCGTTTGTGTGAACGCAAAAAGTGTGACTAAAATGACTATTTTGTTTGAAATGTGGGTATTTTGCATCAAAACATTTTTTGCTTAAGTCCGGGGAAAAAG
Source organism: Scaptomyza hsui (assembly GCA_018152825.1). NCBI lineage: Eukaryota > Metazoa > Arthropoda > Insecta > Diptera > Drosophilidae > Scaptomyza > Scaptomyza hsui. Next base: position 1,387,044 of record JAECXO010000267.1, read on the forward strand.
TTTCAAAAGTAGACTTTTACAAGAATTGAAAACTTTCAATGGGTACTTAATGGGTTAGGAAGGGTATTGTATCATTCAAACGGAAATTAAATGACCTTTCCATTGATACCATACTTTCCATAAAGTAATTTAAAGTAAACACTTTCTTGGCTTACTGTATATTAAACCATAAACCAACCCAATTGGCCAACTATTCTGTAAGATTCTCCTCGCCTTAATTTGAGTTTTGGCTTCCTAACTTTGTTTTTGTATACGCGCCTGTATTTAATTTGTTTTTCGTTTATTCTTTGATCAAGAACGGATTAAATGCGTTGCATCTGGCGGCCAAGGATGGATTTGTGGACATTTGCAATGAGCTGCTCAAACGTGGCATTAAGGTGGACAGTGCGACGAAAAAAGGCAATACAGCTCTGCATATTGCATCCCTGGCGGGGCAGCAACAAGTGATGAAACAGCTGATCCAATACAATGCGAATGTCAATGTGCAGTCCCTGAACGGCTTCACGCCATTGTACATGGCCGCCCAGGAGAACCATGACGGCTGTTGCCGCCTGCTGCTGAGCAAAGGTGCGAATCCCTCGCTGGCCACCGAAGACGGCTTCACGCCCCTAGCCGTGGCCATGCAGCAGGGGCACGACAAGGTGGTTGCCGTGCTCCTGGAGAGCGATGTGCGTGGCAGGGTGCGTTTGCCCGCTTTGCATATTGCGGCGAAAAAGAACGATGTGAATGCGGCTGAGGTGCTTTTGCAGCACGATGCGAATGCTGATATTGTATCGAAGTCCGGATTCACGCCATTGCACATTGCCGCACATTATGGCAACCAGGACATTGCCAGCCTGCTGCTGCAACGCGGTGCCGATGTCAACTTTACGGCCAAGCATAATATAACCCCGCTGCACGTCGCCTGCAAATGGGGCAAGGCCAGTGTTTGTAATCTTCTGCTGTCGCGTCAAGCCCGCATTGAGGCCATAACGCGAGATGGCCTCACACCGCTGCACTGTGCCTCGCGCTCCGGTCACGTCGAGGTCATTCAAATCCTACTCTCGCACCAGGCGCCCATACTGTCGAAAACTAAGAACGGTCTCTCAGCCCTGCACATGTCGGCGCAGGGCGAGCACGATGAGGCGGCGCGTCTTTTGCTGGACCACAAGGCGCCCGTGGATGAGGTCACAGTGGACTATCTGACTGCGCTGCATGTGGCCTCCCACTGTGGCCATGTGCGGGTGGCTAAGCTGCTGCTGGACTATGGGGCTAATCCGAATTCGCGCGCTCTCAACGGCTTTACGCCCTTGCATATTGCCTGCAAGAAGAACCGCATTAAGGTTGCCGAACTGCTCTTAAAACACGGTGCCAATATTAGTGCCACCACGGAGTCCGGCTTAACGCCGTTGCATGTGGCCAGCTTTATGGGTAAGTGTTTCAAATCGATTGTGTTCACTTTGTACTTTGATTTAACCTGGATTGGATACATTTAGCTCATCAAGTGAAGTTTAATAGCATTTTTTGCATTCTTGAACCTATGATGAAATTTCGCTATTAGGTCATCAAGGGGCATGTTTTCCCCCCGGGAACTGATGAAGTTGCAAGTAGCTAAGATTGTCCCCGAACCCATAAAATGTAAAATTATTCTTTCGCCATCTTTCCTTTACAATCTCAGACTGTTTAGCTTCTATTCAAGTATATCCGGTATATCCAGCGACTTTTGCATTTGACTGAGTGTTCACTTGTTCTCTTTACTTTTCTTGTTTTGTTTTTTTTAGGTTGTATGAACATTGTTATTTATTTGCTTCAACACGGCGCCGTTCCTGATATGCCCACAGTGCGCGGCGAGACTCCGCTTCATTTGGCTGCGCGCGCAAATCAGGTTTGAAAGAGATTTAACTTTAACGAACGAGTATACAAAAATTAATAACTTCTTCTTCTTCTTCTGGCAGACTGATATCATACGGATATTGCTTCGCAATGGGGCTAAAGTTGATGCGATTGCTCGAGAAGGCCAAACGCCGTTGCATGTTGCGTCGCGTCTGGGCAACATTGATATCATAATGCTAATGTTGCAACACGGCGCCGAGGTGGACGCCGCCACAAACGACATGTACACAGCTTTACACATTGCCGTCAAGGAGGGCCAAAGCGAGGTATTGTAATAATCATGTATAATTATTATAAAACAAGTTATTCCCCGATTCAACTAGAGCCGGGTGCACGGATGTAATTGGAATTCGGTAATGCAGCATCTATTTGAATTAGATTCCTATGAAGTGAATCTTTTGTTAACAGAGGAGCTTAACAGCGATATTTTCTTATCGATATTTGATTATGAACAGTGCCAAATTGAGTATAACAGAAAATCGGACTTCTGTTAAAATTAAATGCTGTTTCAGTTGGATTTATAGTGGAACGATCTGCATTGTAATATAACATTACATTATTACAGGTGTGCCAGCTTCTCATCGAGAATGGCGCTCAGCTGGACGCTGTGACCAGTAAGGGCTTTACGCCCCTGCACCTGGCCAGCAAGTATGGCAGGACGAATCTGGTGGAGCTGTTGCTGCAAAAAGGTGCTGCCATTGATTGCCAGGGCAAAAACGGTGTGACACCTTTGCACGTGGCCACGCACTATAATCACCAGCCCGTTGTGCTCAAGCTGCTGGAGAAGGGCGCCTCGACGCATCTAAGCGCACGCAATGGGCACAATGCTCTGCATATTGCCGGCAAAAAGAACAACCTGGAGATTGCCCAGGAGCTGCTGCAGTACGGTGCAGACGTGGAGGCAACCAGCAAGTCGGGATTCTCGCCGCTGCATCTGGCTGCGCAGGAAGGACACCAAGATTTGGTTCAACTGCTGCTGGAGCATGACGCAAATGCCAATATTGCGGCCAAGAACGGTTTGACACCCATGCACCTGGCTGCACAGGAGGGGCACGTGGAAGTCTCTCAGCTGCTGCTTGAGCATGGCGCAAATATTTCAGAGCGAACTAAATCGGGCTATACGCCTCTGCACATTGCTGCGCACTACAATCAAATAAATGAGATCAAGTTTTTGCTTGAGAATGATGCCAACATTGAAATGACTACAAATATTGGCTATACGCCGCTGCACCAGGCTGCACAGCAAGGACACACGATGGTCATCAGTCTTCTTTTGCGCCACAAAGCAAATCCTGATGCACTAACACATGTAAGTAAATTCATTCATTTTCGTGATTTTTGTTACCCATAAAATGGCTTCTTTGATCCCATTAAGTTTATATTTTATCGATGACATCGATATCAAGGATTATATTAGACTCCAGGTTTAGAATAAAAGCTCTTGTCATCAAAATTGTTAATGCAGATCCCACAAGCTGTCTCAAAAATAGTAAAAAAAATATATGAATACAACAAGGAGGAGAGCTTCGGACGGTAGGATGCAGATCTTAGGGACGTCTGCAGCTATAAACTGCAAAAGACGTGGGGCTAAGAGATGCAAAACTTTGGTGGTGACCCATGTTTGGCAGATGTTTCGATTCGACAGTCAAAACGTTCTGATAATGACAAACTCTTCGCTGGGTGGGAATGTCATTACGACGCAGACGGGATTGAGAGACCTCTCGCGAAATAATTTGACTCCGTTTTGATCTTGCTAAAACTGCTTGAGTTCCGCTATTACGTCCCTGACTGACCCTGGTTCAGGATCTTCGACTGGGCTCTTTGGACGATTGGTTTTAGAACAGAATTGTAGAGCAGGACCTTGTAGTCCTCAAGCGTTGAGAAGCCAATAAATTCTTTTGGTTTTGTTCTTCTTTTGTCTAGGTGTACTACCCAACTCTATCGAGCGCTTGAGAAACATCCAGAAATATTGACCTGCTCAATAGTTTCGTCTCCTCTTTTACGAAAGTTAGGAAATTAAGGAGATTCAGAGATTGATTAATCCGAGTCTGCAAACATTTTTTGAAGAGCTTTGACAAACACGATAATAGGGAACAAGGGAACTGTGTGATCTTTTTACAGCTTTGGTATCATTACAATAATTGCATTGAATAGCTGAGCAATGTAGGATTGTGACTTTCGTCGTATGCGCCGCTTTTCAATTTAAAAGTCCCCAATACCCGGGTTGTATACTGGTATCAGAGTATTCCGCAGTCGGTTACGTCCGACTTTTTATATCGCGTACTTGGGCAGCGCTAAACGTGTACAACATTCGATAGTATCTATTTTTAAACACTGTTTTAGTTTATATACAAACACATGCACACAAATAAAAATGCTGCCCAATCTGTTCAAACGCTATATTCAAATGAGTATTTAAGAACTCTGATATAATGTCTTGCCAGGGTTGGCGATCATTCTCTCTCATTTCTCTCTCTTCTCGTCATCTACATGTAGTATAATAAAATACTCTCAGGTAGCGAGTGCTTGACTCATGTGTGCTTTTATTTCGAGTATGTGAAGTAGCTGCGTTGTGGCAAGTGAAACAAAATTTGGGCGCTGTTCGAAAATCTTAACAGTTTTGTGTAATTTTCAAGTCTAATACCAATTTTGCTTTTCTTTTATTTTTCTTCGCTTGTTAGTAGTTTTATTTTTTGAAAAAGGAATTATCTTAAGGTAATCAATAATTTGAACTTTACTAACAAATCTATGATGCACGAGTTTGAGTTAAATATACCTATTTTCAATGATATCATCAAAAGAAAAGTTTACGAGTAAATATTTTTGATCGTGAAAGTAACATAAATTTAAAAGTTGTGTACATGTTTTTTTTTCAGAATGGTCAAACAGCTTTAAATATAGCGCAGAATCTAGGATATGTGACAGCAGTGGAAACTCTTAAGGTCGTATCGCAAACATCCGTAATTAATACAACCACCGGTGTGCTAGAGGAGAAGTACAAAGTTGTAGCTCCCGAACTGATGCACGAGACATTGCTCTCCGATTCGGAGGACGAAGGTGGCGACGAACTTTTAGATCACAATCAGTACAAATATATGGCGACCGATGATTTAAAAACAACCAATGACAATGATAACCAGAATTTCGACACCACCAATCCAGTACACGATCAGCCTGATGCTTTAGGTGGCAGTCGTAGTACTCACGAAAGAGGTAAAGAGAGATTGCGTCATATTTAGTTATCACCATGTATGATAATGTTAATCTTGGAATTTTAGAAATAACCAGGACAACAGAAACACACTTGAATGCATCTCCAATGGAGCGGTTGGCCGATAATGTGGTCATTATGCGACCACCAGTTCATCTGGGGTAGTTTTTATTAATTTCTTCAATTTAAACCACATTAAACTAAGTTTTTGTATTGCAGATTTCTTGTTTCGTTTTTGGTGGACGCGCGCGGCGGTTCAATGCGAGGTTGTCGACACAGTGGAGTTCGCATTATTGTCCCACCCAAGGCATGTGCCGAGCCCACACGTATTACTTGTCGCTATGTGAAACCCCAAAGAGTTGCTAATCCACCACCATTGATGGAGGGCGAGGCTCTGGTGAGCCGCATCCTCGAAATGTCGCCAGTCGAAGGCAAATTTTTAAGGTACGCAATTTTTGGTTCGCTCAATGTATTAAATTCTCCATAAACCATAGATGTCAAAGCTTATAGCTCTTCGAGCTCATTTGCTAAAAATTACTATTTTGTATGAAAAGTGTATAAAATCGTAAATTTCAAAAAATCATAAGAAATACATGCGAAGAGATTTTTGAAAAATTCTTTTCGCATTCACTAATCGATTTTTTTTGGAGTAACTTTTTGAATCAAACAATTTTTTGGTTAAGCCAGGAGAAATTAAACTTTTACAAGAATTTAAAACTTTCAATGGGTACTTAATGGGTTAAGAAAAGTATTGTACCATTCAAACGGAAATTAAATGCCCTTTGCATTGATACCATACTTTCACCATACATTCCATAAAACATTGCACATACCTCAAAAAACATGCCGTACGAATTAATAGTGGTTTGGGCTCGTAAGCTCTCGTTGACCATAGGCAGATTAATAATAATAATAATATATATATTTGTGAGCTCACTTACCCTCTGTCCGCCTTTTTCTGTGCAGACTAGTTCCTCAGTTGTAAAGTGTTGAGCCGAAAATATAAAGATGGGTTCCTTTAGTTACAGTTGGCTTTTCCAAGTGTAAATTGTTTTCGGATGGCCGAAAAAACTATTTATTATGTTTAAGAAACGCATTTCGAAAGAGTTCAAAAATTAATTCAAATGTATTCCATTCAAGCCCTATTGTATTGGAAGTACCACATTTTGGATCGTTGCGCGAGAAGGAGCGTGAGATAATCATATTGCGTTCGGACAACGGAGAGAGCTGGCGGGAGCATAGTGTGTTTGAGAATGAAGAGAACTTGTTGGAGGCCCTAAACGAGACGATCGATGCGGACGTGAATCCCTTAGAGGATCTCCATACCAGCCGGATCATTCGCATCGTGACACAAAATGTTCCGCATTTCTTTGCCGTCGTCTCGCGCGTTCGCCAGGAGGTGCATGCAATTGGTCCGGACGGCGGTACGGTTCTATCAACAGCCGTACCCCATGTCCAGGCCATATTTCCAGCTCATGCGTTGACTAAAAAGATTCGAGTCGGTCTTCAGGCACAGCCAGTCGACCTGATCGGTTGCTCCAAGCTGCTCGGTCAGGGCGTTGCCGTATCGCCCGTCGTCACAGTTGAGCCACGTCGACGCAAGTTTCACAAGGCGATCACATTGAGTATTCCAGCGCCGAAAACATGCAACCAAGGCATGGTTAATTCACAATATGCTGGCACTAACGGAAACGGAAACAATGCGCCAACTTTAAGGCTTTTATGCTCGATAACTGGTGGACAGAATCGAGCTGTTTGGGAGGATGTTACCGGCTCAACGCCATTGGCCTTTGTCAAGGATAGCGTCAGCTTTACCACAACCGTATCGGCACGATTTTGGCTGATGGATTGCCGCAATGTGGCGGACGCCAGCCGCATGGCCTCCGAGCTGTATTCGTATATGGCTCAGGTGCCGTTTGTGGTGAAGTTCGTGGTGTTTGCGAAGCGTATATCCGCAACGGAGGCGAAACTGTCCGTGTTCTGCATGACCGACGACAAGGAGGACAAAACGTTGGAGCATCAAGAGTATTTCAGCGAAGTGGCAAAAAGTCGCGACGTCGAGATATTACAAAATCAAAACATTTATCTGGAGTTTGCGGGCAATTTGGTGCCCGTTGTGAAATCGGGCGACCAGCTCAATATCAAGTTTCAGGCATTCCGCGAGAATCGCCTATCATGCATCGTGCACATTAAGGATCAGGAGCAGCCGCACGCACGCATCTTATTTATGAGCGAGCCAAAAGTGGGGCCAGGTGAGGCACCGCTTCAACCCGTTTGCGCCTTAAATGTTTCCCTGTTGCACCCAGTGAGTAATCACGAATTTGAGAACGGCCTCAACTACAAAGATCTGATCAATGCCGAAATCAAAGCTAGCCAAAAATCGACAGACAAACCATCATTATTGAATCAGCTACAAACAGAGGACGAAGACGAAAAAATTCAGCGGGCTGACATACGTTTATCGGATATATCGAATTTGCTGGGCAAAGACTGGCCGCTGTTGGCCAAGGAATTGGGTGTACCCGAGACCGACATCGACCTAGTCAAGGCTGAGTACGCAAATCAACCGACGGCACAGCAAAGCTTGTTCATGCTGCGTCTCTGGCTAAAGCAGGAGGGCTTCAATGCAACGGGCAATGCAATGTCACTGGCCTTGAGCAAAATTGAACGTAACGATATTGTGGAACAGTGCATTTTTAACTTCAAGCCGGTCACCGATCAATTGGAGCGTGGTTTGGCCACGGCTAGAATGCAGGAAACTAAAGCCGTCAGCCGACTCTCTGATGGTCTCAATGAAACTTTAAACATCGATGCGGAGTTGTGTGAAGGCAAAGGTGCTTCCAATGATGGTATGTTGCTTTGTTATTTACCAATTGAACAAAATAATGACAAATTTGTATAAAACAGATGGGAATCGTTCTACACCGCCGCCAGCTCCCATTGAAGAAAACATTAAACCGAGTGGTATGTATAATATATTTCGTTAAATTCGTTAATTAACATTTCTCCTTTAGGCAACGACGAAGTTAACGACATTTCAATAATGAATTTCGATACTCTTCAAACGATTCCAACTTCAGCGGAAGATAAACTATTACAATCCCTGGTGGACATGTGCCAACCGCAGGACATCACAAAGGCAACGGACAACGATTTGCAACGCGATCTAATTCAGAGCATATCAAAACAATAACGAACCTAAGCTTCGAATATATGTAGTTGGATGCAATGTGTCAAGAAAGTTACAAACGTTTAATGACATTTTATATTTCTTGTTTATATTATTATTGCATGTAGAATGTATTAAATTATTTTTGAGCTCATGCGATTCATAAATATTCATCTTTAAATAACAGTCGAGAAAATATTAAAAAAAGAGAAGGTATTTCAGCAAGATTTTTATGCTTTCAAACAGCAGTTTCTTTAAATTTGATCTTATGTGTTAAAATGTATTTTGTATAAAAGAAGCAAAACAGTCGAAGGTGTTGCACACATTTTCTTTAATTAATTGGTACCAGTTAACAATTTGACGTTCTCTATAATTAATTAACATTATGCGATTGCATACCGAACACATTAACTGCTATTAGCTCTGGTAATTAAAAAGGCAGAAAAACCTAATATTGTATTTGAAAAATAAATTGTATTACACAGTTTTTGCCTTATTTGTTGTTTTTTTGAAGGTTATCTCGCTCTGAATTAAGTCCGTGGTGTGAACAGTTTATCAAATAAAAGAAAGATAAAGAAAAAAACGACCAATCAAGTTGTGTGTAGGCGTATGTCGCAAAAATATGTATCAAATATAAGTGTACATCCCAGTGCGTACTGCGTGCAAGTAACTAGTATATACAAACATTATTACATATGTGTATACATACAAATGTATATATTTATTTACATGTCCATTATTTAAAAAGTTTAACTTGCTAGCAGCATATTTATCATAAATACTTGAAATGCAAACATAACAACCCATAATTTAAGTACCTAAACTGTGAGAAACTTATGAATAACAAATTCAAAATATTTGTTTATAATTTTTTTGTGATGAGCAAATACTAAAAAAAATTTGTGTGTGTAATTTCCAGATATTATATTGAAGACAATGACACTTGACGAAAAACAGAACGAGATTCAAACGAATTGCCAGGAATTTGCTGTTAAGCAAAATTTAGTTCAAACAAATCACAGCATCGATCCAATGGACAATGGGAACATTGATAAAAACATTATTGCAAAGCTTCAAAAACAGGTACAATTAATTAATTTAAAAACAGAAAATTTACCCATAAGCCCCAAATTTTTAAAAACGTACGTCAGTCATATCTCTAATTGTCAAATGACGGTTGAAATTGAATGTAGAGCAACTTACTTGCCTGATAAACATCAATGATGAGATCACTAAACTATGTATGTATGTATGTACACAATTTGGACAATTGTAAATTAGTCTGTAGTGAACATTAAATAAACCATAAACATACACATACACATGTACTGTGTGCTTTTAAATTTAATTTTTAATCTATTTATTATTACCCTGAATTGCTAAAAAGCCACCATTTATTTAGATCTCAGTAGAAGAGCAAGGAGACTTGATTTGGAACATATTCTCTAGAAAGATTTCGTTTCAAATTATCGATCTCTTTTCGTGTTCGACATACACACATGGAATCAATATCGATAAAATATTGCATTTTAAATTTGTGGAACGTGTTTTTTTTGACACTGAAAACAAACCGACTTCAAACAGTTACCTAACAACATACTACGATACTTTCAGTAGAGTATAAATAAATAAATAAAATGTATTCACATGATTCCTTATTATAGAGCGATGCGACAATATCATTTCTACGAGCAGCACGAAGTGGAGATCTTGGTAATGTCCTGGAATTCATAGATAATGGACTAATAACGGATATTAACACTTGCAATGCGGTATGGAATATTTCATTTCCATTTTTTATTTTGCAATTAAATTGGTAATTTAAATTGTTTTACGAAATGTATTTATTAAAACAAAAATTGAATCATGTTAGTCATTTAATTGTGTTTCACAAATTGTTTTTGTGGTGATTGCTAGCTTACTCGATACGCTGTTTCTATGCAAATTAAGCCCTCAGTTTAAGAGGTATTTTTGTCATAAATAATAACATCTCATATGAACTAGGTCTGAAAAAAGATAGTGAAGGTAGAGATTGTGTGCAATGTCCCTTATGGTGTCCGTCCGTTTGTGTGAACGCAAAAAGTGTGACTAAAATGACTATTTTGTTTGAAATGTGGGTATTTTGCATCAAAACATTTTTTGCTTAAGTCCGGGGAAAAAGTTTCAAAAGTAGACTTTTACAAGAATTGAAAACTTTCAATGGGTACTTAATGGGTTAGGAAGGGTATTGTATCATTCAAACGGAAATTAAATGACCTTTCCATTGATACCATACTTTCCATAGAGTAATTTAAAGTAAACACTTTCTTGGCTTACTGTATATTAAACCATAAACCAACCCAATTGGCCAACTTTTCTGTAAGATTCTCCTCGCCTTAGTTTTAGCTTTGGCTTCCTAACTTTGTTTTTGTATACGCGCCTGTATTTAATTTGTTTTTCGTTTATTCTTTGATCAAGAACGGATTAAATGCGTTGCATCTGGCGGCCAAGGATGGATTTGTGGACATTTGCAATGAGCTGCTCAAACGTGGCATTAAGGTGGACAGTGCGACGAAAAAAGGCAATACAGCTCAGCATATTGCATCCCTGGCGGGGCAGCAACAAGTGATGAAACCGCTGATCCAATACAATGCGAATGTCAATGTGCAGTCCCTGAACGGCTTCACGCCATTGTACATGGCCGCCCAGGAGAACCATGACGGCTGTTGCCGCCTGCTACTGAGCAATGGTGCGAATCCCTCGCTGGCCACCGAAGACGGCTTCACGCCCCTAGCCGTGGCCATGCAGCAGGGGCACGACAAGGTGGTTGCCGTGCTCCTGGAGAGCGATGTGCGTGGCAGGGTGCGTTTGCCCGCTTTGCATATTGCGGCGAAAAAGAACGATGTGAATGCGGCTGAGGTGTTTTTGCAGCACGATGCGAATGCTGATATTGTATCGAAGTCGAAGTCCAACCAGGACATTGCCAGCCTGCTGCTGCAACGCGGTGCCGATGTCAACTTTACGGCCAAGCATAATATAACCCCGCTGCACGTCGCCTGCAAATGGGGCAAGGCCAGTGTTTGTAATCTTCTGCTGTCGCGTCAAGCCCGCATTGAGGCCATAACGCGAGATGGCCTCACACCGCTGCACTGTGCCTCGCGCTCCGGTCACGTCGAGGTCATTCAAATCCTACTCTCGCACCAGGCGCCCATACTGTCGAAAACTAAGAACGGTCTCTCAGCCCTGCACATGTCGGCGCAGGGCGAGCACGATGAGGCGGCGCGTCTTTTGCTGGACCACAAGGCGCCCGTGGATGAGGTCACCGTGGACTATCTGACTGCGCTGCATGTGGCCTCCCACTGTGGCCATGTGCGGGTGGCTAAGCTGCTGCTGGACTATGGGGCTAATCCGAATTCGCGCGCTCTCAACGGCTTTACGCCCTTGCATATTGCCTGCAAGAAGAACCGCATTAAGGTTGCCGAACTGCTCTTAAAACACGGTGCCAATATTAGTGCCACCACGGAGTCCGGCTTAACGCCGTTGCATGTGGCCAGCTTTATGGAACTGATGAAGTTGCAAGTAGCTAAGATTGTCCCCTAACCCATAAAATGTAAAATTATTCTTTCGCCATCTTTCCTTTACAATCTCAGACTGTTTAGCTTCTATTCAAGTATATCCGGTATATCCAGCGACTTTTGCATTTGACTGAGTGTTCACTTGTTCTCTTTACTTTTCTTGTTTTGTTTTTTTTAGGTTGTATGAACATTGTTATTTATTTGCTTCAACACGGCGCCGTTCCTGATAAGCCCACAGTGCGCGGCGAGACTCCGCTTCATTTGGCTGCGCGCGCAAATCAGGTTTGAAAGAGATTTAACTTTAACGAACGAGTATACAAAAATTAATAACTTCTTCTTCTTCTTCTGGCAGACTGATATCATACGGATATTGCTTCGCAATGGGGCTAAAGTTGATGCGATTGCTCGAGAAGGCCAAACGCCGTTGCATGTTGCGTCGCGTCTGGGCAACATTGATATCATAATGCTAATGTTGCAACACGGCGCCGAGGTGGACGCCGCCACAAACGACATGTACACAGCTTTACACATTGCCGTCAAGGAGGGCCAAAGCGAGGTATTGTAATAATCATGTATAATTATTATAAAACAAGTTATTCCCCGATTCAACTAGAGCCGGGTGCACGGATGTAATTGGAATTCGGTAATGCAGCATCTATTTGAATTAGATTCCTATGAAGTGAATCTTTTGTTAACAGAGGAGCTTAACAGCGATATTTTCTTATCGATATTTGATTATGAACAGTGCCAAATTGAGTATAACAGAAAATCTGACTTCTGTTAAAATTAAATGCTGTTTCAGTTGGATTTATAGTGGAACGATCTGCATTGTAATATAACATTACATTATTACAGGTGTGCCAGCTTCTCATCGAGAATGGCGCTCAGCTGGACGCTGTGACCAGTAAGGGCTTTACGCCCCTGCACCTGGCCAGCAAGTATGGCAGGACGAATCTGGTGGAGCTGTTGCTGCAAAAAGGTGCTGCCATTGATTGCCAGGGCAAAAACGGTGTGACACCTTTGCACGTGGCCACGCACTATAATCACCAGCCCGTTGTGCTCAAGCTGCTGGAGAAGGGCGCCTCGACGCATCTAAGCGCTCGCAATGGGCACAATGCTCTGCATATTGCCGCCAAAAAGAACAACCTGGAGATTGCCCAGGAGCTGCTGCAGTACGGTGCAGACGTGGAGGCAACCAGCAAGTCGGGATTTTCGCCACTGCATCTGGCTGCGCAGGAAGGACACCGAGATTTGGTTCAACTGCTGCTGGAGCATGACGCAAATGCCAATATTGCGGCCAAGAACGGTTTGACACCCATGCACCTGGCTGCACAGGAGGGGCACGTGGAAGTCTCTCAGCTGCTGCTTGAGCATGGCGCAAATATTTCAGAGCGAACTAAATCGGGCTATACGCCTCTGCACATTGCTGCGCACTACAATCAAATAAATGAGATCAAGTTTTTGCTTGAGAATGATGCCAACATTGAAATGACTACAAATATTGGCTATACGCCGCTGCACCAGGTTGCACAGCAAGGACACACGATGGTCATCAGTCTTCTTTTGCGCCACAAAGCAAATCCTGATGCACTAACACATGTAAGTAAATTCATTCATTTTCGTGATTTTTGTTACCCATAAAATGGCTTCTTTGATCCCATTAAGTTTATATTTTATCGATGACATCGATATCAAGGATTATATTAGACTCCAGGTTTAGAATAAAAGCTCTTGTCATCAAAATTGTTAATGCAGATCCCACAAGCTGTCTCAAAAATAGTAAAAAAAATATATGAGCTTTCCTGTTTAAAATAAGGAGGAGAGCTTCGGACGGTAGGATGCAGATCTTAGGGACGTCTGCAGCTATAAACTGCAAAAGATGTGGGGCTAATAGTGCATTTACACTGGCGCCGCTAAAAAAGCCTTAGTGGTTAGCGGCGAAAGTCATTTACATTGGCAAAAAGTCTTTAGAAACAGCTGTTTTTTGTTTACTTTAGTTGTGATTGCTGAAGAAGAAGAAATTTAAAACATGGATCAAAATTTAAATTTATTGATGCTGGCCACGCAAATTGGTGATAGCATTATAAATACTGGAAATAATTGCGTTCAGATTTTAAGCAATTTTATTGATTGCGAAATTGAAGAAACGGCAGCAGCAACGGCTGCGCTAAATATGTTGTCGCAGTTCGACTGTATTAGCACGCGAAGTGTCTGGATGCTCGAGCGCAATGGTTGTTATTGGGAGATGGATGTGCCAAAATTAAGTGAGGATTTGTTCAAGGAGAGCTCTAGGATGGAAAGAAGCCTCTTTCAAAAGTTAGTCGATGCCTTGCCTCAAATGAAAAAGAAGTCTCAAATTTAAGAGCGTGCATCCTACTAGAAAAGCAGGTTGCCGTAGCTTACTACAGCCTGGGCTCAGCCGCCGAGTACAGAATAGTTGCCAGGTTGTCAGAAGGAGTTCTGCAAACTTGTTTAGCAAAAAATGGCATTTGAGCATCTGGGGCCAAATTTGTTGCGCTTTCTCTTTTGTCCGACATAAACTTAAAATTGCAATAATAATAAAATATTTAGTATTTTAAATAATTTTGAACTTGCACATTTGTTTTGATTTTGAATCAGCTGATTCCTGTTGCCGCCATCAGTAATTTGACCAAAAGTATCGATTCATCGGTAAAAAAAAGGCCTTTATTTGAGCCGGTAGAATAGTGGCGCTCTAGCGGCGCCAGAAAAAGTCGCTAAATTCAAATTAAACGGACACATTTTGTATGGTAAAGGCTAAAAATATCGAAGACCTTAAGGCGAAATGCTAAAGGCGCTGCTTGCGGCGACAGTGTAAATGCACTATAAGAGATGCAAAACTTTGGTGGTGACCCATGTTTGGCAGATGTTTCGATTCGACAGTCAAAACGTTCTGATAATGACAAACTCTTCGCTGGGTGGGAATGTCATTACGACGCAGACGGGATTGAGAGACCACTCGCGAAATAATTTGACTCCGTTTTGATCTTGCTAAATCTGCTTGAGTTCCGCTATTACGTCCCTGACTGACCCTGGCTCAGGATCTTCGACTGGGCTCTTTGGACGATTGGTTTTAGAACAGAATTGTAGAGCAGGACCTTGTAGTCCTCATGCGTTGAGAAACCAATAAATTCGTTTGGTTTTGTTCTTCTTTTGTCTAGGTGTACTACCCAACTCTATCGAGCGCTTGAGAAACATCCAGAAATATTGACCTGCTCAATAGTTTCGTCTCCTCTTTTACGAAAGTTAGGAAATTAAGGAGATTCAGAGATTGATTAATCCGAGCCTGCAAACATTTTTTGAAGAGCTTTGACAAACACGATAATAGGGAACAAGGGAACTGTGTGATCTTTTTACAGCTTTGGTATCGTTACAATAATTGCATTGAATAGCTGAGCAATGTAGGATTGTGACTTTCGTCGTATGCGCCGCTTTTCAATTTTAAAGTCCCCAATACCCGGATTGTATACTGGTATCAGAGTATTCCGCAGTCGGTTACGTCCGACTTTTTATATCGCATACTTGGGCAGCGCTAAACGCGTACAACATTCGATAGTATCTATTTTTAAACACTGTTTTAGTTTATATACAAACACATGCACACAAATAAAAATGCTGCCCAATTTGTTCAAACGCTATATTCAAATGAGTATTTAAGAACTCTGATATAATGTCTTGCCAGGGTTGGCGATCATTCTCTCTCATTTCTCTCTCTTCTCGTCATCTACATGTAGTATAATAAAATACTCTCAGATAGCGAGTGCTTGACTCATGTGTGCTTTTATTTCGAGTATGTGAAGTAGCTGCGTTGTGGCAAGTGAAACTAAATTTGGGCGCTGTTCGAAAATCTTAACAGTTTTGTGTAATTTTCAAGTCTAATACCAATTTTGCTTTTCAATTTTTTTCTTCGCATGTTAGTAGTTTATTTTTTTTGAAAAAGGAATTATCTTAAGATAATCAATAATTTGAACTTTACTAACAAATCTATGATGCACGAGTTTGAGTTAAATATACCTATTTTCAATGATATCATCAAAAGAAAAGTTTACGAGTAAATATTTTTGATCGTGAAAGTAACATAAATTGAAAAGTTGTGTACATGTTTTTTTTTCAGAATGGTCAAACAGCTTTAAATATAGCGCAGAATCTAGGATATGTGACAGCAGTGGAAACTCTTAAGGTCGTATCGCAAACATCCGTAATTAATACAACCACCGGTGTGCTAGAGGAGAAGTACAAAAATGGAGCTCCCGAACTTATGCACGAAAAATTGCTCTCCGATTCGGAGGACGAAGGTGGCGACGAACTTTTAGATCACAATCAGTACAAATATATGGCGACCGAAAATTTAAAAACAACCAATGACAATGATAACCAGAATTTCGACACCACCAATCCAGTACACGATCAGCCTGATGCTTTAGGTGGCAGTCGTAGTACTCACGAAAGAGGTAAAGAGAGATTGCGTCATATTTAGTTATCACCATGTATGATAATGTTAATCTTGGAATTTTAGAAATAACCAGGACAACAGAAACACACTTGAATGCATCTCCAATGGAGCGGTTGGCCGATAATGTGGTCATTATGCGACCACCAGTTCATCTGGGGTAGTTTTTATTAATTTCTTCAATTTAAACCACATTAAACTAAGTTTTTGTATTGCAGATTTCTTGTTTCGTTTTTGGAGGACGCGCGCGGCGGCTCAATGCGAGGTTGTCGACACAATGGAGTTCGCATTATTGTCCCACCCAAGGCATGTGCCGAGCCCACATGTATTACTTGTCGCTATGTTAACACGTATAGTAAGTATATAGAATATATGTATGTTTTCTTTTGGAATTTTGGTTGCACGAGCATATGGATCAGCTCCTTCATAAACAGATCGCTCACACCGGGACTGGAACGTTCGGCCAGCTCAAAGACAGACCTCAGATCACCAATATCACTGCCCACGCCAATGCCATGCATGCCCTGCAAATTCTTGCTGCTGTTGTTGTACTTGCGCTGTATATCGCTCAGCACCGGGAAGAGCAAGTTGTTCAGGCAAGCGCTGTTCGTGCTGTGATGGTGATGCAACATTCGCTGGCGGGGATCGTTGGCCAGCTGCTTGCTATGATTGGAGGAATCGTTGTGTTGTTGCTGTTGCTGCTGTTGTTGGAATGATTCACGATTGTTGCTGCGACGTTGCTGCTGTTGCTGCTGTTGTTGTTGCTGCTGCTGATGTTGCTCCATGTTCAGCGGCAATCCCAACGAGGCACGTCGCTCCTCCACCTGCTCCAGCGTGGCAACGGAGCGCGATTGACGCAACTCTGGCTTGGAGTTGGCACGCTTCTGCTGCTGCAGCAGCTCAGTGCCAGATGTGGAGCTGCTCCCTTGCAATTGCTTCACTGCGCCACCAGCACCTCCTGCTCCTGGTCCTGCTCCTGCTGTTGGTGTTGCATTCAGCATTGTTGTTGTTGTCGCCTTGCTGCTCAAGTTATTGTTGTTGCTATTGTTGTTGTTGTTATTGTTGGGTGTGGGGGAGTCGCTGCCAAGTGGCGACGCTGCTGCTCCTGCTCCAGCTCCTGCTCCAATACTGTTGCTCGTGGATGCGGTGCTGGTAACATTGCCCGCTGGTGAATGCGTGGTGGCCATTAGTTTCTGCATGGTCAGCTCGTGCTCCTGCAACTGGAAGCTATTCACAATCATTGAAAAGTTGCACTTAAAGATTGCACTTGACAAGTTCTTGATATATTTTATTACTTTAGCGTTCAGTTAAATAACCCGAATCTCAAGAGCATGCCTACTGATTTTCTGTACCATCTCAATATTAATGTGGCAAACACCGAGGACACTAAGGATATACAAGAACAGTTTGAAGATGTTTGGGTATGCCATTCTTTACTATAGTCAGAGAGAGAATCTTGCCTCTCAATCTATCCTTAAACAAGTCGTATGCATGGGTGGCACAGGTCGCAGGATGCAGGAACTGGCTAAATATATGCGTCCATTGTTGGACATTAAAGATGAAGGCGAACCGATTGATTTATCTGCGGCTGGAAATCGTTATGCGTTGTACAAGGTGGGACCTGTACTGAGTGTCAACCATGGTGTGGGTTCCTCATCCTGCTCCGTTGTCCTGCACGAGGTGCTGAAGCTACTTAAGTATGCCAAGTGCAAGGATCCCATAATCCCATAATCCCATAATAATGGTGGATTGGGTGTTAAGCCCGGCACTGTTGTTGTCACCAAGGATGCCTATAACGGTTACTTGAGAATCGAACATGAGATCGTAAGTGTTTCAAGTTCGCTACACTTGGAAATATAAACCATAAAATCAAGTCCAAGTGTTTTTACCAAATCTTTCTAAGGAACTCATTTATTGACTTCGTTTTTTTTTTTTTTTTTTTTTTTTGCCTTAGCCCATTCTGGGAAACCATGTAGTGCGTCCGGCTAGTTTTCCCGAATAACTCATTGAGGAGATTATATCATATGGCATTCAAGCGGACGATGGTTTTGAAACCATCAAAGCAAATACAATGTCCACCGATTGTTTCTATGAAGGCAAGTATGATGTGAAAAATCAAATTCAAGGTTTCCTAAAATGTGCATACGTGCTCATGCATGAATTATCGTCTATTTATTCTCATTACAACTTCATGACGCATTTATTCACAGAACATAAAATGCAAATACAAACAACAAAAAAAGTTGCACTTAAATGATTTTGATTATGATTTCATTAATTAACAAGTAAGAAGGCTCTAGTCGAGATTTCCCGACAAGGAGATACCCCGAACCCTATACTTAACGCGTACAGTCATTGTCTGTATGCATCTGTGACCTAAACTTAAATCTTCGATATCTCTGGTTGTTTCTCAACCGATTTCGATGAAATTTTCAGAAAAGTTCTATCGTTACCCATTATTTCAACCCCCATTTTTACATTTTCCAAATTCGAGAAATTTTTGTAATTGATTCCTGCCTAAGACTTAGATGAGCTAATGTGCAAAATCTAAAGTCTCTAGCTCTTATAGTCTCTGAGATCTACGCGTTCATACATACGGACAGACGGACGGACAGACGGACATGGCTATATCGACTCGGCTGTTGATGCTGATCAAGAATATATATACTTTATAGGGTCGGAGATGCTTCCTTCTGTCTGTTACATACTTTTGCACTAAACCATTATACCCCTTTTACCCATTTCATGGGTTCGGGGTATAAAAACAGGTCAAGGACGCATTGATGGCGCTGTGTGCGAATATACAGATGAGGATAAGATGAAATTCATTCAGAAGTGTTATGAGAAGGGTATACGAAATATTGAAATGGAGGCAACAATGCTTGCCTCATTGACCCTTATGGCTGGTGTAAGGGCTGGGGATATTTGTGTAACCCTCGTTGATCGTTTGAAAGGTGATCACGTAAGTCTTAGCCTATCCTGGATCTTATTTTACTACCTCTAATTGTTTATTTTTGTTTGATAGGTTACAATCACAATGGATCAGAAACATGAGTTCGAGGAACGTCCATTTTTGGTTGTGGGACGTTTTATCAAAAAACTGCTTAAAAAGTAGAATATAAATCCAAAATCAACATTACATCAGCATTTATTTAAAAATAAATCAAACTATATCTTCTTGCATTTTATATTTCTTGTATTATAAGTTTTTTATTGTTTCCAGATTTGTTGTTCTTGTTGCTCATTGTCAGTGGCAGACGCAACTCTGGCTTAGATGTTGTCATTCCTTGTGGCATCATCAGTGGCATCTGTTGCTGTTTGTGACCTGGATTGGGATTCTTATTGCCGCCTGCCTTTAACTTTCCAAGAGCTTCAGCAGCGCTAACTATTTTACTTTTAACCACACGATTCGGTTTGACCAACTCGGCCAGATCGTATTCCTTCTGGGGCTTTTCCACCTTTGGTTGTTCCTTCTTCTCTATTTTTGGCTTCTTCGGTTCCTCTATCTCCTCAATGATCAGGCGTGTGGCATGCGATGGAGCCACTTCTCCCAACTGTTTACGCAACTCATCCAACATCTTGAGAGCACTCGTATTGCTTGACTCCAGTTCCAGGACGCGTTTATACAAATCATAAGACTGGAAAGAAACCTTATCGAAGAAGAAAATATAGTGGATCTAACTACAAACCTCACGACGTCTTCCATAGCCATAGTTGGCATCCGCCAAGCGTAGAAGTGCCTTCACATTATCCGGTTCAAGACGCAAACAAGCCTCGCAATCCTCCATGGCAGCAACATATTTAAACAGTTTCAAGTCTAAGTGTTGTAAAGAGTTATTAAAGTGGAATTCACCTTTATTATGTTATAACAACTAAGAAGGCTCTAGTCGAGATTTCCCGACTAGGAGATACCATCTGTGACCTAAACTTCAATCTTCGATATCTCTGGTGTTTCTTAACCGATTTCGGTGAAATTTTACAGATTTTCATTTTTTTGTATCAAGTTTTTAAAACGTGTTTCAGATTTTCGATATTTTTATGTTATCGATCACATGTGCATATCGGAAACGGAAATAGTTATCGAAAATCGGAAACAAACTTGTACTGCCTAGGACTTAGATGAGCTTATGTGCAAAATCTGAAGTCTCTAGCTCTTATAGTCTCGGAGATCTACGCGTTCGTACATACGGACAGACGGACATGGCTATATCGACTCGGCTTTTGATGCTGATCAAGAATATATATACTTTATAGGGTCGGAGATGCTTCCTTATCCCTGTTACATACTTTTGCACAAAACCATTATACCCTTTTTACCCATTTCATGGGTTCAGGGTATAAAAATAAAACTCACTTGCTACGGCACGATTATTGTAGGCTTTTGCTGCCTGCTGCGGATCATAGATTATAGTGAGTGTATATTCCTTGATGGCCTGTTCATACTCCTCGGTTTTATAATACTCATTGCCACGCAAACGAAACCTAGAGAGAATATCAATCGAAGAATATTTTCTATATCTCAGTTGGGTTTACCTCTCGGCAAATTGCTCGCGTTCCAGTTGACTTAGTTTCTTAAGCATTCCTTCCAAACGTTTCTCTTCTTCGGATTGTGTGCAGATCTTGATTTGTTCGTCATTTTTTGTTTTTGTTGCTGCTTCGAACTTGTTGACCTTTACTTGAGACTGCTCCTTGGTGCGTTCCTCCTCCAGATCCATGCGCAGTATTTCTTCGTCTGGATCATATTTATCCCATTTGTTGTAATCCGTGGACTTTATGCGATATTTCGTTTTTTCCATTTTCACATTTGTAATTGGGTTTGTGCTGGGAGCAGGTTCAGTTTTTGTTGCTTTTGGGGTTTCCTCCTCTTTGTCTATTTATATTTTGGCTGGTTTTCGTATGGGCGGCAAATCTGTTGCGTCCTCTGGAAGCACACTTAGAACGTTGTCCTAATACTTAATGTGATGTGTCCAGTCCTGTACAAATGATATGATCAAAATCTGATTAAAAGTTAGTTTAAAGACTTACATAGATCGGCTTTAACTCTTCCTTGTCCAATATATCGCTTTTGCATATTTGCTCCTCGTAGCGAAACATTCGGCTTTCCGGTTTTAGCTTCTCCAATTTCTCCTCGGCACAGCGTGCTAGATCCGGATAGTAACCTTCTTCGCCGGAGCGCAAAATACTCACAATTTTCTCCATTTCACGGCCATTTTCACATTTCTCCACGTAAGCAAAGTCCAAATGGCCTAAAGGTATTTGATATTTCTCCAGTAACGTTTTCTTTTCCATAGCTAATATTTATAAAAGCACAAAGTAAAACTAGTTTTAGAATGGTTTTGATTAACGTGTCTCAGCTTTTATTGATTTAACAACACTTAGGGAAAAACGTAGTACAGATAACCATATTCATGGCAACTTTAACTATTTTCGGGTATAATTTCGTCTTAAACATGAATATGGTAAACTTCATCTTAAACATGAATATGGTAAACTTGACTAGTGAAAATGTTAAATCAAGAATTACTATGAAATAGTAAAATTAACATTTTTCATAGTTAAATTAAGGTGTTGGATATGTAAATATTGATGCACAAAAATATAATATTCGAATATTGTTCATAATAAATTTTAATATGGAATTTTTCATTTTAGCATCTCGGACACCTGAAAATCAAGTATGACAACTCTTGATTTTAATACACTCGCATGCGGCTTCTAGAATTGTAAGAAATATAATTTAAATTATTAAAAATGCTAGAAAGATGAAAATTAGTTTATATCAAAACTCACCGAATACGAAATATGATGCCCTGCGATGGGATTTGAGCCTGGATCTCCCGTTTACATAGCGGATGTCTTCGGCATTGCGCTGTTGCCGAACACATTTCGTATGCAGTTAATTTTGACTTAAAACGGAAAAGCTTTGGTGTGGGAACAAAATGCCTGCTCTTTGACTTGAATGCGGAACATAGTAAATCTCAATATGAAGAGTTTTAGAAATAAATATAGTTTATTAAAACGGACATTTAATTTTAAATTTTAATATTTGACAATGCGCGCATGGTTGGACTAAATATGGCTCAACGTTAAAATGAACATGCATTGTCATTTTGAAGTTTACGCATTTTGTTTTAAGGTGCAGGCACTTACAAGTAAATACGTTTCATGTTCATTTTGCTGTTTAACTATGTTTTTAGTTGAATCAACATTGTATATACTGATTTTTACTACGTTTCATAGTTAAAACCCGCATAGTAAAATTTTCTATTTTCGTAGTGGATTCTCGTGGCGTTTTTTTTTCTGGGTGAAGGCTTTTTTTCTTGTGTGTCAGCTGCTTGACAACAGCTAACACATAAAAAACTTTTTGTAAAAATACTGAAATGAAATTTGTTTAGATTTAATTCCCAAGACATACTTTTTATGAATTATAAAAATAAATCCAATTTTAAAATTTTGCTTTTGAGCTTGAATTTAAACAAAATACCGCATACAGCTTGTGTCATTAAAAGGCACCAAAAGAAATACTCATTTAAACGCATTTTACAGCACTGCAGCTCGGTAGAACCTGTAATTGAGTTCTTTTTATACTTTGATACCGAAGGTCTCATAGTATATTGGTTTTGTGCAATGTCCGTCATGGTGTCTGTCTGTCCGTCTGTCCGTCCGTATGAACGCAACTTTTTTCGACACCCGTAAAGCTAGAGACTTGAAACTTTGCAATTATGTTTATCCATAGAAGGTACAGATAAAGTGTCAAGATTGGGTTGCCACGCCTACTAGGAGGCTGGGAAATCGATAAATTCGATAACTGAAAACCGATAAAACCAAATATTTCTCACATTCTTACAGCTAGAGTTACCAAATTTTGCACGCAGATAGCTAGTCATGTCCCTGAAAAAACTGCATCAAAATTTTGGATGCCACGCCCACTCCTTCCGCCCCCCATCATCCCTGCTCCTTGAAATTGGAAACGCCTATAGTTTTTACATTTTTAGGGCAAGAACCACCAAATTTTGTGTCAAGATACATATTGAAGTTCCCCAAAATAATGAATCAAAATTTTGGATGCCCCGCCCCCTGATTCCGAACCCATCCCCCCCTTCTCTATGAAATTGGAAACGCCTATAGTTTTCTCAAATTTTTTGGGCTAGAGCCACCAAATTTTGTGTCAAGATAGATATTGACGTTCCCCAAAAAATGGATCAAAATTTTGGATGCAACGCCCCCTGATTCCGCCCCATCCCCCTCCCCCCGGGAAATGGGAAACCCTTTTTTTTTTTTTTTTTTTTTGGAAAAACAAAAAAAATTTTTTTTAAAAAAAAAAAAAAAAAACCAAAAAAAAACTCCCTGATTCCCCCATCCCCCTTCTCCGTGAAATTGGAAACGCCTATAGTTTTCACATTTTTTGGGCTAGAGCCACCAAATTTTGTGTCAAGATAGGTACTGACGTTCCCCATCAAAACTTGGATGCCACGCCCCCTAATTCCGCCCACATCCCTCTTTCTCCATGAAATTGGAAACGCCTATAGCTTTCACATTTTTTGGGCTAGAGCCACCAAATTTTGTGTCAAGATACATATTGAAGTTCCCCAAAATAATGAATCAAAATTTTGGATGCCCCGCCCCCTGATTCCGAACCCATCCCCCCTTCTCCATGAAATTGGAAACGCCTATAGTTTTCACATTTTTTGGGCTAGAGCCACCAAATTTTGTGTCAAGATAGGTACTGACGTTCCCCAATGCATCAAAATTTTGGATGCCACGCCCCTGATTCCGCCCCCATCCTTCCTTCTCCATGAAATTGGAAACGCCTATAGCTTTCACATTTTTTGGGCTAGAGCCACCAAATTTTGTGTCAAGATACATATTGAAGCTCCCCAAAATAATGAATCAAAATTTTGGATGTCGCGCCCCCTGATTCCGAACCCATCCCCCCCTTCTCCATGAAATTGGAAACGCCTATAGTTTTCACATTTTTTGGGCAAGAGCCATCAAATTTTGTGTCAAGATAGATATTGACGTTCCCCAAAAAATGCATCAAAATTTTGGATGCAACGCCCCCTGATTCCGCCCCCATCCCCCCTTCTCCGTGAAATTGGAAACGCCTATAGCTTTCACATTTTTGTGAAGATAGATATTGACGTTCCCCATAACAATGCATCAAAATTTTGGATGCCACGCCCACACCTTCCGCACCCCACCCCCCGCCGATGTTAAAACGGTTATGCGTGTATCTTCCACATTTTTTGAACTAGAGTCACCAAATTTGGTAGGAAGATATATGGTGACATCTACAAAAGATCTGCATGAAAAATTTGGATGCCACGCCCACCTGTGCCGCCCACTATTTAAAATCGGAAATTTCGATATCTCTTATAGTTTTTAAGCTAGAGCCCGTAAATGGGGTAGAAAGATAGAATGCAGCATCTACCAAAGATGTGCATCAAAATTTTGAATGCCACGCCCACCCAAGCCACCCGCCTTATAAAATTGGAATCGGCTATATCTTTAACAGTTTTTGAGCTAGAGCCACCAAACTTCTCTGCCGCCCAACTTTTACATTTTGATGTTAAGTTATCTTCCACAGCTTTTGAGCTAAAGTCACCAAATTTGGTAACATGATAGCTGGCGATGTTTACCACATGGGCCACTCCCTTCGCCCCTGCATTCTCCCTTATCAACCGTTCTTTTACTGGTATCAAAGTATTCCGCAGTCGGTTGCGTCCGACTGACACGTTTTTACTTGTTTTAAATATATTTTTTTTATATAATTTTAAAAAATGTAAAAAATAAACTTTAGTAAGCAAAAAATTTGCTTTCGGCCAACGTGGGGCTCGAACCCACGACCTTGAGATTAAGAGTCTCATGCTCTACCGACTGAGCTAGCCGGGCACTTGCTTGCGTTGTGACAGATTGGTAATAAGTACGGCACCTTATACCATTAAGCAAGTACACGTAGAGGAGTCAAACGCAAAAAATCCAATAGCCTAATTGGTCCAATTTGCGGAGGAACCACCCTCATTCGGCTGCTGAAAGCATCGAGCCGAACGCAAATTTTGACTCGATACAGACGGACTGCCAGCAATTTGCTGTGTATGCGTCTGTATGTCAGCGACGTGATCGCCGTTAGGTGTATATATGTGTGTATGTATGTTTTTGTATGCTGTTTGCTCTGAGCTGCTGTATAATGTGGAAGGGGGATAGCAGCAGCAGAGTGCGAACAACAACAACACATGGCATTTTTCTGTATTTGGTGGCTCCGAGATCAAATGAAGCAAAAATCATTTGGGCGAATGTATACCTAAATACATATATATATGTGTGTGTGTATGTGCGCATGCATATTTTTTCAGTTTTTGGTGGCTCTCAAGTGATTTGGGATTTTGTTACTTTTCTAGCAACGCATATCAATGTGTGTGTGCATGTGTATGTTCATATGCAGCACATTTGAATGTATGCGTAGCAATTGCCTTGGCTATTCTTGACCTGTCTCAATTTTTATGATTTTTTAGCAATTTTATTAAAAGTAACGATAGCTATAAAAATAATGTTATTAAATGATAATTTTTTATTTATTTTTAAAATGCATCTTAATCATTAAGATGCATTGTCAATAGTTCATAATATGACTAATAATAATTTATATATTTTAATATATATATGTATATAATTATATATTATATATTTATGCGTTCTCGTGACCCTAAAACATCATAACTAAATCTATATTAAATGCCGACAGCCAATATTTAAAATTAAAATTTGGCGCGCATTTGAATCTGCCTACAAAACACAGGCAATTTCTGTTTTTCCACTTTCTGGTCATACATACTCTTTCGAGATATTAACTATATGACACGGGCAAACAACTTTGCCACACAACTACCATGCAGTTGCTCATTTACATATAAAATATGCACAAATCTTCCGAAAGAGTATTCAGAACTGTATTTCTGTTGAGATTGCTGGAACTTGTGTGCGTTTATTGAGTAGAGAAAAGGTTTTTTGTTGGCACGCGGTTGACGCGAGCCTGAGTTTTTCTTCCAGTTGCCGACACATGAACCATTTATACTCTTTCGGAATATGTGTGCATATTTTATATGTAAATGAGCAACTGCATGGTAGTTGTGTGGCAAAGTTGTTTGCCCGTGTCATATAGTTAATATCTCGAAAGAGTATGTATGACCAGAAAGTGGAAAAACAGAAATTGCCTGTGTTTTGTAGGCAGATTCAAATGCGCGCCAAATTTTAATTTTAAATATTGGCTGTCGGCATTTAATATAGATTTAGTTATGATGTTTTAGGGTCACGAGAACGCATAAATATATAATAGATAATTATATACATATACATATATATTAAAATATATAAATTATTATTAGTCATATTATGAACTATGGACAATGCATCTTAATGATTAAGATGCATTTTAAAAATAAATAAAAAAATATATCTTAATGACATTATTTTTATAGCTATCGTTACTTTTAATAAAATTGCTAAAAAATCATAAAAATTGAGACAGGTCAAGAATAGCCAAGGCAATTGCTACGCATACATTCAAATGTGCTGCATATGAACATACACATGCACACACACATTGATATGCGTTGCTAGAAAAGTAACAAAATCCCAAATCACTTGAGAGCCACCAAAAACTGAAAAAATATGCATGCGCACATACACACACACATATATATGTGTATTTAGGTATACATTCGCCCTAATGATTTTTGCTTGTTGAGCTCGGAGCCACCAAATACAGAAAAAATGCACATGTGTTGTTGTTGTTCGCATTCTGCTGCTGCTATCCCCCTTCCACAATATTCAGCAGCTCAGAGCAAACAGCATACAGAAACATACATACACACATATATACACCTAACGGCGATCTTGTCGCTGACATACAGACGTATACACAGCAAATTGCTGGCACTCCGACTGTACCGAGTCTAGCGCCGGCGCATGAATGACTTGCACTTTTTTAGCTACGCAAATGGTCTGCAAAATTTGCGTTCGGCTCACTGCTTTCAGCAGCCGAATGATGGTGGTGCCTCCACAACGCATTTGTGACGTCATTCTATTGCTTGCTCGCTGTAAGCAACTCAAAGGATTTGTTCTGGAGCTGAGTCGCGTGTATGTATGCGTTCGTATGTGAGCGAGCGGGCATTCACACGCACACATGACATGTATGTGTTTGTGCATTCTTGGCCGCTCTTCAATGATGAGAGAGCGAGAAAGCAGCATTTGCAGATGCTTTTGTTTCAGCTCCTGTTCGTTTGCAGCAGACCGGCTAGTGTTTTTAGGGTAGAGAGCGCTCCATCGGAATGCAAGTAACGTTAAAAAATACATTTGAGTATACATGCACTTGCACTGGCTTCATTTTTTGGTGGGCTAGCTTTGCCGAGATTTTTGTGATTTTGTTTCGTTTGCTCAGCCCAGCATATACATGTGTGTGTGTGTGTGTACATGTATGCAAAGGCAGCACATTTTTTTGTATGCGTCGCAATTGTCTTGTTAGTTTTGACCTGCCTCAACTTTTAGAATTATTAGCAATTTTATAACAAGTTGAGGATACGAATAAAATTTATGTTATTATATTTATATGTTTATTAATTATTTTATTAATTATTATAATACATTTAAATCGTTAAGAGGTACATAATTGATCATTTGTCTAATAATTATTTATATTTTATTTATTTAATTATGTATTTTCGACCCTTGAAAGTAAATACATATTTGATGTCGATTGCCAATGATAAAATCAGAATTGGCGCGCATTTGTATCTGCCTGCAAAAACCTAAAAAAGACAAGGCAATTTCTGTTTTTCACTCTCTGTTCATACATACTCTTTCGAGTTTTTAACTTATGACACTAGCAAACAATTTTGCAACACAGCTACTTTACAGTTGAGCATTTATATACAAAAGATGCACATACATTTCGAAAGAGTATTCAGAACTGTGCTTCTGTTGTGATCTAATAATTATTTATATATTAATAATTATTTTTACATACAAAAGATTGAGAAAGAGTATAAATGGTTCATTATGTCGGCAGGTGGAAGAAAAACCTTGGCTCGCGACAACCGCATGCCAATAAAAAACCCAAGTAAACGCACACATATACATGTGTGTGAGTGTACGTGTATGCATAGGCAGCACATTTATTTGTATGCGTCCCATCTGTTTTGCATTTATTGACCTGCCTCAACAATTATAATTTTAGCAGTTCATAAAAAATAATATATAATTCATGGTAATCATTGCATATTTTTAAAATAATATTTATTTCCCTCATCAAAATGTAAATAAACTTCTTATCAAAACTATAGCTTAAGTTAATATATGGAACATATTGGAAGTGGAACGTTAGTGTTAAAGATTTAATCAATTTAAATAAAAAGTGTTTGCTTTTCCACAAAACATATATTGCGAACACATATATAATATATAGAAGTTAAGTGCAACAAAATTAAAATGATTTAAATTCAATTGAAATTAGTCGATGTGTGTAATTAAAACAAAGACAGGTATTTAAATGATAGAAAGACTTAAGATTAATCACTCGTTTCAACCTTTTCGCGCACTGTATAAACCTCTCCACAGCGCTCTGCAATTTCGAAGACGTCTTCGTCACTGGAATCGGAACTGGATGTCTCTAAATCCAAAGATTTAGCATTCGACCGCAAAAGAACTGCCAACTTTTCCGGCGGACGATAATAAACCGGATAACGACTGTCAAAACTGCGATGACCCATATAATATTTGAGAAACTTAAGCGCACGGCGCGGCCCAAGGATGGGATTCAGTGCCTCCTCGGTCAGTGTGAAGTTGCCACCAGTTGAACTGGAACTCAGGCTCTGAGATTGATCTTTTCCTGGTGCATAGAGTTAAATGCCCTTTTCCGTTATTGGAGTATCAGTATCTGACAGCTCTTCCGGAGCTGGTGCGGTTGTACGAGAAGCGGAAGCTGGAGCCACCTCGCCGCCCGCAGTTTTTTCACTGGATTTGTTCTTTGCTTTAGCTTCATTCTTGGCCGGCTGCTTTTTAACGCTTCTAGGTGGATTGCGTTTGGCAAAGGTTTCCTTTGTTGTTACCTTGGATTTGGCAGGGGATACCTTCATCTCCGGTGGAGCTTTGTCCGTTTTTTTCTTGCTCTGCAATTTGGTGGTCGCTTTTAGAATGGATTTGGCTGGCAAAGTGTCAGATGTTTCCACTTTGGAAAACAAAGGCGTGCGATACATTTCGATGGAGGTCAGGGGGCTGCGGCTGCTGCTGCACTTGCTTGAAATGGAAGACTCAGTTTCACTGCCGCTGGATGTGCAATTGTGTTCAGTGTGCGGCGACGAGATCTCGAGCAGCGTCTTGTCACCATAGGCGCTATTATGCCGGCGCATCCAGCCACCCACATGCTGTTCAATCTTTTGTTCGTCGAAGGTATTGAGAATGCGATCCAATCCAGCTGCCTTCCACTTGCGCACATGCTCCTCCACAATGGACAACGTTTGGTTTACGATGTCTTTGTAATCGCCGCTGCAGAGCATTAGCGTTAGCTCCGATTTGCTCATACATGCCGATACATTGCTAATCTCTTCCTCCACATCCACCTCCTCTTCGGCCTCGTCACAATCGAGAAAACTTTCTTCGTCCGCGTCTATATAAAGCTGATCAATGGATTCCAGTTCGATTTCTTCGCCATCGCCATTTTCTTCGCAACGCTGCGCCAAGAATTGAAAAAGCAACGTCAAGTGCAAGATCGAATAACAGGTCTTTGTCTTTGATTTGGCTTACCTTGAAAAACTTGGACCAAGCTTTGGAACGCTCGTAGGCCAGTGCTTCCAATTTCTCCTCATCGACTAATAAGTCCGACATTATTGTACTGAATTTAACAACTTTTAAGCGGCCAGTTTCATTAATTTTACAGTTTGTTTGCAATGTCGCTTCTATTTCGAAGAAGTGCTGCCAGATCAGCAGCAATTCGTTTTCTGGTCACACCGCACCATGAATCTAAAAAACTAGATTGCGCATTGCGCATGAATCTAAAAAACCAGATTGAGCATTGCGCATGTCCGTTAGTTTTTCTCAAGTAAACAGCTGATTTTGTGACGTCGCAGTAGACTACAACATTTTTGTGCTGTATGCAATTTGCTTGGATATATATGTGCAAGTTAGCTCCACAATATTTTCAAAACAAATAACCACCAAGCTTTGCTCATTGCAAAGGGACTTCACGGGGAACATACCCAACGTGTTGACTGTGTTGGCAGGGTCAAATAACAATTTTCTGCGCATGAATTTAAGAAAACCAGATTGCGCATTCACTGTGTCAAAAAAAATTCTACTGCGCATCTACGTCACAGTAGACTGCAGCTGTGGCGCGCAGTTTGAATTTAATGCAATTTGTGTGTTAAAGGCAGTCTTTTTTAACAAAACATTCTTGACTGAAAAAATGGTTTTTTGACCCTGCCAACACAGTCAACGCTTTGGGTATGTTCCATGTGAACTCCCTTTGCAGTGAGGAAAGTTTGGTGGTTGTTTGTTTTAAAGATATTGTGGAGCTAACTTGCCCATATATATCCAAGCAAATTGCATACAGCACAAAAATGTTTTAGTCTACCGTGACGTCACAGCTGTTTGCTTGAGCAAAACTAACGGACCAGAGCAATGCGCAATCTGGTTTCTTTCATTCATGGGTTAGTATAGTATTTACGTGCATTTTGGCACAATTATACCGCATTTACACGGTGCAGCTAGTTGCGTACATGTTTTCGATAAGGACTTCGATAGATGGTGCAGTTGACGAACATTATAAAGATTTGTATGCAGCAGGGTTACGTAAAAAGCAATTAAAAGTTGAGTTAAGTTAATTATGGAATTTGTTACTTTAAAAATCCATAGCAATTAACAATATAACATATAAAATACCAAAAGCTGCTTGCAACTAGTTGCAACGTGTAAATGCGGCACTACCCACAAAATACAATGCGTTACCAGCGACGTTTTTATTGAAAAAACTTCTTAACAACATCTATAACCACATATTTAAAGTCAGTAACCTAATTTTGTATAAATAATTCGATTAAAAAAAAGTTTTAAATGTTATCGTGTGTATATCGAGCTGTATTTATTTAATCGAATACACGCGAAGCTAAACCATTTATTAGCACAGAATTAAGGTAGGTGAAGGAATGACGTCATAAGGTGGTATAAGAATTGAATTAAGTCCGTGGTGTGAACAGTTTATCAAATAAAAGAAAGATAAAGAAAAAAACAACCAATCAAGTTGTGTGTAGGCGTATGTCGCAAAAATATGTATCAAATATAAGTGTACATCCCAGTGCGTACTGCGTGCAAGTAACTAGAATATACAAACATTATTACATATGTGTATACATACAAATGTATATATTTATTTACATGTCCATTATTTAAAAAGTTTAACTAGCTAGCAGCATATTTATCATAAATACTTGAAATGCAAACATAACCACCCATAATTTAAGTACATAAACTGTGAGAAACTTATGAATAACAAATTCAAAATATTTGTTTATATTTTTTTTGTGATGAGCAAATACTAAAAAAAATTTGTGTGTGTAATTTCCAGATATTATATTGAAGACAATGACACTTGACGAAAAACAGAATGAGATTCACACGAATTGCCAGGAAATTGCTGTTAAGCAAAATCTAGTTCAAACAAATCACAGCATCGATCCAATGGACAATGGGAACATTGATAAAAACATTATTGCAAAGCTTCAAAAACAGGTACAATTAATTAATTTAAAAACAGAAAATTTAACCATAAACCCCAAATTTTTAAAAACGTACGTCATATCTCTAATTGTCAAATGACGGTTGAAATTGAATGTAGAGCAACTTACTTGCCTGATAAACATCAATGATGAGATCACTACACTATGTATGTATGTATGTACACAATTTGGACAATTGTAAATTAGTCTGTAGTGAACATTAAATAAACCATAAACATACACATACACATGTACTGTGTGCTTTTTAAATTTAATTTTTAATCTATTTATTATTACCCTGAATTGCTAAAAAGCCACCATTTATTTAGATCTCAGTAGAAGAGCAAGGAGACTTGATTTGGAACATATTCTCTAGAAAGATTTCGTTTCAAATTATCGATCTCTTTTCGTGTTCGACATACACACATGGAATCAATAACGATAAAATATTGCATTTTAAATTTGTGGAACGTGTTTTTTTTGACACTGAAAACAAACCGACTTCAAACAGTTACCTAATAACATACTACGATACTTTCAGTAGAGTATAAATAAATAAATAAAATGTATTCACATGATTCCTTATTATAGAGCGATGCGACAATATCATTTCTACGAGCAACACGAAGTGGAGATCTTGGTAATGTCCTGGAATTCATAGATAATGGACTAATAACGGATATTAACACTTGCAATGCGGTAAGGAATATTTCATTTCCATTTTTTATTTTGCAATTAAATTGGTAATTTAAATTGTTTTACGAAATGTATTTATTAAAACAAAAATTGAATCATGTTAGTCATTTAATTGTGTTTCACAAATTGTTTTTGTGGTGATTGCTAGCTTACTCGATACGCTGTTTCTATGCAAATTAAGCCCTCAGTTTAAGAGGTATTTTTGTCATAAATAAAAACATCTCATATGAACTAGGTCTGAAAAAAGATAGTGAAGGTAGAGATTGTGTGCAATGTCCCTTATGGTGTCCGTCCGTTTGTGTGAACGCAAAAAGTGTGACTAAAATGACTATTTTGTTTGAAATGTGGGTGAAATTGTCAAGTTTTGCACTTTTTAAAAAATTATAAATGTGATTTTTTTCAATCACTATTAGAATTGTTTGAAGTAACTTGAAGTATTTTGCATCAAAAAATTGTTTTTAAGTCCGGGGAAAAACGTTTCAAAAGTAGACTTTTACAAGAATTGAAAACTTTCAATGGGTACTTAATGGGTTAGGAAGGGTATTGTATCATTCAAACGGAAATTAAATGACCTTTCCATTGATACCATACTTTCCATAAAGTAATTTAAAGTAAACACTTTCTTGGCTTACTGTATATTAAACCATAAACCAACCCAATTGGCCAACTATTCTGTAAGATTCTCCTCGCCTTAATTTGAGTTTTGGCTTCCTAACTTTGTTTTTGTATACACGCGCCTGTATTTAATTTGTTTTTAGTTTATTCTTTGATCAAGATCGGATTAAATGCGTTGCATCTGGCGTTCAAGGATGGATTTGTGGACATTTGCAATGAGCTGCTCAAACGTGGAATTAAGGTGGACAGTGCGATGAAAAAAGGCAATACAGCTTTGCATATTGCATCCCTGGCGGGGCAGCAACAAGTGATGAAACCGCTGATCCAATACAATGCGAATGTCAATGTGCAGTCCCTGAACGGCTTCACGCCATTGTACATGGCCGCCCAGGAAAACCATAACGGCTGTTGCCGCCTGCTGCTGAGCAATGGTGCGAATCCCTCGCTGGCCACCGAAGACGGCTTCACGCCCCTGGCCGTGGCCATGCAGCAGGGGCACGACAAGGTGGTTACCGTGCTCCTGGAGAGCGATGTGCGTGGCAGGGTGCGTTTGCCCGCTTTGCATATTGCGGCGAAAAAGAACGATGTGAATGGGGCTGAGGTGCTTTTGCAGCACGATGCGAATGCTGATATTGTATCGAAGTCCGGATTCACGCCATTGCACATTGCCGCACATTATGGCAACCAGGACATTGTCAGCTTGCTGCTGCAACGCGGTGCCGATGTCAACTTTACGGCCAAGCATAATATAACCCCGCTGCACGTCGCCTGCAAATGGGGCAAGACCAGTGTTTGTAATCTTCTGCTGTCGCGTCAAGCCCGCATTGAGGCCATAACGCGAGATGGCCTCACACCGCTGCACTGTGCCTCGCGCACCGGTCACGTCGAGGTCATTCAAATCCTACCCTCGCACCAGGCGCCCATACTGTCGAAAACTAAGAACGGTCTCTCAGCCCTGCACATGTCGGCGCAGGGCGAGCACGATGAGGCGGCGCGTCTATTGCTGGACCACAAGGCGCCCGTGGATGAGGTCACAGTGGACTATCTGACTGCTCTGCATGTGGCCTCCCACTGTGGCCATGTGCGGGTGGCTAAGCTGCTGCTGGACTATGGGGCTAATCGGAATTAACGCGCTCTCAACGGCTTTACGCCCTTGCATATTGCCTGCAAGAAGAACCGCATTAAGCTTGCCGAACTGCTCTTAAAACACGGTGCCAATATTAGTGCCACCACGGAGTCCGGCTTAACGCCGTTGCATGTGGCCAGCTTTATGGGTAAGTGTTTAAAATCGATTGTGTTCACTTTGTACTTTGATTTAACCTGGATTGGATACATTTAGCTCATCAAGTGAAGTTTAATAGCATTTTTTGCATTCTTGAACCTATGATGAAATTTCGCTATTAGGTCATCAAGGGGCATGTTTTCCCCCCCGGGAACTGATGAACTAGCAAGTAGCTAAGATTGTCCCCGAACCCATAAAATGTAAAATTATTCTTTCACCATCTTTCCTTTACAATCTCAGACTGTTTAGCTTCTATTCAAGTATATCCGGTATATCCAGCGACTTTTGCATTTGACTGAGTGTTCACTTGTTCTCTTTACTTTTCTTGTTTTGTTTTTTTTTAGGTTGTATGAACATTGTTATTTATTTGCTTCAACACGGCGCCGTTCCTGATAAGCCCACAGTGCGCGGCGAGACTCCGCTTCATTTGGCTGCGCGCGCAAATCAGGTTTGAAAGAGATTTAACTTTAACGAACGAGTATACAAAAATTAATAACTTCTTCTTCTTCTTCTGGCAGACTGATATCATACGGATATTGCTTCGCAATGGGGCTAAAGTTGATGCGATTGCTCGGAAGGCCAAACGCCGTTGCATGTTGCGTCGCGTCTGGGCAACATTGATATCATAATGCTAATGTTGCAACACGGCGCCGAGGTGGACGCCGCCACAAACGACATGTCACAGTTTACATTGCCGTCAAGGAGGGCCAAAGCGAGGTATTGTAATAATCATGTATAATTATTATAAAACAAGTTATTCCCCGATTCAACTAGAGCCGGGTGCACGGATGTAATTGGAATTGGTATTGCAGCATCTATTTGAATTAGATTCCTATGAAGTGAATCTTTTGTTAACAGAGGAGCTTAACGTATTTTTTATCGATATTTGATTATGAACAGTGCCAAATTGAGTATAACAGAAAATCGGACTTCTGTTAAAATTAAATGCTGTTTCAGTTGGATTTTATAGTGGAACGATCTGCATTGTAATATAACATTACATTATTACAGGTGTGCCAGCTTCTCATCGAGAATGGCGCTCAGCTGGACGCTGTGACCAGTAAGGGCTTTACGCCCGTGCACCTGGCCAGCAAGTATGGCAGGACGAATCTGGTGGAGCTGTTGCTGCAAAAAGGTGCTGCCATTGATTGCCAGGGCAAAAACGGTGTGACACCTTTGCACGTGGCCACGCACTATAATCACCAGCCCGTTGTGCTCAAGCTGCTGGAGAAGGGCGCCTCGACGCATCTAAGCGCACGCAATGGGCACAATGCTCTGCATATTGCCGCCAAAAAGAACAACCTGGAGATTGCCCAAGAGCTGCTGCAGTACGGTGCAGACGTGGAGGCAACCAGCAAGTCGGGATTCTCGCCGCTGCATCTGGCTGCGCAGGAAGGACACCGAGATTTGGTTCAGCTGCTGCTGGAGCATGACGCAAATGCCAATATTGCGGCCAAGAACGGTTTGACACCCATGCACCTGGCTGCACAGGAGGGGCACGTGGAAGTCTCTCAGCTGCTGCTTGAGAATGATGCCAACATTGAAATGACTACAAATATTGGCTATACGCCGCTGCACCAGGCTGCACAGCAAGGACACACGATGGTCATCAGTCTTCTTTTGCGCCACAAAGCAAATCCTAATGCACTAACACATGTAAGTAAATTCATTCATTTTCGTGATTTTTGTTACCCATAAAATGGCTTCTTTGATCCCATTTAGTTTATATTTTATCGATGACATCGATATCAAGGATTATATTAGACTCCAGGCTTAGAATAAAAGCTCTTGTCATCAAAATTGTAAATGCAGATCCCACAAGCTGTCTCCAAAATAGTAAAAAAAATATATGAGCTTTCCTGTTTAAAACAAGGAGGAGAGCTTCGGACGGTAGGATGCAGATCTTAGGGACGTCTGCAGCTATAAACTGCAAAAGACGTGGGGCTAAGAGATGCAAAACTTTGGTGGGTGACCCATGTTTGGCAGATGTTTCGATTCGACAGTCAAAACGTTCTGATAATGACAAACTCTTCGCTGGGTGGGAATGTCATTACGACGCAGACGGGATTGAGAGACCTCTCGCGAAATAATTTGACTCCGTTTTGATCTTGCTAAAACTGCTTGAGTTCCGCTATTACGTCCCTGACTGACCCTGGTTCAGGATCTTCGACTGGGCTCTTTGGACGATTGGTTTTAGAACAGAATTGTAGAGCAGGACCTTGTAGTCCTCAAGCGTTGAGAAGCCAATAAATTCTTTTGGTTTTGATCTTTTTTCTAGGTGTACTACCCAACTCTATCGAGCGCTTGAGAAACATCCAGAAATATTGACCTGCTCAATAGTTTCGTCTCCTCTTTTACGAAAGTTAGGAAATTAAGGAGATTCAGAGATTGATTAATCCGAGTCTGCAAACATTTTTTGAAGAGCTTTGACAAACACGATAATAGGGAACAAGGGAACTGTGTGATCTTTTTACAGCTTTGGTATCGTTACAATAATTGCATTGAATAGCTGAGCAATGTAGGATTGTGACTTTCGTCGTATGGGCCGCTTTTCAATTTAAAAGTCCCCAATACTCGGGTTGTATACTGGTATCAGAGTATTCCGCAGTCGGTTACGTCCGACTTTTTATATCGCGTACTTGGGCAGCGCTAAACGCGTACAACATTCGATAGTATCTATTTTTAAACACTGTTTTAGTTTATATACAAACACATGCACACAAATAAAAATGCTGCCCAATCTGTTCAAACGCTATATTCAAATGAGTATTTAAGAACTCTGATGTACGGGGGTATGCCAGAAATCTCCGGAGATTTTGGCTCGAGCTGATTTTCAAATCTCTAAAAAAAAACCGTCGGTGTACCTGAAGTTAGGGAGATTTCATTTTTCGGTAAAATGTTTCGGAGCAAATACGTAAAACGAAAATGGCCAAAAAGAGTTGCTACCTTTCAAAAATTAAAATTGCCTAAAATGCTATTTTTGTCTTTGTTTTCAAGGTTGGCCTCATGGCATTA
Organism: Scaptomyza hsui; assembly: GCA_018152825.1. Taxonomy (NCBI): domain Eukaryota; kingdom Metazoa; phylum Arthropoda; class Insecta; order Diptera; family Drosophilidae; genus Scaptomyza; species Scaptomyza hsui. Next base: position 1,424,690 of record JAECXO010000267.1, read on the forward strand.
GTGTTATATTTAATAAATGGTTAAATAAAAATATGTTAGGTTTTATCTCTTGTAGTTCTTATACAAAACAAATACTTAATATTTTGCCCGCCAAGTAACTCATGTTGCTTGACAGCCCTGCCGTGATAGCTTGCTTGAACAGCTGTTCTACGTACTTCGTAAATGGCGAATCTGGTTTTGTTTACATTTTAAAAGTGCAAAAGGTGAACGGTGTTTTCCCCAATGGACAAATAATAAAATAAATGTAGAACAAATAATTAAATGCAATTTTAATTTAACATAAATTAAATTCTTCTTCTTACTGTAGACATTTACACACCTAACAAACACCGCCACCTCACCACCGCGGTGCACCGTTGCCACCTCATAAAAAAAAGGTTTGCTGCAATAACTTATTTAAATTTACAAGAAACTGTACACTGCTCAACCATGCAATTTTGTTACCTTAAAGTACGATTTTTTTATGTTTATTTGTCACTAAAAAGTGTCTTTAAAATTGATCTATTAAAGACTCCGAATAATAGTTATTGTTAACCAAACAATGTGGCAGCTCCATTGTTAGGTACGGTTTTGCACGCTTACACAGAACGGCAAATAGTCTTAGAGATTTGTTAAAGATTTATTAATATCGAAAACCATGAATTAAAAAATGTATTAAACTCAAATGTATTTGCAATATGCAACTAATCTTAAAATTACCTTTTGAAAAAGTAACATTAGACATTTAATATTGCTTAAATTAACCAAATCTCGGGCCAAATTTGTTGAGGTTTCAAAATCATCTCGAACTTGGCTCTGGCACACCTAAAACCAGCTCGAGGTTGGTTTTAGGTTGAAATCGGGGTGGTTTTGATGGCTGGCACACCCCTGATAATGTCTTGCCAGGGTTGGCGATCATTCTCTCTCATTTCTCTCTCTTCTCGTCATCTACATGTAGTATAATAAAATACTCTCAGGTAGCGAGTGCTTGACTCATGTGTGCTTTTATTTCGAGTATGTGAAGTAGCTGCGTTGTGGCAAGTGAAACAAAATTTGGGCGTTGTTCGAAAATCTTAACAGTTTTGTGTAATTTTCAAGTCTAATACCAATTTTGCTTTTCAATTTTTTTCTTCGGATGTTAGTAGTTTATTTTTTTTGAAAAAGGAATTATCTTAAGATAATCAATAATTTGAACTTTACTAACAAATCTATGATGCACGAGTTTGAGTTAAATATACCTATTTTCAATGATATCATCAAAAGAAAAGTTTACGAGTAAATATTTTTGGTCGTGAAAGTAACATAAATTGAAAAGTTGTGTACATGTTTTTTTTTTTCAGAATGGTCAAACAGCTTTAAATATAGCGCAGAATCTAGGATATGTGACAGCTGTGGAAACTCTTAAGGTCGTATCGCAAACATCCGTACTTAATACAACCACCGGTGTGCTAGAGGAGAAGTACAAAGTTGTAGCTCCCGAACTTATGCCCGAGACATTGCTCTCCGATTCGGAGGACGAAGGTGGCGACGAACTTTTAGATCACAATCAGTACAAATATATGGCGACCGATGATTTAAAAACAACCAATGACAATGATAACCAGAATTTCGACACCACCAATCCAGTACACGAAACAGCCTGATGCTTTAGGTGGCAGTCGTAGTACTCACGAAAAAGGTAAAGAGAGATTGCGTCATATTTAGCTATCACCATGTATGATAATGTTAATCTGGGAATTTTAGAAATAACCAGGACAACAGAAACACACTTGAATGCATCTCCAAGGGAGCGGTTGGCCGATAATGTGGTCATTATGCGACCACCAGTTCATCTGGGGTAGTTTTTATTAATTTCTTCAATTTAAGCCACAGTAAACTAACTTTTGTATTGCAGATTTCTTGTTTCGTTTTTGGAGGACGCGCGCGGCGGTTCAATGCGAGGTTGTCGACACAGTGGAGTTCGCATTATTGTCCCACCCAAAGCATGTGCCGAGCCCACACGTATTACTTGTCGCTATGTGAAACCCCAAAGAGTCGCTAATCCACCACCATTGATGGAGGGCGAGGCTCTGGTGAGCCGCATCGTCGAAATGTCGCCAGTCGAAGGCAAATTTTTAATGTACGCAATTTTTGGTTCGCTCATTGGCGCTCAAAACAATACAACTGATTTTCGATTACATTTTGCATTTTCTTTTATTTTAAGTTGCATATGTTTTACATTAAATTAATACTATTAATATTGCAGATAAACAAACGAATACATAATTGTATGCCTAAATAACTGTTTGAATTAAACATTAGCCACATGGCTCAGTTTGAAATACGTACATATACAACTCTTTATATATATATATATATATATGTATATGTTTGTATAAATAAACTTTCGTTTTTGTCTTACGCTGCTTGCTCCATTGGCCACTATGTCGGAATATGTAGGTTGTTGTTGTTGTTGCTGTCAGGGGCTTGTTTTTATACTTTGATACCGAAGGTCTCATAGTATATTGGTTTTGTGCAATGTCCGTCATGGTGTCTGTCCGTCTGTCCGTCTGTCTGTCTGTCCGTATGAACGCAACTTTTTTCGACACCCGTAAAGCTAGAGACTTGAAACTTTGCAAATATGTTTGTCTATAGGCGAGACAGATAAAGTGTCAAGATTGGGGTGCCACGCCTACTAGGAGGCTGGGAAATCGATAAATTCGATAACAGAAAACCGATAAAACCTAATATTTGTCACATTCTTACAGCTAGAGTTACCAAATTTTGCACGCAGATAGCTAGTCATGTCCCTGAAAAACTGCATCAAAATTTTGGATGCCACGCCCACTGATTCCGCCCCCATCCCCCTTCTCCCTGAAATTGGAAACGCCTATAGTTTTCACATTTTCTGGGCAAGAGCCACCAAATTTTGTGTGAAGATAGGTACTGGCGTTCCCCATCAAAACTTGGGTGCCACGCCCCCTGATTCCGCCCCCATCCCCCCTTCACCAAGAAATTGGAAACGCCTATAGTTTTTACATTTTTTGGGCTAGAGCCACCAAATTTGGGTGAAGATAGATATTGACGTTCCCCAAAAATGCATCAAATTTTGGATGCCACGCCCCCTGATTCTGCCCCCAACCCCCTTATACTTGAAATTGGAAACGCCTATAGTTTTCACATTTTTCAAGCTAGTGTCACCGAATTTGGTAGGAAGATATATGGTGACATCTACAAAAGATCTGCATCAAAATTAGGATACCACGCCCACCTCTGCCGCCCACCTTTTAAATTTGGGAGTTAAGTTATCTTCCACAGTTTTTGAGCTAAAGTCACCAAATTTGGTAACATGATAGCTGGCGATGTTTACCACATGGGCCCTCCATGGGCCACTGCATTCCCCTTATCAACCGTTCTTTTACTGGTATCAAGTATTCCGCAGTCGGTTGCGTCCGACTGCAACGTTTTTACTTGTTTTTTTTGGTATTTCTTAGTATTTGTTGGTATATTTTTTTTCATTTTGCAAATAAATAATACACATTCCATTGGTGAAAAATACCCTCATTTTGGTATTTTATTGTAGTATATTTTTCTTCCAATAAAAATATATAATTTCCGTGGCAAAAAAAATACCCTGGTTTTTTTTTTGTCTCTCTCTGCTTGTCGATTTTTTTGTAACTTCTTTGGTCTTCGTCTATTTGTTTCCGGCTCCGTAGAGAGCCTATTATGTCAGAGGACAAAAAGCAACAAGCGAAACATCGTTCTTCCCTTTCGAACGTCCGTCGTTCTTCCTTGTTTTTTTTTTGTTTCTTTCGTTAACACGTATAGTAAGTATATAGAATATATGTATGTTTTGTTTTGGAGTTTTGGTTGCCTATTTGCGATTGCGTGTTGATGCGCGTCTCCGAATAGCGCGGCACGAGCATATGGATCAGCTCCTTCATAAACAGATCGCTCACACCGGGACTGGAACGTTCGGCCAGCTCAAAGACAGACCTCAGATCACCAATATCACTGCCCACGCCAATGCCATGCATGCCCTGCAAATTCTTGCTGCAGTTGTTGTACTTGCGCTGTATATCGCTCAGCACCGGGAAGAGCAAGTTGTTCAGGCAAGCGCTGTTCGTGCTGTGATGGTGATGCAACATTCGCTGGCGGGGATCGTTGGCCAGCTGCTTGCTATGATTGGAGGAATCGTTGTGTTGTTGCTGTTGCTGCTGTTGTTGGAATGATTCACGATTGTTGCTGCGACGTTGCTGCTGTTGCTGCTGTTGTTGTTGCTGCTGCTGATGTTGCTCCATGTTCAGCGGCAATCCCAACGAGGCACGTCGCTCCTCCACCTGCTCCAGCGTGGCAACGGAGCGCGATTGACGCAACTCTGGCTTGGAGTTGGCACGCTTCTGCTGCTGCAGCAGCTCAGTGCCAGATGTGGAGCTGCTCCCTTGCAATTGCTTCACTGCGACACCAGCACCTCCTGCTCCTGGTCCTGCTCCTGCTGTTGGTGTTGCATTAAGCATTGTTGTTGTTGTCGCCTTGCTGCTCAAGTTATTGTTGTTGCTATTGTTGTTGTTGTTATTGTTGGGTGTGGGGGAGTCGCTGCCAAGTGGCGACGCTGCTGCTCCTGCTCCAATACTGTTGCTCGTGGATGCGGTGCTGTTAACATTGCCCGCTGGTGAATGCGTGGTGGCCATTAGTTTCTGCATGGTCAGCTCGTGCTCCTGCAACTGGAAGCTATTCACAATCATTGAAAAGTTGCACTTAAAGATTGCACTTGACAAGTTCTTGATATATTTTATTACTTTAGCGTTCAGTTAAATAACCCGAATCCCAAGAGCATGCCTTCTGATTTTCTGTACCATCTCAATATTAATCTGGCAAACACCGTGGACACTAAGGATATACAAGAACAGTTTGGAGATGTTTGGGTATGCCATTCTTTACTATAGTCAGAGAGAGAATCTTGCCTCTTAATCTATCCTTAAACAGGTCGTATGCATGGGTGGCACAGGTCGTAGGATGCAGGAACTGGCTAAATATATGCGTCCATTGTTGGACATTAAAGATGAAGGCGAACCGATTGATTTATCTGCGGCTGGAAATCGTTATGCGTTGTACAAGATGGGACCTGTACTGAGTGTCAGCCATGGTGTGGGTTCCTCATCCTGCTCCGTTGTCCTGCACGAGGTGCTGAAGCTACTTAAGTATGCCAAGTGCAAGGATCCCATAATCCCATAATCCCATAATAATGGTGGATTGGGTGTTAAGCCCGGCACTGTTGTTGTCACCAAGGATGCCTATAACGGTTACTTGAGAATCGAACATGAGATCGTAAGTGTTTCAAGTTCGCTACACTTGGAAATATAAACCATAAAATCAAGTCCAAGTGTTTTTACCAAATCTTTCTAAGGAACTCATTTATTGACTTTTTTTTTTTTTTTTTTTTTTTTTGCCTTAGCCCATTCTGGGAAACCATGTAGTGCGTCCGGCTAGTTTTCCCGAACAACTCATTGAGGAGATTGGATGATGGTTTTGAAACCATCAAAGCAAATACAATGTCCACCGATTGTTTCTATGAAGGCAAGTATGATGTGAAAAATCAAATTCAAGGTTTCCTAAAATGTGCATACGTGCTCATGCATGAATTATCGTCTATTTATTCTCATTACAACTTCATGACGCATTTATTCACAGAACATAAAATGCAAATACAAACAACAAAAAAAGTTGCACTTAAATGATTTTGATTATGATTTCATTAATTAACAAGTAAGAAGTCTCTAGTCGAGATTTCCCGACAAGGAGATACCCCGAACCCTATACTTAACGCGTACAGTCATTGTCTGTATGCATCTGTGACCTAAACTTAAATCTTCGATATCTCTGGTTGTTTCTCAACCGATTTCGATGAAATTTTCAGAAAAGTTCTATCGTTACCCATTATTTCAACCCCCATTTTTACATTTTCCAAATTCGAGAAATTTTTGTAATTGATTCCTGCCTAAGACTTAGATGAGCTAATGTGCAAAATCTAAAGTCTCTAGCTCTTATAGTCTCTGAGATCTACGCGTTCATACATACGGACAGACGGACGGACAGACGGACATGGCTATATCGACTCGGCTGTTGATGCTGATCAAGAATATATATACTTTATAGGGTCGGAGATGCTTCCTTCTGTCTGTTACATACTTTTGCACTAAACCATTATACCCCTTTTACCCATTTCATGGGTTCGGGGTATAAAAACAGGTCAAGGACGCATTGATGGCGCTGTGTGCGAATATACAGATGAGGATAAGATGAAATTCATTCAGAAGTGTTATGAGAAGGGTATACGAAATATTGAAATGGAGGCAACAATGCTTGCCTCATTGACCCTTATGGCTGGTGTAAGGGCTGGGGATATTTGTGTAACCCTCGTTGATCGTTTGAAAGGTGATCACGTAAGTCTTAGCCTATCCTGGATCTTATTTTACTACCTCTAATTGTTTATTTTTGTTTGATAGGTTACAATCACAATGGATCAGAAACATGAGTTCGAGGAACGTCCATTTTTGGTTGTGGGACGTTTTATCAAAAAACTGCTTAAAAAGTAGAATATAAATCCAAAATCAACATTACATCAGCATTTATTTAAAAATAAATCAAACTATATCTTCTTGCATTTTATATTTCTTGTATTATAAGTTTTTTATTGTTTCCAGATTTGTTGTTCTTGTTGCTCATTGTCAGTGGCAGACGCAACTCTGGCTTAGATGTTGCCATTCCTTGTGGCATCATCAGTGGCATCTGTTGCTGTTTGTGACCTGGATTGGGATTCTTATTGCCGCCTGCCTATAACTTTCCAAGAGCTTCAGCAGCGCTAACTATTTTACTTCTAACCACACGATTCGGTTTGACCAACTCGGCCAGATCGTATTCCTTCTGGGGCTTTTCCACCTTTGGTTGTTCCTTCTTCTCTATTTTTGGCTTCTTCGGTTCCTCTATCTCCTCAATGATCAGGCGTGTGGCATGCGATGGAGCCACTTCTCCCAACTGTTTACGCAACTCATCCAACATCTTGAGAGCACTCGTATTGCTTGACTCCAGTTCCAGGACGCGTTTATACAAATCATAAGACTGGAAAGAAACCTTATCGAAGAAGAAAATATAGTGGATCTAACTACAAACCTCACGACGTCTTCCATAGCCATAGTTGGCATCCGCCAAGAGTTGAAGTGCCTTCACATTATCCGGTTCAAGACGCAAACAAGCCTCGCAATCCTCCATGGCAGCAACATATTTAAACAGTTTCAAGTCTAAGTGTTGTAAAGAGTTATTAAAGTGGAATTCACCTTTATTATGTTATAACAAGTAAGAAGGCTCTAGTCGAGATTTCCCGACTAGGAGATACCCCGATCCCTGTACATAACGCGTACAGTCATTCGATATCTCTGGTGTTTCTTAACCGATTTCGAGGAAATTTTCAGAAAAGTTATATCGTTACCCATTATTTCAACCCCAATTTTTACATATTCCAAATTCGAGAAATTTTTATAATCGATCACATGTGTATATCGAAAACGGAAATAGTTATCGAAAATCGGAAACAAACTTGTACTGCCTAGGACTTAGATGAGCTTATGTTCAAAATCTGAAGTTTCTAGCTCTTATAGTCTCTGAGATCTACGCGTTCATACATACGGACATACGGAGCAGCGATTAATAGCCGTCGCAAGCAGACGTGTTTTCTTTCTGCTCCGGTTTCAAATTGATAATCACAAGAGTGAAGTGCCTAAAAAACCAAAAAATTTATATTATAATTTACGCGAGAAGACGCTTTGTGCAACAAAATGCACATCAAAAAGTTATTTTGGTGAACACAATCTAACTATCTACAAATAAACAAAACTAAAATAACAGACAAAAATCAGTAGCTTAACCCCGCTCAAGACAATGAGCCAGCACGACATTCGCTCTCAGCGACAGCGCGAGCAAGACGAGCGACGGCTCTCTTTGCAACGGAACAACGCGTACTTTGCCTATGTCGCCGAAGAAACCGAGCGCGAGCGAGCAAAAGAACTCTTGCTCTCAGCGCACGACAGTGCACGTTCGTGCTCCCCTTCTCCGTCCCTACTCTCGACGAAGTCCGACTGCGCGCGGTCTCCTACACCTAACACGACCAACGAACTCTTGCACGTAGCACGCGACAGAGTTCGATCATGCTCCCTGTCTCTTCTTTCCACGACGGCTGAAACAGCTACTGCAACAACAATTGCACCGGTGCCGACGGCCCTCTCTCAAGACACAAAGACTGACGCGCCGTCAGCAAAACATTCCGCAGTCAACGCAAATGTAAAGCCGGCCATACAGACAGGTATGGATCGCTACATACAGATAAAGCGTAAGTTGAGCCCCCAAAAATCTACAATTAAATCGAAAATCTCTCGTGGCAACTCATGCGAAAGTCCAAACACCACCAATAGATTTCAAATCTTAGCAGATAATGCTGTCGACCTGCCGCCAGAATCAGTTGGAGGTGACAAAAAAAAAGCCAAAGCCACCACCAATATTCATTCAAGAGAAAAGCTCAAGTATTTTTGTAAACAAAGTTGTAGAGCTAATTGGTCATGATAATTTCCACATCATTCCCCTAAAGAGGGGTAACATCCAGGAGATTAAAGTGCAGACAAAGACCGAAGACAACTTTAGAGTGTTGTCAAAATACTTAAAGGAAAGCAAAAAAACTTTTACACGTACCAACTAAAAAGCTGCAAGGGCCAGCAAGTTGTACTTAAAGGTATAGAGTCGGATGTCACGCCAAATGAAATCCAAGAGGCGCTAAATGAGAAAGGATTCCGTGTTAAAAAATTTCTTAACATCCTTAACAAGAACAGACAGCCGCAACCACTTTTCAAAGTTGAGCTTGAGCCTGAGACGTAGATAACTAAAAAATATGAGGCGCACCCCATCTACAAGCTTCAGTTTCTACTGCACCGTAGAATCACCGTTGAAGAGCCACATAAACGCAACGGCCCGGTACAATGCATGAACTGCCAAGAATACGGCCACACAAGGACTTACTGCACACTGCGCCTGGTATGTGTAGTTTGTGGCGATCTTCAAGAGTCGTCGCGCTGCCCAGCAAGCAAAGGAGACTCTAGCAAAAAAAAAGTGTATCAACTGCGGCGGCAATCACACAGCTAACTATAGAGGCTGCCCAATTTACAAAGAACTTAAGTCTCGCATCCAGCGCGTGAGCACAGCACGCACGCAAAGCGCACAGCCTAACTACATTCCATCGAAAAGCAACCCAGACGTCTTCTTCTCGACTGCAGCCAGGTCCTCCATTGGTCCCGTATCCGTATCGAAAAACGCGACTTATGCAAGCGCCTTAAGATCTGGTCTGGTGCCTCCTGCCTCTACTGCACCGTACACACAAGCAATGCATGTGGATAAAAATACGGCACAAGACAACAAGCCACAAGAGCAGCCTCAAAGCAACTTCGAAGCAATGATATGTACGCTGCAGCAGAGCTTGACAAAGTTTATGTCATTTATGCGCGCAACTATGCAAGATTTAATGCGAAATCAAAGTCTTTTGGTACAAATGCTTGTATCACAACAGTCAAAATAATCAATGGCTTCGCTACGTATATCTACGTGGAATGCTAACGGTGTTTCACAGCATAAACTTGAGTTAGCTCAATTCCTACTCGACAAGCACATCGACGTTATGCTACTCTCCGAAACACACCTTACTAACAAATATAATTTTACAATAAGCGGATACACATTCTACGGAACCAATCATCCCGATGGTAAGGCACACGGCGGGACTGGTATTTTGATTAGAAGCCGGCTAAAGCACCACTACCACAAAGTGTTCGCCAGAAACTACCTACAGGCCACATCTTTAAAAATACATCTTGATAGTGGTAACCAAATTGCACTAGCAGCCGTCTACTGCCCCCCTCGATTCACCATATCTGAAGACCAATTTATGGAATTTTTCAACTCATTGGGAGAACACTTTATAGCAGCAGGAGACTATAACGCCAAGCACACACACTGGGGATCTCGCCTTGTGAATCCAAAGGGAAAGTAGCTGTACAACGCACTTGTAAAAGTAAACAACAGGCTCGGCCACGTCTCTCCTGGCACACCAACTTACTGGCCCACAGACCCCAAGAAAATTCCCGACTTGATTGATATTGCAGTTACCAAAAATATTCCCCGCAGTCTGATAAGCGCCGAAAGCCTCTCGGATCTTTCATCCGACCACTCGCCTGTTCTCATACAATTACTACGATACCCAGAGTCTGTAAATCGCCCCGGTAAGTTGACCTCACACAAAACCAACTTGCTCAAATACAAAAAATATATAAGTTCACACATTGAACTAAATCCGCATCTGAATGTGGAAGCTGACATCGAATCTATGGCAAACAAACTTGAGTCAGTCTTCGTCGAAGCAGCTCGCATATAAACACCAACACCAGTAAATGCAGTACACGTCCAAATGACAACAAATCCTCAAATTGAACAGCTCGTTCATGAAAAGCGGCGCCTCAGACGACACTGGCAATCCCACAGATCGCCGACAGCAAAGCAAAATCTAAAAAGAGCCACACGTAAACTCACCAAAGCGTTAATGCGAGAAGAAGAATATGCCCAACGCCGATACATTGAGCAACTATCAACATCTGGCACTAAAAACTATTTGTGGAAAGCTCACCCAACTCTAAGTCCACCGACAGAAACAGTGATGCCTTTAAGAAACAATGCAGGCGGCTGGGCCCGGAACGATGAAGACAGAGCCAAAACTTTTGCGGAACATCTGCAAAATGTTTTCCAACCTAATCCTGCTACAAACGCGTTCGCACTCCCGACCGTTATAAACGACTCTCCCCTTCAACATGAGCCAATAGTATTCCGCCTGAATGAAGCCGCAAGAATTATCAACCAGCATCTAAACCCAAAAAAATCCCCGGGCTTGGACTTAATATCCCCAAAGATGATTATTGAGCTTCCCTATTGTGCAGTCTGCATCATTGCACAGTTATTCAACGCAATCACACAACTCGGCCACTTTCCAGAGAGATGGAAAAAGTCTATCATCATAATGATTCCAAAGCTTGGTAAAGATAGAACAGTTCCCTCGTCGTATAGACCTATAAGCCTTTTATCGTGTCTATCAAAACTCTTCAAAAAATGTTTGCTGACTCGGATTAATCAATTCCTGAATCTTAATAACATAATCCCATCACATCAATTCGGTTTTCGTGAAAAGCACGGAACTATTGAGCAGGTCAACCGCATAACATCAGATATACGAGGCGCGTTCGAAAAACGAGAATACTGCACTGCAATATTTTTGGATGTGTCTCAGGCGTTCGACAGAGTCTGGTTGGAAGGTCTGATGTACAAGATCAAAACAACGCTCCTAGTCAACACACATAAACTGTTAAAGTCGTACCTCTACGACAGGAAGTTTGCAGTAAGATGCAACTCTGCAATATCCGACGAACACCGTATTGAAGCTGGCGTTCCTCAGGGCAGCGTACTTGGGCCGACACTTTACGTACTCTACACAGCAGACATCCCAACATGCAGAGGCCTAACAACATAAACCTTTGCTGACGATACAGCTATTCTTAGCCGCTCCAGATGCCCACTGCAAGCAACAACACAACTTGCTCGTCACATCGTTAACGTAGAAAACTTGCTATCCGACTGGCGTATTAAGGTAAACGAACAAAAATGTAAACATGTAACTTTCACCCTAAACAGGCAAGACTGTCCACCACTCACGCTTAACAACACCCCACTCCCGAAAACAAACGAAGTAACGTACCTGGGAGTACACTTGGACAGAAGACTTACATGGCGCAGGCACATTGAAGCTAAGAGAACACAGCTTTAACTCAAAGCCCATAGCCTCCATTGGCTTATCAACGCTCGCTCTCCGCTAAGTCTGGACTACAAGGTTCTGCTCTACAACTCCGTTTTGAAACCAATCTGGACCTATGGCTGCCAGCTATGGGGTAACGCGTGCAGCAGTAACATTGACATCGTGCAAAGAGCCCAGTCGAAGATCCTGAGAACTATCACCGGGGCACCGTGGTACGTTCGCAACGAAAACATACAAAGGGACTTAAACGTACCACCGGTCAGGGAAGTCATAGCGGAACACAAGGAAAGGTACTTGAGCAAGCTCTCATCGCACCCAAACAATCTCGCGAGAGGCCTCACAAACACGTGCAGCCGATCCCGCCTCCATCGTAATGATCTTCCTACCCAGCGATGAGTTGAGGAACGCGCTTCCACCCTACCAGTTCAAAAAGTAACTGTTAGTAATTAATGATTGTAAGATTTGTAAACTTTTTGTCAGTTCCTTGTTTTTATACATTAAGGGAAATAATCAAAAATAAATAGCAAAGTTTAAAAAAAAAAAAAAAATACATACGGACAGACGGACATGGCTATATCGACTCATCTTTTGATGCTGATCAAGAATGTATATACTTTATAGGGTCGGAGATGTTCCTTATCCCTGTTACATACTTTTGCACAAAACCATTATACCCTTTTTACCCATTTCATGGGTTCAGGGTATAAAAATAATACGCACTTGCTACGGCACGATTATTGTAGGCTTTTGCTGCCTGCTGCGGATCATAGATTATAGCGAGTGTATATTCCTTGATGGCCTGTTCATACTCCTCGGTTTTATAATACTCATTGCCACGCAAACGAAACCTAGAGAGAATATCAATCGAAGAATATTTTCTATATCTCAGTTGGGTTTACCTCTCGGCAAATTGCTCGCGTTCCAGTTGACTTAGTTTCTTAAGCATTCCTTCCAAACGTTTCTCTTCTTCGGATTGTGTGCAGATCTTGATTTGTTCGTCATTTTTTGTTTTTGTTGCTGCTTCGAACTTGTTGACCTTTACTTGAGCCTGCTCCTTGGTGCGTTCCTCCTCCAGATCCATGCGCAGTATTTCTTCGTCTGGATCATATTTATCCCATTTGTTGTAATCCGTGGACTTTATGCGATATGTCGCTTTTTCCGTTTTCACATTTGTAATTGGGTTTGTGCTGGGAGCTGGTTCAGTTTTTGTTGCTTTTGGGGTTTCCTCCTCTTTGTCTATTTATATTTTGGCTGGTTTTCGTATGGGCGGCAAATCTGTTGCGTCCTCAGGAAGCACACTTAGAGCGTTATCCTTATACTTAATGTGATGTGTCCAGTCTTGTACAAATGATATGATCAAAATCTGATTAAAAGTTAGTTTAAAGACTTACATAGATCGGCTTTAACTCTTCCTTGTCCAATATATCGCTTTTGCATATTTGCTCCTCGTAGCGAAACATTCGGCTTTCCGGTTTTAGCTTCTCCAATTTCTCCTCGGCACAGCGTGTTAGATCCGGATAGTAACCTTCTTCGCCGGAGCGCAAAATACTCACAATTTTCTCCATTTCACGGCCATTTTCACATTTCTCCACGTAAGCAAAGTCCAAATGGCCTAAAGGTATTTGATATTTCTCCAGTAACGTTTTCTTTTCCATAGCTAATATTTATAAAAAGCACAAAGTAAAACTAGTTTTAGAATTGTTTTGATTATTAGCTTAGCTTAGCTTTTATTGATTTAACAACACTCAGGGAAAAACGTAGTACAGATAACCATATTCATGGTAACTTTAACTATTTTCGGGTATAATTTCATCTTAAACATGAATATGGTAAACTTCATCTTAAACATGAATATGGTAAACTTGACTAGTGAAAATGTTAAATCAAGAATTACTATGAAATAGTAAAATTAACATTTTTCATAGTTAAATTAAGGTGTTGGATATGTAAATATTGATGCACAAAAATATAATATTCGAATATTGTTCATAATAAATTTTAATATGGAATTTTTCATTTTAGCATCTCGGACACCTGAAAATCAAGTATGACAACTCTTGATTTTAATACACTCGCATGCGGCTTCTAGAATTGTTAGAAATATAATTTAAATTATTAAAAATGCTAGAAAGATGAAAATTAGTTTATATCGAAACTCACCGAATACGAAATATGATGACCTGCGATGGGATTTGAGCCTGGATCTCCCGTTTACATAGCGGATGTCTTCAGCATTGCGCTGTTGCCGAACACATTTCGTATGCAGTTAATTTTGACTTAAAACGGAAAAGCTTTGGTGCGGGAACAAAATGCCTGCTCTTTGACTTGAATGCGGAACATAGTAAATCTCAATATGAAGAGTTTTAGAATTAAATATAATTTATTAAAACGGACATTTAGTTTTAAATTTTAATATTTGATTATGGACTAAATATGGTTCAACGTTAAAATAAACATGCATTGTCATTTTGAAGTTTACGCATTTTGTTTTAAGGTGCAGGCACTTAAAAGTAAATACGTTTCATGTTCATTTTGCTGTTTAACTATGTTTTTAGTTGAATCAACATTGTATATACTGATTTTTACTACGTTTCATAGTTAAAGCCCGCATAGAAAAATTTACTATTTTCGTAGTGGATTCTCGTGGCGTTTTTTTTTTCTGGGTGAAGGCTTTTTTTCTTGTGTGTCAGCTGCTTGACGGCTAACATATAAAAAACTTTTTGTAAAAATACTGAAATGAAATTTGTTTAGATTTAATTCCCAAGACATACTTTTTATGAATTATAAAAATAAAACCAAATTTAAAATTTTGCTTTTTAGCTTGAATTTAAACAAAATACCGCATACAGCTTGTGTCATTAAAAGGCACCAAAAGAAATACTCATTTAAACGCATTTTACAGCACTGCAGCTCGGTAGAACCTGTAATTGAGTTCTTTTTTAAATATATTTTTTTTATATAATTTTAAAAAATGTAAAAAATAAACTTTAGTAAGCAAAAAATTTGCTTTAGGCCAACGTGGGGCTCGAACCCACGACCCTGAGATTAAGAGTCTCATGCTCTACCGACTGAGCTAGCCGGGCACTTGCTTGCGTTGTGACAGATTGGTAATAAGTACGGCACCTTATACGCTAACAGCAAAAAAAGGCTCCAATTGGTTTTTTTTTTCGCACAGATATTTCATATTGCAATTTAATTCAGACTTAATTGTCAACTATTTTTATATATTTGAGGAATTTAAATGTACATTGTTTATGAACATGGTATAAGATTAAATGTTAACAAAAATATATCCATATCTTTTAACATAAAACATAAAATTAAATGATTTTATCAACCAATCCAATTGGTTTTTTTTTCGCACAGATATTTCATATTGCAATTTAATTCAGACTTAACTGTCAACTATTTTTATATATTTGAGGAATTTAAATGTACATTGCTTATGAACATGGTATAAGATTAAATGTTAACAAAAATATATCCATATCTTCTAACATAAAACATAAAATTAAATGATTTTATCAATTCACTTTGAACTTGGATGTTACCACTGAGCATAAAATATCATAGAGGCCTTAAATCGACTGTAAGCTTATTGCCGTCAAAATCTTGAACGATGGCTCCAGGAAGAAGAGTCGAAAAGTTAACGGACTGAGCTGGCCGCGCAGCAAAGTGACGTCATTCTATTGCTTGCTCGCTGTAAGCAACTCAAAGGATTTGTTCTGGAGCTGAGTCGCGTGTATGTATGCGTTCGTATGTGAGCGAGCGGGCATTCACACGCACACATGACATGTATGTGTTTGTGCATTCTTGGCCGCTCTTCAACGATGAGAGAGCGAGAAAGCAGCATTTGCAGATGCTTTTGTTTCAGCTCCTGTTCGTTTGCAGCAGACCGGCTAGTGTTTTTAGGGTAGAGAGCGCTCCATCGGAATGCAAGTAACGGTAAAAAATACATTTGAGTATACATGCACTTGCACTGGCTTCATTTTTTGGTGGGCTAGCTTTGCCGAGATTTTTGTGATTTTGTTTCGTTTGCTCAGCCCAGCATATACATGTGTGTGTGTGTGTACATGTATGCAAAGGCAGCACATTTTTTTGTATGCGTCGCAATTGTCTTGTTAGTTTTGACCTGCCTCAACTTTTAGAATTTTTAGCAATTTTATAACAAGTTGAGGATACGAATAAAATTTATGTTATTATATTTACATGTTTTTTTTATTAATTACTAATATACATTTATATCGTTAAGAGGTGCATAATTGATCATTTGTCTAATAATTATTTATATTTTATTTATATAATTATGTATTTTCGACCCTTGAAAGTAAATACATATTTGATGTCGATTGCCAATGATAAAATTCAAATTTTGCGCGCATTTGTATCTGCCTGCAAAAACCTAAAAAAGACAAGGCAATTTCTGTTTTTCACAATCTGTTCATACATACTCTTTCGAGCTTTTAACTTATGACACTAGCAAACAATTTTGCAACACAGCTGCTTTACAGTTGAGCATTTACATACAAAAGATGCACATACATTTCGAAAGAGTATTCAGAACTGTGCTTCTGTTGTGATCTAATAATTATTTATATATTAATAATTATTTTTACATACAAAAGATTGAGAAAGAGTATAAATGGTTCATTATGTCGGCAGGTGGAAGAAAAACCTTGGCTCGCGACAACCGCATGCCAATAAAAAACCCAAGTAAACGCACACATATACATGTGTGTGAGTGTACGTGTATGCATAGGCAGCACATTTATTTGTATGCGTCCCATCTGTTTTGCATTTATTGACCTGCCTCAACAATTATAATTTTAGCAGTTCATAAAAAATAATATATAATTCATGGTAATCATTGCATATTTTTAAAATAATATTTATTTCCATCAAAATGTAAATAAACTTCTTATCAAAACTATAGCTTAAGTTAATATATGGAACATATTGGAAGTGGAACGTTAGTGTTAAAGATTTAATCAATTTAAATAAAAAGTGTTTGCTTTTCCACAAAACATATATTGCGAACACATATATAATATATAGAAGTTAAGTGCAACAAAATTAAAATGATTTAAATTCAATTGAAATTAGTCGATGTGTGTAATTAAAACAAAGACAGGTATTTAAATGATAGAAAGACTTAAGATTAATCACTCTTTTCAACCTTTTCGCGCACTGTATAAACCTCTCCACAGCGCTCTGCAATTTCGAAGGCGTCTTCGTCACTGGAATCGGAACTGGATGTCTCTAAATCCAAAGATTTAGCATTCGACCGCAAAAGAACTGCCAACTTTTCCGGCGGACGATAATAAACCGGATAACGACTGTCAAAACTGCGATGACCCATTTAATATTTGAGAAACTTAAGCGCACGGCGCGGCCCAAGGATGGGATTCAGTGCCTCCTCGGTCAGTGTGAAGTTGCCACCAGTTGAACTGGAACTCAGGCTCTGAGATTGATCTTTTCCTGGTGCATAGAGTAAAATGCCCTTTTCCGTTATTGGAGTATCAGTATCTGACAGCTCTTCCGGAGCTGGTGCGGTTGTACGAGAAGCGGAAGCTGGAGCCACCTCGCCGGCAGCAGTTTTTTCACTGGATTTGTTCTTTGCTTTAGCTTCATTCTTGGCCGGCTGCTTTTTAACGCTTCAAGGTGGATTGCGTTTGGCAAAGGTTTCCTTTGTTGTTACCTTGGATTTGGCAGGGGATACCTTCATCTCCGGTGGAGCTTTGTCCGTTTTTTTCTTGCTCTGCAATTTGGTGGTCGCTTTTAGAATGGATTTGGCTGGCAAAGTGTCAGATGTTGTTTCCACTTTGGAAAACAAAGGCGTGCGATACATTTCGATGGAGGTCAGGGGGCTGCGGCTGCTGCTGCACTTGCTTGATATGGAAGACTCAGTTTCACTGCCGCTGGATGTGCAATTGTGTTCAGCAGCGTCTTGTCACCATAGGCGCTATTATGCCGGCGCATCCAGCCACCCACATGCTGTTCAATCTTCTGTACGTCGAAGGTATTAAGAATGCGATCCAATCCAGCTGCCTTCTACTTGCGCACATGCTCCTCCACAATGGACAACGTTTGGTTTACGATGTATTTGTAATCGCCGCTGCAGAGCATTAGCGTTAGCTCCGATTTGCTCATACATGCCGATACATTGCTAATCTCTTCCTCCACATCCACCTCCTCTTCGGCCTCGTCACAATCGAGAAAACTTTCTTCGTCCTCGTCTATATAAAGCTGATCAATGGATTCCAGTTCGATTTCTTCGCCATCGCCATTTTCTTCGCAACGCTGCGCCAAGAATTGAAAAAGCAACGTCAAGTGCAAGATCGAATAACAGGTCTTTGTCTTTGATTTGGCTTACCTTGAAAAACTTGGACCAAGCTTTGGAACGCTCGTAGGCCAGTGCTTCCAATTTCTCCTCATCGACTAATAAGTCCGACATTATTGTACTGAATTTAACAACTTTTAAGCGGCCAGTTTCATTAATTTTACAGTTTGTTTGCAATGTCGCTTCTATTTCGAAGAAGTGCTGCCAGATCAGCAGCAATTCGTTTTCTGGTCACACCGCACCATGAATCTAAAAAACTAGATTGCGCATTGCGCATGAATCTAAAAAACCAGATTGAGCATTGCGCATGTCCGTTAGTTTTTCTCAAGTAAACAGCTGATTTTGTGACGTCGCAGTAAACTACAACATTTTTGTGCTGTATGCAATTTGCATGGATATTTATGTGCAAGTTAGCTCCACAATATTTTCAAAACAAATAACCACCAAGCTTTGCTCATTGCAAAGGGACTTCACGGGGAACATACCCAACGTGTTGACTGTGTTGGCAGGGTCAAAAAACAATTTTCTGCGCATGAATTTAAGAAAACCTGGTTGCGCATTCGCTGTGTCAAAAAAATTCTACTGCGCATCTACGTCACAGTAGACTGCAGCTGTGGCGCGCAGTTTGAATTTAATGCAATTTGTGTGTTAAAGGCAGTCTTTTTTAACAAAACATTCTTGACTGAAAAAATGGTTTTTTGACCCTGCCAACACAGTCAACGCTTTGGGTATGTTCCATGTGAGCTCCCTTTGCAGTGAGGAAAGTTTGGTGGTTGTTTGTTTTCAAGATATTGTGGATCAAATTGCATACAGCACATAAATGTTTTAGTCTACCGTGACGTCACAGCTGTTTGCTTGAGCAAAACTAACGGACCTGAGCAATGCGCAATCTGGTTTCTTTCATTCATGGGTTAGTATAGTATTTACGTGCATTTCGGTATAATTACACCGCATTTACACGTTGCAACTAGTTGCGTACATCTGTTCGTTAAGGATTTCGATTGATGGTGCAGTTGACGAACATTATAAAGATTTGTATGCAGCAGGGTTACGTAAAAAGCAATTAAAAGTTGAGTTAAGTTAATTATGGAATTTGTTACTTTAAAAATCCATAGCAATTAACAATATAACATATAAAATACCAAAAGCTGCTTGCAACTAGCTGCAACGTGTAAATGCGGCACTACCCAAAAAATGCAATGCGTTACCAGCGACGTTTTTATTGAAAAAACTTCTTAACAACATCTATAACCACATATTTAAAGTCAGTAACCTAATTTTGTAAAAATAATTCGATTAAAAAAAAAATGTTTTAAATGTTATCGTGTGTATATCGAGCTGTATTTATCTAATCGAATACACGCTAAGCTAAACCATTTATTAGCACAGAATCATGAATCTAGGAAAACCAGATTGCGCATTCGCTGTTTCAAAATAAAAATCTACTGCGCATCTACGTCACAGTAGACTGCAGCTGTGGCGCGCAGTTTGAATTTAATGGAATTTGTGTGTAAAAGGCAGTCTTATTTAAAACAACATTCTTGCCTGAAAAAAATAGTTTTTTGACCCTGCCAACACAGTCAACGCTTTGGGTATGTTCTTTGTGAAGTCCCTTTTCAATGAGCAAAGCTTGGTGGTTGTTTGTTTTAAAGATATTGTGGAGCTAACTTGCACATAAATATCCATGCAAATTGCATACAGCACAAAATTGTTGTAGTCTACTGTGACGTCACAAAATCAGCTGTTTGCTTGAGAAAAACTAACGGACCTGCGCAATGCGCAATCAGGTTTTCTTAGATTCATGGCACAGAATTAAGGTAGGTGAAGGAATGACGTCATAAGGTGGTATAAGAATTGAATTAAGTCGGTGGTGTGAACAGTTTATCAAATAAAAGAAAGATAAAGAAAAAAACAACCAATCAAGTTGTGTGTAGGCGTATGTCGCAATAATATGTATCAAATATAAGTGTACATCCCAGTGCGTACTGCGTGCAAGTAACTAGAATATACAAACATTATTACATATGTGTATACATACAAATGTATATATTTATTTACATGTCCATTATTTAAAAAGTTTAACTTGCTAGCAGCATATTTATCATAAATACTTGAAATGCAAACATAACCACCCATAATTTAAGTACATATACTGTGAGAAACTTATGAATAACAAATTCAAAATATTTGTTTATATATTTTTTGTGATGAGCAAATACTAAAAAAAATTTGTGTGTGTAATTTCCAGATATTATATTGAAGACAATGACACATGACGAAAAACAAAACGAGATTCAAACGAATTGCCAGGAAATTGCTGTTAAGCAAAATCTAGTTCAAAAAAATCACAGCATCGATCCAATGGACAATGGGAACATTGATAAAAACATTATTGCAAAGCTTCAAAAACAGGTACAATTAATTAATTTAAAAACAGAAAATTTAACCATAAACCCCAAATTTTTAAAAACGTACGTCATATCTCTAATTGTCAAATGACGGTTGAAATTGAATGTAGAGCAACTTACTTGCCTGATAAACATCAATGATGAGATCACTACACTATGTATGTATGTATGTATGTACACAATTTGGACAATTGTAAATTAGTCTGTAGTGAACATTAAATAAACCATAAACATACACATACACATGTACTGTGTGCTTTTTCAATTTAATTTTTAATCTATTTATTATTACCCTGAATTGCTAAAAAGCCACCATTTATTTAGATCTCAGTACAAGAGCAAGGAGACTTGATTTGGAACATATTCTCTAGAAAGATTTCGTTTCAAATTATCGATCTCTTTTCGTGTTCGACATACACACATGGAATCAATAACGATAAAATATTGCATTTTAAATTTGTGGAACGAGTTTTTTTTTGACACTGAAAACAAACCGACTTCAAACAGTTAACTAATAACATACTACGATACTTTCAGTAGAGTATAAATAAATAAATAAAATGTATTCACATGATTCCTTATTATAGAGCGATGCGACAATATCATTTCTACGAGCAGCACGAAGTGGAGATCTTGGTAATGTCCTGGAATTCATAGATAATGGACTAATAACGGATATTAACACTTGCAATGCGGTAAGGAATATTTCATTTCCATTTTTTATTTTGCAATTAAATTGTTAATTTAAATTGTTTTACGAAATGTATTTATTAAAACAAAAATTGAATCATGTTAGTCATTTAATTGTGTTTCACAAATTGTTTTTGTGGTGATTGCTAGCTTACTCGATACGCTGTTTCTATGCAAATTAAGCCCTCAGTTTAAGAGGTATTTTTGTCATAAATAAAAACCTCTCATATGAACTAGGTCTGAAAAAATATAGTGAAGGTAGAGATTGTGTGCAATGTCCCTTATGGTGTCCGTCCGTTTGTGTGAACGCAAAAAGTGTGACTAAAATGACTATTTTGTTTGAAATGTGGGTGAAATTGTCAAGTTTTGCACGTTTTAAAAAATTATAAATGTGATTTTTTTCAATCACTATTAGAATTGTTTGAAGTAACTTGAAGTATTTTGCATCAAAAAATTGTTTTTAAGTCCGGGGAAAAAAGTTTCAAAAGTAGTCTTTTACAAGAATTGAAAACTTTCAATGGGTACTTAATGGGTTAGGAAGGGTATTGTATCATTCAAACGGAAATTAAATGACCTTTCCATTGATACCATACTTTCCATAAAGTAATTTAAAGTAAACACTTTCTTGGCTTACTGTATATTAAACCATAAACCAACCCAATTGGCCAACTTTTCTGTAAGATTCTCTTCGCCTTAGTTTTAGCTTTGGCTTCCTAACTTTGTTTTTGTATACGCGCCTGTATTTAATTTGTTTTTCGTTTATTCTTTGATCAAGAACGGATTAAATGCGTTGCATCTGGCGGCCAAGGATGGATTAGTGGACATTTGCAATGAGCTGCTCAAACGTGGCATTAAGGTGGACAGTGCGACGAAAAAAGGCAATACAGCTCTGCATATTGCATCTCTGGCGGGGCAGCAACAAGTGATGAAACAGCTGATCCAAAACAATGCGAATGTCAATGTGCAGTCCCTGAACGGCTTCACGCCATTGCTTTGCATATTGCGGCGAAAAATAACGATGTGAATGGTGCTGAGGTGCTTTTGCAGCACGATGCGAATGCTGATATTGTATCGAAGTCCGGATTCACGCCATTGCACATTGCCGCACAATATGGCAACCAGGACACTGTCAGCTTGCTGCTGCAACGCGGTGCCGATGTCAACTTTACGGCCAAGCATAATATAACCCCGCTGCACGTCGCCTGCAAATGGGGCAGGGCCAGTGTTTGTAATCTTCTGCTGTCGCGTCAAGCCCGCATTGAGGCCATAACGCGAGATGGCCTCACACCGCTGCACTGTGCCTCGCGCTCCGGTCACGTCGAGGTCATTCAAATCCAACTCTCGCACCAGGCGCCCATACTGTCGAAAACTAAGAACGGTCTCTCAGCCCTGCACATGTCGGCGCAGGGCGAGCACGATGAGGCGGCGCGTCTATTGCTGGACCACAAGGCGCCCGTGGATGAGGTCACCGTGGACTATCTGATTGCGCTGCATGTGGCCTCCCACTGTGGCCATGTGCGGGTGGCTAAGCTGCTGCTGGACTATGGGGCTAATCCGAATTCGCGCGCTCTCAACGGCTTTACGCCCTTGCATATTGCCTGCAAGAAGAACCGCATTAAGGTTGCCGAACTTCTCTTAAAACACGGTGCCAATATTAGTGCCTCCACGGAGTCCGGCTTAACGCCGTTGCATGTGGCCAGCTTTATGGGTAAGTGTTTCAAATCGATTGTGTTCACTTTGTACTTTGATTTAACCTGGATTGGATACATTTAGCTCATCAAGTGAAGTTTAATAGCATTTTTTGCATTCTTGAACCTATGATGAAATTTCGCTAATAGGTCATCAAGGGGCATGTTTTCCCCCCCGGGAACTGATGAACTAGCAAGTAGCTAAGATTGTCCCCGAACCCATAAAATGTAAAATTATTCTTTCACCATCTTTCCTTTACAATCTCAGACTGTTTAGCTTCTATTCAAGTATATCCGGTATATCCAGCGACTTTTGCATTTGACTGAGTGTTCACTTGTTCTCTTTTCTTTTCTTGTTTTGTTTTTTTTAGGTTGTATGAACATTGTTATTTATTTGCTTCAACACGGCGCCGTTCCTGATATGCCCACAGTGTGCGGCGAGACTCCGCTTCATTTGGCTGCGCGCGCAAATCAGGTTTGAAAGAGATTTAACTTTAACGAACGAGTATACAAAAATTAATTGAGTATAACAGAAAATCTGACTTCTGTTAAAATTAAATGCTGTTTCAGTTGGATTTTATAGTGGAACGATCTGCATTGTAATATAACATTACATTATTACAGGTGTGCCAGCTTCTCATCGAGAATGGCGCTCAGCTGGACGCTGTGACCAGTAAGGGCTTTACGCCCCTGCACCTGGCCAGCAAGTATGGCAGGACGAATCTGGTGGAGCTGTTGCTGCAAAAAGGTGCTGCCATTGATTGCCAGGGCAAAAACGGTGTGACACCTTTGCACGTGGCCACGCACTATAATCACCAGCCCGTTGTGCTCAAGCTGCTGGAGAAGGGCGCCTCGACGCATCTAAGCGCACGCAATGGGCACAATGCTCTGGATATTGCCGCCAAAAAGAACAACCTGGAGATTGCCCAGGAGCTGCTGCAGTAAGGTGCAGACGTGGAGGCAACCAGCAAGTCGGGATTCTCGCCGCTGCATCTGGCTGCGCAGGAAGGACACCGAGATTTGGTTCAACTGCTGCTGGAGCATGACGCAAATGCCAATATTGCGGCCAAGAACGGTTTGACACCAATGCACCTGGCTGCACAGGAGGGGCACGTGGAAGTCTCTCAGCTGCTGCTTGAGCATGGCGCAAATATTTCAGAGCGAACTAAATCGGGCTATACGCCTCTGCACATTGCTGCGCACTACAATAAAATAAATGAGATCAAGTTTTTGCTTGAGAATGATGCCAACATTGAAATGACTACAAATATTGGCTATACGCCGCTGCACCAGGCTGCACAGCAAGGACACACGATGGTCATCAGTCTTCTTTTGCGCCACAAAGCAAATCCTGATGCACTAACACATGTAAGTAAATTCATTCATTTTTGTGATTTTTGTTACCCATAAAATGGCTTCTTTGATCCCATTAAGTTTATATTTTATCACGACGTCTTCCATAGCCATAGTTGGCATCCGCCAAGCGTAGAAGTGCCTTCACATTATCCGGTTCAAGACGCAAACAAGCCTCGCAATCCTCCATGGCAGCAACATTTCAAGTCTAAGTGTTGTAAAGAGTTATTAAAGTGGAATTCACCTTTATTATGTTATAACAAGTAAGAAGGCTCTAGTCGAGATTTCCCGACTAGGAGATACCCCGAACCCTGTACATAACGCGTTCAGCCATTGTCTGTATGCATCTGTGACTAAACTTCAATGTTCGATATCTCTGGTGTTTCTTAACCGATTTCGATGAAATTTTCAGAAAAGTTATATCGTAACCCATTATTTCAACCCCAATTTTTACATATTCCAAATTCGAGAAATTTTTATAATCGATTACATGTGTATATCGAAAACGGAAATAGTTTTCGAAAATCGGAAACAAACTTGTACTGCCTAGGACTTAGATGAGCGTATGTTCAAAATCTGAAATCAGACGGACATGGCTATATCGAGTCGGCTTTTGATGCTGATCTAGAATATATATACTTTATAGGGTCGGAGATGCTTCCTTATCATCCTTCCTTATTACATACTTTTGCCCAAAACCATTATACCCTTTTTACCCATTTCATGGGTTCAGGGTATAAAAATAAAACTCACTTGCTACGGCTCGATTATTGTAGGCTTTTGCTGCCTGCTGCGGATCATAGATTATAGTGAGTGTATATTCCTTGATGGCCTGTTCATACTCCTCGGTTTTATAATACTCATTGCCACGCAAACGAAACCTAGAGAGAATATCAATCGAAGAATATTTTCTATATCTCAGTTGGGTTTACCTCTCGGCAAATTGCTCGCGTTCCAGTTGACTTAGTTTCTTAAGCATTCCTTCCAAACGTTTCTCTTCTTCGGATTGTGTGCAGATCTTGATTTGTTCGTCATTTTTTGTTTTTGTTGCTGCTTCGAACTTGTTGACCTTTACTTGAGCCTGCTCCTTGGTGCGTTCCTCCTCCAGATCCATGCGCAGTATTTCTTCGTCTGGATCATATTTATCCCATTTGTTGTAATCCGTGGACTTTATGCGATATTTCGTTTTTTCCATTTTCACATTTGTAATTGGGTTTGTGCTGGGAGCAGGTTCAGTTTTTGTTGCTTTTGGGGTTTCCTCCTCTTTGTCTATTTATATTTTGGCTGGTTTTCGTATGGGCGGCAAATCTGTTGCGTCCTCTGGAAGCACACTTAGAACGTTGTCCTTATACTTAATGTGATGTGTCCTGTCCTGTACAAATGATATGATCAAAATCTGATTAAAAGTTAGTTTAAAGACTTACATAGATCGGCTTTAACTCTTCCTTGTCCAATATATCGCTTTTGCATATTTGCTCCTCGTAGCGAAACATTCGGCTTTCCGGTTTTAGCTTCTCCAATTTCTCCTCGGCACAGCGTGCTAGATCCGGATAGTAACCTTCTTCGCCGGAGCGCAAAATACTCACAATTTTCTCCATTTCACGGCCATTTTCACATTTCTCCACGTAAGCAAAGTCCAAATGGCCTAAAGGTATTTGATATTTCTCCAGTATCGTTTTCTTTTCCATAGCTAATATTTATAAAAAGCACAAAGTAAAACTAGTTTTAGAATGGTTTTGATTAACGTGTCTCAGCTTTTATTGATTTAACAACACTTAGGGAAAAACGTAGTACAGATAACCATATTCATGGCAACTTTAACTATTTTCGGGTATAATTTCGTCTTAAACATGAATATGGTAAACTTCATCTTAAACATGAATATGGTAAACTTGACTAGTGAAAATGTTAAATCAAGAATTACTATGAAATAGTAAAATTAACATTTTTCATAGTTAAATTAAGGTGTTGGATATGTAAATATTGATGCACAAAAATGTAATATTCGAATATTGTTCATAATAAATTTTAATATGGAATTTTTCATTTTAGCATCTCGGACACCTGAAAATCAAGTATGACAACTCTTGATTTTAATACACTCGCATGCGGCTTCTAGAATTGTTAGAAATATAATTTAAATTAATAAAAATGCTAGAAAGATGAAAATTAGTTTATATCAAAACTCACCGAATACGAAATATGATGACCTGCGATGGGATTTGAGCCTGGATCTCCCGTTTACATAGCGGATGTCTTCAGCATTGCGCTGTTGCCGAACACATTTCGTATGCAGTTAATTTTGACTTAAAACGGAAAAGCTTTGGTGCGGGAACAAAATGCCTGCTCTTTGACTTGAATGCGGAACATAGTAAATCTCAATATGAAGAGTTTTAGAATTAAATATAATTTATTAAAACGGACATTTAATTTTAAATTTTAATATTTGATAATGGACTAAATATGGTTCAACGTTAAAATAAACATGCATTGTCATTTTGAAGTTTACGCATTTTGTTTTAAGGTGCAGGCACTTAAAAGTAAATACGTTTCATGTTCATTTTGCTGTTTAACTATGTTTTTAGTTGAATCAACATTGTATATACTGATTTTTACTACGTTTCATAGTTAAAACCCGCATAGTAAAATTTACTATTTTCGTAGTGGATTCTCGTGGCGTTTTTTTTTCTTGGTGAAGGCTTTTTATACTTTGATACCGAAGGTCTCATAGTATATTGGTTTTGTGAAATGTCCGTCATGGTGTCCGTCTGTCCGTCTGTATGAACGCAACTTTTTTCGACACCCGTAAAGCTAGAGACTTGAAACTTTGCAATTATGTTTGTCTATAGGCGCGACAGATAAAGTGTCAAGATTGGGGTGCCACGCCTACTAGGAGGCTGGGAAATCGATAAATTCGATAACTGAAAACCGATAAAACCAAATATTTCTCACATTCTTACAGCTAGAGTTACCAAATTTTGCACGCAGATAGCTAGTCATGTCCCTGAAAAAACTGCATCAAAATTTTGGATGCCACGCCCACTCCTTCCGTCCCCATCATCCCTGCTCCTTGAAACTGGAAACGCCTATAGTTTTTACATTTTTTGGGCTAGTGACACCAAACTTTGTGTCAAGATAGATATTGACGTTCCACAAAAAAATTCATCAAAATTTTTGATGCCACGCCCCCTGATTCCGCCCCCATCCCCCCCTTCTCCATGAAATTTTAAACGCCTATAGTTTTCACATTTTTTGGGCTAGAGCCACCAAATTTTGTGTCAAGATAGGTACTGATGTTCCCCATCAAAACTTGGATGCCACGCCCCCTGATTCCGCCCCCATCCCCCCTCTCCAAGAAATTGGAAACACCTATAGCTTTCACATATTTTGGGCTAGAGCCACCAAATTTTGTGTGAAGATAGATATTGACGTTCCTCAAAAAAATGCATCAAAATTTTGGATGCCACGCCCACCTAAGCCACCCGCCTTATAAAATCTGAATCGGCTATATCTTTAACAGTTTTTGAGCTAGAGCCACCAAACTTGGTAGGAAGATTGATAGTGACAGTTAAAAACATTTGATTCAAAATTTTGGATGCCACGGCTACCTCTGCCGCCCACCTTTTAGATTTGGGAGTTAAGTTATCTTCCACAGCTTTTGAGCAAAAGTCACCAAATTTGGTAACATGATAGCTGGCGATGTTTACCACATGGCCCACTCCCTTCGCCCCTGCATTCCCCCTTATCAACCGTTCATTTACTGGTATCAAAGTATTCCGCAGTCGGTTGCGTCCGACTGCAACGTTTTTACTTGTTTTCTTGTGTGTCAGCTGCTTGACAACGGCTAACATATAAAAAACTTTTTGTAAAAATACTGAAATGAAATTTGTTTAGATTTAATTCCCAAGACATACTTTTTATGAATTATAAAAAAAAATTACATATTTAAAATTTTTTTTTTGAGCTTGAATTTAAACAAAATACCGCATACCGCTTGTGTCATTAAAAGGCACCAAAACAAATACTCATTTAAACGCATTTTACAGCACTGCAGCTCGGTAGAACCTGTAATTGAGTTCTTTTTTTAAATATATTTTTTTATATAATTTTAAAAAATGTAAAAAATAAACTTTAGTAAGCAAAAATTTGCTTTCGGCCAACGTGGGGCTCGAACCCACGACCCTGAGATTAAGAGTCTCATGCTCTACCGACTGAGCTAGCCGGGCACTTGCTTGCGTTGTGACAGATTGGTAATAAGTACGGCACCTTATACGCTAACAGCAAAAAAAGGCTCCAATTGGTTTTTTTTTCGCACAGATATTTCATATTGCAATTTAATTCAGACTTAATTGTCAACTATTTTTATATATTTGAGGAATTTAAATGTACATTGTTTATGAACATGGTATAAGATTAAATGTTAACAAAAATATATCCATATCTTCTAACATAAAACATAAAATTAAATGATTTTATCAACCAATCCAATTGGTTTTTTTTTTCGCACACATATTTCATATTGCAATTTAATTCAGACTTAACTGTCAACTATTTTTATATATTTGAGGAATTTAAATGTACATTGTTTATGAACATGGTATAAGATTAAATGTTAACAAAAATATATCCATATCTTCTAACATAAAACATAAAATTAAATGATTTTATCAATTCACTTTGAACTTGGATGTTACCACTGAGCATAAAATATCATAGAGGCCTTAAATCGACTGTAAGCTTATTGCATACATTGTTTACATGCACTTGCGCTGGCTTCATTTTTTGGTGGGCTAGCTTTGCCGAGATTTTTGTGATTTTGTTTCGTTTGCTCAGCCCAGCATATACATGTGTGTGTGCGTGTACATGTATGCAAAGGCAGCACATTTTTTTGTATGCGTCGCAATTGTCTTGTTAGTTTTGACCTGCCTCAACTTTTAGAATTTTTAGCAATTTTATAACAAGTTGAGGATACGAATAAAATTTATGTTATTATATTTACATGTTTTTTTTTTTTATTAATTATTAATATACATTTATATCGTTAAGAGGTGCATAATTGATCATTTGTCTAATAATTATTTATATTTTATTTATATAATTATGAATTTGCGACCCTTGAAAGTAAATACATATTTGATGTCGATTGCCAATGATAAAATTCAAATTTTGCGCGCATTCGTATCTGCCTGCAAAAACCTAAAAAAGACAAGGCAATTTCTGTTTTTCACAATCTGTTCATACATGCTCTTTCGAGTTTTTAACTTATGACACTAGCAAACAATTTTGCAACACAGCTACTTTACAGTTGAGCATTTACATACAAAAGATGCACATACATTTCGAAAGAGTATTCAGAACTGTGCTTCTGTTGTGATCTAATAATTATTTATATATTAATAATTATTTTTACATACAAAAGATTGAGAAAGAGTATAAATGGTTCATTATGTCGGCAGGTGGAAGAAAAACCTTGGCTCGCGACAACCGCATGCCAATAAAAAACCCAAGTAAACGCACACATATACATGTGTGTGAGTGTACGTGTATACATAGGCAGCACATTTATTTGTATGCGTCCCATCTGTTTTGCATTTATTGACCTGCCTCAACAATTATAATTTTAGCAGTTCATAAAAAATAATATATAATTCATGGTAATCATTGCATATTTTTATAATATTTATTTCCCTCAACTGCTCAGTGATGTTACATATATATCAAAGCTGAAATCAAAATGTAAATACCCTTCTTATCAAAACTATAGCTTAAGTTAATATATGGAACTTATTGGAAGTGAAACGTTAGTGTTGAAGATTTAATCAATTTAAATAAAAAGTGTTTTCTTTTCCACAAAACATATATTGCGAACACATATATAATATATAGAAGTTAAGTGCAACAAAATTAAAATGATTTAAATTCAATTGAAATTAGTCGATGTGTGTAATTAAAACAAAGACAGGTATTTAAATGATAGAAAGACTTAAGATTAATCACTCGTTTCAACCTTTTCGCGCACTGTATAAACCTCTCCACAGCGCTCTGCAATTTCGAAGACGTCTTCGTCACTGTAATCGGAACTGGAAAGAGCTGCCAACTTTTCCGGCGGACGATAATAAACCGGATAACGACTGTCAAAACTGCGATGACCCATATAATATTTGAGAAACTTAAGCGCACGGCGCGGCCCAAGGATGGGATTCAGTGCCTCCTCGGTCAGTGTGAAGTTGCCACCAGTTGAACTGGAACTCAGGCTCTGAGATTGATCTTTTCCTGGTGCATAGAGTAAAATGCCCTTTTCCGTTATTGGAGTATCAGTATCTGACAGCTCTTCCGGAGCTGGTGCGGTTGTACGAGAAGCGGAAGCTGGAGCCACCTCGCCGGCAGCAGTTTTTTCACTGGATTTGTTCTTTGCTTTAGCTTCATTCTTGGCCGGCTGCTTTTTAACGCTTCTAGGTGGATTGCGTTTGGCAAAGGTTTCCTTTGTTGTTACCTTGGATTTGGCAGGGGATACCTTCATCTCCGGTGGAGCTTTGTCCGTTTTTTTCTGGCTCTGCAATTTGGTGGTCGCTTTTAGAATGGATTTGGCTGGCAAAGTGTCAAATGTTGTTTCCACTTTGGAGAACGTCACCAGCGCTTTAGTTTTCTCTGGCAGCGATTTCAGTTGCTTTTGGCTTGTTGTTGGCAACTCCTCTAAACAATCTTCCCCTTCCTCGGATTCCACTTCGACAGTTTGTTTTGTTGGCTTAACATTCCTTGATCGACTTTTGCTGGGCGTTTCGAGCGGGATCAGTGGGTCAGGACTGCTGACATGCTCAACGAGCCACTCCTCCGTGGAGCTATTGTCAATGTGCTGCACTTTGGAACAGAGGCGTTCCTTGCTGCAGCAGTTACAGTCCTCATCGAAGGCACGCTGACGTTGCAGCTGGCAAACGTTGTGCTTCAAATGTACCATTCTGTGTGTGGATCTGGTGTCCAGCTCGACACGCTGATGATGGTGATGGCGACGGTGACGGTTGCTGCGGATTTGAGTGCGGCTATGATAGCTGCGACAGAAGAAGTAAGAATGGGCCATGGTCTTAGAGAAGGCGCGCCTGGTGCAAGCGTTGCAATTGCAACAGCAGCTCATGATATGGCGATGCTCCTGACCCTCATCACAGTCATACTTGCAATTGTGTTCAGTGTGCGGCGACGCCATCTCGAGCAGCGTCTTGTCACCATATGCTCTATTATGCCGGCGCATCCAGCCACCCACATGCTGTTCAATCTTCTGTTCGTCGAAGGTATTGAGAATGCGATCCAATCCAGCTGCCTTCCACTTGCGCACATGCTCCTCCACAATGGACAACGTTTGGTTTACGATGTCTTTGTAATCGCCGCTGTAGAGCATTAGCGTTAGCTCCGATTTGCTCATACATGCCGATACATTGCTAATCTCTTCCTCCACATCCACCTCCTCTTCGGCCTCGTCACAATCGAGAAAACTTTCTTCGTCCTCGTCTATATAAAGCTGATCAATGGATTCCAGTTCGATTTCTTCGCCATCGCCATTTTCTTCGCAACGCTGCGCCAAGAATTGAAAAAGCAACGTCAAGTGCAAGATCGAATAACAGGTCTTTGTCTTTGATTTGGCTTACCTTGAAAAACTTGGACCAAGCTTTGGAACGCTCGTAGGCCAGTGTTTCCAATTTCTCCTCATCGACTAATAAGTCCGACATTATTGTACTGAATTTAACAACTTTTAAGCGGCCAGTTTCATTAATTTTACAGTTTGTTTGCAATGTCGCTTCTATTTCGAAGAAGTGCTGCCAGATCAGCAGCATAACGTTTTCTGGTCACACCGCACCATGAATCTAAAAAACCAGATTGCGCATTGCGCATGAATCTAAAAAACCATGTCCGTTAGTTTTTCTCAAGTAAACAGCTGATTTTGTGACGTCACAGTAGACTACAACATTTGTGTGCTGTATGCAATTTGAATGTTAGCTCCACAATATTTTTAAAACAAATAACCAAGCTTTGCTCATTGCAAAGGGACTTCACAGGGAACATACCCAAAGCGTTGACTGTGTTGGCAGGGTCAAAAAACAATTTTCTGCGCATGCATTTAAGAAAACCAGATTGCGCATTCGCTGTGTCAAAAAAAATTCTACTGCGCATCTACGTCACAGTAGACTGCAGCTGTGGCGCGCAGTTTGAATTTAATGCAATTTGTGTGTTAAAGGCAGTATTTTTTAACAAAACATTCTTGACTGAAAAAATTATTTTTTGACCCTGCCAACACAGTCAACGCTTTGGGTATGTTCCATGTGAACTCCCTTTGCAGTTAGGAAAGTTTGGTGGTTGTTTGTTTTAAAGATATTGTGGAGCTAACTTGCACATAAATATCCAAGCAAATTGCATACAGCACATAAATGTTTTAGTCTACCGTGACGTCACAGCTGTTTGCTTGAGCAAAACTAACGGACCTGTGCAATGCGCAATCTGGTTTCTTTCATTCATGGGTTAGTATAGTATTTACGTGCATTTTGGCACAATTATACCGCATTTACACGGTGCAACTAGTTGCGTACATCTTTTCGATAAGGATTTCGATAGATGGTGCAGTTGACGAACTTTATAAAGATTTTTATGCAGCAGGGTTACGTAAAAAGCAATTAAAAGTTGAGTTAAGTTAATTATGGAATTTGTTACTTTAAAAATCCATAGCAATTAAGAATATAACTTATAACATACCAAAAGCTGCTTGCAACTAGTTGCAACGTGTAAATGCGGCACTACCCACAAAATGCAATGTGTTACCAGCGACGTTTTTATTGAAAAAACTTCTTAACAACATCTATAACCACATATTTAAAGTCAGTAACCTAATCTTGTATAAATAATTCGATTAAAAAAAAAATGTTTTAAATGTTATCGTGTGTATATCGAGCTGTATTTATCTAATCGAATACACGCGAAGCTAAACCATTTATTAGCACAGAATTAAGGTAGGTGAAGGAATGACGTCATAAGGTGGTATAAGAATTGAATTAAGTCGGTGGTGTGAACAGTTTATCAAATAAAAGAAAGATAAAGAAAAAAACAACCAATCAAGTTGTGTGTAGGCGTATGTCGCAAAAATATGTATCAAATATAAGTGTACATCCCAGTGCGTACTGCGTGCAAGTAACTAGAATATACAAACATTATTACATATGTATGTGTATACATACAAATGCATATATTTATTTACATGTCCATTATTTAAAAAGTTTAACTTGCTAGCAGCATATTTATCATAAATACTTGAAATGCAAACATAACCACCCATAATTTAAGTACATAAACTGTGAGAAACTTATGAATAACAAATTCAAAATATTTGTTTATATTTTTTTTGTGATGAGCAAATACTAAAAAAAATTTGTGTGTGTAATTTCCAGATATTATATTGAAGACAATGACACATGACGAAAAACAAAACGAGATTCAAACGAATTGCCAGGAAATTGCTGTTAAGCAAAATCTAGTTCAAACAAATCACAGCATCGATCCAATGGACAATGGGAACATTGATAAAAACATTATTGCAAAGCTTCAAAAACAGGTACAATTAATTAATTTAAAAACAGAAAATTTACCTATAAACCCCAAATTTTTAAAAACGTACGTCATATCTCTAATTGTCAAATGACGGTTGAAATTGAATGTAGAGCAACTTACTTGCCTGATAAACATAAATGATGAGATCACTACACTATGTATGTATGTATGTACACAATTTGGACAATTGTAAATTAGTCTGTAGTGAACATTAAATAAACCATAAACATACACATACACATGTACTGTGTGCTTTTTCAATTTAATTTTTAATCTATTTATTATTACCCTGAATTGCTAAAAAGCCACCATTTATTTAGATCTCAGTAGAAGAGCAAGGAGACTTGATTTGGAACATATTCTCTAGAAAGATTTCGTTTCAAATTATCGATCTCTTTTCGTGTTCGACATACACACATGTAATCAATAACGATAAAATATGGCATTTTAAATACTTTCAGTAGAATATAAATAAATAAATAAAATGTATTCACATGATTCCATATTATAGAGCGATGCGACAATATCATTTCTACGAGCAGCACGAAGTGGAGATCTTGGTAATGTCCTGGAATTCATAGATAATGGACTAATAACGGATATTAACACTTGCAATGCGGTAAGGAATATTTATTTTCCATTTTTTTATTTTGCAATTAAATTGGTAATTTAAAATAGCAAATACATTTTAGGCAATTTTAATTTTTGAAAGGTAGCAACTCTTTTTGGCCATTTTCGTTTTACGTATTTGCTCCGAAACATTTTACCGAAAAATGAAATGTCCCTAACTTCTGGCACACCGACGGTTTTTTTTTTAGAGATTTGAAAATCAGCTCGAGCCAAAATCTCCGGAGATTTCTGGCACACCCCCGTATATCAGAGTTCTTAAATACTCATTTGAATATAGCGTTTGAACAGATTGGGCAGCATTTTTATTTGTGCATGTGTTTGTATATAAACTAAAACAGTGTTTAAAAATAGATACTATCGAATGTTGTACGCGTTTAGCGCTGCCCAAGTACGCGATATAAAAAGTCGGACGTAACCGACTGCGGAATACTCTGATACCAGTATACAACCCGGGTATTGGCGACTTTTAAATTGAAAAGCGGCGCATACGACGAAAGTCACAATCCTACA
The DNA here is from genome assembly GCA_018152825.1 of Scaptomyza hsui. Taxonomy (NCBI): domain Eukaryota; kingdom Metazoa; phylum Arthropoda; class Insecta; order Diptera; family Drosophilidae; genus Scaptomyza; species Scaptomyza hsui. The sequence continues at coordinate 1,459,745 of JAECXO010000267.1, forward strand.
TTGCTCAGCTATTCAATGCAATTATTGTAATGATACCAAAGCTGTAAAAAGATCACACAGTTCCCTTGTTCCCTATTATCGTGTTTGTCAAAGCTCTTCAAAAAATGTTTGCAGACTCGGATTAGTCAATCTCTGAATCTCCTTAATTTCCTAACTTTCGTAAAAGAGGAGACGAAACTATTGAGCAGGTCAATATTTCTGGATGTTTCTCAAGCGCTCGATAGAGTTGGGTAGTACACCTAGACAAAAGAAGAAGAACAAAGCCAAAAGAATTTATTGGCTTCTCAACGCTTGAGGACTACAAGGTCCTGCTCTACAACTCTGTTCTAAAACCAATCGTCCAAAGAGCCCAGTCGAAGATCCTGAACCAGGGTAAGTCAGGGACGTAATAGCGGAACTCAAGCAGTTTTAGCAAGATCAAAACGGAGTCAAATTATTTCGCGAGAGGTCTCTCAATCCCGTCTGCGTCGTAATGACATTCCCACCCAGCGAAGAGTTTGTCATTATCAGAACGTTTTGACTGTCGAATCGAAACATCTGCCAAACATGGGTCACCACCAAAGTTTTGCATATCTTAGCCCCACGTCTTTTGTAGTTTATAGCTGCAGACGTCCCTAAGATCTGCATCCTACCGTCCGAAGCTCTCCTCCTTGTTTTAAACAGGAAAGCTCATATATTTTTTACTATTTTGCGTCATGCTCCAGCAGCAGTTGAACCAAATCTCGGTGTCCTTCCTGCGCAGCCAGATGCAGCGGCGAGAATCCCGACTTGCTGGTTGCCTCCACGTCTGCACCTTACTGCAGCAGCTCCTGGGCAATCTCCAGGTTGTTCTTTTTGGCGGCAATATGCAGAGCATTGTGCCCATTGCGTGCGCTTAGATGCGTCGAGGCGCCCTTCTCCAGCAGCTTGAGCACAACGGGCTGGTGATTATAGTGCGTGGCCACGTGCAAAGGTGTCACACCGTTTTTGCCCTGGCAATTAATGGCAGCACCTTTTTGCAGTAACAGCTCCACCAGATTCGTCCTGCCATACTTGCTGGCCAGGTGCAGGGGCGTAAAGCCCTTACTGGTCACAGCGTCCAGCTGAGCGACATTCTCGATGAGAAGCTGGCACACCTGTAATAATGTAATGTTATATTACAATGCAGATCGTTCCACTATAAATCCAACTGAAACAGCATTTAATTTTAACAGAAGTCCGATTTTCTGTTATACTCAATTTGGCACTGTTCATAATCAAATATCGATAAGAAAATATCGCTGTTAAGCTCCTCTGTTAACAAAAAATTCACTTCATAGGAATCTAATTCAAATAGATGCTGTATTACCGAATTCCAATTACATCCGTGCACCCGGCTCTAGTTGAATCGGGGTATAACTTATTTTATAATAATTATACATGATTATTACAATACCTCGCTTTTGGCCTCCTTGACGGCAATGTGTAAAGCTGTGTACATGTCGTTTGTGGCGGCGTCCACCTCGGCGCCGTGTTGCAACATTAGCATTATGATATCAGTCTGCCAAGAAGAAGAAGAAGTTATTAATTTTTGTATACTCGTTCGTTAAAGTTAAATCTCTTTCAAACCTGATTTGCGCGCGCAGCCAAATGAAGCGGAGTCTCGCCGCAGTACTGTGGGCATATCAGGAACGGCGCCGTGTTGAAGCAAATAAATAACAATGTTCATACAACCTAAAAAAAACAAAACAAGAAAAGAAAAGAGAACAAGTGAACACTCAGTCAAATGCAAAAGTCGCTGGATATACTGGATATACTTGAATAGAAGCTAAACAGTCTGAGATTGTAAAGGAAAGATGGTGAAAGAATAATTTTACATTTTATGGGTTCGGGGACAATCTTAGCTACTTGCTACTTCATCAGTTCCCGGGGGGAAAACATGCCCCTTGATGACCTAATAGCGAAATTTCATCATAGGTTCAAGAATGCAAAAAATGCTATTAAACTTCACTTGATGAGCTAAATGTATCCCATCCAGGTTAAATCAAAGTACAAAGTGAACACAATCGATTTGAAACACTTACTCATAAAGCTGGCCACATGCAACGGCGTTAAGTCGGACTCCGTGGTGGCACTAATATTGGCACCGTATTTTAAGAGCAGTTCGGCAACCTTAATGCGGTTCTTCTTGCAGGCAATATGCAAGGGCGTAAAGCCGTTGAGAGCGCGCGAATTCGGATTAGCCCCATAGTCCAGCAGCAGCTTAGCCACCCGCACATGGCCACAGTGGGATCCCTCGCTGGCCACCGAAGACGGCTTCACGCCACCTTGTCGTGCCCCTGCTGCATAGCCACGGCCAGGGGCGTGAAGCCGTCTTCGGTGGCCGGCGAGGGATTCGCACCTTTGCTCAGCAGCAGGCGGCAACAGCCGTCATGGTTCTCCTGGGCGGCCATGTACAATGGCGTGAAGCCGTTCAGGGACTGCCCATTGACATTCGCATTGCCCCGCCAGGGATGCAATATGCAGAACTGTATTGCCTTTTTTCGTCGCACTGTCCACCTTAATGCCACGTTTGAGCAGCTCATTGCAAATGTCCACAAATCCATCCTTGGCCGCCAGATGCAACGCATTTAATCCGTTCTTGATCAAAGAATAAACTAAAAACAAATTCAATACAGGCGCGTATACAAAAACAAAGTTAGGAAGCCAAAGCTAAAACTAAGGCGAGGAGAATCTTACAGAAAAGTTGGCCAATTGGGTTGGTTTGTGGTTTAATATACAGTAAGCCAAGAAAGTGTTTACTTTAAATTACTTTATGGAAAGTATGGTATCAATGGAAAGGTCATTTAATTTCCGTTTGAATGATACAATACCCTTCCTAACCCATTAAGTACCCATTGAAAGTTTTCAATTCTTGTAAAAGTCTACTTTTGAAACTTTTTTCCCCGGACTTACACAAAAAATGTTTTGATGCAAAATACTTCAAGTTACTTCAAACAATTCTAATAGTGATTGAAAAAAATCACATTTATGATTTTTTAAAAATTCCAAAACTTGACAATTTCACCCACATTTCAAACAAAATAGTCATTTTAGTCACACTTTTTGCGTTCACACAAACGGACGGACACCATAAGGGACATTGCACACAATCTCTACCTTCACTATCTTTTTTCAGACCTAGTTCATATGAGATGTTTTTATTTATGACAAAAATACCTCTTAAACTGAGGGCTTAATTTGCATAGAAACAGCGTATCGAGTAAGCTAGCAATCACCACAAAAACAATTTGTGAAACACAATTAAATGACTAACATGATTCAATTTTTGTTTTAATAAATACATTTCGTAAAACAATTTAAATTAACAATTTAATTGCAAAATAAAAAATGGAAATGAAATATTCCTTACCGCATTGCAAGTGTTAATATCCGTTATTAGTCCATTATCTATGAATTCCAGGACATTACCAAGATCTCCACTTCGTGCTGCTCGTAGAAATGATATTGTCGCATCGCTCTATAATATGGAATCATGTGAATACATTTTATTTATTTATTTATACTCTACTGAAAGTATCGTAGTATGTTATTAGTTAACTGTTTGAAGTCGGTTTGTTTTCAGTGTCAAAAAAAACACGTTCCACAAATTTAAAATGCAATATTTTATCGTTATTGATTCCATGTGTGTATGTCGAACACGAAAAGAGATCTATAATTTGAAACGAAATCTTTCTAGAGAATATGTTCCAAATCAAGTCTCCTTGCTCTTGTACTGAGATCTAAATAAATGGTGGCTTTTTAGCAATTCAGGGTAATAATAAATAGATTAAAAATTAAATTGAAAAAGCACACAGTACATGTGTATGTGTATGTTTATGGTTTATTTAATGTTCACTACAGACTAATTTACAATTGTCCAAATTGTGTACATACATAGTGTAGTGATCTCATCATTTATGTTTATCAGGCAAGTAAGTTGTTCTACATTCAATTTCAACCGTCATTTGACAATTAGAGATATGACGTACGTTTTTAAAAATTTGGGGTTTATGGGTAAATTTTCTGTTTTTAAATTAATTAATTGTACCTGTTTTTGAAGCTTTGCAATAATGTTTTTATCAATGTTCCCATTGTCCATTGGATCGATGCTGTGATTTGTTTGAACTAGATTTTGCTTAACAGCAATTTCCTGGCAATTCGTTTGAATCTCGTTTTGTTTTTCGTCATGTGTCATTGTCTTCAATATAATATCTGGAAATTACACACACAAATTTTTTTAGTATTTGCTCATCACAAAAAAATATAAACAAATATTTTGAATTTGTTATTCATAAGTTTCTCACAGTTTATGTACTTAAATTATGGGTGGTTATGTTTGCATTTCAAGTATTTATGATAAATATGCTGCTAGCAAGTTAAACTTTTTAAATAATGGACATGTAAATAAATATATGCATTTGTATGTATACACATACATATGTAATAATGTTTGTATATTCTAGTTACTTGCACGCAGTACGCACTGGGATGTACACTTATATTTGATACATATTTTTGCGACATACGCCTACACACAACTTGATTGGTTGTTTTTTTCTTTATCTTTCTTTTATTTGATAAACTGTTCACACCACCGACTTAATTCAATTCTTATACCACCTTATGACGTCATTCCTTCACCTACCTTAATTCTGTGCTAATAAATGGTTTAGCTTCGCGTGTATTCGATTAGATAAATACAGCTCGATATACACACGATAACATTTAAAACATTTTTTTTTAATCGAATTATTTATACAAAATTAGGTTACTGACTTTAAATATGTGGTTATAGATGTTGTTAAGAAGTTTTTTCAATAAAAACGTCGCTGGTAACGCATTGCATTTTGTGGGTAGTGCCGCATTTACACGTTGCAACTAGTTGCAAGCAGCTTTTGGTATGTTATATGTTATATTGTTAATTGCTATGGATTTTTAAAGTAACAAATTCCATAATTAACTTAACTCAACTTTTAATTGCTTTTTACGTAACCCTGCTGCATACAAATATTTATAATGTTCGTCAACTGCACCATCAATCGAAATCGTTATCGAAAAGATGTACGCAACTAGTTGCACCGTGTAAATGCGGTATAATTGTGCCAAAATGCACGTAAATACTATACTAACCCATGAATGAAAGAAACCAGATTGCGCATTGCTCAGGTCCGTTAGTTTTGCTCAAGCAAACAGCTGTGACGTCACGGTAGACTAAAACATTTATGTGCTGTATGCAATTTGCTCCACAATATCTTGAAAACAAACAACCACCAAACTTTCCTCACTGCAAAGGGAGCTCACATGGAACATACCCAAAGCGTTGACTGTGTTGGCAGGGTCAAAAAACCATTTTTTCAGTCAAGAATGTTTTGTTAAAAAAGACTGCCTTTAACACACAAATTGCATTAAATTCAAACTGCGCGCCACAGCTGCAGTCTACTGTGACGTAGATGCGCAGTAGAATTTTTTTTGACACAGCGAATGCGCAATCTGGTTTTCTTAAATGCATGCGCAGAAAATTGTTTTTTGACCCTGCCAACACAGTCAACGCTTTGGGTATGTTCCCTGTGAAGTCCCTTTGCAATGAGCAAAGCTTGGTTATTTGTTTTAAAAAATTGTGGAGCTAACATTCAAATTGCATACAGCACAAAAATGTTGTAGTCTACTGTGACGTTACAAAATTCGCAATCTGGTTTTTTAGATTCATGGTGCGGTGTGACCAGAAAACGTAATGCTGCTGATCTGGCAGCACTTCTTCGAAATAGAAGCGACATTGCAAACAAACTGTAAAATTAATGAAACTGGCCGCTTAAAAGTTGTTAAATTCAGTACAATAATGTCGGACTTATTAGTCGATGAGGAGAAATTGGAAACACTGGCCTACGAGCGTTCCAAAGCTTGGTCCAAGTTTTTCAAGGTAAGCCAAATCAAAGACAAAGAACTGTTATTCGATCTTGCACTTGACGTTGATTTTCAATTCTTGGCGCAGCGTTGCGAAGAAAATGGCGATGGCGAAGAAATCGAACTGGAATCCATTGATCAGCTTTATATAGACGAGGACGAAGAAAGTTTTCTCGATTGTGACGAGGCCGAAGAGGAGGTGGATGTGGAGGAAGAGATTAGCAATGTATCGGCATTTATGAGCAAATCGGAGCTAACGCTAATGCTCTACAGCGGCGATTACAAAGACATCGTAAACCAAACGTTGTCCATTGTGGAGGAGCATGTGCGCAAGTGGAAGGCAGCTGGATTGGATCGCATTCTCAATACCTTCGACGAACAGAAGATTGAACAGCATGTGGGTGGCTGGATGCGCCGGCATAATAGCGCCTATGGTGACAAGACGCTGCTCGAGATGGCGTCGCCGCACACTGAACACAATTGCACATCCAGCGGCAGTGAAACTGAGTCTTCCATTTCAAGCAAGTGCAGCAGCAGCCGCAGCCCCCTGACCTCCATCGAAATGTATCGCACGCCTTTGTTTTCCAAAGTGGAAACAACATCTGACACTTTGCCAGCCAAATCCATTCTAAAAGCGACCACCAAATTGCAGAGCCAGAAAAAAACGGACAAAGCTCCACCGGAGATGAAGGTATTCCCTGCCAAATCCGAGGTAACAACAAAGGAAACCTTTGCCAAACGCAATCCACTTAGAAGCGTTAAAAAGCAGCCGGCCAAGAATGAAGCTAAAGCAAAGAACAAATCCAGTGAAAAAACTGCTGCCGGCGAGGTGGCTCCAGCTTCCGCTTCTCGTACAACCGCACCAGCTCCGGAAGAGCTGTCAGATACTGATACTCCAATAACGGAAAAGGGCATTTTACTCTATGCACCAGGAAAAGATCAATCTCAGAGCCTGAGTTCCAGTTCAACTGGTGGCAACTTCACACTGACCGAGGAAGCACTGAATCCCATCCTTGGGCCGCGCCGTGCGCTTAAGTTTCTCAAATATTATATGGGTCATCGCAGTTTTGACGGTCGTTATCCGGTTTATTATCGTCCGCCGGAAAAGTTGGCAGTTCTTTTGCGGTCGAATGCTAAATCTTTGGATTTAGAGACATCCAGTTCCGATTCCAGTGACGAAGACGTCTTCGAAATTGCAGAGCGCTGTGGAGAGGTTTATACAGTGCGCGAAAAGGTTGAAAAGAGTGATTAATCTTAAGTCTTTCTATCATTTAAATACCTGTCTTTGTTTTAATTACACACATCGACTAATTTCAACTGAATTTAAATCATTTTAATTTTGTTGCACTTAACTTCTATATATTATATATGTGTTCGCAATATATGTTTTGTGGAAAAGCAAACACTTTTTATTTAAATTGATTAAATCTTTAACACTAACGTTCCACTTCCAATATGTTCCATATATTAACTTAAGCTATAGTTTTGATAAGAAGTTTATTTACATTTTGATGAGGGAAATAAATATTATTTTAAAAATATGCAATGATTACCATGAATTATATATTATTTTTTATGAACTGCTAAAATTATAATTGTTGAGGCAGGTCAATAAATGCAAAACAGATGGGACGCATACAAATAAATGTGCTGCCTATGCATACACGTACACTCACACACATGTATATGTGTGCGTTTACTTGGGTTTTTTATTGGCATGCGGTTGTCGCGAGCCAAGGTTTTTCTTCCACCTGCCGACATAATGAACCATTTATACTCTTTCTCAATCTTTTGTATGTAAAAATAATTATTAAAATATAAATAATTATTAGATCACAACAGAAGCACAGTTCTGAATACTCTTTCGAAATGTATGTGCATCTTTTGTATGTAAATGCTCAACTGTAAAGTAGCTGTGTTGCAAAATTGTTTGCTAGTGTCATGAGTTAAAAACTCGAAAGAGTATGTATGAACAGATTGTGAAAAACAGAAATTGCCTTGTCTTTTTTAGGTTTTTGCAGGCAGATACGAATGCGCGCAAAATTTGAATTTTATCATTGGCAATCGACATCAAATATGTATTTACTTTCAAGGGTCGAAAATACATAATTATATAAATAAAATATAAATAATTATTAGACAAATGATCAATTATGCACCTCTTTATAAATTTTTTTTTTTTTTTTTTTTTTTTTTTTTTTTTAATAAATAACGATATAAATGTATATTAATAATTAATAAAAAAAAAAAAACATGTAAATATAATAACATAAATTTTAATCGTATCCTCAACTTGTTATAAAATTGCTAAAAATTCTAAAAGTTGAGGCAGGTCAAAACTAACAAGACAATTGCGACGCATACAAAAAAATGTGCTGCCTTTGCATACATGTACACACACACACACATGTATATGCTGGGCTGAGCAAACGAAACAAAATCACAAAAATCTCGGCAAAGCTAGCCCACCAAAAAATGAAGCCAGCGCAAGTGCATGCATACTCAAATGTATTTTTTACCGTTACTTGCATTCCGATGGAACGCTCTCTACCCTAAAAACACTAGCCGGTCTGCTGCAAACGAACAGGAGCTGAAACAAAAGCATCTGCAAATGCTGCTTTCTCGCTCTCTCATCATTGAAGAGCGGCCAAGAATGCACAAACACATACATGTCACGTGTGCGTGTGAATGCCCGCTGGCTCACATACGAACGCATACATACACGCGACTCAGCTCCAGAACAAATCCTTTGAGTTGCTTACAGCGAGCAAGCAATAGAATGACGTCACTTTGCTGCGCGGCCAGCTCAGTCTGTTAACTTTTCGACTCTTCTTCTTCCTGGAGCCATCGTTCAAGATTTTGACGGCCATAAGTTTACAGTCGATTTAAGGCCTCTATGATATTTTATGCTCAGTGGTAACATGCAAGTTCAAAGTGAATTGATAAAATCATTTAATTTTATGTTTTATGTTAGAAGATATGGATATATTTTTGTTAACATTTAATCTTATACCATGTTCATAAGCAATGTACATTTAAATTCCTCAAATATATAAAATAGTTGACAGTTAAGTCTGAATTAAATTGCAATATGAAATATCTGTGCGAAAAAAAAACCAATTGGATTGGTTGATAAAATCATTTAATTTTATGTTTTATGTTAAAAGATATGGATATATTTTTGTTAACATTTAATCTTATACCATGTTCATAAACAATGTACATTTAAATTCCTCAAATATATAAAAATAGTTGACAATTAAGTCTGAATTAAATTGCAATATGAAATATCTGTGCGAAAAAAAAACCAATTGAAACCTTTTTTTGCTGATAGCGTATAAGGTGCCGTACTTATTACCAATCTGTCACAACGCAAGCAAGTGCCCGGCTAGCTCAGTCGGTAGAGCATGAGACTCTTAATCTCAGGGTCGTGGGTTCGAGCCCCACGTTGGCCGAAAGCAAATTTTTTGCTTACTAAAGTTTATTTTTTACATTTTTTAAAATTATATAAAAAAATATATTTAAAAAAGAACTCAATTACAGGTTCTACCGAGCTGCAGTGCTGTAAAATGCGTTTAAATGAGTATTTGTTTTGGTGCCTTTTAATGACACAAGCTGTATGCGGTATTTTGTTTAAATTCAAGCTCAAAAGCAAAATTTTAAATTTGTATTTTTATACTTTGATACCGAAGGTCTCATAGTATATTGGTTTTGTGCAATGTCCGTCATGGTGTCTGTCTGTCCGTCTGTCCGTCCGTCCGTATGAACGCAACTTTTTTCGACACCCGTAAAGCTAGAGACTTGAAACTTTGCAATTATGTTTATCTATAGACGGTACAGATAAAGTGTTAAGATTGGGTTGCCACGCCTACTAGGAGGCTGGGAAATCGATAAATTCGATAACTGAAAACCGAAAAAATCAAATATTTCTCACATTCTTACAGCTAGAGTTACCAAATTTTGCACGCAGATTGCTAGTCATATCTCTAAAAAAAACTGCATCAAAATTTTGGATGCCACGCCCACTCCTTCCGCCCCCATCATCCCTGCTCCTTGAAATTGGAAACGCCTATAGTTTTCACATTTTTTGGGCTAGAGCCATCAAATTTTGTGTCAAGATAGATATTGACGTTCCCCAAAAAATGCATCAAAATTTTGGATGCCACGCCCTAATTCCCCCATCCGCCCTTCTCCATGAAATTGGAAACGCCTATAGTTTTCACATTTTTTGGGCTAGAGCCACCAAATTTTGTGTCAAGATAGGTACTGACGTTCCCCATCAAAACTTGGATGCCACGCCCCCTGATTCCGCCCCCTCCCCCTTCACCAAGAAATTGGAAACGCCTATAGTTTTCACATTTTTTGGGCTAGAGCCATCAAATTTTGTGAAGATAGATATTGACGTTCCCCAAAAAAATGCATCAAAATTTTGGATGCCACGCCCCCTGATTCCGCCCCCATACCCCCTTCTACTTGAAATTGGAAACGCCTATAGCTTTCACATTTTTCGAGCTAGAGTCACCAAATTTGGTAGGAAGATATATGGTGACAACTACAAAAGGTCTGCATCAAAAATTAGGATGCCACGCCCACCTCTGCCGCCCACTATTTAATATCGGAAATTTCGATATCTCTTATGGTTTTTAAGCTAGAGCCCGTAAATTGGGTAGAAAGATAGAAGGCAGCATCTACCAAAGATGTGCATCAAAATTTTGAATGCCACGCCCACCTAAGCCACCCGCCTTATAAAATCGGAATCGGCTATATCTCTAACAGTTTTTGAGCTTGAGCCACCAATCTTTTTATGAATATAGATGGTGACAGTTAAAAACATTTGATTCAAAAATTTTAAATTTGGGAGTTAAGTTATCTTCCACAGTTTTTGAGCTAAAGTCACCAAATTTGGTAACATGATAGCTGGCGATGTTTACCACATGGCCCACTCCCTTCGCCCCTGCATTCTCCCTTATCTACCGTTATTTTACTGGTATCAAAGTATTCCGCAGTCGGTTGCGTCCGACTGCAACGTTTTTACTTGTTTTTTTTATAATTCATAAAAAGTATGTCTTGGGAATTAAATCAAATAAAATTTCGTTTCAGTATTTTTACAAAAAGTTTTTTATATGTTAGCCTTTGTCAAGCAGCTGACACACAAGAAAAAAGCCTTCACCCAGAAAAAAAAACGCCACGAGAATCCACTACGAAAATAGTAAATTTTACTATGCGGGTTTTAACTATGAAACGAAGTAAAAAATAAACAATGTTGATTCAACTAAAAACATAGTTAAACAGCAAAATGAACATGAAACGTATATGCGTAAACTTCAAAATGACAATGCATGTTCATTTTACCGTTGAACCATATTTAGTCTAACCATGCGCGCATTATCAAATATTAAAATTTAAAATTAAATGTCCGTTTTAATAAATTATATTTAATTCTAAAACTCTTCATATTGAGATTTACTATGTTCCGCATTCAAGTCAAAGAGCAGGCATTTTGTTCCCGCACCGAAGCTTTTCCGTTTTAAGTCAAAATTAACTGCATACGAAATGTGTTCGGCAACAGCGCAATGCTGAAGACATCCGCTATGTAAACGGGAGATCCAGGCTCAAATCCCATCGCAGGTCATCATATTTCGTATTCGGTGAGTTTATTGCAAAACTAATTTTCATCTTTCTCTAGCATTTTTAATAATTTAAATTATATTTCTAACAATTCTAGAAGCCGCATGCGAGTGTATTAAAATCAAGAGTTGTCATACTTGATTTTCAGTTGTCCGAGATGTTAAAATGAAAAATTCCATATTAAAATTTAATATGAACAATATTCGAATATTATATTTTTGTGCATCAATATTTACATATCCAACACCTTAATTTAACTATGAAAAATGTTAATTTTACTATTTCATAGTAATTCTTGATTTAACATTTTCACTAGTCAAGTTTACCATATTCATGTTTAAGATGAAATTATACCCGAAAATAGTTAAAGTCACCATGAATATGGTTATCTGTATTACGTTTTTCCCTGAGTGTTGTTAAATCAATAAAAGCTGAGACACGTTAATCATAACAATTCTAAAACTAGTTTTACTTGGTGCTTTTTATAAATATTAGCTATGGAAAAGAAAACGTTACTGGAGAAATATCAAATACCTTTAGGCCATTTGGACTTTGCTTACGTGGAGAAATGTGCAAATGGCCGTGATATGGAGAAAATTGTGAGTATTTTGCGCTCCGGCGAAGAAGGTTACTATCCGGATCTAACACGCTGTGCCGAGGAGAAATTGAAGAAGCTAAAACCGGAAAGCCGAATTTTTCGCTACGAGGAGCAAATATGCAAAAGCGATATATTGGACAAGGAAGGGTTAAAGCCGACCTATGTAAGTCTTTAAACTAACTTTTAATCAAATTTTGATCATATCATTTGTACAGGACAGGACACATCACATTAAGTATAAGGACAACGCTCTAAGTGTGCTTCCAGAGCACGCAACAGATTTGCCGCCCATACGAAAACCATCCAAAATAGAAATAGACAAAGAGGAGGAAACCCCAAAAGCAACAAAAACTGAACCTGCTCCCAGCACAAACCCAATTACAAATGTGAAAACGGAACAAAAAATGACGAACAAATCAAGATCTGCACACAATCCGAAGAAGAGAAACGTTTGGAAGGAATGCTTAAGAAACTAAGTCAACTGGAACGCGAGCAATTTGCCAACTGAGATATAGAAAATAATCTTCGATTAATATTCTCTCTAGGTTTCGTTTGCGTGGCAATGAGTATTATAAAACCAATGAGTATGAACAGGCCATCAAGGAATATACACTCGCTATAATCTATGATCCGCAGCAGGCAGCAAAAGCCTACAATAATCGTGCCGTAGCAAGTGCGTATTATTTTTATACCCTGAACCCATGAAATGGGTAAAAAGGGTATAATGGTTTTGTGCAAAAGTATGTAACAAGGATAAGGAAGCATCTCCGACCCTATAAAGTATATATATTCTTGATCAGCATCAAAAGCCGAGTCGATATAGCCATGTCCGTCCGTCCGTATGTATGAACGCGTAGATCTCAGAGACTATAAGAGCTAGAGACTTCAGATTTTTAACATAAGCTTATCTAAGTCCTAGGCAGTACAAGTTTGTTTCCGATTTTCGATAACTATTTCCGTTTTCGATATACACATGTAATCGATTACAATTAATTTTTTGGAAAATGTAAAAATGGGGGTTGAAATAATGGGTAACGATATAACTTTTCTGAAAATTTCATCGCAATCGGTTAAGAAACACCAGAGATATCGAACATTGAAGTTTAGTCACAGATGCATACAGACAATGACTGTACGCGTTATGTACAGGGTTCGGGGTATCTCCTAGTCGGGAAATCTCGACTAGAGCCTTCTTACTTGTTATAACATTATAAAGGTGAATTCCACTATAATAACTCTTTACAACACTTAGACTTGAAACTGTTTAAATATGTTGCTGCCATGGAGGATTGCGAGGCTTGTTTGCGTCTTGAACCGGATAATGTGAAGGCACTTCAACTCTTGGCGGATGCCAACTATGGCTATGGAAGACGTCGTGAGGTTTGTAGTTAGATCCACTATATTTTCTTCTTCGATAAGGTTTCTTTCCAGTCTTATGATTTGTATAAACGCGTCCTGGAACTGGAGTCAAGCAATGCGAGTGCTCTCAAGATGTTGGATGAGTTGCGTAAACAGTTGGGAGAAGTGGCTCCATCGCAAGCCACACGCCTGATCATTGAGGAGATAGAGGAACCGAAGAAGCCAAAAATAGAGAAGAAGGAACAATCAAAGGTGGAAAAGCCCCAGAAGGAATACGATCTGGCCGAGTTGGTCAAACCGAATCGTGTGGTTAAAAGTAAAATAGTTAGCGCTGCTGAACCTCTTGGAAAGTTAAAGGCAGGCGGCAATAAGAATCCCAATCCAGGTCAGAAAAAGCAACAGATGCCACTGATGATGCCACAAGGAATGGCAACATCTGAGCCAGAGTTGCGTCTGCCACTGACAATGAGCAACAAGAACAACAAATCTGGAAACAATAACAAACTTCTAATACAAGAAATATAAAATGCAAGAAGATATAGTTTGATTTATTTTTAAATAAATGCTGATGTAATGTTGATTATGGATTTATATTCTACTTTTTAAGCAGTTTTTTGATAAATCGTCCCACAACCAAAAATGGACGTTCCTCGAACTCATGTTTCTGATCCATTGTGATTGTAACCTATCAAACAAAAATAAACAATAAGAGGTATTAAAATAAGATCCAGGATAGGCTAAGACTTACCTGATCACCTTTCAAACGATCAACGAGGGTTACACAAATATCCCCAGCCCTTACACCAGCCATAAGGGTCAATGAGGCAAGCTTTGTTGCCTCCATTTCAATATTTCGTATACCCTTCTCATAACACTTTTATTATTATTGGACGTAGATGTACTAAAAAAGTCAGTACATTCAAGTGGCCCAACGATACCAAGCACCGGCTTGTTAACGCGCGAACCCAAGCAAAAAGCAGCCAACCTCCCGCCCAACCGACCGAGGGGCACACCGCATAGCGTACGGTTACGTAGATCGCGAAAACGTAGACAAATGACATAAGACCAACTTTTTAAGAGAACTACTAGAAGTGGCACCGTTTATTAAGTGGGAAAATTCGTTATAGTTTGAACATAAAATCCGAAAAGGGTTATGAATAGCATAGTTAGATGGACAAGCTTGAAGAGCAATGGGTAGAAAATTCCTTGTCCTTCTGATCGGAACAGCAAAACTAATTTGGCTGATTAATTCGGAGGAATCAATTTCACCATTTATTAGTTTATGTAAAAATACTACACCTAGCATTGTTCTGCGATCAGAAAGAGAAGGAAGATTTATTAGTAAAAGTCTACTGTGGTAGGAAGGTAGGTTAATGTTAGTATCCCAGTTAAATCTCCTAAGGGCAAAGAGCAAGAATTGTTTTTGCACTGATTCTATTCTATCCTGGTGATTCCTGTATTTGGGATACCAGATACAAGATCCATATTCAAGAACAGGACGTACCAGAGACGTGTAAAGTGTTTTGGTTATGTAGGGATTATCAAATTCTTTCGACCAGCACTTAATGAACCCCAAGGTACTAGAGGCTCGATTTGCAACTGAAGAGATATGCTTGTGAAATTTAAGTTTCGGATCAAAAAGGATACCTAAGTCATCAACCCATTCAATGCTATCGAGTGGGCTTCCATCAAGAAAATATATATTTGGAAAAGGAAGGCATCTATAAAAAGACATGACCTTACATTTGTTGCAATTAAGATTTAGTAAGTTAACACGACACCACTTTTGAAAATTATCTAAATCAGTTTATAGTTTTTGAGCAGACAACAGAGCAGTACCCGACATGCATAATTTTACGTCGTCAGCATACATCAGCACTCGAGATTGGTCAATAACAGATGGAAGATCATTGATGAAAAGTGTAAATAATAAAGGTCCAAGGTGACTTCCTTGCGGAACACCGGAAGTGACATGAACCGCCTTCGCACACAGCGTCATCAATGCGTCCTTGACCTGTTTTTAATTAATGAAATCATAATCAAAATCATTTAAGTGCAATTTTTTTTGTTGTTTGTATTTGCATTTTTTGTTCTGTGAATAAATGCGTAATGAAGTTGTTATGAGAATAAATAGACGATAATTCATGCATGAGCACGTATGCACATTTTAGGAAACCTTGAATTTGATTTTTCACATCATACTTGTCTTCATAGAAACAATCGGTGGACATTGTATTTGCTTTGATGGTTTCAAAACTATCGTCCGCTTGAGTGCCATATGATATAATCTCCTCAATGAGTTGTTCGGGAAAACTAGCCGGACGCACTACAAGGTTTCCCAGAATGGGCTAAGGATCAAAAAAAAAAAAAAAAACGAAGTCAATAAATGAGTTCCTTAGAAAGATTTGGTAGAAACACTTTTGACTTGATTTTATGGTTTATATTTCCAAGTGTAGCGAACTTGAAACACTTACGATCTCATGTTCGTTTCTCAAGTAACCGTTATAGGCATCCTTGGTGACAACAACAGTGCCGGGCTTAACACCCAATCCACCATTATTATGGGATTATGGGATTATGGGATCCTTGCACTTGGCATACTTAAGTAGCTTCAGCACCTCGTGCAGGACAACGGAGCAGGATGAGGAACCCACACCATGGCTGACACTCAGTACAGGTCCCACCTTGTTTAACGCATAACGATTTCCAGCCGCAGATAAATCAATCGGTTCGCCTTCATCTTCAATGTCCAACAATGGACGCAGATATTTAGCCAGTTCCTGCATCCTGCGACCTGTGCCACCCATGCATACGACCTGTTTAAGGATAGATAATGAGGCAAGATTCTCTCTCTGACTATAGTAAAGAATGGCATACCCAAACATCTCCAAACTGTTCTTGTATATCCTTAGTGTCCTCGGTGTTTGCCAGATTAATATTGAGATGGTACAGAAAATCAGAAGGCATGCTCTTGAGATTCGGGTTATTTAACTGAACGCTAAAGTAATAAAATATATCAAGAACTTGTAAAGTGCAATCTTTAAGTGCAACTTTTCAATGATTGCGAATAGCTTCCAGTTGCAGGAGCACGAGCTGACCATGCAGAAACTAATGGCCACCACGCATTCACCAGCGGGCAACGTTACCAGCACCGCATCCACGACCAACAGTATTGGAGCAGGAGCTGGAGCAGGAGCAGCAGCGTCGCCACTTGGCAGCGACTCCCCCACACAATAACAACAACAAGAGCAACAACAACTTGAGCAGCAAGGCGACAACAACAACAATGCTTAATGCAACACCAACAGCAGGAGCAGGACCAGGAGCAGGAGGTGCTGGTGGCGCAGTGAAGCAATTGCAAGGGAGCAGCTCCACATCTGGCACTGAGCTGCTGCAGCAGCAGAAGCGTGCCAACTCCAAGCCAGAGTTGCGTCAATCGCGCTCCGTTGCCACGCTGGAGCAGGTGGAGGAGCGACGTGCCTCGTTGGGATTGCCGCTGAACATGGAGCAACATCAGCAGCAGCAACAACAACAGCAGCAACGTCGCAGCAACAATCGTGAATCATTCCAACAACAGCAGCAACAGCAACAACACAACGATTCCTCCAATCATTAGCAAGCAGCTGGCCAACGATCCCCGCCAGCGAATGTTGCATCACCATCACAGCACGAACAGCGCTTGCCTGAACAACTTGCTCTTCCCGGTGCTGAGCGATATACAGCGCAAGTACAACAACTGCAGCAAGAATTTGCAGGGCATGCATGGCATTGGCGTGGGCAGTGATATTGGTGATCTGAGGTCTGTCTTTGAGCTGGCCGAACGTTCCAGTCCCGGTGTGAGCGATCTGTTTATGAAGGAGCTGATCCATGTGCTCGTGCCGGGCTATTCGGAGACGCGCATCAATCATATCATGGATCGCGCCATACGCAATCGCAAATAGGCAACCAAAATTCCAAAACAAAACATACATATATTCTATATACTTACTATACGTGTTAACGAAAGAAACAAAAAAAAAAAAAAAAAACCTCTGACAGCAACAACAACAACAACCTACATATTCCGACATAGTGGCCAATGGAGCAATCAGCGTTAGACTTATGACAACAAAAACAAAACAAAAATGAGAGTTTTTTTATACAAACATATACATATATATACATATATATATATATATATATATATATATATATATATATATATATATATAACAAGTAAAAACGTTGCAGTCGGACGCAACCGACTGCGGAATACTTTGATACCAGTAAAAGAACGGTTGATAGGGGAGAATGCAGGGGCGAAGGGAGTGGGCCATGTGGTAAACATCGCCAGCTATCATGTTATCAAATTTGGTGACTTTAGCTCAAAAACTGTGGAAGATAACTTAACTTGCAAGTTTAAAAGGTTGGCGGCAGAGGTAGGCGTGGCATCTAAATTTTTGAATCAAATGTTTTTAACTGTCACTATCTATCTGCCTACCAAGTTTGGTGGCTCTAGCTCAAAAACTGTTAAAGATATAGCCGATTCCGATTTTATAAGTGTAATAATGTAGTGTTGTGTTACGATAATTAAGAAACACCTCTGTTAAATATCGATACATAGAATAAACATGTAACTATCGATGATTATGTGATGACGTGGCGGACGCTTAATAATGAATGTAGAGCCGCACGCAGTTAAAATGTAACCTAATAATTGAAGCAAATAAACTTGTGCTATAATAATTATACAGAATTATTACATGGTGCCAGAAGTGGGATTGGGTAAATAATTTGCAAATAGCTGACAAGCCAGATGGATCTATACGGTTGTGTTTAGACCCAAAGCCACTTAACAAATGCATTCGAAATAAAAAGATATTTACTATACTCGTTCTTAAAAGTGGGTTCTGGCAACTTGAGCTAGATAGTGATAGCTCTGATTTAACCACGTTTATGACCCCTTTTGGTAGGTTAAAGTTCAACCTGGTACCATTCGGCATCAATAGTGCCCCAGAAATTTTTCAACAAAAAATGGTTAAGATCTTTGGAGACATACCTGTAGTCATGGTATATTTTGATGATATTGGAATCGCTGCAGAAAATTTTGAGGAGCACGATAAAATATTAATGACGGTGCTTGAGCGAGCCCAAGAGAACAACATAAGATTTAATCCGAAAAAAATTCAGTACAGACAAACAAAAGTAGTGTTCATGGGAAACGTTATCTCAGAAGGAAAGTTTAAACCAGAATGCAAATATCGAGACGCGATAAGGAACCTCAAAACACCAAAAAACAAACATGATGTTATGCGACTATTGGGCTTATTAAAGTACCTAGGTAAATATATTCAGAACTTGTCACAGCAAACGGCCCAATTACGAAATTTAACTCGTAACGATGTTGAATTTAATTGGACATAAAATCATGAAAAGGAATTAGAAACAATTCTAAAAGTTATCAATTCTGAGCCTGTTCTTTCAATTTATGACCCTAAGCTCCCAGTCATTGTTCAAACAGACGCATCTAAAGATGGTCTAGGGTGCGTTTTAATGCAAGGAGGTAAACCAGTGGCGTATGCTTCACGCACACTTGGAAAAAATGAACAAAAATGGGCTCAAATTGAAAAGGAACTATTGGCAATTGTTTTTGCATGTGAACGTTTTCACTATTATCTCTATGGAAGAGAGTTCACTGTGCAGAGTGATCACAAACCACTTGAAATACTCATCCTGAAAGATATAGATGATGTCTCTGCAAGGTTACAACGAATGTTTCTATTTTTGTTAAAGTATCCTAAATTGGAAATAGTGTACGTTCCTGGAAAGCAAATGCAAGATGCTGATTGTCTGTCCCGTGCCCAAGTGACAGACATTTGAGAAAATGAGCAATTGACAATGGTAATACATCATGTAGTGGAATCTGTATGTATGTATAACAGAAGACAATTTTCAATACTATCACATGTTGTTAAATAAAGACGATAGTCTTATGAAGATACGTAAATTTGTTAAAGAAAATAAGTGGCCAAGTTATCAGCAACTTGATGAGGTGGGTCGTGCACTTTACAAGTATAAACATGAACTTCATTGTGAAAGAGGGTTACTATTCCGTGATCATCGGTTGATAATTCCAAAAGAGTTAACCTATAACATTTGCAAGATGCTGCATGCACCACACCTGGGAATAGAAAAAACTCTTTCGAGAGCTCGTATGAATTATTTTTGGCCAGATATGTGTAAGCAAATCAAGGAAATGATCGCAAACTACCAAATCTGCGAGAAATTTACAAGAAACAATGTTAAAGAACCATTGGTACAAGAGAAAGCACCAGAATACCCATTTCAAATAGTTGCTATAGACATATTTGAATATGCTGGAGTTAATAACATTTCTTTAATTGATGCATACTCCGGATTTGTTATATGTGAACAACTAAATAATAAATTGTCAAGTCATATTATCTCCAAATTGCGGGGTATATTTAATCGCATAGGATACCCAACAATAATTAAAAGTGATAATAGTCCGTTTTCTTCATTTGAGTTCAAGAAGTTCGCAGAAAATGCAAACGTAAAAATTAAATTTTCAAGTCCGAGATATGCACAAAGTAATGGCTTAGCTGAAAAGGGTGTAGCAAATACAAAAAACATACTTAAAAGATGTTATGAAGCACAAAAGGTAGATTTATTTCAATACAGATTGTTGGAATACAATACAACTCCTGTAGCAAGTATGAAACTTACCCCTGCAGAACTATTTTTTGGTCGCCAGGTCAAAACAAAATTACCAGTTATGGGTCAATCATTGTGTCGAAGCAACATTCAAGAGTCTGAGATACAGCACAAACTAGAAAATAAACAAGTAAGAAGGCTCTAGTCGAGATTTCCCGACAAGGAGACACACCGAACCCTATACTTAACGCGCACAGTCATTGTCTGTATGCATCTGTGACCTAAACTTCAATCTTCGATATCTCTGGTGTTTCTCAGCCGATTTCGATGAAATTTTCAGAAAAGTTCTATCGTTATCCATTATTTCAACCCCCATTTTTACATTTTTCAAATTCGAGATTTTTTTGTAATCGATTTCATGTGTATATCGGAAACTAGAATAGTTATCGATAATTTGAAACAAACTTGTTCCGCTCATGGTATAGGAGAACTTATATTCAAAATCCGAAGTTTCTAGCTCTTGTAGTCTCTGAGATCGACGTGTTCATACAGACGGACAGGCGGACATGGCTATATCGACTCGGCTGTTGATGCTGATCAAGAATATATATAATTTATGGGGTCGGAGATGCTTCCTTCTGCCTGTTACATACTTTTGCACAAAACCATTATACCCCTTTTACCCATTTTATGGGTTAGGGGTATAAAAATAAGAAAAAAAAGAAGAAGAAAGCATGTAATAATGTAGTGCTGTGTTACGATAATTAAGAAACATCTCTGTTAAATATCGATACATAGAAAGAACATGTAACTATCGATGATTATGTGATGACGTGGCGGACGCTTAATAATGAATGTAGAGCCGCACGCAATTAAAATGTAACCTAATAATTAAAGCAAATAAACTTGTGGTATAATAATTATACATAATTATTACAATAAGGCGGGTGGCTTAGGTGGGCGTGGCATTCAAAATTTAAATGCACATCTTTGGTAGATGCTGCCTTCTATCACTAACCAAATAATGTTATAGATGGGACATTTCTAGTACTGTTTTGGTTTCCACTACCCTGTGAACGAGAGTGACCCATGATTGTTAACATTATGTTATGCTCGCTCAAAATGTTAACACATAGCAGAGAGACCCAAGTCTGTTTCAGTTTGTATTCACTTTCAGCGGCTTTTAGTGGAAAGGGGGAAGCGGCGGCGGAAAGCAAGCAACGGTTAAAATACATTAGTATTTGTATACATGTGCATTTGCTTCATACTTTGGTGGACTAGTAATGTTTGAGATTTTACAAATTTGTCTTTTTCAATGCCCTGCATACGCATGTGTGTGTGCAGGAATGCATATGCAGAATGTTTATATGTATGCGAGCCATTTGTTTTGGAATTTATTGACATGCCTCAACATCTATGATTTAATTTCTAACAGGTCAAGGGCGGGCTTTTGGGATTGCAAATATTCTTTTTATATTTAAAAAATTTAAAAATATTTGGCCGACTATTTTTATTTAAGTACATCTATTTATTTTACAATTATTTTTTGTATAGATTATACCACACAACTAAAAATATGTACTTAGGTTCATTCTGCATATACATTCATGCACACACACATGCGTATGCAGGGCATCGAAAAAGACAAAAGTGTAAAATCTCAAACATTGCTAGCCCACCAAAGTATGAATGCCCAGCATATTTATTAAGACTGACTAGGAGATACCCTATGCCCTAAACATTATTCGTTCATATATTGGCAAATCGACACGCACATTGATGCTGAACAAGAAAATATATATATAATGGGGCCGTAAATAATTTCCTTCTGCCTGTTACATACATTAGCACAGGCCAATATACCCGTTCCATCAATAGAAAAGTTATAAGTCCTCATCTAATTTCACAACAAGCGGCAGCGTGATGTGTGTACACAAGAGTGATCATTTATGTATGTATGTATATCTATCATTCGAGTGTATACACATCGAGAATGGGCAAATGCAATAACAGCACTTGCTGGTGGCTGAGACGCAAAAACAGCACAACGTAAAAACTACCCTTTGATTGAATATTCAATTATTACATTATTGTTATATTATTATATAAAATTTATTTTAAGTATTCAAATACAAAACAAGTTTATTTTATTTCGTATTTATTATGTTATATTCAACGTGTTAGATGATTTAATAATGCCCTACCTAATATCCAAAATATTAGTAAACATATTTTTACTTTGCAGGCTTTGGCTCGGTTTCACCTTTTTAACTTCACTGTTGGTTTTTGCACTTTTCTGTGGAGGGATGTTTAATCATAGAGCACGAGAGTCAGTTTTAATGACGCTGTTCTAGGTGGTTTGTACTCCGGTGTTGGAGTCTTGGACCTTTATTATTTACTTTTCAATGATTTCTCTGTTATTGACCACTCGAGTGTGATGTTGTGCGATGTAAATTATGTGTGGGTTGCTCTGTTGTTGTCAAAACTACAAACTGTTTAGATAATTTTAAAGTGGTGTCGTGTTACACTAAATCTTATTGATGTAGTTGTTTTTATAGTGCCTTTTTCAAATTATATTTTGGGAAGCCGTGATTGAATGGGTTGTGATTAGGTATCCTTTTTTTAAATTTCAAGCATATCTCTTCAGTTGCAAATCGGTGGGGGTTATTAGCGCTGGTCGAAAGAATTTGACGATCCCTACATAACCAAAACACTTTAACGTCTTGGTACGTCCTGTTCTTGAATATGGATCTTGTATCTGGATAAATAAGGATTCACCAGGATAGAATAGATCAGTGAAAAATTTTTTTGGGTTAATGGGATACTCATTACCTCCTTCCACCAGTAGTTTTACTAATAAATCTTTTTTCGGAGTGTTTTTTATAACTATTGGTTGTCATGATTGTTTGTGGGGGTTTTGTATATTGCTTACTTGGTTTTGTTCTTGTTTCTTAACGGTGTTGGTTTTAAATGTTTGTTTTTGGGGGTGTTATATATTATACATATCATATTGCTTTTATCTAGTTATTAAACGAAATTTAAAGTAAAGTCAAACTACCCTTCCTTGCTAGGCAGCAACAAGCGGATTGAAACAAAAACCTCGGCAAAGCTTGCCCAGCAAAATATGAAGCAAATGCACACGTATACAAATACTAATGTATTTTTACCGCCAATTCCCCCTTTCCCCTAAAAGCCGCTGAAAGTGAATACAAACTGAAACAGACTTGGGTCTCTCTGCTATGTGTTAACATTTTGAGCGAGCATAACATAATGTTAACAATCATGGGTCACTCTCGTTCACAGTGTAGTGGAAACCAAAACAGTACTAGAAATGTCCCATCTATAACATTATTTGGTTAGTGCTTCTATCTTTCTACCCAATTTGCGGGCTCTAGCTTAAAAACTATAAGAGATATCGAAATTTCCGATTTTAAATGGTGGGCGGCAGAGGTGGGCGTGGCATCCTAATTTTTGATGCAGACCTTTTGTAGATGTCACCATATATCTTCCTACCAAATTTGGTGACTCTAGCTCGAAAAATGTGAAAACTATAGGCGTTTCCAATTCCAAGTGGAAGGGGGGATGGGGGCGGAATCAGGGGGCGTGGCATCCAAGTTTTGATGGGGAACGTCAGTACCTATCTTGACACAAAATTTGATGGCTCTAGCCCAAAATATGTGAAAACTATAGGCGTTTCCAATTTCATGGAGAAGGGGGGGATGTGGGCGGAATCAGGAGGTATGGCATCCAAAATGTTGATGCATTTTTTTGGGGAACGTCAATATCTATCTTGACACAAAATTTGGTGGCTCTAGCCCAAAAAATGTGAAAACTTTAGACGTTTTGAATTTCAAGGAGCAGGGATGATGGGGGCGGATTGAGTGGGCGTGGCATCTAAAATTTTGATGCAGTTTTTTCAGGGACATGACTAGCTATCTGCGTGCAAAATTTGGTAACTCTAGCTGTAAGAATGTAAGAAATATTTTTGTCGGTTTTCAGTTATCGAATTTATCGATTTCCCAGCCTCCTAGTGGGCGTGGCAACCCAATCTTGACACTTTATCTGTCTCGTCTATAGATAAACATAATTGCAAAGTTTCAAGTCTCTAGCTTTACGGGTGTCGAAAAAAGTTGCGTTCATACGGACGGACGGACAGACAGACACCATGACGGACATTGCACAAAACCAATATACTATGAGACCTTCGGTATCAAAGTATAAAGAGTTGTATATGTACGTATTTCAAACTGAGCCATGTGGCTAATGTTTAATTCAAACAGTTATTTAGGCATACAATTATGTATTCGTTTGTTTATCTGCAATATTAATATTATTAATATAATGTAAAACATATGCAACTTAAAATAAAAGAAAATGCATAATGTAATCGAAAATTAGTTGTATTGTTTTGAGCGCCAAATTGCCAATGGCGGTCGGTCGATAATGCAACACTTTCGTATATTTGTTGGCCAAAAAATAGTAATCAAATCCAACATTTTAAATAATATTTATGTTTTAGGGAGTGTTTTTAATCAATATCATCGAAAGTGTATGATTTATGCCAATTACAAAAATAAGCAATCGATAAAATCTTCGTTGACGGATAAGGTGCGGTGTCATGAATCTAAGAAAACCAGATTGCGCATTCGCTGTGTCAAAATAAAAATCTACTGCGCATCTACGTCACAGTAGACTGCAGCTGTGGCGCGCAGTTTGAAATTAATGGAATTTGTGTGTTAAAGGCAGTCTTATTTAAAACAACATTCTTGTTTAAAAAAAATAGTTTTTTGACCCTGCCAACACAGTCAACGCTTTGGGTATGTTCCCTGTGAAGTCCCTTTGCAATGAGCAAAGCTTGGTGGTCATTTGTTTTAAAAATATTGTGGAGCTAACTTGCACATAAATATCCATGCAAATTGCATACAGCACAACAATGTTGTAGTCTACCGTGACGTCACAGCTGTTTGCTTGAGCAAAACTAACGGACCTGAGCAATGCGCAATTTGGTTTCTTTCATTCATGCGCAGACGCGACCCTAGATTTATTCGATTAATTTAAGTTAAGAAACATCGAGTAATTATCAGTTGCATCGCTACATGCAAAACCGATATATTATCGTTGGGTACATCACTAGACAAATCAAAAACATCTCACAAACTGCCGCACGTGCTTATACCTGTTGTTTAGGAATCCATAGATACGCGTGTTTAAATATGTCATTTGGTCGTGGCGGAGGTGGTGGAAGAGGTAAGTAAATAATAAATTTGACAAGCTTCGAATTGAATATGCAATGTTAACACATGTTTAAAGGTTTTCGTGGCGGTGGCGGCGGTGGACGCGGCGGAGGTGGATTTAACAAGTTCAGTGGCGGTGGCGGTGGATTTGGTAGAGGTGGCGGAGGCGGATTTAATAGAGGTGGCGGACGTGGTGGAGGCCGTGGTGCCTTTGACCAGGGCCCACCCGAACGTGTTATACCGTTGGGAAACTTTAGCTACACATGCCAAAACGATCTTGTGTGCAAGGTTGAGATTGACGATGTACCATATTTCAATGCACCCATATTCCTTGAGAACAAAGAGCAGATTGGCAAAATTGACGAAATTTTTGGCACAGTTCGCGATTACTCCGTCTCCATAAAACTGTCGGACAATGTGCACGCAAATAGTTTCAAGCCTCACCAAACTTTGTTTATTGACCCCGGCAAGCTGTTGCCAATTTCAAGATTTTTGCCAAGGCCACCACAAGCGAAGGGTCCCAAGAAAAAAGGCGGACCAAGTGGTGGCGTTGGCGGCGGTGGCGCAAGGGGACGTGGTGGCGGTGGAATGGGTTAGTACGAAGTTATTCAATTTTATTATCTATTCTAAGAACATATTTGTTTTTCAGGTTTCCGTGGTGGCCGCGGTGGCGGTGGCTTTAGGGGTGGCTCAAGTCGTGGCGGTGGCGGCGGAGGCGGTGGTTTCAATAGGGGTCGAGGAGGAGGTGGTGGTGGCGGAGGTCGCGGACGTTGGTAAAATAGACAATGTTATTCACAATGTAAATGGAAAACGCATTTAGAATTGAATAATAAAAATTTAATAACATATACAGTACAAGTTCTAGGGATAAGCTGCTTGGTAAATCATTTTGTGTTTATTTTGGAAAATACTGATCATGGTGCATGCAATATTTTACTTACATGTATATGAATACGTATTTAATTATGTACATTTGTATATTTTGTTTGTGCACTTATTATTTGTGCAGCTGTTGCTTTTTATAATTATGTCTCAAATATGAGTAATGGAAGATTTATAGGCCCTTTAATTTTGTATTATTCATGTTTTTCATTATTTTGTAATTAACTTGGGTCGCCATAGCTGTAACCTCAACCTCAGCAGCCATGTAAGAGTTGTTTTTCTTGCCGGTACTAAATGCATTTGTGTCTGACGTTTGCGAGTTTTGATTATTTTTGGATTTTTTAATGCGATCGCCATAGCTTGAATTGTAACTAAATGAACGTGTGTAAAGACCATCTTGCCATAGCTGAACACTTTTTTGTTGTTGCGCTTCAGGATATATGTGCTAGAAAAAACCAGTTTGTTAATTGATTGATTTTGTATAATTAGTAGTGTACACATACCGAGATAATATTTTCTTCGGTGAAAGCACCACTATTTCTGATTATGTCCTCCGAATGATGATGGTAATAATACTGAGGCTTTTGCGTCTGCGAATACCTTCGGGTGGTGCTGCTTACCTCATTGTCATTGTGGTGTCCAATATTGCTATTTGTGGGACTAGCATAGCCCTTACCATTGCCACCGAACACATCATTCACAAAGTTAAATGTGCCAAATTCGCTGGGATATATATAAAATGTTGCTATCAACGTCAAGTACACAAACAGGTGAAACACGATACAAATCCAAATCAGATTTATCTGAAAATATATATATATATATACATATATATATGTATAGAATATTATATTAAGCAATTTTACATTTATGACTGACCTTTTTTCTTCGTCCATATTTCGTAAATGTGGCAAACGGTACCAAAGATATCGTTAAAATCACTCCACATGCAACACCAGCCAGCAGCCCAGCAAAGTTCAGCTGGTACGGCAAGGTACCAATTGCAAATAAAACCGTGGATAATAGTAACAGCTTGAGCAATGCCACATATGGCTTGTGCAAATGTTTCCAGTGCATCCATATAAGCAGTGCAACGAGCGAAGAAACCACACCACAAAGAGAAGCTGAAGGGCCCACCTGTTAACGAATAGATTCATATTTCAAATAAACATTTTAACCCTAGAGTGGTAACCTTCGTCGATTCGACGAACACTGTTTACTATTTTCATATTTTTCTCCGAATTCCCTTATTTCGTTGTGTTCTTCTTTACAATGCAGTTAGTGTGTGCTATGCTCCTAAGCTAATTTTTTATACTTTGATACCGAAGGTCTCATAGTATATTGGTTTTGTGCAATGTCCGTCATGGTGTCTGTCTGTCCGTCTGTCCGTCCGTATGAACGCAACTTTTTTCGACACCCGTAAAGCTAGAGACTTGAAACTTTGCAATTATATTTATCCATAGAAGGTACAGATAAAGTGTCAAGATTGGGTTGCCACGCCTACTAAGAGGCTGGGAAATCGATAAATTCGATAACTGAAAACCGATAAAACCAAATATTTCTCACATTCTTACAGCTAGAGTTACCAAATTTTGCACGCAGATAGCTAGTCATGTCCCTGAAAAAACTGCATCAAAATTTTGGATGCCACGCCCACTCCTTTCGCCCCCATCATCCCTGCTCCTTGAAATTGGAAACGCCTATAGTTTTTACATTTTTGAGCTAGAGCCACCAAATTTTGTGTCAAGATACATATTGAAGTTCCCCAAAATAATGAATCAAAATTTTGCATGCCCCGCCCCCTGATTCCGAACCCATCCCCCCCTTCTCCATGAAATTGGAAACGCCTATAGTTTTCACATTTTTTGGGCTAGAGCCATCAAATTTTTTTGTGAAGATAGATATTGACGTTCCCCATAAAAATGCATCAAAATTTTGGATGCCACGCCCACACCTTCCGCCCCCCACCCCCCGCCGATGTTAAAACGGTTATGCGTGTATCTCCCACATTTTTTTGAACTAGAGTCACCAAATTTGGTAGGAAGATATATGGTGACATCTACAAAAGATCTGCATCAAAAATTTGGATGCCACGCCCACCTCTGCCGCCCACTATTTAATATCGGAAATTTCGATATCTCTTATAGTTTTTAAGCTAGAGCCCGTAAATTGGGTAGAAAGATAGAATGCAGCATCTACCAAAGATGTGCATCAAAATTTTGAATGCCACGCCCACCCAAGCCACCCGCCTTATAAAATTGGAATCGGCTATATCTTTAACAGTTTTTGAGCTAGAGCCACCAAACTTGGTAGAAGATAGATAGTGACAGTTAAGAGCATTTGGTTCAAAAATTTGGATGGCACGCCCACCTCTGCCGCCCACCTTTTAGATTTTGAAGTTAAGTTATCTTCCACAGCTTTTGAGCTAGAGTCACCAAATTTGGTAACATGATAGCTGGCGATGTTTACCACATGGGCCACTCCCTTCGCCCCTGCATTCTCCCTTATCAACCGCTCTTGTACTGGTATCAAAGTATTCCGCAGTCGGTTGCGTCCGACTGCAACGTTTTTACTTGTTTTTTTGTTGCAAACGAAAAGTTACATCGTCGAAACGACAAAGCTTACCATTTGTGTAAATTCTTAGGAGCTGTTTTCCATATAAAAGAAATTCGTTACGTCAAATTTAAATGTTTAATTTTTGTTATTTAAGAGTCTGGATTCTTTGACAATTTTAATGAAAAGTTTGTAACTGATTGTGGTGATTCTGATTTTAATAGATTGACCTAAGAAGAGCGTGAAAATGGGGTCAAATAATGACCTTTGTGTCTATTGTTGAAATAATTAATTTTTCTAACTGCGATTCGCCAACAAATATATAATAAAGCTCTAAAATACATAGACCTTTACGTTTTTGTGTTTGTTAAGGTATATTCTTCATTTTAAATACAATGCCAAACTTGTGTGTATAAGTTTTCATTCAACATTTTGAAGATTAAAAGAGACTTTGTCGATTCGACGAAGCTTACCATTATTCTATGTAAAATAACCTTACCACTGTAGGGGTAAGTACATAAGTACTTACCTCAGGTCGATGTGGTACCAGCACCGCACTGGTCAGATTTCCAGCCAAACCGGACATTATGTAGACGACAGCAGTCCGCAACGTTCCAATTAAGCGCTCAAGGTCAGCAAGAAATAAGTGCTGAAATATAAGCGTAATTGCCAGATGCAAGATACCAGCATGCATGCATAGCGATGTCAAAAGTCTATAAATTTGATCTGGAATTTCCACGGAGATAAATGGAAACATTCCACAAATGTTATTCAGGCATGAAATCTGAAAGAAAAAAAAGGAGAAAGAAAGTAAAGCAAGAATTTTTTGTGTATTGCATATGATATAAATAATACTTGTGAGCATAGTGAGGCTTCTTCATGAAAATATCCGTTGACGAAATCACAATATTCTCTGGTCGTTATACGACATTCACCATATAGACCGGTACAGCAGGGATGGCCAATCACCTCGCAGACCATGTGCTCGGCCGTATGATCCTTATACCGATAGCGTTGCGAGAACGAATTCGTTTTCCGGCAAATGGGCCATTTTGTAATATCGTCGGGCCATTCATATGGAACAATCGATGCGGGCGCATCACAAAACTTTGGATCCAGGCCGCAAACTGAACCCGAAATACGTCCGCCAGGTCCCGACTCACCGGGTGACCATTTCTTCCAAGTCGATATGGATTTCTTTCAGAGATTAGAGATACCGATTAACGATATAATTTTGTGCAGTTGGAAAAATACTTACGGTTGGATAGAGACCCCGTATGGAGCAATCAGCCTGTGAGCTCTGAACACATCCGGAGTCATCATTGCGTATGCAGCAGGCCGTCTCGCGCTCCTGCCTCCGTGTTTTTGTGACAACCTCCATGATCTTAACGTCGCGTCTCATGCAAGCCGCAAACTTGGCGCCCATGTGAACCAAGTCATTGTTGCGTGGACCAATCCAGAGATTGCGCTGCTCCACGTGCTGCACCGTCTGCAGGCTCAAGCTGGTGACCAACACTTGTCCGGTCTTTTGTTCCGTTCCAAAACCGATCGGCGCAATGCCATAGCAGATGATCGATAAAAAGAGGACCAAAATTTGCACCGTATTAATCCAGTAGGTGAAAAACGGCCGATGGTCCGTGCGATCATCTAGATCATTGATCGAAAAGTATTTAATACGCCGCATTTGCGGTCGCCTCGAGTTCTCCAGGACTCCATCAAGCAACTGGGCAGCAATCCGCGTTCCTCGATTCGTTGCCGATGTCGTCGAATGGGATGTACGCAGGGCAGTTTGACTCTGACTCTGACGAGAGGAGCTGACGAGATGAATGTGATTTGCCTGGGCGGAGGAGTCGCCCATTGAATGGAGGCCATTGAGAGCCGAGGTGCGCCAGCCATTGTGATGACGATCGGCCATATATACGCCAACGCTACCACCTTCCACGCCACCCAAACCCAATCCTGCAGCTGTGCTTGTTGTCGTTTGTTTGGCGCTCTCTTCGTTTGCCAAGGATATGGATGCATCGATGCATGGATTGTCGAAGAAGACTTCGTCCTCAATGAGTGCAGCTAGGCTGTCAGCAATACCAGGGCTGCACTCAGCACCAGCATCCATGTCCAATTGTTGCTCCGAGCCCTCTTCCGATTGCACATGAACCGGTGCAAAGCTGCGGGACCATTGCCGGTGACGTCGCTTGATGATGTTCCCATTATTATAAATGTTTGTTGGTCTCTTGTGAAATATGTGAATCAGGTAGCTCACCGTGGTCATCATCATGTGAGCCACCGTCGCCTTGCGCTCCACATACTCGCCGGCATTAAATTGGCATTTGCGCCATTGACAGTTGGTGATCATGTCCACATTTTGTGCATCCTGTACGGGCAATATATCGGGACGATCCGGTGCATAGTAGCTGCCATTTGCTTCAATCGTGGTTCCTCCTACTCCTCCTCCACCAGAGGAACAAATATTCAGATTGTCAATGGCAATTGGCAGCGGCATTGAATTGAATTCAATTGTATCCGGGTTGGAGTTCAGAGGACCAAAGCATCTAATTGCCAGGCGTCGATGGCGTCCATACCAGAGAGCAAAGTCAGCCGCTTCAGTGCTCGGCTCAACGCCAAAGAATCGTGCAATTTCACGTCTCATGTATATCGTGATCCGCTTCTTGCACGAATATCGATTAGCCTGCAACTGTTGCTGTTGCTGTTGTTGCTGCTGCAACTGTTGCTGTTGCTGCTGTGGCAAAGCTTGCATTGATTGCAGTTGCTGCTGCTGGTGTTGCTGCTGCAACTGATGCTGCAAGTGTTGCTGCTGCTGTAACTGCTGCTGCTGCAACTGTTGCTGTTGCAACTGTTGATGCATGCGAGGTGAGTTTGAGAGATTTGAGGAAGCCGCATAAATATGTTGCTGTTGAAGTTTTGCTTGATGCTGCTGTTGCTCAATTGTTGCTGGCGACAAGTTGATCATCAACTCCTGCTGCTCGTGATTCTTAGCCGTCCCAACCGTCATTGCCATGGGCACAGTCATTGAAACCGGCACGGGGCTGATGGGGCCCGTTGTCTGCGTTGTCTGATGTACGCCCGTTGTCCGGCGCGCCGTATTGCAATGCAAGCATGTGCCACTGTTGTCCTGCTGAACTTGCTGTTGTCCTTGTCCTTGACCTTGAGTTTGTCTCTGGCTATTGTCACTCTGTATGATTATAATGGGATCTGTCTCATCGGTGCTTGCTGCGGAACCTTCTACGGACCTGATGCTACCGATTTTGTTTCCTGTATTCCCGATATTTCTTGCAGCTACCGTGCTGCTGCCCGACGAAGTGTTGGAGGCTGGGAGTGCTGGGAACGATGCTGTTGATGCTGCTGCTGGCGACGATAACGACGGACATGGACACGAATTTGACCCGGATCCTGTTACGCCGTTGTACGTTTGAGCACTTTTGGAGTGAACCTGACCCTGAGATTCGTCATTGTGGCTACACTTGGCACGTGTGTAACTGCCGTATGGAATATTGACGTACTGCGATGATGACAGTGATGAAGTGGTTACGGCCGTATCCGTATATAGATCCGTAGCTGGCGGCGGCGTTGGCACATACCGTTTTACGGGCGTGTGCACCGTGGAACCCAAATATCCGCCGTACGCATCGCATTGCACCATCTTGGGTGGCAAAAAGTAACGTGTTGAGGACGCGCTCGAGGCTGCCTGAGGCGATGCCAGACACATTGTTGTGTCCATTAGCTTAACCTTTGTTGAGTTGAGTTGTTGAGTTCCTGCTGGAGACGATTCCCTGTAACGCTCCAGGCGGTACTTGGAATTGGGTGACATGGCACGTTGTTGTTGTTGTTGTTGATGTTGCATAAATTTGCTGCCATGCTTCACCGAAGAACTCTCTGCCTGAGACGTACTGCCTGAGTTGGTGGTGCAAAGGGATGAGGCTGAGTTTGAGGATGACAACGGATAGACTTGGCCGTGGGTACGGCTGTTGTGGGCGTGATTGTGGGCATGGTTGTGATTGTGGGCGTGATGAGAGTGATGTTGAAAGTGGTTTAGATTGAGCTGCTGCATCTGCATCTTTGTTTGCGCATTCGATGGCGTTTCCGAGTCATTGTTTGGTGCGGGCGATGGTGGGGGCAGGGGCAGGCAGCCGTTAACAGCCAACAAATCATCGAACTTCTCCAATGGTATTGTTAACTTGGCTGATTGTGCCAGAAATATGTCATTTGGATGCGGACTAAAGCGACCTGCTGACGACGACACCATTGTTACAGCATCCGCATCTCCACCATTTGACTTCTGAAGCGATAATTGCGTGTGATAACTGAGCGATTTCCTTCGTCCGCCACCGCAAGCATTGCCAGCATTGCCAACAATACTTCCAGCACTGTTGCAATCATTCGTGGCATTCGTGTTTCTTCGCTGACCTCCTCCTCCTCCACTCAGCAGTTCACTGCAAGCGGGAAGCATTTTTATTGGGCTATGCTATTTACTCCTATTTGCTATCTGAAATATATTATGGTGGAAATATTATATGTAGCTGAAGGATAATAATTCAAGTTTAACAAATAAATACAAAAAAAAAAAATCATTCTTTTTGGGAACACATTTTTTTAAGTATTAGGTGTTTTTTTTTGCAAACTTTAGTGTACACAAATATTTGTTTCCAACAAATTATTATTCTCTATTTTAAAACATAGTAAATTGTGAGTTTTACAGCATTTTTACACTCACTATATAAACTGGATGAATTTAGTTTTATCGATTTTCCACAAGCAAGCGCAAACATAGTTTTTGGCGCTACTTACAATTATGAACTTGAGGAATTTATTGTGTTCTTTAACTTTTGTAGAGTCTGGTTTAAGCCAGTTTAGTTTAAAGATAGCATATTAAAATAGTTTTTTTTTTCACAATTACTTTATTTTGGGTTGCTGCAAAATGTTTTTGCCAAAATTGTGAGAACTTAAATGTAAATGACATACCATACGTACGAATGAATTTACATTTGTACATACATGTATGTATGTATGTTCTCAAATACAGTTTTGTCATTCACATGTCGAAGCTATTTATAGTAGCTTGGCGCATGTCCAAAGCTGTAATGTCTACAGCTGTGCCCAAAACACGCAGGCGTGCTATTAAAGCTTAAAGCTCAAAAGCTTTTTCAAAAATGTACTTTAATAAAAGTCCTTTTAATTTAAATTCATAAGTGGTTAGGACAACATTTTTTGCGCGGTCACAAACAAAATCTTCAATATCCCTTAACTAAATAAGTGCGCTACTGTTTTGGCTTGTAAAGAAGAAATTTCAAATTAGTTTATGTTTGGAGAATAAAAATTAAATAGATTTTAATGACTATCTATTAATTTTTTAAATAAAAAAATCACGCACTTATAATAGACCTACAACAAAAATTATGAGCACCTATACATATATATCTTTGCATATATGCCATGATTTTTAAGTGTCTGATTTTTACGTTTTTACCTTAAAGATAATCATTATTTTTGAGTAATTTTATCATTAAGTTTGATAAAAAAAATAAATCACAATAATGATTATTAATGATTTTTCGTGAAAAAGATTTGATTCTTCATCTGCTTATATTAATCGATTCCTCGGACTGCAGGGGACTGCTAGAGGCTCCAGTTTTGAAACCTAAGCTCAACTACTTGTTGTTATGTATTTATATATGCATATATGTATGTCATTTTTCAAACGCCTTGGGTACTTAACAACAGCAAGGCATTCACTTTATTCCAGTTGTTATTCGTGCGTGAGACAGATTGGTTGCGGTTGAAAAGGCATTTTGTTGTTTATTGTTTTGTTTTGTACATGTGTACATTTTGCAACCAGTTTTGTACATGTACATGTACCATGAAGTCGATTTGTTTTATAAAATTAACGTTTTTGGCGATCGTTGGCCTTCATTTCCTGCTATCTGTCAATGCTACAATATTGGATCAAGCTTTCGATGGAAGTTTTCCTAGGCTTAAAAACTCCAAAGGCCTAATTAGTGAAATGAGTGCAACTTCATTTCAAATTGTAAACGAGTGGAAGTATTTAGACTTTGAGTATCCCACTTTTGTCGCCAGGCAATTGGCAATAATGAATGGGTAATAAATAATTAAAACGTATGCCAACTAATCAGGTAGTAGGTTGTATTACTTGCAACGAATATAAGAATGGAAATACATTTTGGTTACGATTTTTCGAAATATCGTCAAAATTCGTTCAGTGAGCCACAATTTCATTCACATTCGATAAGTAGAAAAGCATTTTGAATTTTTTAATTGGGTCAAATTGACACAAGGGACTGATGCGTGCGAAATAAAGTGCTTATAAATAAGAGATATTTTTATACACAAAATAATAATAATATTTCCACTTACCCCTTGTCCATTTAAGTATAACAAAGAAATTGATTGGACTAATATTTATAAAGAATTTTTGTATTGAGTGATTTTAGTCACTAAGTTACACTAAAACAAGTAAAAACGTTGCAGTCGGACGCATTCGACTGCGGAATACTTTGATACCAGTAAATAATAAGTTGATAAGGGGGAATGCAGGGGCGAAGGGAGTGGGCCATGTGGTAAACATCGCCAGCTATCATGTTACCAAATTTGGTGACTTTTGCTCAAAAGCTGTGGAAGATAGCTTAACTTCAAAATGTAAAAGGTGGGCGGCAGAGGTGGGCGTGGCATCCAAATTTTTGAATCAAATGTTTTTAACTGTCACTATCTATCTTCCTACCAAGTTTGGTGGCTCTAGCTCAAAAACTGTTAAAGATAAAGCCGATTCCAATTTTATAAGGCGGGTGGCTTGGGTGGGCGTGGCATCCAAAATTGTGATGCAGATCTTTGGTATATGTTGCCTTCTATCTTTCTACCCAATTTACGGGCTCTAGCTTAAAAACTGTAAGAGATATCGAAATTTCCGATATTAAATAGTGGGCGGCAGAGGTGGGCGTGGCATCCTAATTTTTGATGCATTTTTTTGGGGAACGTCAGTATCTAGCTTGACACAAAATTTGGTGGCTCTAGCCCAAAAAATGTGAAAACTATAGGCGTTTCCAATTTCTTGGAGCAGGGATGATGGGGGCGGAAGGAGTGGGCGTGGCATCCAAAATTAAGATGCCGTTTTTTCAGGGACATGACTAGCTATCTGCGTGCAAAATTTGGTAACTCTAGCTGTAAGAATGTGAGAAATATTTGGTTTTATCGGTTTTCAGTTATCGAATTTATCGATTTCCCAGCCTCCTAGTAGGCGTGGCAACCCAATCTTAACACTTTATCTGTACCGTCTATAGATAAACAAGTCTCTAGCTTTAAGGGTGTCGAAAAAAGTTGCGTTCATACGGACGGACAGACGGACAGACAGACACCATGACGGACATTGCACAAAACCAATATACTATGAGACCTTCGGTATCAAAGTATAATCAGCAGAGGCTTACTTGAATTTTTGAGAATCGAAGAGTAGAGCAGTGTCTTCATAGTCGTTACGTGACGTTACGTTAAGCCTACTTAACATTACGTTAAGTTTACTTTATTTTTACGTTTACGCAACGTAACGGCTTTTAAGACACTGCTCTCCTCCTCGATTCTCAAAAATTCAAGTAAGCTCGACTGATTTTAATGAAATTTAGTGACGTGTTTTCATAATGCGCAAGCGTAAGTAAGTGTAAGTAAAATTAAATGTTTTAGCAAGCATGTGTTATTGTTATAAAATATTCATTATTTGTTGTCTACTTAAATCACTCAATACAAAAATCGCATATGTGAATGACAAATAAATATTAGTCCAATCCATTTCTTTGTTATACTTAAATGGACAAGGGGTAAGTGGAAATATTATTGTTATTTTTTTTATAAAATTCTCAAATTAATCCATCGACACATGTTTGTTGCCCGCAGGGAATTTATACCAAAAAATAACTTACCCTTGGGAATTGACGTATATGAAAAAAAATTATTTATCACAACGCCGCGCTGGAAGGATGGGGTGCCAGCAAGCCTGGTGACCGTGCCATATCCGTCAAAAGAGATAAGTCCTGCGGTGCAACCCTATCCGAGCTGGGAGGCGCACAGTAGCCCGTATAATCCTGACTGCACTAAGCTAATATCCGTTTACCGCACCTCGGTCGATGCACAATGCAAGCGACTTTGGCTTATTGATTCAGGCATTGTGAATGCCACAATCAGTTTGAACCAGATATGTCCACCAAAAATTGTTGCCTTTGACCTAAATACAGATGAGATTGTTGTACGCTATGAGCTGCCAGCATCGCAGGTCAAACAGGATTCATTGCACTCGAATATTGTAGTGGACATCAAGAACGGCGATTGTAGGGACGCCCATGCATTTGTGACAGATGTCTGGCGATTTGGCATTGTTGTCTATAGCCTGGCGAAGAACAGAAGCTGGCGTGTAACTAACTATAATTTCTCACCCAACCCGTTGGCTGCCGATTTTAACATCTATGGATTGAACTTTCAGTGGTTAGATGGCGTTTTCGGCATGAGCCTATCGCCGCATGCGCAGCAAACTAATGATCGTCTTTTATACTTTCATCCAATGGCTAGCTTCAAAGTAAGTGTCCACCAAAATAAAGAGTCTAATACCCCGATTCCACTAGAGCCGGATGCACAGATGTAATTGGAACTCGTTAATGCAGCATCTATTTGAATTAGATTCCTATGTAGTGAATCTGAATCATATTTAAATTCGCTCAGTTGGAATCGACATCTCCTAGTTAATAAATTATTTACAGACTTTGGCTTTTACAAAGATGCTCATCTTTCGTTAACAGAGGAGCTT
The DNA here is from genome assembly GCA_018152825.1 of Scaptomyza hsui. Lineage (NCBI taxonomy): Eukaryota > Metazoa > Arthropoda > Insecta > Diptera > Drosophilidae > Scaptomyza > Scaptomyza hsui. The sequence continues at coordinate 1,497,372 of JAECXO010000267.1, forward strand.
TCTTATCTATATTTGGTTATGAACAGTGCCAAATTGAGTATAACAGAAAATCAAACAGCTGTCAGCGGATTTCTGTTAAAATTATATGCTGTTTCAATTGGATTGATAATGGAACGACCTGCATTACCGACTTCGCTGTTATGATAAATGAAGCCTAGTAGAATCTGGTTATAAGTTCTATCAGTTCTTAGTTTTTTGGAGGACGCTTGCTTACCTTAAAATATTTATTATATATAATTTTTTTTTTTTTTTAGGAATATATTGTACCAACCGACTTACTTTTAAATGAATCTTTATGGGTAAATAGTAATGTTGACACGTCTAAGTTTTTTATTTCGATTGGCGATCGAGGATTCATGGGTCAATCATCCACTTCAGGAATTGCCAGAAATGGTGTAATGTTCTACACGCAGGTACATAAAGATAATATTGGATGCTGGGACACAAGAAAGCCATACACCAGGGCAAATTTGGGAATTCTTCTTGATCCAGATAATTCCTCAATGTTAATTCAATTTCCCAACGACCTTAAAGTGGACCATGAAGAACGGCAAGGCGTTTGGGTAATGAGCAATCGTTTGCCAACTTACTTATATAGCCAACTGGATTACGGCGATATTAATTTTCGAATATTGAGAACTGATGCCGACAGCATTATATCAAACACGATATGCAATCCTATGTACAAATTGGTCAGTAAACAAAAATCGGCTCTTGTCTCAATAGAAGAGGGACAGTGTTATTAAACAGAAAGTATAATAAACATTTTCTGCATACAGTTTTAAATAATATTAAATATGTTGAGACTCTTAAAATATTTATCAGTATTTACGAGTATATAAAAACACTTATCTTTTATTTGTCATTGCTCTTAATGAGTGCGCTCTCAAGGTAAACAAGTGAAAACGTTGCACTCTGGCGCAACCGACTGTGGAATACTCTGATACCAGAATATACGAATACCAATGCTTGCTTTTTTTTTTAGAAAATTTTTTCAGTTTTGGTAAGGCTTTTCATTTTAACTAATTGAACAACTATATCATATATCTAAAATACAAATGTGTCTTTGGGCGTGCCAACAAATACTGCTGATTGAGATATTATCTCAAGTCGAGATTTCAATTAAATGTGTAAAGATTTTCGATATTTATTATTAAGTTTCTAAAAGGATTCCTTCTGCCTGTTACAAACATTTGCACAAAATCATTATACCCTAATCATAGGTTCAGGGTATTAAAACTCAATTGGTTTGCTCGCTACAATTTTATCTACGTTAATTTAAAGTTGTCGCTATGTAGATACTGCTTTTTATATCTATATCTTTATCTGTTTCTGTTGCTTGATTTACTCGACAAACAAACAAGCGTTATTTTTTCTGCCCACGCAACTTACTCGATTGTCAGTTGAAAGAAGCAGTCTCATAACGCGCATTACATCGCATAGCAACTAGCTGCTTACTATATTGATGCTGAACTTTAGTCTATGTACTAAATCCTAGCTGTTTGATATGCGTACGTCAACGTTCTCCATTGGAATTCTTCTATTCTTGACTACGAGTCACATGAAAACGGTCTTAGCAGATGGTGAGTCATATACATATGTAATACGTTTATGCTAGCTAAATACAAATATTAGTATTTTTTTTTCTCTTCGAAAATTACTCTTTTATTTGATTAATTGTCCGGCCAGTTTGTTTGTCTGTCTTTCTTTGTATACGCCTGTTTCTTCTGCCCCCCTTTAAGCAACAGACTTTAAACTTAGTAAATAACTTGGTCTATGCCATGATACAAAAATTTAAATTTTATCATGATCCATGCCCGTGTCAAAGTGCTTGTAAATGGCTGCTGCGCACACTGGTTGACTGAGAAATCGATAAGTCGATACACCTCAAGCTGCAAATCGATAATCATGAATCGCATGAATCAAAGAGAACCAGATTGCGCATTCGTTGTGTCAATAAAGTCCTATCTACATTGGCGCGAGGCCGCGAGGCGATGTTCGAAAGCGAGTGTCGCAACCATTTTCATTTCATGTGAGTCAATGTGCTTGTTTACAATGGCGATAGAAGACGCGCGTCTCTCGCTTTCAATTTCGAAAATATGAAAAAACCTCGCGTTGGTGAAGCGTGAACAGCTGATGAGAAACAGCTGTTGTTAATGGCAAATAATTTTTGTTTTTAGCGGCACAATGCAGAAATTGAATTGCGAGCAAACTGAATTGATAATTCTTTTAATAAAAGAAAATACAATTCTATTCGCCAATTGCGGAATAAATTATTATTTTTTTTATTGAAGACATAGCACAAATGAAATATGTTCTGTTTGATTTTTTTGGTAAGTGTTGCCATGTTATGGTGAACAGGGCTGCCATGTTTTATTGAACAGGGCTGCAAATTTAAACAAAAATAAAAAAAAACACGCCAGAAGAATCGCGTCAATGTAAATAGACATGCGATATTTTGCAGCGAGTGTCCACGCTATCGAATTCGTACGCAAGTCTCGCCTCGCGTCTCGCGCCAATGTAGATAGGACTTAAAACAATCTACTGCGCATCTACGTCATCATAGACAGAAACTGTGGCGCGCTGTTTGAATTTAATGAAATTTGTGTGTTAAAGGTGGAAAGCTCTTGGTTTAATATTTTTGTTTCGTTTTTTTTTTTTTTTTTATCAAGAACAAATCGCAGACTATATAAGAAAATGTTGCATAAGTGGACTAAGAAACGCGCGTACTAAACATGGATGTGAAAATATGGAATCGGCAGTGTCAAGTATTCCAAGGCTGTGGCTTGGATTATGTTCCTCAACGTTTGGAGTGTGCTGTTCGAGGGAACTGGATCGGCAAAGCTGTGTGCTGGGCCGCTTGGCTGCTTTGGAGGGTACTTCTTGTGAGAAAGTGCTTAATTCCTCAATAACAACTCCCTACACAAATTGCTGCAGAGCTTGTCAAGGTATTAATTAATTGAAAGCATCATTGATCCATCCAAATCGTATTAAATAGACGTCATCATGTTTTGTGGGCTTCTTCTCAGTTGGATTGGCAGTTAAGGCTAGCCAACAGAAATGCAGAGATCCCTTGTTTTCATTTCTTTTAAACATAGAATCATATCAGGTTTGCTGCTCCGATGGCAGCTTCTCAGCCTCTGTCGAAACTAGTTATAATAATAACCTTGATATCGATGATCAACGTGTCGAAGAGTCCGAAGAGGATTCCGAGCGGAGTCCGGAGAAGGATGATGGAACTATTGTCCTAACCGATGATGGTGAGTTGGCATCAGAGCAGACACCCATACTAGACATATATATATAATTTTTAGATGATATTTGTGGGAAAATTCCCAATTTATGCGCACATATTTGTGAAAATACATTTGATGCGTACAAGTGCAGCTGTAATCCCGGTTTTACATTGGACGAAAATAACGTAACATGCTCGCAGAACAACAACAAAGACATATGTCCCACCGGATACAATTTAGATTCCAAGCAAGGCAGATGTGTGGACATCGATGAATGCATCAAACATCTCCATGAGTGCAAGACAAATCAATATTGCCACAATACAATTGGTGGTTATCATTGCCTTAATATAAAAGCAAAAGATTGTTCATCGGATGATGATGACTGTGAAGGTCTGTTAAGAAACATTACGAGTTTTTACATATACATATGATAAATCTATTTTAATCACTTTAACTTGCCAAGAACATAGTGACAATCCTCCAATAGGACACCAAACGTGTGGAACCGGCTTTTTTATGAAAGGGAGTAGCTGCGCTGACATTGATGAGTGTCGATTTAATACAACAAACTCATGCATGACTTTAATGCACCAGGAATGTAAGAACACTGTAGGAAGTTACTATTGTAGCTGCCTACCTGGCTATAGTTTGGATGCAACACAAAACGAATGCGTTGGTAAATATTGTACTATACAACAATTTACCGTATGCCAAGAAAATGTTTACACACTATAAAAACAAGTAAGAAGGCTCTAGTCGAGATTTCCCGACTAGGAGATACCCCGAACCCTATACTTAACGCGCACAGTCATTGTCTGTATGCATCTGTGACCTAAACTTCAATCTTCGATATCTCTGGTGTTTCTCAGCCGATTTCGATGAAATTTTCAGAAAAGCTCTATCGTTATCCAATATTTCAACCCCCATTTTTACATTTTTCAAATTCGAGATTTTTTTGTAATCGATTACATGTGTATATCGGAAACTAGAATAGTTATCGATAATTTGAAACAAACTTGTTCCGCTCATGGTATAGGAGAACTTATATTCAAAATCCGAAGTTTCTAGCTCTTGTAGTCTCTGAGATCGACGTGTTCATACAGACGGACAGGCGGACATGGCTATATCGACTCGGCTGTTGATGCTGATCAAGAATATATATAATTTATGGGGAGATGCTTCCTTCTGCCTGTTACATACTTTTGCACAAAACCATTATACCCCTTTTACCCATTTTATGGGTTAGGGGTATACAAAATAGAATCACTTTTAGGTTAGAAGGGACACACTAATTGCTGTTTTTAATATTTGTTTATATTTCTTAAGGCAATTTACATAAAAATATTCCTTTGTGTAAACACTTTTTGGGCAGCTAAAAAAAATATTTTTTTTTTTAAAATTAAATTTTTCCTTTGTTAATGCATATATTTTTATAATTTTGTTTAACAGTTAAAAGGTTAAATAAACCATAAAAAAACCACAAACAAATATTAAAAACAATTAAAAACGTTACAGTCGAACGCAACCGACTGTGGAATACTTTGATACCAGTAAAAGAACGGATGGTAAGGAGTCTGCGTGCAACATAGTGGGCCGGGTGGTAAACATCGCCGGCTATCATGTTACCAAATTTGATGACTTTAGCTCAAAAACTGTGGAAGATAACTTAACTTGCAAATTTAAAAGGTGGGCGGCAGAGGTAGGCTTGGCATCCAAATTTTTGAATCAAATGTTTTTAACTGTCACCAATTATCTTCCTACCAAATTTGGTGGCTCTAGCTCAAAAACTGTTAAAGATAGAGCCGATTCCAATTTTATAAGGCGTGTGGCTTTGGTGGGCGTGGCATCCAAAATTTTGATGCAGATCTTTGGTAGATGTTGCCTTCTATCTTTCTACCGAATTTAGGGGCTCTGGCTTAAAAACTGTAAGAGATATCGAAATTTCCATATATCTTCCTACCAAATTTGATGACTCTAGTTCAAACAAGTGAAAACGTTGCAGTCGGACGCAACCGACTGCGAAATTCTTTGATACCAGTATCCAGGCATCCAAAATTTCGATGCAGATCTTTGGTAGATGTTGCCTTCTATCTTTCTACCGAATTTGGGGGCTCTAGCTTAAAAACTGTAAGAGATATCGAAATTTCCGATTTTAAATGGTGGGCAGCAGAGGTGGGCATGTAGATGTCACCATATATCTTCCTACCAAAGTTGGTGACACTAGTTCAAAAAATGTGGATGATACACGCATAACCGTTTCAACAACGCCGGGGGGTGGGGGGCGGGAGGTGTGGGCGTGGCATCCAATTTTTGATCAGTTTGTTGGAAAACTTCTTTACCTATCTTGACACAAAATTTGGTGGCTCTAGCTCAAAAAATGTGAAAACTATAGGCGTTTCCAATTTAAAGTAGAAGGGGGGATGGGGGCGGAACCAGGAGGCGTGACATCCAAAATTTTGATGCATATTTTTGGGGAACGTCAATATCTATCTTGACACAAAATTTGGTGGCTCTAGCCCAAAAAATGTGAAAACTTTAGACGTTTCGAATTTCAAGGAGCAGGGAGGATGGGGCGGAAAGAGTGGGCGTGGCATCCAAAATTTTGATGCAGTTTTTTTCAGGGACATGACTAGCTATCTTCGTGCAAAATTAGGCAAATCTAGCTGCAGGAATGTGAGAAATATATGGTTTTATCGGTTTTCAGCTATCGATTTTATCGATTTCCCAGCCTCCTAGTAGGCGTGGCAACCCAAACTTGACACTTTATCTGTCTCGCTATAGACAAACATAATTGCAAAGTTTCAAGTCTCTAGCTTTACGGGTGTCGAAAAAAGTTGCGTTCATACGGACAGACGGACGGACGGACAGACACCATGACGGAAATTGCACAAAACCAATATACTATGAAACTTTCAGTATCAAAGTATAACAACAACTATTGTGGCCCTTCTAAACCAAAAGTGAAAAAATGCAATTTTTTGTACAATGTGTAAACATTTTCTTGGCATACTGGCATACCTATACAACATACTAATATTTTGTGTACACAACCGTCTGTAGATATAAATGAGTGCTCAATTAACAATCACAACTGCCTGCCAACTCAAAGATGTGATAACACGATCGGCTCATACATATGCACGGTACTTTTGGATTTCATAAAACCCGCATGCTGCAAATTACTAAAAGACTTGAAAAATCTTTTTATAGCGTTGGACTTCTTGTGGCACTGGATATACACTCAATGCGGGAACTGGAAATTGCGATGGTAAGTATCTTTAATTTTCAACTATTTTTACATATTGTAATTATTACAATTTTCAGATGATGACGAATGTGCGCTCGGTACCCACAATTGTCATTTGGATTATGAATGTTACAACACAAAAGGATCGTTTCGGTGCCATAGAAAAACTACAACTACAACTACAACCACTGCTAAAACAACAAAAACATCAAAAATAACATTGACAAGCCGTCCAACGCCTACGCCCAATTACCCTATTTTTGATTATGCTTCAAGGTATTCAACTAATTATGACTCGAGTTCAATATCTCGAAGGCCGTGCTCTGCCGGATTCAACAGGAACTATCTGGGCGCATGTGTTGGTAAATTTGTAGTGCATTTAAACAAGTGGAAGTATTATATATGCATGTATTTTTATTTTCTCAGACATAAACGAATGCACCGAATACAAAGCATGTATGAGCTATGAGCGTTGTATAAACACAAATGGATCGTTTCGCTGTGAAAATCTATTGCAATGCCCAGCCGGATTTAAGCCGACTTCGGACGGAACATCATGTATTGGTATGTACTATACTTATGTATACCTTGTTTAACTTGTTTTTCATTAACGTTCACGTTCACGTTCACCCAAACCCAAACCTCAAGACGTAAATGAATGCGAGACGGGCGATCACAACTGTGGCGATAAGCAAATATGTCGAAATCGGAATGGTGGCTTTATCTGCGCGTGTCCTACAGGTCATATGGTAGTACGTCTACCGGATGGTACCAACAGTTGCACAGACATAGACGAGTGCGGACAGGATCAGCCTGTGTGTTCATCCAATGCACACTGCTTCAATACCATAGGTTCATACCACTGCGAGTGCAAGTCCGGTTTTCAAAAGAAGCCAGTCAATGAAAGTACCCATCATCATCACGAACAAGGCAGCTGGCAGACGCAAGCTCAATGCTACGATGTCGATGAGTGTCAGTCTATACCGGATCTTTGCCAACAGAAATGTGTCAATTTCTGGGGTGGCTATCGATGCACTTGCAACCCTGGCTATGAACTCAGTCTTGATAATCGCACATGCAACGATATTGATGAGTGCGAAGTTCATAAGGACTACAAGCTGTGCATGGGGTAAAAATTGCATCAATATTATAAACCATATCATAAGCAGACAACTTATGAACATTTACATCATTTCAGCTTTTGTATTAATTCTGCCGGCTCATATCAATGCTCATGTCCGCGCGGATACACCTTAACGGCAGACAAAACTACTTGCCGTGACATTGACGAATGTGCAATTAACAGTGGGAACCATGTGTGCACTGGCCGGGTAAGTGGCTGTAACATATTATTAATTTAACTGTGACATTTATTTACAAATATGTCTTTTACAGAATGACATTTGTACCAATACTCGAGGCAGCTATAAATGTACCACAATTAATTGTCCCAATGGATACATAAACGATGCCGATCAAAAGAAGTAACACTCAAATGTTTTTTCTCTTGTTTTATATAACATTCTCATATATAACCCATTCTTTTTGCAGTCGCTGTCGTCAAAATAGTAATTTTTGTGAGGGAGAAGAATGTTATACAAAACCGTCGGCTTACACATACAATTTTATCACATTTGTGTCCAAACTAATTATTCCCCCAGATGGTCGCACAATATTCACGCTGCGAGGCCCGATATGGTATGACGACATTGACTTTGATCTAAAAGTGGTAAAAGTTCAAGCGGCATCTAACGTTGAAAAAGCATCAGAGGCTTTCTTTAAGTAAGTACATTTTAATTCTTAGCCCCTTAAAAACTTGGTGTGAAGTTCCGTTTAGAAGTTCCGTCTGTCTGTCCGTCTGAATGAACGGGTCGATCTCCGAGACTATAAGAGATAGAGACTTCAGATTTTGCACATAAGCTCATCCTAGGCAGTACAAGTTTGTTTCCGATTTTCGATAACTATTTCCGTTTCCGATATACACATGTGATCGATAACCTAAAAATATCGAAATCGGTTGAGAAACAACAGAGATATCGAAGATTTAAGTTTAGTCACAGATGCATACAGACAATGACTGTACGCGTTAAGTATAGGGTTCGGGGTATCTCCTAGTCGGGAAATCTCGACTAGAGCCTTCTTACTTGTTTTCTTTTTTTTAATTTTATCCCATATTGTTATATATTGGTTGGTGGCATTAGAGAAATAAATGTTGTTGGACAATGCCTTCCAATGTTTTTCATTTTTTTACCCGACGAACCCGGTGCTCCAAAATATTCATATCCCGGCTTTGGAACCTCTGCGAATTTTTACCCAAGTGTTCGGAACCCGAACTAAACCCTGCCAGTTTTTTCAGGGTTTTGCAGCTCTTAACTCTCCATATCTACGTTTTTTGGGGTCCTGATTACGGAAAAAATAGTCAAACGCTTTAATTTTAGCAGGAATTAATTTTATTCGCTTCAACGTTTTTGAATTAGATTTAAATAATTCGTCATATTCGAAAATATTTTATTTGTTAGTGTTATTATATTTAAATTGTGAATTATGTGATTTTAATTTATGAACTGTGAATGAAAATTTAATATAATTTGCAGCATGTTAAAGACGAACAATCAAGTGAATATTATATTGAAACGCGCACTGGAAGGTCCACAGGATGTTGTATTAGACCTGAGTATGACAGTATTTACAAATGGAATGCCTCGTGGAAAAAGTGTTGCGAAATTATTCCTGTTCGTGTCTCAATACACGTATTGAACTTAATAGCTGTCTGCTTTTGTTTAATTTAAAATATAAGGTGTTTTACATAAATATGATACAACTTGAATATTACACTTATCTTAAGTGAGTTAGTTCAACAGTTTGTTTCTGTTTTAAATATAGTTTTATTTCACAGCCTTCGGAAAGTATAGAGTCTGAAACCTGTAGACCTGTGTAATTGAATTAATTAACTAAACAAATTTACTGTTACTATGAGTACGGATACCACAGACCAAATTAAGATCAATGCCAACCACGCATTTGATTGAAAAGGACTTTGGAACTTATTAAAAATGCCACTTCCTAAAAGCTCCAAACATGTTCTTCGCGAAAAGTAAACCAAAACCGCAGGTATGATATACTGAATACCGACGCCAGCATAGCTGCCTGTAAAAGCTACTAAGGTCGAAAGGTTTTGCGTAAAAAAGGCCACACAAAATGGCGGAATAATGGTTAAAATCGGAAAGAGGCAGCGTATAAAAGTATTGTACGAGCCATATTGGGACATTTGCAGAAACAAAGCTTGAAGATTATTTTTAAGTGTTATAGCGATAAGTGGATAGCTCGTTGATAATGTAAATACGGGAAATAATGACAAAAAATAATCGGTGGCAATAAGTAAAGTTGATAGAAAATCATTATGAACATCCTCACGTGGTATAAAATTCAATGTGTACAGATCTTTAACGTTCTCAAAGGCAAAAATGCCAGTCAAAGCTAAAACGATGTAAAATGTACAAATTAAAATGTAATCGAAGGCAAGAATTTTGGCCACCATCGATTTGGTTCTTAGCGGGGTCAATAAACCTGGCAGCGAATGATGGCACATAAATGAGTAGATACATGCGCCAAATAACGATGGGATGCCATAAACATTTATGGCAACCGGATGACCTCGTGCTCCATCTCTTGCCAGCATCCTTATGGCAATACATATCATCAAGGTAAACGCTAAGATGGCAAAAGTTGCAGTTTTCAGGCATAGTATCATAAATTGTATGTCTCTTACCCATCCAACGAAAAAGTGCTGTAAGTAATTGTAAATACTTTGTTTTCTGAAAGCTCCAAATTACGAGTGGTCCAAAAATGGACGTAAACCCCAATAAAATCAATTTGTACATGACATTCCGTGTTAAAGTTGTTGTAGAAGACTGTTGCCAACAAGCATCGTTATTATCACTTTTCAAACCATCAAGCAAATATGGAAAACTTGGTTTCAAACTTGAGGTATTCGAACTGTTTGAGGGATCATGATCGCTGAAATGAAAGCAAAATTTTTAATTGAAAATTTTGGTTCTCTTTTAAATACGTTTTTAAACTAACTTATATTCTTTTTTTTCATATTTTTATTGAGTAAATTAATTTCACTGCATTGAGCTTTTGGATAATTTGCCAAACTTGTATCTTAAGTATTTTAGCTACGAATAATAAACCCAAGGGTTCCAGCGTAAAAAACATTTTCTGTGAATTTTTTTTTTTAAGGTATGGATTAAGAAAATTTAACCAGACGTTTTGTTAAATTTAAAGAATACTTTTACAATTTGTTTTTTTTTGTAATTTTTTCATCCGGCAAAATTGAAAACGCAGTTTTCTGTGTATATATCTTTATCGAAAATTATCGGAAATCAAGTATATTAAAATTCTTCCCCAGCGTTTTCTTATTATTAATTTTGAATGTTATTATTACTATTTTTTTTTTTATATAATTTTTGGTGGTTTTCTTTGGTGAAAGCTGCTACAAAAATTCCATTTAGGGGTTACATGGCAGCTAGAGTTACCAAATTTGACAAGAGGATGGCAAGTCCATCAAAAAACTGCATCAAAATTTTGGATGCTACGCTCACTCCTTCGTGCTCCTTGAAATTGGAAACGCCTATAGTTTTTACAGTTTTGAGGCAAGCGCCACCAAATTTTAGATCAAGATTGGTAATGACGTTCTCCAAAAAAAACTGAATCACAAATTTGGAAATTGATGTTTAAAAGGTTTTCGTTGAATTCTTACCATATTACATCACGCAAACTTGTAGATACCGCTGCAGAGTATATGCTTAAATCTCCATATAGGTATGCTATGAAGCAAATGTAGGACAGGACGCGACCAAAATCATTGAAAAACATCGTTGCCATTTCACCCAATTCAAACTTGATCTTCAATTGATAATAATCGAACTGTACATTATCGATTGTTAGAGGAACCGTTTCGATATCAGTATCAGTAGTATTTAAATGTCGCTCGTCGTCCGATTCATTTAAAGCTTGATCCTGCCGCAAAGCTTGCAAATTCTGCCACGTTTTAATCGCGTTCGCACAAGCCATGGCTTCAACCACAAAGGTTACCGTTACATAGCTGAAAACAGCTAGCAATATTAGGACAGCAAGGCTTAGGCACCATCCTGCTTTTGCGAAAACGCCAGGTAGAGTTAGTGCTCCGGTTCCGACAATCAGATTGAATATAAAAACAAAGCCAACCTGTTAAAGGATTCAAAATAAATTAATGTCTTCATGTCTTCTAAAAATCAACAAGTTTTTAGTTGGCTCTTTTAATACATATATAAGAAGGAAGGAGAGACAATCGTAACAAACACTTTTGTCAATATATTTTAAATACCGCCTAAAGTTAACCAATCTTTCCTCCTGTATTCTCTTTTGAAAACGTAATTTTACTAAATCACAATCATTCACTATCAAAAATATTGCTGCCAAGGCGAAAAGTTTTGTGACTCACTGTATGTATATTTGTACATAGTACAAACATTTCTAAAAGCAAAGGAACCAATTGTTATGGACATACAATGTATGCAATTATATTTACCAAATTTGAGTAGGAAGCTGAATCGACAGATTGAAAGACAGCCCTATCCCCATGCATTTTACATCAAAGTGTGTAAGTTAATTACAGAATCGTTAATAACAATTTGTTATTATCAAACTTGACAACAATTTGCAGTAGGGCTGCAAAAACATTGATTGTACAATCGATATTAGCGATGTTTTTAAATGTTGTGACAAATCGATGTGTTTTGTCAACATCAATGTATCGAAGCATATAGTTTAGTAAACGAGAAGGAAAAGTTATAGAGGAACTTTTTCTGCGTTTTTTTTTCGGCACTACCAGCTACTTAGCACTCGCAAATTGAAGACCTATGGCAGCTGTGATAAATAGAGGTTAGAAAACATCGGACTGTGCAAATATCGATGTTTTACATAAATTTTCGATGTTTTGAGGCAAAAACATCCATGCATCGATACAATCGAATTGGTAAATGCAACATTTAAAAAATTAATTAATTAAAGTTTTTTAAATCAAATCACAAACTTATATATTTGTAAATTTATTGAGAAAATCAAAATCAGAAAATATTACAAATGACAGCTTTAATAAATAGCTTTAATTATTTTTGTTTCTACCAAAATTGTTGTTAAAAATGTAACTAATATAATAAAATTTTTTTTAATATAATATACTAAATATTGAGAAAGATCAATATACACCAAATTCAACAGGTAGGAAGCTATTTTCGAAAAGCCTACTTTTTTTACCCTCAACCCATAAAATGGGTTAAAACAAGTAGAAGGAAACATCTCTATAAGGGAACATACCCAAACTTCGTGAAAGTTTTTTTCATTACATTTATTTTTCATCCTGACTACGTCATAAAAAACCAGAATCGATAACTCTTTCCGTTTCCGATATACACATGTTATCGATAACAATAAAACCGTGAATTTTGAAATACAAAATAATGAAAATCTGTGAAAATTATATAGAAATCGGAGAGATATCGAAGATTAGTTACAGATGCACATAGGGTATACCCTAGTCGGGAAATCTTGACTAGAGCCTTCTTACTTGTTCATACCTAAATCATATACTTATACCTTGTAAGGCCGAAGATGCTTCCTTCTGCCTGTTACATACATTTACACAAAACATTAATAGCTCTTTTTTCCACTTAAAATTGGTCCATAGTATACAAATAAATGCCCAAGCGAAATTCTAAAAACAACAACTTTTACTTGTGAAATGAGATTGGGCCATTTATTTCTTTTTGTACCATGTTTAGACAACACAAACATTTTTTCATCTGCTTTTAAATATCTATTATTAATTAATATGTTGTATATTTTAACAATTGGTAACCACCTTTCTCTGATTTAATACATCCTCTCAACTTAAAATACATATATATAATTTATAATAGAAAATTATTGTGATTCCGGTCTAATCGTTGGGTAATCGAATGTCCGCACAATTATTAACTAAATCACAATCGTCGACAAATTCCACGTGCGTGAATGGAAAATGACCCTTGCGCCCGTTCAGCTCGCCTTCCCATTGACCATTTATGTTGGTTTTAGTGACCTTGATAATGTCTCCCACTTCCAGTTTTAGTGCAGTCTTGTCGTATGCATTTGGGACACGCGACTGTTTAACACGAGCTCGTGCTGGCAACTTGCGCTGTGGAGAAATAATTTTTAATAAACAGCGTTATATGACGCGTGTTAGTATAAGAAGGTTACGTACATTTAGGTCCGTTCTTTTTAAGGTGCTAAATTGGGTAGATGTCACGAAAGTTGTTGGGTCGGAATTGCCACCGGATGAAATATTTGTGCGTCCAATGCAAGAGCTAGCGTTCAGCGAACTCGTTTGCTCAATGCCATCATCCTCCATCGACTCATCGTACTAAAATAAAATTAAATGTTTTTTTTTATGTGCTATTAAAATAACAGAATTAAAGGGGTATTTAGTTTCAACTTACACGCTGCACATAGGGTACCGGTATTTGTCCAACTAGGCCGGTAGAATTACGGGCCGTCCACCATTGATCTTCATCTTTTCGAATTACAGTAAGGATGTCACCTCTTTGAAACGGTAAATCGTCTTGATCCTAAGCACGAGAACCATCAAGATTTCGCTCAAGAATTGCATTAAAGACAACGCTGTAATTTCAATACATACACTACCAACAAAATCAAATTTTCCTATAACTTTTTCCACTTTCTTTTGGGCAGGCCGCTTCAATGGCGTGGTGTCCAAATAATGCAGAGTATAAAAGGTCAGTAGCTTGGGTAGGTTTTCAAAGGACTGATCGCCAATTCGGTAAACAATTTGGTCCTGCTGTTGCACCTTGTTAATAATATAATTACTTACTTTGGTGTCTTCTCTAAAATAAATATATTTTTTTTATAGCAATATAATCTTTCGGAATAGTTTAATAGTTTTAATTAATTACCTTACACAAAGGACGTAGTCACCCTCAATTGAGTTGCTGTCACGTACTAAAAATACTCCCCGTTCACGCTCGTTCATTAATACCTCGGTAGCGTCTTGTCGAGACATGGAGCCAAAGTACCAACTAAAACGATTTCGTATGTACATTTGTACATATGTATGTATGCATATGTTTGTATGTATTTGTATTTGTTTGAGCGATTTGGTTAACTTTTGATTTTACAAATGTCTAGATTGTATATAATATTTATGTTTTTCGGGTACATACGAGTGGTAAATTTTGTAAATAACAAATACATACATATGTGTAAATACATAAATACATATGTTTATGACGTCCGGCTCAGGCCGAATTACTATAAATGATAGCGATCATTACCTGCCTCTGTCAGTCACATCAAATGTATCCATGACTAATTAAGAAATGCGTACTTAATGCTATTTGACTTTAATTCTTTTTAATTACAAATCAAGCATAAAAAACACTTATGTCTTTTTTTTCTTTGTGTATTCTCTTTATGAATATGTTCATAGTGCATCGATACCGAAACTCTTTTCGATGTTTTGTAACAAGTACTGTCGATACCGATATTTTGAGCGATAGTTAAGAACTGGTTGATCACAGTTCCTTACTTCTAAACAGTGACAGAAAATCATTTTCGTTTCAACAATAAATTGGTAAAAATATATACTAACATATATATCGATCACACGATTACTAAGTAATCTAAATATTAAAACTCTGAACAATTTCTTCAACATATTCGACATTTTAATGATTTTTAGCTTAACACTTTTTAACATAATGTACATATGAAATTTGTTCGGCACGTCTCCGACAGAATTCTTATCGATTATACAAATAAAATGTAAAGAAGGGCATGATAAGATGCAACAAAAAATCTAAACATCGATGTCTCTATGTTTTTGTTCACCTCTAGTAGCTACGCCATTTTGTGTAAAAGACAAAAATTGAGAAACACAATGAAAAGGGGATATCTTTATGTTCATAATAAAGTGCAATGTAACAAACCATTGTAAATCTTAGTATTAATTTGGAAATATTGTGCTGTGTGTGAAGATTTTCGGTACGTGTGTTGCACTCCGTCGCTTGCACGTTAGTACGTACATCCTAAAATCCATCCTAATATTCATATGTGTGTGAGCATATTTGTATGACATCTATGTTTAAAGAAACTTGTTTGATGTATATATGTATACCTACATATTTATGTATATGCATATAACAATTGACTGAAAAAATGCACTTAAAAATCGTGTATATTATTAAAGTTAAAATAATGAGTTTAAAATAATAACTTGCGGTTTCTGGATGCAACAACCACATTCGGATTATGAAAAAATCTTGCAACCTATCTGATGTAGGCGTGTGTGGGTATGTCTATGCATTTACGCACAAATGTGTACATACATTTCTTATAGTTCTTGCTTGCATCAATTATAGAAATATAATACCCTAGAAATTTGTATGTAAAACGCTTGTATAGATTTGTTACTGTTTCTTACAGATAATCAGATTTTACTTAAATAACAATATTATGTGAATCCGTAAATAATTAATTAATTGCGAAAGCAGTCAAATGACAGTACATGCAGATATTCATAATTAAATCATATGGGTGTAACATCTTAAGAAGATGTATTATTTTCGCTATTGCGCAACTTGCAATGCACTAAGTGGATGAGGAGGCCAAAGTAAAGTTAAAAATTTTGACACCCCCGAAAAAAATTTGTCACAATTATGTTCACTCTACAAATAGTGTGTAAAAATTTATTAAAAGCATTTATTTACACTTAAAGATAAAAATGTATACAAACAAAAACGTAATTAATTAATTTAATATAAATACAAATATTGGTAAAACGCAGAATTTCTGTTTTGCCATAATATGTATAGACCAATCATTTTAGACAAAGACAAAGCAAATGCAGTTTTAGCCACAATATCCGTAGTTTCAGTTTAAGACGGAGATCCAGCTATTGCAATTTTTGCACTTAACGCATAGAAAATAAAAATTTGCTCCGTTTTTAAAAAGTCTGCAATGACGAACACTTCTGTTAGCTGTTTACTTTCGTCAAACATCCACAAAAATATAGATAAAGTTACCATATCCTTAAGTAGCCCATTTACACGGTCCAACTAGTTGCGTGCAAAATTTCGATATCAAGCTGTTATATAATCTACGTAAATCTGGGCAAGATGAGGGTCTGATCGACAAGCAAATTTGTGAAAATTTTTGATTACATTTGTACTTTGTAATATTTGGTGATATTTTTTTCTGCCTTTGACAATCGATTTTGTTGTTGTTAATTTTGTTGGCGGGCTCGTTCCGGTATTTGTCGGCTTTATAAGATGCTTTAAACAGAGAGTAGAGTTTCTAAACTTTCCCTGCCAAATTACTTTCCCTATCCCAGCTATTGACGGACATTGCACAAAACCAATCTATAGTCTTTACCTTCGGTATTTGAGTATAAAAAAGCAATCGATCCGCCCGTTGTATTAGTTATTCCAAGATTCATCCAACCGCTAGGAACTGTCACAATGTTCTTTTTCCATTCTGATTTCACTAATAAATATCTTTTAAAATATTTGGTGCTGTGTTATATTATAATATTTCTATATATATGCCAGTTAAAATAAAGATTAGCGGACAACCAATCGGATCCGGATCTAAGCAATTATCAACGTCATGTATACAATAAATCGCCGTATTAAAGTTAAGTTTCGAGACGTTGAATCGGAAAGTCAAAAGCAAGGCAAGTAAAATCCTAAAAATAATGTTATGTATTCTTTTGGCTAATAGGCTTTATCACAACGATATATATTTTTAACTTAATAGAGGCTTTTTAGTTGTTTTGCTTTAATTCTGTTTATACACTTGAAAAGTGTATATTAATTTTGTGATGAAATGTGTAACGCATAGAAGAAAGCGTTTCCCACCCCCACCCTATAAAGGTTGATATAGCTATGTCCGTCCGTTCGTCTGTCCGTCTGTTGGTATTTCAACTAAGCCCTCAGTTTTAGAGCTATTAAGCTGAACATTTGGGCAATGTCTTCATTTAGTTGCGCTTAGATTGTATGTCAAAATTGGTCAGAGCAACTGTACCACAGGACAACTGTATCATATAGCTGCCATACAAATGCAAGACATTTGATATATTAATTTTGATCTATGTTTGAAAAAATAGGCTTTTCAAATGTATATAGTTTTCGGATGGCCGAAAATAGCTTTCCTTACTTGGTATATTTAATAACAATATTTTCACTTACCCCCCTTCTCCATTCCAGTATAACAAAGAGAAGTTTTTTATACCACGAACCCATGAAATGGGTAAAAGGGGTATAATGTTTTTGTGCAAAAGTTTGTAACAGGCAGAAGGAAGCATCTCCGACCCTATAAAGTATATATATTCTTGATCAGCATCAACAGCCGAGTCGATATAGCCATGTCCGTCTGTCCGTCCGTCTGTATGTATGGACGCGTCGATCTCAGAGACTATAAGAGCTAGAGACTTCAGATTTTGAACATAAGCTCATCTAAGTCCTAGGCAGTACAAGTTTGTTTCCGATTTTCGATAACTATTTCCGTATCGATATACACATGGAATCGATTACAAAAATTTCTCGAATTTGGAAAATGTAAAAATGGGGGCTTAAATAATGGGTAACGATATAACTTTTCTGACGAAATCGGTTAAGAAACACCAGAGATATCGAAGAAGTTTAGTCACAGATGCATACAGACAATGACTGTTCGCGTTATGTACAGGGTTCGGGGTATCTCCTAGTCGGGAAATCTCGACTAGAGCCTTCTTACTTGTTTTATTGAGTGATTTTAGTAGACACAATGTGTACGATAAATAACTTATATTTTATAATAATAATACACGCATGCTAAAACATTTGCTTATAATTACACTCATACTTGCTCATTATGTAAACACGTCAACTTGAATTTTTGAGAATCGCGGAGTAGAGCATTGTCTTAATAGTTGTTACGTTAACGTTAGTTTACGTTACGTTACGTAAGTTTTTGCTAAAACCAATACGTAAGTTTTACACACTTCAACAAATTTAACGACTATTAAGCCATTGCTTTACTCCGCGGTTCTCAAAACTTCAAGTAAGCCTCGCTGATTTTAATAAAATTTAGTGATGTGTTTACATACTGCTCAAGTATGAATGTTGTAGAAGAAAATGTTGTATCATATGTGTGTTATTGTTATTAAATATGAATTATTTATTAATTTGTGTCTACTAAAATTACTCAATACAAGAATTCTCTTTGTTGTACTGAAATGGAGAAGGAGTAAGTGAAAATATTATTATTATTTTACGTACGCCAGTGTAGTGAACCATTAAGACGGGTACGTCAATTTCGGAAAACCGATTTTGTAAAACTTACCCGGCTCTTAGAATTGGTTGACTGGTCGCCCCTCTATGGTTCTGAGGACTTGGATACGGCAATCAGTATTTTTTATTGCACCTTAGAAAATTTATTCGATAAGTGTGTCCCTTTTGGTAGGCCAAGTAGGAAAAACAAACCTGCGTGGTTTACACGAGAGTTGACTGCCCTTAAAAATCGAAAATCTAAGCTTTCATTACTCATCATACTTGATTGCGCGTTCCAGTTTTTCAGTCATGAATAATTCATGTTATAAAAATTACCTAAGTCGGTGCAGACTACAGTTTCAGCAAGATCCTAAGAGGTTCTATGACTTCGTTAATGCGAAGCGAAAGTCATCAACACTTCCATCTAATTTATCTTTTGAAAACAAGTCGGCCAATTCGGATCAGGCCATTGCCGATTTATTTACCGAATTTTTTCAAACAACATACGGTTCAATTGATAATCAGGTTGATCTGCCTTACCCGTATCAGGTTGATGCCTCTAATTGCATTTTTGAACCAAGTATCACGGAGTGTTCATTACTACGTGATCTACAGGGTAGTAAGCCTGTATTTTCCCCGGGACCTGACGGTGTACCAAGCTGTGTGCTTAAGTACTGTGCTGATGGTCTCTTAAAGCCTTTGCATAAATTGTTGAGTTTGTCTATTAAGAAATGTTCATTTCCTAATATCTGGAAAGAATCATTTATTATTCCGCTCCATAAAAAAGGAGACAAGTCTAATGTTCAAAATTATAGGGGTATATCCAAATTGTCTGCTATACCAAAAATGTTTGAGAAATTAATAACTTCTCAATTACAACATTTTTGCAGATCTTTAATTTCACCGTGCCAGCATGGATTCATGAAACAAAGATCTACTACCACTAACCTGTTAGAATTTACTTCACTAGTTGTTAATGGTTTTCAAAATAAAATGCAAACGGATGTTATTTACACTGATTTCAGCAAGGCATTTGACTCGGTTAATCACTACCTTTTACTTCATAAACTTCAACTGCTAGGTTTTCCTAGCAATCTTATTCGGTGGATAAGGGAATATTTAACTCATAGAACACAGAAAGTCAGTTTTAATGACGCAGTCTCTAAGGTGGTTCATGTCACTTCCGGTGTTCCGCAAGGAAGTCACCTTGGACCTTTATTATTTACACTTTTCATCAATGATCTTCCATCTGTTATTGACCAATCTCGAGTGCTGATGTATGCTGACGATGTAAAATTATGCATGTCGGGTACTGCTCTGTTGTCTGCTCAAAAACTACAAACTGATTTAGATAATTTTCAAAAGTGGTGTCGTGTTAACTTACTAAATCTTAATTGCAACAAATGTAAAGTCATGTCTTTTTATAGATGCCTTCCTTTTTCAAATATATATTTTCTTGATGGAAGTCCACTCGATCGCATTGAATGGGTTGATGACTTAGGTATCCTTTTTGATCCGAAACTTAAATTTCACAAGCATATCTCTTCAGTTGCAAATCGAGCCTCTAGTACCTTGGGGTTCATTAAGCGCTGGTCGAAAGAATTTGACGATCCCTCATGCCAAAACACTTTACACGTCTTTGGTACGTCCTGTTCTTGAATATGGATCTTGTATCTGGTATCCCAAATACAGGATTCACCAGGATAGAATAGAATCAGTGCAAAAACAATTCTTGCTCTTTGCCCTTAGGAGATTTAACTGGGATACTAACATTAACCTACCTTCCTACCACAGTAGACTTTTACTAATAAATCTTCCTTCTCTTTCTGATCGCAGAACAATGCTAGGTGTAGTATTTTTACATAAACTAATAAATGGTGAAATTGATTCCTCCGAATTAATCAGCCAAATTAGTTTTGCTGTTCCGATCAGAAGGACAAGGAATTTTCTACCCATTGCTCTTCAAGCTTGTCAATCTAACTATGCTATTCATAACCCTTTTCGGATTTTATGTTCAAACTATAACGAATTTTCCCACTTAATAAACGGTGCCACTTCTAGTAGTTCTCTTAAAAAGTTGGTCTTATGTCATTTGTCTACGTTTTCGCGATCTACGTAACCGTACGCTATGCGGTGTGCCCCTCGGTCGGTTGGGCGGGAGGTTGGTTGCTTTTTGCTTGGGTTTGCGCGTTAACAAGCCGGTGCTTGGTATCGCTGGGCCACTTGAATGTACTGTCATTTTTTAGTACATCTACGTCCAATAATAATAATAATAAAAATAGCTCTTAAAATTTTCTTGTTAGCTTAATACATTTACTTAGCATGTGTATCTTTATAAATATATATAAAAAAAGTCAGGCAGAATTTTTTTTAACCTCCTGCTCTTTATGCTCTCGTTTATTTTTGCAGTCACTATTTTAAAATTCGCCCGAAGCGTTCATTCCGCCGAGAACGGTCCGGACACAACAGCAAAAACTTCTTTAATGGCTGGAAACAAATATTACCAATCAGTATTAATTCCAATGAAACAGACTGAATTAAGATGTACGCCGAACACCAGTAAAGCTGATCTTAATGGTCATTACGCTCCTACTCAGATCAGATATACCACGCACTTGAATATCTTCGCGAAAAAATCATTTACTATATGTAAAGGTCGCTGGTCGTGTCTACGTCAAAACTATAACATGATTCTTGCGGTACTGATTACTTTACATCTATTGTGCTCATCGCAATCTACACTGGTCGAAGAACATTCCCTCTCCGGAAAGACGATTGCCTCAAACAGTACGAGTTTTCGAAACACGAGCAACTCTAATGTTAAGGGTATAAGCACCTCATCCTCATCCTCATCGTCATCCGTTGCGGCAAGCGGCTATTTAGACAAGCTTGACAATTTGGAGCGTAGTGTGGCCGCTGTGCTGATTAAAGTTGCTTATGGTACAACGTCAACGACGAAACGCAGTATACCGGACAATAGCTACGTTTTGGGACTTACCACCGTTGCGACGCCACTTTTAACAACGCTCAGGTAAGCAATATAACTAGTGCTTGCTCGTAGGCCTAAGGGCCTATATTTAAATATTAATTGTCCAGGACAGCAAAAAAAAAATTGTTCCTTACAAAATCCCCACAGTAAGAATCGTTTTTTTTTTTTTTTTGGCTGCGTGTGTTCTGGGTATGCAGCAACGTAGCAAAAAATACTAAACTGCTTATCCTGCGCTGGGCGCAGGAAATACTAAATCATATATTTTGTTGTACCCAGGCCAGCAACCAACAACCTTTGTGCTACCGGTGTCGCCGTGTTCTTTGCTTTTGTCGCTTTTATATGCAATATTGCTGATTGACCAGAAACAAACTAGTTGCACTTCTTAATTATGATTTTTTTACTTATATATTTTAAACTGAAATTTAAATAACTCAGTGTGACCTAGTACTTTTAAGTTATTTTAGTGACAATTCCATATTTTTACTACAGATTAGTGGTCTATGGTCGCACTATAAAATCTTGCGCCGCACGCCAAAATACTGTGCTTATCATAATGATAAGACACATCAAAATTTTAATTTTCTTCTCTTTGCAAAATGTTTATTGGAAATTAAAAAAAAAAAAGTATGAGGAACGAAATCGCAAAGCATATTATTTTTTGCGTTGCCTGTAAATGCTCCGTTAACTTTTCGTGGAAGTGCAAGAATTTTTCGTGTTTGCAAGCGTATCACAATTATAAGACACATTGGTTTAAAGTAAAGTAAAGAGTTTTTTATACTTTCATACCGAAGGTCTCATAGTATATTGGCTTTGTGCAATGTCCGTCATGGTGTCTGTCCGTCTGTATGAACGCAACTTTTTTCGACACCCGTAAAGCTAGAGACTTGAAACTTTGCAATTATGTTTGTCTATAGGCGCGACAGATAAAGTGTCAAGATTGGGGTGCCACGCCTACTAGGAGGCTGGGAAATCGATAAATTCGATAACTGAAAACCGATAAAACCAAACTGCATCAAAATTTTGGATGCCACGCCCACTCCTTCCGCCCCCATTATCTCTGCTCCTTGAAATTGGAAACGCCTATAGTTTTTACTTTTTTTGTGCTAGAGCCACCAAATTTTGTGTCAAGATAGATATTGAAGTTCCCCAAAAAAATTCATCTAAATTTTGTATGCCACGCTCCTGATTCCGCCCCCATCCCCCCTTCTCCTTGAAATTGGAAACGCCTATAGTTTTCACATTTTTCGAGCTAGAACCACCAAATTTGGTAGGAAGATATATGGTGACATCTACAAAAGATCTGCATCAAAAATTAGGATGCCAGGCCCACCTCTGCCGCCCACCATTTAATATCCGAAATTTCGATATCTCTTACAGTTTTTAAGCTAGAGCCCCTAAATTCGGTAGAAAGATAGAAGGCAACATCTACCAAAGATCTGCATCAAAATTTTGGATGCCACGCCCACCCAAGCTACCGCCTTATAAAATCGGAATAGGCTATATTTCTAACAGTTTTTGTGCTAGAGCCACCAAATTTGGTAGGCAGATAGATAGTGACAGTTAAAAACATTTGATTCAAAAATTTGGATGCCACGCCTACCTCTGCCGCCCACCATTTAAGTTTGGAAGTTCAGTTATCTTCCACCGTTTTTGATCTAAAGTCACCAAATTTGGTAACATGATAGCTGGCGATGTTTACCACCCGGACCACTCCGTTGCAAGCAGACTTCTTACCATGCGTTCTTTTACTGGTATCAAAGTATTCCGCAGTCGGTAGCGTCCGACTGCAACGTTTTCACTTGTTATTGTTTGCAATCATAGTATTGACTTAATCAATTTAATAGGGTCGCTCTAGTCGGCTTCGGAAAGGAAGAAAAGGGCTCGATTCTTTCTTTTTCAAAGTCTGGCTGGACTGTTAGCCAAATTTACCGTGAAATTTGTCAAAATCGCACTTCTATTTCAAATTTTTTGAAAAACCCGGAAAGTTACGGTAAAAAACAAAGCACTGGTCGAAACCCAATCCTAAATGAGCGTGAAAAACTGCGCATTATAAAGAACGCCGGCCAGAAAGTGTCTGCCATGACTGTGTGGCGCATTTTAAATAAGTCTAAGCACATTGTCCAAGGTGCACTTAAGAAGATAGCCCATTTGACCCAATGTCACAAGGCTGCAAGGATCGATTTCGCGCTTAGAAACTTGGAAACAAGCTGGGAGTCGGTAGGAAAATGGTTATATGGCTACTTGCATGAGTATTACCGTTTTTTTTTTTTTTTTTTCAAAAAAGTTAATTTTTTCTGATGAACAAAAAATTTAATCTGGACGGGCCGGATGGATTTAAGAAAAGAACCGTTGCATTTTTCAAAGAGGAACTTTGGAATAGGGAAATTCCGTTTATTTTATGCAGGATAATTGTCATTGTCATTGTCTTTCTTTGGTGACGGTTGTGTTTCTGTGTGCGCCTATAAATTGCTAACTTTGTGAGTGTTTAAACTGTGTTTTTAATTGGTATTATTGTGTTAAACAATTGTAACTGTGATAGTGAATGTAATTTGTATGTATTTACGCGTGGATATTGTGATTTTGCTTTATTAAATTGTTTTAATTTGCAGTCAGTGCCTAAACACACGTACATACATACATACATATATTTTGCTTTCGCTTGTTCTGTGCCTACTAACATAACATATCTATTTACGCATTCTTGCTCTCACGCTCTTATACCACGCACTTGCGGTTTTTATTAGCCTACGCTCTAACGTTCTCTAACGTAAGCGCTCTCTCTCTCTCTTGTGTCCGTTATATTACGCTCATTGCACGTGTACCCTACTTTTTTTGCTCAAGCATATTATTTTGCACATTATTAAGCTTTTCAAATTATTTTACATATTTCTTTTAACATGTTTGTCTGCTGCAGTAAAAACTGTAAAATTTCTGGTGGATCCACCCAAGATTTTATCTTATGTAGGGCGTGTCATAACATGATTCACATGAAATGTGCTAGTTTCAATGCCAAAATCAGGGACAGCTTAGCAGCTGATTCTGGTCTTAAGTGGTATTGCCACACCTGCAATGAGATAGAGAAGGAACAGTCAAAGTTCATGAGGCTGACCTTCAATTACTTCAAAGCTGTCCGAAATAATTTCGATACGCTTCGTGGCAGTATTAAAGAGTTGGAAGACCACATTAATACTGCTAAAACGTTAAATGACTCGCCGAAGCGCAGAAAGACTTCGGGCTCTTGTCCGCTTACAGTCCCGCTGGTGTTGCCCCCCAATCCTCTTCTGCCGGCTACTGCCTCTACCCCTGCTGCCACATCCAAGCCTCCCCTAGCGGCTATTGTTAGTACCCCTACACCTGCTGCCAGCCCGTTAATGGTATTTAACTCACCGGCAACTAACCCGGTGTTACCTAAAACTAATGTTCTTCCCGTAGATCCCTGTGGTTCAAACGATAGTCAGCCTACTGATTCTACGTTAGGTGCAACTCTTAAGCCCATTAGGGTTGTACCTCAGAGTAAATTTGTTTTTGTTTCTAGGCTCGCTTCCGATAATTCTGCGGAAGATGTAAGCTCCTATATAAAAGGTAAATTGATTCCCCGCGAATTGTTGTCAACAAATTTAAATTCAAGCTCGCCCGCGATATATCGTCCTTTAAGCTGAGTGTTCCGCCGGAACTTTTCTCAACGATTTGTTCTGAAAAGCTTTGGCCGCCACACATCATAGTGACGGAGTATGTTAGTAGGCGAAGTAATAATAATAACAATGTTAAGATCAGTAGTGCTCCGCCTGTTGCATCCACTTTAGTAGCAAAAAACTAACACAGTTGATTACCTCCCTATTACTGGGTTATCAGAATGTAAGAGGACTTTGTAGTAAACTTTGAACTTTGTACCTTAATAGTCATTCTTTTCCCTTTCATGTTGTTGCCTTCACCGAAACGTGGTTAAGACAAGACATACTTAATTCTGAAGTATTATCTAACAGATTCTGTATCTATAGAAAGGACCGCCCTCTGCGCCGTGGTGGTGGGGTGCTTATTGCTGTTGATGTGGACTTTTCCTCTGAGACAGTAATATTAAGTGGCTCTATAGATATTGAGTTTGTTGCTGTAAAGTTAAATATTAACGGTGTTGGTATTTATATTTCTTGTTCCTAAATACCACCTTTATCTGACAGCTCTGTTTATAATGAACATATGTCAGCAATACTTTCCATATCTTCTATGCTTTCTGATCGTGATATTTTTGTAGTTCTTGGCGATTTTAATATTGCTGATGCTACTTGGATATCAAGTCCGGACTCAAGCGTGTTGACCCCCATGGTGCAGACTGATTTTCTGGTTGGTTTATTTGAAATGTCATTGGGTCAGATCAATGGCATTCCAAATTCTCTTGGTAAAATGCTTGATTTGGTATTTGTTTCGGATCCATCTACTCTATCTGTGTCAAGATCCCTTCCCATATCCACTCCCGAAGACTTATACCACCCGACGTTGGAGGTGTTGATCACTTTGGCTGCCTGTGCCGTACGCCAGTGTAGTGAACCATTAAGACGGGTACGTCAATTTCGGAAAACCGATTTTGTAAAACTTACCCGGCTCTTAGAACTGGTTGACTGGTCGCCCCTCTATGGTTCTGAGGACTTGGATACGGCAATCAGTATTTTTTATTGCACCTTAGAAAATTTATTCGATAAGTGTGTCCCTTTTGGTAGGCCAAGTAGGAAAAACAAACCTGCGTAGTTTACACGAGAGTTGACTGCCCTTAAAAATCAAAAATCTAAGCTTTCATTACTCATCATACTTGATTGCGCGTTCCAGTTTTTCAGTCATGAATAATTCATGTTATAAAAATTACCTAAGTCGGTGCAGACTACAGTTTCAGCAAGATCCTAAGAGGTTCTATGACTTCGTTAATGCGAAGCGAAAGTCATCAACACTTCCATCTAATTTATCTTTTGAAAACAAGTCGGCCAATTCGGGTCAGGCCATTGCCGATCTATTTGCCGAATTTTTTCAAACAACATACAGTTCAATTGATAATCAGGTTGATCTGCCTTACCCGTATCAGGTTGATGCCTCTAATTGCATTTTTGAACCAAGTATCACGGAGTGTTCATTACTACGTGATCCTACAGGGTATTAAGCCTGTATTTTCCCCGGGACCTGACGGCGTACCAAGCTGTGTGCTTAAGTACTGTGCTGATGGTCTCTTAAAGCCTTTGCATAAATTGTTGAGTTTGCCTATTGAGAAATATTCATTTCCTAATATCTGGAAAGAATCATTTATTATTCCGCTCCATAAAAAAGGAGACAAGTCTAATGTTCAAAATTATAGGGGTATATCCAAATTGTCTGCTATACCAAAAATGTTTGAGAAATTAATAACTTCTCAATTACAACATTTTTGCAGATCTTTAATTTCACCGTGCCAGCATGGATTCATGAAACAAAGATCTACTACCACTAACCTGTTAGAATTTACTTCACTAGTTGTTAATGGTTTTCAACATAAAATGCAAACGGATGTTAATTACACTGATTTCAGCAAGGCATTTGACTCGGTTAATCACTACCTTTTACTTCATAAACTTCAACTGTTAGGTTTTCCAAGCAATCTTATTCGGTGGATAAGGGAATATTTAACTCGTAGAACACAGAGAGTCAGTTTTAATGACGCTGTCTCTAAGGTGGTTCATGTCACTTCCGGTGTTCCGCAAGGAAGTCACCTTGGACCTTTATTATTTACACTTTTCATCAATGATCTTCCATCTGTTATTGACCAATCTCGAGTGCTGATGTATGCTGACGATGTAAAATTATGCATGTCGGGTACTGCTCTGTTGTCTGCTCAAAAACTACAAACTGATTTAGATAATTTTCAAAAGTGGTGTCGTGTTAGCTTACTAAATCTTAATTGCAACAAATGTAAAGTCATGTCTTTTTATAGATGCCTTCCTTTTTCAAATATATATTTTCTTGATGGAAGTCCACTCGATCGCATTGAATGGGTTGATGACTTAGGTATCCTTTTTGATCCGAAACTTAAATTTCACAAGCATATCTCTTCAGTTGCAAATCGAGCCTCTAGTACCTTGGGGTTCATTAAGTGCTGGTCACTTTTACACGTCTCTGGTACGTCCTGTTCTTGAATATGGATCTTGTATCTGGTATCCCAAATACAGGAATCACCAGGATAGAATATTATCAGTGCAAAAACAATTCTTGCTCTTTGCCCTTAGGAGATTTAACTGGGATACTAACATTAACCTACCTTCCTACCACAGTAGACTTTTACTAATAAATCTTCCTTCTCTTTCTGATCGCAGAACAATGCTAGGTGTAGTATTTTTACATAAACTAATAAATAGTGAAATTGATTCCTCCGAATTAATCAGCCAAATTAGTTTTGCTGTTCCGATCAGAAGGACAAGGAATTTTCTACCCATTGCTCTTCAAGCTTGTCAATCTAACTATGCTATTCATAACCCTTTTCGGATTTTATGTTCAAACTATAACGAATTTTCCCACTTAATAAACGGTGCCACTTCTAGTAGTTCTCTTAAAAAGTTGGTCTTATGTCATTTGTCTACGTTTTCGCGATCTACGTAACCGTACGCTATGCGGTGTGCCCCTCGGTCGGTTGGGCGGGAGGTTGGTTGCTTTTTGCTTGGGTTCGCGCGTTAACAAGCCGGTGCTTGGTATCGTTGGGCCACTTGAATGTACTGTCATTTTTTAGTACATCTACGTCCAATAATAACGCGCGAATCCACACAAGTTGCCAGACAAGGAAATTTAAATAAGACTGTTTCGTCGATTTAATGGACTGGCCAGCATGCTCGCCGGATCTAAATCTAATTGAAAATGTGTGGGGGATACTAGCAAGACCTGTATAGAAAGAACGCAGTTTTCGGAAACATAACTGAACTTAAGGAAGCAATTTAAGAGAATATAAATAATAATAATATAAATATAAATTAGTGAAATTTTTATTTTGCTAGGTAAGGTGTCTTAGAAAATATATGAAAAGCACTGTATAACACAAGTTCCTGCCCAAATTGTTATACTTTGATACTGAAAGGAAGATATATGGTGACATCTACAAAAGATATGCATCAAAAATTAGGATGCCAGGCCCACCTCTGCCGCCCACCATTTAATATCCGAAATTTCGATATCTCTTACAGTTTTTAAGCTAGAGCCCCTAAATTCGGTAGAAAGATAGAAGGCAACATCTACCAAAGATCTGCGTCAAAATTTTGGATGTCACGCCCACTCAAGCCACCGCCTTATAAAATCGGAATAGGCTATATCTCTAACAGTTTTTGTGCTAGAGCCACCAAATTTGGTAGGCAGATAAATAGTGACAGTTAAAAACATTTCATTCAAAAATTTGGATGCCACACCTACCTCTGCCGCCCACCATTTAAGTTTGGAAGTTCAGTTATCTTCCACAGTTTTTGAGCTAAGGTCACCAAATTTGGTAACATGATAGCTGGCGATGTTTACCACCCGGCCCACTCCGTTGCAAGCAGACTTCTTACCATGCGTTCTTTTACTGGTATCAAAGTATTCCGCAGTCGGTAGCGTCCGACTGCAACGTTTCCACTTGTTATTGTTTGCAATCATAGTATTGACTAAATCAATTTAATTGGGTCGCTCTAGTCGGCTTCGGAAAGGAAGAAAAGGGCTCGATTCTTGCTTTTTCAAAGTCTGGCTGGACTGTTAGCCAAATTTCCCGTGAAATTTGTCAAAGTCGCACATCTATTTCAAATTTTTTGAAAAACCCGGAAAGTTACGGTAAAAAACGAAGTACTGGTCGAAACCCAATCCTAAATGAACGTGAAAAACTGCGCATTATAAAGAACGCCGGCCAGAAAGTGTCTGTCATGACTGTGTGGCGCATTTTAAATAAGTCTAAGCACATTGTCCGAGGTGCACTTAAGAAGATAGCCCATTTGACTCAATGTCACAAAGCTGCAAGGATCGATTTCGCGCTTAGAAACTTGGAAACAAGCTGGGAGTCGGTAGGAAAATGGTTATATGGCTACTTGCATGAGTATTACCGTTTTTTTTTTTTTTTTTTTCAAAAAAGTTAATTTTTTCTGATGAACAAAAAATTTAATCTGGACGGGCCGGATGGATTTAAGAAAAGAACCGTTGCATTTTTCAAAGAGGAACTTTGGAATAGGGAAATTCCGTTTATTTTATGCAGGATAACGCGCGAATCCACACATGTTGCCAGACAAGGAAATTTAAATAAGACTGTTCCGTCGATTTAATGGACTGGCCAGCATGCTCGCCGGATCTAAATCTAATTGAAAATGTGTGGGGGATACTAGCAAGACGTGTATAGAAAGAACGCAACTGAACTTAAGGAAGCAATTTAAGAGAATATTTTCAAATAAATTAGTGAAATTTTTGTTTTGCTAGGTAAGGTGTCTTAGAAAATATATGAAAAGCACTGTATAACACAAGTTCCTGCCCAAATTGTTATACTTTGATACTGAAAGTATCATAGTATATTGGTAAAATATATATTCGTAAGCTTGAGACTTGAAACTTTGCAATTATGATTGTCTATAGGCGCGACAGATAAAGTGTCAAGATTGTGGTGCCACGCCTACTAGGAGGCTGGGAAATCGATAAAATCGATAACTAACAAGTAAGAAGGCTTTAGTCGAGATTTCCCGACTAGGAGATACCCCGAACCCTGTACATAACGCGTACAGTCATTGTCTGTATGCATCTGTGACTAAACTAAATTTTCAGGAAAGTTCTATCGTTATCCATTATTTCAACCCCCATTTTTACATTTTCCATTTGTTTGTAATCGATTACATGTGTATATCGGAAACGGAATTAGTTATCGAAAATCGGAAACAAACTTGTACTGCCTAGGACTTAGATGAGCTTATGTGCAAAATCTGAAGTCTCTAGGTCTTATAGTCTCTGACATCGACGCGTTCATACATACAGACGGACGGACGGGCCATTCACGTCCAAATTTGAAACTCCTATAGTTTTCTCTTGTTTTTGGCTGGAGCCACCAAGCTTTGTGTCAAGATTGGTAATGACGTTTCTACCGCCCCCAAGCCCCCGCCGTTTTTAAAACTTGAATGCGTATATCTTCCACAATTTTAGTGCTACAGTCAGCAAATTTGGTAGGAATATAGATGGTGACATCTGCAAAAGATCATCATCAAAATTTTGAATGCCACGCTAACCCAAGCCACCCGCCTTATTAAATTGGAATCGGCTATATCTTTAACAGTTTTTGAGCTAGAGCCACCAAACGTGGTAGGAAGATAAATTTTGACACTTAAAAAAATTTGATTACAAAATTTGGATGCCACGCCCACCTGTTAAGTTTTGAGTTGATCAGTTACCTTCCACAGTTTTTGAGCTAAAGTCACCAAATTTGGTAACATAATAGCTGGCGAAGTTTACCACCTGGCCCACCCTTTCCGACCCTGCACTACCCCTTTGTAATAAGACTCCTTACCATCCGTTCTTTTACTGGTATCAAAGTATTCCGCAGTCGATTGCGTCCGACTGCAACGTTTTCACTTGTTTTTACTCTGGTGGATACGGACCTAAACTGTGGAACATTGTCGTTAGCGAACACTATTATAAGTTTGGTATTTTTATGAACCAGTGAAAAAATGTACTAAATGTACGAAAATGAATTTTAATCGATATAAATAATGAGATCGATAACTTGTAACTCAGAGTCTAGCCTTGGAGGAAAAAGCATCGCGGATCGGCATATGGAAGCCAAATAAAATAAATAATTAAGCTGTAATTACCTTCGGCAAAAACACATGGGTTTCGCCATTTTCACGAGAAAACTTATAAACGGTATTCGAAAACTCTGTTTCGAGGCGCTCAACTTATTTTAAATATATCTTCGGCTTGAAATTTTGTGTCAATATTTAATAAAAATATATTTAAAAAATCGATTTTTTGAAGCCGTGAAGTGAAACCCATGTAACCATTTAAAAATTAATTACTGCACCGAAATACAGTTTTGTGTCCTTTTTGCCAAGATCTCTCAGTTAAACAGTAAATTTTGTTCAATGTTTTAGATACCAAGCGGCACATCATCCACAACATAATGGTGGTCGCCACAGGAATTATGAGCTTGACTTGGAGAGAGATCACGCTTTGCCAACATCTGCACCAAACGCGGATATATTAAAAAGTAATAATAATCCAACATACCCGAACCCAAATCGTCATCACAGCAGCAGCCACGATAGAGATCGACAGCGACAACATACAATGCAATACAACTCAACTCCAACGCCGTCAAGTAATTATTGTCATTTTAGTTTTTTTTTTTTTTTTTTATAAATATGTGCTAATTGAATATTTATTGTAGTTCCTAATTTATTGAAAAAAACGAACGGACAGCCAACCATACCGATGTATCCTGGAGATATACCGTCTTACTCACCGCCATCAAGATCATTCTTCACACCTCCACTGCCGCCGGAATACCAAAACCCATTCGCCGATAAGCCCACTTTACGGGGCACAAATAATGAGGGTATTATATCGAATACGGTTGCGTTAAATAACCGACGACCCATACCGCCACCCAGTCTGATGCCCGGTCATGAGAGAATACCATTTCGTCCGCCCGATCTTGCTGCTTCGATTGGTGGTGGTAACGCCGCTGATGAAGATTTAAACATCAATATAAGTGAAAGCTATCCCATTTTTGTCGAGTCAAAGAATGCTTTCGTATCGACTAGCATGCAGGGAAAGGCACTTAATACACCATCCCGAACAAGCAGCAATGATGCCGTCGTTGCCGAAGCAGCTGATTACAATAACAACAACAACAACAACGGCCATGATCACAACACACAAGATGTGAGTGGAATGGAAGTGAATTCAAACAAAAGGCAAAAGGAAGTGCTGCCAAATATAAGGCGCATTCTGGGATCAAATGGGAAGAAAGGTGATATTCCCGCTGTTCTGTTGCGGCATGTGACACAGCGGCCCATTGTCAGCTTTCAGCAACCGCCAGCATCGCCCAAAGTATTGCTCGATATGCAGAATGCAGAATTGGCACAGGAAGGCGGCAACAACAGCAGCACCATAACTGCATCTGGCGGAGGATCAAGCCCAAATATAAATAAAAGTCGACAACAGTTGTCACCAGGTCAGTTCGATTTAAACGATGTTGTTGCTGCTGCTGCTCCGAACAATGTGAGTCAGCAGCCGTCAGTTACGACGCCTTCGGCTGCAGCCGCAATTGGTGACGCAGCGGCCACTTTGTTAACAGCATCATCATCATCGGCAACGACTTTTCCAACTACCAACATTGATTATGTGTCGGAAAAAACAGGTAGCGCTGCTGCTGCAGCGGCATCTGCACATACAACATGGACTTGGGCGTGGAATATACATATATATCTGTCAGTAGTGTTATTCACCATATTATCGGTATATTCACTATACAAGCTTGTCACATATAACAAACTCACACACCTCTTTGCCCAGTCCTATTTTGTGTACATACATCTCATTCTAATCTCAATTTGCATAATGCGTGTAATTTATCTGTGCGTTGACGCCTATAACACTCATAGCACTTTTCCGATATTCGCTGCGGAGCTCTTGTTAAATTTGCCATCAACATTTTTGACCGTGGCATTCGCAGTGCTTATACTCTACCTATTTTTAAAGTCGCTAAATCACAAGAATAATCGCTATTCAGCGTTGGTTAGACCCTTGACCGTTGTTGTTGGCTGTGGTGTTCATGTTGGACTTTGCATAACGCTGCACTATGTTGAGTCTTATACGCTGCAAAACCATCAAATGTACTTTCAGCAACAGCAACAGCAACAATACTTTCGTCGACAACAACAGCAGCAGCAGCAGCAGCATTTGTTGCAACAGCAGGTTGCACCGTCGACAAGTCTGGCCAATCCGCCGCCTCCTCCTCGTGTGCTTTCGCTCATTTGCCAAATCATATATATATTCATATGCCTTAGCCTGGGCCTGTTGTATTTGTATTTGTATCGCATACTGAAGCGCATACTGAAGAGCAAGTCCCAGAACTATATACACGGCTATCAGAATCTATCCTATGCCATACACATCACAATCGCTACAGCATTACTCTTTGTCCTCTTGGCGGTTCTGCAAATCTTCGGTGCCGTTTGCATCTCAACGGCGCGTCCCTTAATGAGCCAGGCAAATATCGTAGAGGTCGATTGGATGCAGTGGGGCTATCAGTTCTCATTGCGCCTGATCGAGATCGCGATCATCACACTAATATCCTGGGTGACGGGACTGAGAACGAGCATCAATAGTAATAATGTCAATGCCGCAGCTGTCGCTGTAAATGGGGATGTGCGTATGGTTGGACCAGTTTCCGGGGGCAACCACAGTATGAGAGAAAAACACCACACTACGGGCACAATTCACAATTCACATTCGAATGTGGCCAACTTTTTCTTGCCCTGCACATCCAGTTCGAGTCAGGAGCAGTTTGAAACTGACTACCCGGCCATTTGTAACACCAACACCAATCTACACACGTACACAATGCGTACGGGTAAGCTGATATATGATGATAGCTATGCGCTCAACTCGTTGGCGGGACCAGCAGCAGCAGCTGGAGCATCGCCATCCGGCGGAGGCGGAACAGAATATCAGCTGCATGAGCCAATGTACCAGAGACCCTACGATACGGGCTCAATACGGAGCGCTGTTAATCACAATATTACGGCCGAGTATGGGCCGTCAAACCTATCACGATTTAACAACCATCATCATCATCATCATCATATGAGAGTTCACGAACCGGCTGCATATATGAGTACCGATTATATGACCGATGCCACAACCGATCATTATGAGAATCCAAATTTTGATTTGCGTACGAGCTCAACGGGAGCTGTTGGAGATGTTGTTGGTGTTGGTGTTGGCAAATTGGGCAAGAACACTGCTGCAAGCTCTGGATCTGGCACCGGCTCTGGAACTGGTTCTGGTTCCGGTTCAGGTTCATCTGGTACGTCACAGCAGCAAATGCTATTGTTACAAAGCGACAGCTGTTACTCGGAGCCATTGCAGGAGAACTCAAGCTATGAGTTCAATAACTTTGAGCGACCAGTGTTCAAAGACAAAGCGATTGTCGCTCAAGCACGCGATGAATTTTGGCCCAAGAGAGGAGAAGATGGACACAAGGTTGCAAAGTGTCGCGATGAAAATCCAAATCCAGAGCGACGTAGCTCTAATTCAACAACAAATTCATGCTCATCATCAAATGGTGGAAATGGTGGTCGCTATACCACTAGCTACAATTCGTATGAGCGCGGTGGACACGGTGGACACTACAAGGGTGTGCGAAAAAGTGGAACCTTAAGTAGCATTGCTCCGGTGGGACCCGGTCCCGGTCCCAGTCCAGGTCCCGGTCCCAGTCCAGGTCCCGGTACTTGTTTTGGCCATGGAACTGGTCGTGCAATTAATGTTTTTCCCGGCGGTATAAGAGTTAATGGCGGTGCCCAGACATTGGCACACTCCTCGGAACGTTCATCGCACCATTATCAGAGAAGTGGCCGCAGTAATATAAATAGTAGTGTTGTGAATCGGTTCGAATTGCCAACGAGCGTCGTTTGTAATGAAATAGCGCTTAAGCAGCAACAACATAACAATAAACAGCAGCAGCACCATCACCACCAACAACAACAACAGCTGCAATACAACAATCATAACAATTCGGAGGAAGATGATGAAGAGGAGGATGAAGATGAAGATGACATGATTTCGGGCTGTAATGTAGAAAGTACTAATTTAATAAGTAGCAACGAACACGAGCTCGAAAACAGCAACAGCACAACTAATTCACTTGGTGTTGGCAACGCCGCCACACACTTGAATGTACAAAGAAACAATACAAAAACATCTATTCATCAATTACCTTACCAACAGGAAACCACCACCACACCCCCCTCTGAGCTAGTAGGTGCAGCCAATGTTAATGAGTCTGCTGCTTCAGCCTCAAAGATTTCGGACGGCATTATTGTCGCCGATCAAGGTTTCGTGCGATTTTGCGCCAGCGCCCAACAACAACAACAACATCAAATAGGAGGCGGCCATGCTGGGCACCAACAAAGTCGCAGTGTGACCAACCCATTATCGCAAATTTGTAGTAACGTTAACGGCATAGATTGCTAGGCAATCTCATGAACTCGAACTCATGCCATGAATTTAATCGAAATTCTCGATTCGATTTTGTTATCGATTTGTCGCCGCGCTTACTGCCAATTATAGTGAATTCGCCACTTTTTACTCTCTTCAAACTTGTGATATACATATAAACGCATACATGACAAAAAAAAAAAAAAAAGCTCCCTAAGAAGTAAAAAAAAAAATTAAGCAACTACCCTACCTTTTTTGAATCAGTTTAGTTAAATCGCTTAAGTATTCATGCAGACACACATATAAAATATATGTATATACATATATTTTCTATTTTGTATGAACTGTAATATGTTAGCAAAAGGCGCAATTAGGTACAAATAACAGTTTATTTGTTTATAAATACATACAAAAATTCTTCTTATTTAATTATTCAATACTTATATATATATATATATATATATATATAAGTATTGAATATATATATATATATATTAGTGGTGTCCAAACTCACACAATGAAAGCATTGCGCTTGTGTGCGAAGCAGCGAAACACGAATGCAGCATAGCGAATGACTGCGCGTTTGACTTCAGCCGAACACATGAGTCGTGAGAGCAAATGCAGCCGAACACGCGCATTGTACGAGAACAAGCTGCCGAGCGTTCTATTTATAGAATACACATATTCTCTCTCTCTCTATATATGTGTCGGCTGCAACGCCGGCAGAATTTTTCTTGCCAACCACGCGTGGCTGCCTTCTTAAAGTTTGGACATCACTGATATATATATATATACATATATATATCAATGCCGGAGCAGCTATAAACATTTGGTAGCTAAACTCTCACATACAGAGCATTACCTAATACCAACTACAAACAGATTCATAGCCACACGTATATGTACTTATTTAAGAAAAAAAAAACAACCTACGAATAAAAATATTAACTTTGTAGTATTTTAATATAACATATAATGTTCATATAAAACATTTTTTTGTAGGAAAACCTTATATTTTGAAAGCAGTGTACTGAGAACAAGCACACACACATTTTATTAACTCTTATTTTCCTTATCACCAATTTTTATTCGTTCAGTTTCTATAAAAAAAGATCTAAAAGAAAATTTCAAGAAAAAAAGTAATTAAGTTGTTTAAATAAAAATTTTATTATTTTTGAATACAATTGTTTTAAGAAAATACAATTTTGATAATTTTTAAAAATGTTAATACTTTTGTTTTTAATTCGACATAAACTGATTTAAATAATCTTGTTGATAATTTGCATTTATCTTGCAATTTTACCCATTGCCATGTCACTCTAATAAAAATAAAAAAAAATAAAAAATGTAATCATATTAAGACGACACTGCAGTAACAATTTAAATATACAATAAGGATAGGCCAAAGTTAGTTGCAAATGTTATAACAATAATATACTCAAAAACTCAAATTTACACAGGCTGGCTTAAACGCGTCCATAGGTTCTTAAATAACTGACATTCTAGGTTTAATTTTACTAAAGTAAGCTGTAATTTTTATTAAAATTTAAACACATACATAATACATTTACAATACATACACGAAGAAAATATCTCAAAAGGTAAACTGCAAAAAGAATGGGCTTGTACAAGCATTGTAACTAAATGTAAATTAATTAAATATTTATAGTATTAAAAAATGCTTTGGGAAAAAACATGTGTATAAATTCACAGTGACAATGTTAATTCATAACACAAATAGTACTGATTGGATAAGTCTTTTGCAGTTTTAATACAAAAATTATTTAAAATTTAAACTTCTAGATATTATCACTGTCAGTCGTCATGCTTTTAAGGACGTCTCATCACTTACACGGGCATATTAATACATATGCAAAAAAAAACATACAAATTAATTAAAATTTATTAATTTAAAAAAGTGCACTGCATTATAAAAACATAAACACAACAATTTTACAATAATAAAAAGAAATAAAACAAAAAAGCACACCCATAATTAATAACATTGTAAACTTAAAGTGAAATTTATGTATACATATAAATAACTGTATATGCCACCATTACTCTTAAATAAATTAATAAATCACTAAATTTAATTAATTTCGTATATTTGTATTGAAAACTTGATTCTGGTACATGCTTTTGTTGCATTTTCACAGCTTATCAGAAATGTGTGCTTCTACCAACAAATAAAATATTTACTTTTTTGCCAGTTTATTAAGGGGTTACATCATGTGTTTCATGGCTTCAAAAAATCGATTTTTATACCCCGAAGCCATAAAATGGGTGAAAGGGGTATAATGGTTTTGTGCAAAAGTATGTAACAGGCAGAAGGAAGCATCTCCGACCATATAAAGTATATATATTCTTGATCGGCATCAACAGCCCAGTCGATATAGCTATGT
Organism: Scaptomyza hsui; assembly: GCA_018152825.1. Lineage (NCBI taxonomy): Eukaryota > Metazoa > Arthropoda > Insecta > Diptera > Drosophilidae > Scaptomyza > Scaptomyza hsui. The sequence continues at coordinate 1,535,756 of JAECXO010000267.1, forward strand.
CTGTCTGTCCGTCTGAATGAACCCCTCAATCTCAGAGACTATAAGAGCTAGAGATTTTCGATTTTGAACATAAGCTCATCTAAGTCCTAGGCAGTACAAATTTGTTTCCGACTTTTGATAACTCTTTCCGTTTCCGATATACACATGTGATCGAAAACATTAAAATCTTGAATATCGAAAATGTGATGCGATTTAAAATAAAATAAAATAATGAAAGTCTGTACAAATTCATCGAAATCGGTTGAGAAACACCAGAGAAATCGAAGATTGAAGTTTAGTCACATTTGCATGCAGACAATGGCTGTACGCGTGACGTACAGGGTTCTTATTTTTTTCCTTCTTCTTCTTTTTTTTTTTTTACCAATTTTTAAACAACATTTTTTACGCCTTTAGTTTAACTTACGCTTTGTTTTGAAATATTGCTTTCCAGGTTAAAAAAAAACAAGTAAAAACGTTGCAGGCGGACGCAACCGACTGCGGAATACTTTGATACCAGTAAAAGAACGGGTGGTAAGGAGTCTGCTTGCTATCATGTTACAAAATTTTGTGACTTTAGCTCAAAAACGGTGGAAGATAACTGAACTTCCAAATGTAAAAGGTGGGCGGCAGAGGTGGGTGTGGCATCCAAATTTTTGAATCAAATGTTTTTAACTGTCACCATTTATCTTCCTACCAAATTTGGTGTAAGAGATATCGAAATTTCCATATATCTTCCTACCAAATTTGATGACTAGTTCAAAAAAGTAAGAAGGCTCTAGTCGAGATTTCCCGACTAGGAGATACCCTGAACCCTATACTTAACGCGCACAGTCATTGTCTGTATGCATCTGTGACCTAAACTTCAATCTTTGATATCTCTGGTGTTTCTGAACCGATTTCGATGAAAGTTCTATCGTTATCCATTATTTCAACCCCCATTTTTACATTTTCCATTTTTTTGTAATCGATTACATGTGTATATCGGAAACGGAAATAGTTATCGAAAATCGGAAACAAACTTGTACTGCCTAGGACTTAGATAAGCTTATGTGCAAAATCTGAAGTCTCTAGGTCTTATAGTCTCTGAGATCGACGCGTTCATACAGACAGACAGACAGACAGACGGACTGACATGGCTATATCGACTCGGCTGTTGATGCTGATCAAGAATATACATACATTATGGGGTCGGAGATGCTTCCTTCTGCCTGTTACATACTTTTGCACAAAACCATTATACCCCTTTTACCCATTTTATGGGTTAGGGGTATAAAAATGTAGAAGATACACGCATAACCGTTTTAACAACGGCGGGGGGTGGGGGGCGAAAGGTGTGGGCGTGGCATACAAATTTTTGATGCAGTTTGTTGGAAAACTTCACTACCTATCTTGACTCAAAATTTAGTGGCTCTAGCCCAACTAATGTGAAAACTATAGGCGTTTCCAATTACAAGGAGATGGGGGCGGAAGGAGTGGGCGTGGCACCCAAAATTTTGATGCAGTATTTCTAGGGACGTGACTAGCTATCTTCGTGCAAAATTTGGTAATTCGAGCTGCAGGAATGTGAGAAATATATGATTTTATCGGTTTTCAGTTATCGAATTTATCGATTTCCCAGCCTCCTAGTAGGCGTGGCAACAGATGTTAAATGGTAGGCGGCAGAGGTGGGCGTGGCATCCTAATTTTTGATGCAGACCTTTTGTAGATGTCACCATATATCTTCCTACCAAATTTGGTGACTCTAGTTCAAAAAATGTGGAAGATACACGCATATCCGTTTTAACAACGGCGGTGGGTGGGGGGCGGAAGGTGTGCGCGTGGCATCCAAATATTTGATGCCGTTTGTTGGGGAACGTCAATATCTGTCTTGACACAAAATTTTTTGGCTCTAGCCCAAAAAATGTGAAAACTATAGGCGTTTCCAATTTCAAGGAGAAGGGGTGATGGGGGCGGAATCAGGGGGCGTGGCATCCAAAATTTTGATGACTTATTTTTGGGGAATGTCAATATCTATCTTGACACAACATTAGGTGACTCTAGCCCAAAAAATGTGAAAACTACAGGCGTTTCCAATTTCAAGGAGCAGGCAGGATGGGGGCGGAAGGAGTGGGCGTGGCAGTTTTTTCAGGGTCGTGACTAGCTATCTTCGTTTGGTACTTCTAGCTGCAGGAATGTGAGAAATATATGGTTTTATCAGTTTTTAGTTATCGAATTTATCGATTTCCCAGCCTCCTAGTAGGCGTGGCAACCCAATCTTGACACTTTATCTGACCCGGCTATAGACAAACATAATTGCGAAGTTTCAAGTCTCTAGCTTTACGGGTGTCGAAAAAAGATGCGTTCATACGGACAGACGGACAGACACCATGACGGACATTGCACAAAATCAATATACTATGAGACCTTCGGTATCAAATTATAAATATCTCGTGTTGATAAGCACTTCATTTAACAACTCTCGTTACTTTCACTGTTATGCACTTTTCTTAAAACAAACATTTTTATACCCCGAACCCATGAAATGGGTAAAAGGGGTATAATGGTTTTGTGCAAACGTATGTAACAGGCAGAAGGAAGCATCTCCGACCATATAAAGTATATATATTCTTGATCGGCATCAACAGCCCAGTCGATATAGCTATGTCTGTCTGTCCGTCTGAATGAACGCGTCGATTTAGAGACTATAAGAGAGAGACTTCAGATTTTGCACATAAGCTCATCTAAGTACAAGTTTGTTTCCGATTTTCGATAGCTATTTCCGTTTCCGATATACACATGTGATCGATAACATAAAAATGTCGAATATCGAAAATGTGAAACACGTTTTAGAAACGTGATAGAAAATGAGAAACACCAGAGAAATCGAAGATTGAAGTTTAGTCACATTTGCATGCAGACAATGGCTGTACGCGTTATGTACAGGGATATTTTCAGTATCAAAGTATATTGATTTTGTGCAATGTCCGTCATGGTGTCCTTATGAACGCAACTTTTTTCGACACCCGCAAAGCTAGAGACTTGAAACCTTGCAGTTATGTATGAGATATCGACAGGAAAAACATGGGCTCTCCGGAAATGACGCTGCAATGGCAGAGTTTTCAATATTGTTTTCTGATTTGTTAATAAAATGTGTATCTTTAAAACAAAAAAAGTTTGACAGAAATATTTAATTTTTATAAAAAAATAATAATTTAACAGCATTATACTATAGCTACAATAATCATTTTTATCGGAACACCCAAACCACATAAAATATACACTTCCTATTCTAATACCTACCATATACAATTACGAAATTTCAAAATAAAATTGCTCGAGCCGTTTCAGAGATGTTCGAACCAAAACACCGTGACATAATATATATTTTTGACATAGTTACGAATATTTCCAATTCAAATTAATTGTCTGCCGTTAATTTGTAGTTGTTGCTATGTCGCTTTTCAAATCCATCAGAGCCGCATGAATCCTAAAGTGAAGTCGAGATTCTAATGAGAATTTCGAATACTTTTTTCTAACAGAAAACAAAAAGTTGTTACTTTCAAAATTGGATAAACATTGTTTTTAGCGAAATATATATACTTAGTGTCAAGTAGCATGGATATGGCCAGAGAACGATTTTCAGATGCGTGGCAAAGAGCAGCTTCGACAAGAGCGTAAGGGATAATAAAGTTATCCTCCACAATGCTATTTTGTGCAATACATTCACGGAAATCCCTGAAATAACATTTAAGTATAAGTATATTTGTAAAAGTTTGTTTGTAAACTTGGCATGTCTATGTTACTCCAGCGCCAAGGTCTGATGATTGATAATAAAAAATCGAAAAAATATCGAAAAATTAAATTTTATACATACATATATATTTTTATACTTTGATACCGAAGGTCTCATAGTATATTGGTTTTGTGCAATGTCCGTCGTGGTGTCTGTCTGTCCGTCCGTCCGTCTGTATGAACGCAACTTTTTTCGACACCCGTAAAGCTAGAGACTTGAAACTTTGCAATTATGTTTGTCTATAGCCGGGTCAGATAAAGTGTCAAGATTGGGTTGCCACCGATAAAAAACCGAAAACCGATAAAACCAAAAATTTCTCACATTCCTGCAGCTCGAGTTACCAAATTTTGCACGAAGATAGCTAGTCACGTCCCTAAAAATACTGCATCAAAATTTTGGGTGCCACGCCCACTCCTTCCGCCCCCATCTCCCCATCTCCTTGTAATTGGAAACGCCTATAGTTTTCACATTAGTTGGGCTAGAGCCACAAAATTTTGTGTCAATGACGTTCCCCAAAAAAAAGCATCAAAATTTTGGATGTCACGCCTCCTGATTCCGCCCCGATCCCCCCTTTTCCATGAAATTGGAAACGCCTATAGTTTTCACATTTTTTGTACTAGAGCCACCAGAGCTCGATAACTATTTCCGTTTCCGATATACACATGTAATCGATAACATAAAAATATCGAATATCGAAAATGTAAAAATGGTAGTTGATATAATAGGTAACGATAGAACTTTTCTGAAAATTTCGTTCAAATCGGTTGAGAAACAACAGAGATATCGAAGATTTAAGTTTAGTCACAGATGCATACAGACAATGACTGTACGCGTTAAGTATAGGGTTCGGGGTATCTCCTAGTCGGGAAATCTCGACTAGAGCCTTCTTACTTGTTTTAACTATAGTCACCAAAATTGGTAGGAAGATATATGGTGACATCTACAAAAGATCTGCATCAAAAAATTGGATGGTGACAGTTAAAATTTGGATGCCACACCCACCTCTGATGCCCACCTTTTAAATTTGGAAGTTCAGTTATCTTCCACCGTTTTTGAGCTAAAGTCACCAAATTTGGTAACATGATGACCACCCGGCCCACTCCTTTGCAAGCAGACTCCTTACCACCCGTTCTTTTACTGGTATCAAAGTATTCCGCAGTCGGTTGCGTCCGACTGCAACGTTTTTACTTGTTTTTAAACATATTTGTCTTATTTTGTCGAGTTCTACAATAATCAATCATCAGACCTTAGCGCCGGAGTAACCGTAGAATCCCCGTAAACTTACTCAAGAGCTAACGCAGATTTACCCATTTGAACATAGCACGAACCACGTAAGAGAAGGCATAATGCGCGGTTGTCGGCGTAATAAATATTGCTATTAGTTGTGACAGGTTGTGACAGGTTGGTGAATTCCGCATCGATAATTTGTAGAATTGCATCGGCTAGCTGGTAATCCTTACCAATGAGTTTGAACATGTTCCACAGGTACATCAACTCAATTAAGGGCAAAACGAGACGTTGATTCTGCACCCTGTATCTGATGGCGCGTTTTGCCATAAACTTCTCCATTGGCAACGATTTGCCAGCAATTCTTTTTCTGCATGCGCACACCTCATCCATTAATGCATTTATTTGATTAACGTCATCTGCAGTCCTGGGAGACAACATCATCAATTTGATGGCAGCCAACTGATACGCGTATATTGAACGCGACCAGTTGCTCTTTTCTAACAATTGTGTGGCATAGAATTGGGCATTGGCCCATTTTTGTTGCATGCTGTTCAGCCATAGAAGTTCCCAGAAGCTAAGATAGTGAAACTGCGGCCAGGCGTCTTGAGATTTCCATGATTTGATATACCAGGATTCGGCCGCCTCGAAATTTCCATTGCACAATTCGTAACGTCCTTTGAAGAACATCATCCAAACACCGTTTGGATATATTCTAAGTTGGGAAGTAAGTATCTTGTCGCATTGGTTCAGATCACTCTCGGACTGTTGGTTACTGAGCATGGGTACAACCATTAAATGATAGGCGAGCAAGGATAACGCGCAAAGTATTTGCCGAAGTCCGTTTTCTCGGTATCCTGAACGCAACTCATTAAGACCATCATTCTAAAAACGTTTTCTAGTTGTTGTTATTGGGCATTGTTCATTCTTGTTGTTAATTAGGCTTACCCTATTTGTCGAGAATCCGATAAATTCAAGTAATTTCGTGATTCTATCGGGCAACATTGATATCATTATATTAAAAGTTCCGATTCCCATGTGCACTCCGCTGTCAAAGTGGGTTTTTAAGTTTGTTGAACTTAACTGCCACTCGCGATGCTTCGTTATTTGTGCACAGACCCTGTGAAGAAGAAGAAAGTGACTAATTTATAATACCCCGATTCCACTAGGCTTCATTTATCATAACAGCGAAGTCGGTAATGCAGGTCGTTCCACTATCAATCAAACTGAAACAGCGTACAATTTTAAAAGGAATGCTATTAAAAAGCCGCTGACCGCTGTTTGGTTTTCTGTTATAATCAATTTGGCACTGTTCCTAACCAAGTAACAGTGCTGTTAAGCTTCTCTGTTAGCGAAAGATGAGCATCTTTGTAACAGCAAAAGTATGTAAATAATTTATCAACTAGGAGATGTCGATTCCAACTGACCGAAATTAAATATGATTCAGATTCACTTCATAGGAATCTAATTCAAAAAGATGCTGCATTAACGAGTTCCAATTACATCCGTGCATCCGGCTCTAGTGGAATCGGGATATAAGTCTGCTTCTGAGATATACTACAATTAGTTAGTTAGCAGTTATCACCTAAAGTAGTTAAAACATTGTCGAACTTGTAGGCTACCGCGTATCAGACCGCTAAGATTTTCATCTTCAATGAAAGTGAGAAGAGCGCTCATTAGGAGCGCTTCTGCCGTACAAAGCTCAGCGTGGCATTCAAGATCTGTGAGAATATTAACATTTTTCTGAAAGTGTAGTATTATCAATAAGCAGCATACATTTTAAATATACTAATAGATACATACCTTTTTAAATTTGCTGCCAATATATTCGGTGAATGTCATTTTTTTTCGAAAACGTTGACAAACCTCCACACACTTCTTAAGCTCGACAGATGCCTCCTCAATATGCTCAAAGGTTAGCATTGCCTCAAGAAACGAAAACACTGCAATGCCCATCGAGTGATAGAGGCTTGATCCCGCAAAGGGTTTTAAAAGTTCTCGAGCCTTTTCGAATTCGTTATCAAAAAAATAGTTTATAGCCAGTTTTGCCTCCTCCAGAGAGGTGCTTAGGTCCATTTCAAAGGAAGGCATCTCCAACTGGTCGGAACAGGCATCATAAAATTCCTTTAAAACAAGGATTCAAAAGTTGTACAAACTAGTATATAAGTACTAGATCTTTAATTATGAAACAAGATTTTTAGCTTTATGTATGTTGAAAATATGTGTTTTACCGACTTGCACCTTAAAGTCCATCGACTTGTTATCGATTTCGTTTAATATTAGAGCGAAAAATAATTGATTTCTCTTACCTCGAATGAATCGGTGTTATCGCCGACATCCATATTTTTTTTTTCGCGTTTTCTATAGATTGCTAATGCAAAGAAATTTTGTTGCTGAAATCTTACTATGTATATGTAGAATTTATCCATGCCCAACCAGATGTAATCTTTGTAATCTTATTTGTGAGTATTAATGACTGCCCGAAGTATGAGTATGATGGTTTTGGGCACCAATGAGTAAGACATAGAAAAATGGGAAGCATGTAAATGGTTTTCTTTAACCAAAGCTATTTTTTTTATACCCCGAACCCATGCAATGGGTAAAAGGGGTATAATGGTTTTGTGCAAAAGTATGTAACAGGCAGAAAGAAGCATCTCCGACCCTATAAAGTATATATATTCTTGATCAGCATCAACAGCCGAGTCGATGTAGCCATGTCTGTCCGTCCGTCTGTATGTATGAACGCGTAGATCTCAGAGACTATAAGAGCTAGAGACTTCAGATTTTGAACATAAGCTCATCTAAGTCCTAGGCAGTACCAGTTTGTTTCCGATTTTCGATAACTATTTCCGTTTTCGATATACACATGGAATCGATTTCAAAAAATTTTTGGAATTTGGAAAATGTAAAAATGGGGGTTGAAATAATGGGTAACGATTTCATCGAAATCGGTTCAGAAACACCAGAGATATCGAAGATTGAAGTTTAGTCACAAATACATACAGACAATGAGAGTACGCGATGGGGATAGGGTTCAGGGTATCTCCTAGTCGGGAAATCTCGACTAGAGCCTTCTTACTTGTTTTGTAATTTATTTTTGGTTAGAATACAAAAAAAAAATATTGGAAAGATATTTCCCGGACTTTATAAAAAGTCGAAAATACAAGCAATACAAATTAAAAAAAAAAGTTTTTTGTAAAATCAGAGAGGATCAAGTTTGTTATGTTCAAGTTCAGTATTAAAGCTCTGCTGCCATACGTAAACGGAAGATTTCGAATAAAAATGACTTTAAATCGGTGACCCTGGAGAATGGCAAAAATAACTCCAGAAACAACAAAACAAATTAATGTAATTGTCTTGATTTATCATAAATTTCGGTAATAGAGCTATTTGGCGCTAACAAATAGAACCCATAAAATGGATAAAAAAAAATATGTATATTCTTGATCAGCATCAACAGCCGAGTCGATATAGCCATGTCCGTCCGTCGATAACATCGATAACAGTATAAATCTGTGAAAATTTAATCGAAATTGAGAAACACCAGAGATATCGAAGATTAAAGTTTAGTCACAAATACATACATACGAAAAACAAACTTGTTCTGCGTATGGTATAGGAGAACTTATATTCAAAATTTGAAATCTCTAGCTCTTGTAGTCTCTGAGATCGACGCGTTCATACAGACAGACAGACGGACGGACAGACGGAGATGGCTATATCGACTCGGCTGTTGATGCTGATCAAGAATATATATGGGTTCAGGGTATAAAAAGTACGCCATTAAAAGTTACAGCTATTTGTAACTTTTTTTTATGCCGGTACGAAATGAACTGAGCACCACTGTACATAAATATACAATACAAATATACAAAGTGACCCTATATTAAAACAAATGCTGTGTAAGATTTTGATTTCACTTAATACTATTGTGTTCAACTTCGAGCCAAAGCTTTTGTTTTACTGACTCACTTGTAAACAACGAATGCATGTTCTGATAATATCGTAAGTAAGTATGTAAATTCATCCATGTAAAAACGTATTAAAGCTACGCTGATTCCCAATTGAGGCGTTTATTTGAATGTATTTGTGTATTAAAACCTATATTATTTTCATTTCGATATACATATTCATAAACAGGCTTTTACATATGTATGTGTGTACAAAGTCATTACATACAATACATTTATACATTCTAAATTATTTTTAGGTTGTACAAAAATATTAGTTTGAAACCCTTTGATATTTTCAATACAAATTATTAACTTTAACCTTATGCTACATATGTATGTATGTATATTATAAGTGATATGACGAGGTAGTGGTAGTACATACATTTGTTTTAATTGTATCAGAAAGGGAAAATGAAAAACTAAGCTAGTCAGTAGTAAGTACATATGTACATGCAACATTAAGCTTTAAGCTCTCGCGTTGTTCGGTCGTGTTTTATTGTGTTGCCTTGCATTTAAAAACCATTTAGTGTTTACTATTTTTATTTAATTAAAACATTCAAGATATAAATATTGTGAACAAAACAATAAATGTTTCTGTTTTGCCGCTAAGAAGTCGACTTCTTTTAGTTGTCAATATATACATATGTGTATTGTGATTTAGTTGCGCATTGTTTTGTTTTAACTTAATCTTCGCGTCGCTATTAAAAGCTTTTTGCAATAAAAAACTTTGTAATCGAGAAATACGCAATAAAGTGTACAAATCGCAAAATCAATACTAACACGTAAAAGCACATTATCAGAGTGTTCACACAAACATAGAGACCAATCAGCTGTTCAAGCACGACAGAAAGCTGACAGCTGTAAGCTTATCGGAAGGCATACAAACAAAACAACACTAGCTTACAAATTTTTGTCAACTTTTGGAACTGGGCAAGTAAGAATTGTTTCCAATGTTTTGGCTTCTGAACTATGTTTGGATTCGCTTTAATTTTTTTTACTCTCAAACTAGGTGACTTCTGTAGACGTTGTTGTGCCAAGCAACAACAAAATTAAATGTGGCTAATTCATAGCAGTAATTAATATAATCTATCTTTTACATTATTGTTAAAAATTGCCATTTAGCAAACAAAATCTCTTCCCTACATGTGTACGATAAGTTATCCTAGGAAAAACTATCAGAATGAAGCAAACTAATTTTTTTTTGCTTTGCATAAGTTATCCTAGGAAAAACTATCAGAATGAAGCAAACTAATTTTTTTTGCTTTGCATATGTCATGATGAATATTTTTTCTTGTATATTTAAAAATCAAAATATCGAAATTTCAAACTTCATTACGTGGATTTTGGGGACTCTACGGTTCTCGGGGCCCCGAATGCTGATAATTGATTCTTTTAGAACTCGAAATATATCGAGATATAGTTAATAAAAAATCGAAAAATATCGAAAAATTGAATTTTTTTTATTAATAAATAGATTTAAAAAAAAACAGAAAATACTCAACACAATTTATCGATATTTATCGAGCTATCGATAAAAATGTAACACACTTTTTTTATCAAGCTTAATAGATTTCTAAAAAATAAGACGAAAATATTAAATACAATTTATCGATATACAGCTTAGTAATCGAGATATTAATACTTCAAAATCGAAAAATTACCAACGAAACTCAATAGACTTGAGACAAAAAAAACACCACAAAGAGACACAAAATGACAGAACAACATCCGAATTTGCATCAAAAATTAAAAATGTTTAATATTATTTGTTATTTAAATGAATTAGATGGAACTGAGGAAAAGGCTATTTCGATTTTGGAGGAAAAGGGTTTGATTCCATCACGTGAATCAACTCCACTACAATGTTGTGTGCAAGTTGAATGTGACTCACGCTCTAAATTTCGCTGGAAATGGATACAAAGAAGTTCTAATTCTTGCAAAAAAATTATAAGCCCTAGCTTAAAAATGTTAAAATGAAATAAACGTTCGTTGTTTTTTTACTTTTGAGTATTTATGTATCGATAGCTAATCGATAAATTGTAATAAATATTTTCGTCTTATTTTTTTAGAAATCTATTAAGCTTCATTAAAAAATTGTCTCTAATTTTTATCGATAGCTCGATAAATATCGATAAATTGTGTAGCGTATATTCGGCTTTTTAAAAATCTATTTAACTTCCCAAAAAATTCAATTTTTCGATATTTTTTCGATTTTTTATTAAGTATATCTCGATAACCAAGCGAGCTATCGATAAATTTTATTTAATATTTTTGTCTTAATTTGTCGAGATCTATAAGAATCAATTATCAGTCTTCGGAGCCCCGATAGCCGCAGACGTGCTCGGATTTGTATGGTCCATGCATTTTCCAAGTTTCAACGGAATCGATGTATTACTTAACATAGCTCCCATATAAATTTCACGGTAATATATAAAATTCATTGGAATGACAGTGGCGCCAAATTGGTCGTACCAACTCAGAAACAAACTTTTGCACAAAACCATTATACCCCTTTTACACATTTTATGGGTTCAGGGTATAAAAACGCTCGACCCTTAAACCAATAAGTATGTACACGTAGAGGAGTTAAACGCAAAAAATCCAATAGCCTAATTGGTCCAATTTGCGGAGGAACCACCCTCATTCGGCTGCTGAAAGCATCGAGCCGAACGCAAATTTTGAATCGATACAGACGGACTGCCAGCAATTTGCTGTGTATGCGTCTGTATGTCAGCGACGTGATCGCCGTTAGGTGTATATATGTGTGTATGTATGTTTCTGTATGCTGTTTGCTCTGAGCTTCTGTATATTGTGGAAGGGGGATAGCAGCAGCAGAGTGCGAACAACAACAACACATGTGCATTTTTTCTGTATTTGGTGGCTCCGAGCTCAACAAGCAAAAATCATTAGGGCGAATGTATACCTAAATACACATATATGTGTGTGTGTATGTGCGCATGCATATTTTTTTAGTTTTTGGTGGCTCTCAAGTGATTTGGGATTTTGTTACTTTTCTAGCAACGCATTTCAATGTGTGTGTGCATGTGTATGTTCATATGCAGCACATTTGAATGTATGCGTAGCAATTGCCTTGGCTATTCTTGACCTGTCTCAATTTTTATGATTTTTTAGCAATTTTATTAAAAGTAACGATAGCTATAAAAATAATGTCATTAAGATATAATTTTTTATTTATTTTTAAAATGCATCTTAATCATTAAGATGCATTGTCCGTAGTTCATAATATGATTAATAATAATTTATATATTTTAATATATATATGTATATAATTATATATTATATATTTATGTGTTCTCGTGACCCTAAAACATCATAACTAAATCTATATTAAATGCCGACAGCCAATATTTAAAATTAAAATTTGGCGCGCATTTGAATCTGCCTACAAAACACAGGCAATTTCTGTTTTTCCACTTTCTAGTCATACATACTCTTTCGAGATATTAGCTATATGACACCAGCAAACAATTTTGCCACACAACTACCATGCAGTTGCTCATTTACATATAAAATATGCACAAATCTTCCGAAATATGTGTCTTCTTTCGGAATATGTGTGCATATTTTATATGTAAATGAGCAACTGCATGGTAGTTGTGTGGCAAAGTTGTTTGCCCGTGTCATATAGTTAATATCTCGAAAGAGTATGTATGACCAGAAAGTGGAAAAACAGAAATTGCCTGTGTTTTGTAGGCAGATTCAAATGCGCGCCAAATTTTAATTTTAAATATTGGCTGTCGGCATTTAATATAGATTTAGTTATGATGTTTTAGGGTCACGAGAACGCATAAATATATCATATATAATTATATACATATACATATATATTAAAATATATAAATTATTATTAGTCATATTATGAACTATGGACAATGCATCTTAATGATTAAGATGCATTTTAAAAATAAATAAAAAAATATATCTTAATGACATTATTTTTATAGCTATCGTTACTTTTAATAAAATTGCTAAAAAATCATAAAAATTGAGACAGGTCAAGAATAGCCAAGGCAATTGCTACGCATACATTCAAATGTGCTGCACATGAACATACACATGCCACACACACATTGATATGCGTTGCTAGAAAAGTAACAAAATCCCAAATCACTTGAGAGCCACCAAAAACTGAAAAAATATGCATGCGCACATACACACACACATATATGTGTATTTAGGTATACATTCGCCCAAATGATTTTTGCTTCATTTGATCTCGGAGCCACCAAATACAGAAAAAATGCTCATGTGTTGTTGTTGTTCGCACTCTGCTACTGCTATCCCCCTTCCACAATATTCAGCAGCTCAGAGCAAACAGCATACAGAAACATACATACACACATATATACACCTAACGGCGATCACGTCGCTGACATACAGACGCATACACAGCAAATTGCTGGCAGTCCGTCTGTATCGAGTCAAAATTTGCGTTCGGCTCGATGCTTTCAGCAGCCGAATGAGGGTGGTTCCTCCGCAAATTGGACCAATTAGGCTATTGGATTTTTTGCGTTTGACTCCTCTACGTATACATACTTATTGCTTAAACGTTGCAAATAGACCTTGTGCTATTGGGTTTAAGCTATAAACGAAATGATGCAAAGTTCAAATTTTAACTTTAGTTTGTTAATAGTAATCTATCCACTTCCGCTAGTTAATCTTTAGTAGCGTATTGTTCCTAAGCCATTTGTTTATTTTCTTTTAACGTTTACTTAGTTGCGTTATCACACAGATATGTACTTATATGTATGTACATTTGAATGATTGTATACATACATACATACGTACCTAATGTGCTTTTTTTTACATAAATTGACAGATAAAGAATGACATAAGAGGATGAACTGTTTTATTCTTTAAAAAGGTTTTTTTTATCTGAACCCATAAAATGGTTAAAAAAGGTATAATGGTGTTTTAACAAGCAGAAGGAAACATCGCCAACCCCATAAAGTATATACATTCTTGATCAGCATCAACAGCCGAGTAGATTTAGTCTATAAATAAACCCAACTTAATACAAAATAATGAAAATTTGTGGCTCTAAGAGATATCTTTATACCCTATACTTGTTTGTGTGTATCTGTTACTAAACTCCTGTCTTTGATAATTCGATGCAATAAACTTGATTTGTATAGATTAATTTTTTGTGTGTTGGTATCTATGTATGTCAGTTTTTTGCTATATTCATCCGATTGCATCAATTTCCCTTATTCGCGCAGAATGTACTAAAATAGTATTTAAGCAAGTTTCATTTCCATTTCTTAAAAAAAATTTCGCTATTAAGATCATATTTTCGATCTATTATAAGTATGGCAAATATATCATATATACGTCCGAATTGGACCTTTATGTGCATAGAAGTCAGATAGTTGGCAAAACCAAACCGAACCTAATTTTTTTCGATGTCTTAAAAAAAGTAAAGAAAAGTGTTTACACTAAGACTAATAATCAATCTTATGTTCTTATATAAATTGGCCCAAAAAAAAGGCAATGACCAAAGTTTAGCTCGTTAGCTCAAAAACTGACTGACTAGTTTGAATTAAAACACACGGACAGATGGACTGACAGAAGGACTTGGCTTTATCAACACAGCTTCCTTCATATCATGCACATTTCATTTCGTGTTAAAAATCTAAAAAATCCAGGGCGTGGCAGTTTTAGGATCCACCTTGTATAGGAATTTAAAAAAGAACATCGTTTTATTTTTCCGTGTACTTAAAAAAGTTTTATTAATTAAGGTAGCTATGTTTTTATTTACCTGAGTCCGGAAAAGCCATAACATACAAATAAAAGTGTTACTATCGCTATTTTTCATTCTGGCAGTATCTAATCCATTAGCTTTATCAATAGGATTGATTTGGCTTATCGCTTTTAACAAATATTCGCACTTTTTCAATCGTCTGATCTATATACATATATAGTTTGACTAAGCTCTCACAATAAAAAACAGCGAATCTACTTTATTGAGTCATTTGTAAATTGATTGCGGGTTAGTAAAGACGTTGAGATACGGCAGAGGTAAATTTTTTAGATACGTTCTTAAAAAAGAAAGTAACTTAATTCTCATGGAATAGTTTGGTGCAAGTGCCATTAAAGTCGATTGGACGATAAACTTTGCTTTTTATAATTAACGCTATACAAACACTAATAAATTAAAAATATATCTAAAATTTGCTTAAAATTTAAGTTTAAAATATTTAAATAACAGAAAACATAATTAAGACGTGCAACTTGATTGTTTCTTTCCTATCAGCATATAATATTGCATATAAAAGCACAAATGTTATTGGTTGCTGCCCTGGATACAACAAAATACATATATCATTTGGTATTTTCTGCGCACAGCGCCAGTGTGTACACACCGTATTAAATCAATACTATTGATAGGCAGTTCAGTATTTTCTGCTACGTTGCTGGATACCCAGAAGTCACGAAGCAAAAACAAAAAAATCCCGCTGCGGTGATTTTGTATGAAAACATTTTTTTTTTTTGCTGTGCTGGATACTCACTTTAATGCAAAATTAATAGCCTCAAAAAGATTAAAGTTCATTAGGAAAAAAATTCAATAACGGTATGTACTTAGTTATCGTACTCACTCGAAAGTTAGAGTACATTCTCAAAAAAGGGCCAATTTTTTTTACAACATAATCAAAATATTTTCCTTCCACTGTATTGTTTGTTATTCTAAAAAAAAACCGTAGCCAGTTTTTTCGAAGCTTGCAATTTCTTTAAACGTAATTTAAATTGTTTTCTGTTTTTTTTTTTTCAGTGCAAAGTTTAAAAATTCGGTGTCCGTCTCCAAATATTCAACAAATTTAAAAATACGATTTGTGTACACAAGTCAAAACATATATAAACATATATATTAGATATAAATGTATATATCTATTTACATAAAAACATATATGTAAAGATGACAGTGTTTTCAAAATATGTTGGCCGTTTAGCGGAAAAATATGAGCAGTCTGGACTTCCAAAGCAAGCATTCAGTTACGCCATTGTAGGAACCGCCATATTTGCGTTGACCATTAAAGTGACCGTTCCATACATCAAAAATAGCCAACACATTAAAGAACAAAATGGTAAATCGAGGGTTAATACCGGGGCTCTGACACCGTCAGAAATCGATGGCTCTGACGAGGACTTGAAGCTGGCGGAGGCAGAAAAGTTGCTGGTGGAGCAGCAATTGAAAATGAAAAATAAGCAAATGATTGAGCCGGGCCTTAATAAGGAATTTCTCAAGCAGCTTGGTATGCTGGTTCAGATAATGATACCCGAAAAGCTATGCTATGAGACTGGCCTTCTCACCGTCCACACATTGTGCCTGATTTCCCGAACATTCCTTAGCATCTATGTGGCGGCGCTAGAGGGCGCTTTGGTCAAGTTTATTGTACGCAAGGATGTTAAACAGTTTGCTTTCGTACTGCTTAAATGGTTCGGCATTGCAATTCCAGCAACATTCGTCAATTCCATGATACGGTTTCTCGAAAGTAAGCTTGCGCTTGCTTTTCGGTAAGTACTATATAATTTTTTTTTACAGTTTCATTAGATAAAAGGTTAAAAACGTCATCTAAAAAAAAATTTCAAACAAAAATAAGTGTGTCCCTTCTGACCAAAAAGTGAAAGAATTCAATTATTGTTCAGTAAGTAAACACTTTCTTGGCTTACTGTATACATATAATACATTTACTTACGTGTCACTTAAATTTTTCGTATTTTTTTTTTTTTTAAAGAACCCGACTAGTACGTCACTCATATCGATTGTATTTCAAAAACCAAAACTACTATAGAGTATCGAATTTGGATGGACGAATCGAAAATGCTGATCACAGGTGATTATTTTTTCCTCCCCATTTTTGTGATTATCCAACTAATTTCAATAATTTTATGGGTATATATCTCTAGACTTACCGAGGACATTTCAGTGTTTGCGAGCTCTGTGGCCCACTTGTATAGTAGTTTGACCAAGCCTTGTTTTGATCTAATGCTAATTGGCTTGGCACTTATGCGCTCATCTAGAAAGATGAAGGCTAATATCTTATCAGGCAATTATTATCTTTTCGGGTGTTCGTTCAATTATTGCTGTTAATAATGGTGTTCGTTCTCTTCTTTAAAGGCCCGGCATTGTCGGTAAGCGTTATTGCGCTTACAGCTCACATTTTAAGGATTGTGTCACCGAAATTCGGACAACTGGTTTCAGAAGAGGCCAACCGATATGGCTATCTAAGGCATATACATTCGCGTATCATTACAAACGCTGAGGAAATCGCATTTTATGGCGGACACAAGGTTAGTCTCATTTAAATCTCAATTGCAATCAGGTCCCAACAGACCAAAAGAGGTTAAGGAAAGGGTATCACAAGGACTTTTTTTTTTTTTTTTTAAATACCATGCTTAAGAGATGTTTTTGAAACACTGCAGTGTACAAAGAATTTTCCTACCATTTGTTTATTGAGGTATTACTATTTTATAATTTTATTATAAATTAAAATTGATAAAATTATATGCAGTCAAAAACACCTCTTTTTTTTGGCGGTAAGGATATCACAAGTTTAAAAGAACCGATTCATAAATTTAAAAATTCCAAATTCTTTTACAAAAGTGAAAAGTGTTAGTTTTGGGATGTTTAGAGCACATGATCTCCAAATTTGAATTAAATTGGTTCTTCCTAGCGTGCGTTATCCTTACCGCCAGAACAAGGTCGTTTTGAGAAAAAAGCGTTTAGAGGTCACGCTCAGCTCGATCCTTTTAGGGAAATATGAAAAAATATTGTTTTTGAGTTTTTTTAAGTTTCTAGACTAGAATATTTTGTATGGGCAATAGTTTTAATTTTTATTATTTATAAACTCAGCATATTTCGTTTCTTTTAAAATACAGGTCGAGTTGCAACAGTTACGCCAGGCATACAATCGATTAGTCAACCAGATGAACACCATATTTAGCCAGAAACTTTGGTTTATAATGCTCGAACAGTTCTTTATGAAATATGTATGGTCCGGCACCGGAATGGTTATGGTATCGCTTCCAATATTAACGGGTGCCGCTGTCCATAACACTTCCAACTCCGACTCCGGCAACGACTCGAGTGTAAGTGAGCGTACTCAATACTTGACGACGGCAAGAAACTTGCTTATTTCGGCGGCTGATGCCATCGAGCGTTTGATGTCCTCCTACAAGGAGATTGTTGCCCTAGCAGGATACACTTACAGAGTGGCTGGCATGCTCGATGTTTTTGAGGAGACCGCACAAGGCATTTACCGCAAGGCAACGGTCGTCGAAAACAATGAAATGAACCTGACCGACGGCATCATTGAGTTCCGTGATGGCAAGCCCATTGCAAAGGGTCGAATTATATACACAGATGATGCTGAGAATATGTCAATTAGTCTGCGAGCTGTGCCGGTCGTTACCCCAAACTGTGATATTGTTGTGCCAAGTCTGACTTTGTGCATTGAGCCTGGATTACATCTATTAATAACGGGCCCGAACGGCTGCGGCAAGTCCAGCTTGTTTCGCATTTTGAGCGGACTTTGGCCCATATATGCGGGAGAATTGCATATACCACGACCCGTAGAGGACAAGCCATGCATGTTTTATATACCCCAGCGTCCCTATATGTCCATTGGTAGCCTGTGCGATCAGATCATTTATCCGGATACGCAAGATGATATGAAACGGAAGGGCATCACCAATGATAAGCTTATGAGCATTTTAAAAATGGTCAGCCTCGAGCATATTGCTCAACGGTAAGTAAATATTGTATTTAACAAATTATTTCCATACAACAAAAGATTCTTATACAATACAATTGTAAATCTTTTTATACCCTAAAACCATATTTATACTTTGATACCGAAGGTCTCATAGTATATTGGTTTTGTGCAATGTCCGTCATGGTGTCCGTCTGTCCGTCTGTCTGTCTGTCCGTCTGTCCCTCTGTATGAACGCAACTTTTTTCGACACCCGTAAAGCTAGAGACTTGAAACTTTGCAATTATGTTTGTCTATAGGCGCGACAGATAAAGTGTCAAGATTGGGTTGCCACGCCTACTAGGAGGCTGGGAAATCGATAAATTCGATAACTGAAAACCGATAAAACCAAATATTTCTCACATTCTTACAGCTAGAGTTACCAAATTTTGCACGCAGATAGCTTATCATGTCCCTAAAAAAACTGCATCAAAATTTTGGATGCCACGCCCACTCCTTCCGCCCCCATCATCCCTGCTCCTTGAAACTGGAAACGCCTATAGTTTTTACATTTTTTGGGCTAGAGACACCAAATTTTGTGTCAAGATAGATATTGACGTTCCACAAAAAAATTCATCAAAATTTTGGATGCCACGCCCCCTGATTCCGCCCCCATCCCCCCTTTACCATGAAATTGGAAACGCCTATAGCTTTCACATTTTTTGGGCTAGAGCCACCAAATTTTGTGTCAAGATAGGTACTGACGTTCCCCATCAAAACTTGGATGCCACGCCCCCTGATTCCGCCCCCATCCCCCTTCTATAAGAAATTGGAAACGCCTATAGTTTTCACATTTTTTGGGCTAGAGCCACCAAATTTTGTGTGAAGATAGATATTGACGTTCCCCAAAAAATTCATCAAAATTTTGGATGCCACGCCCACCTCTGCCACCCGCCTTATAAAATCTGAATCGGCTATATCTTTAACAGTTTTTGAGCTAGAGCCACCAAACTTGGTAGGAAGATTGATAGTGACAGTTAAAAACATTTGATTCAAAATTTTGGATACCACGCCCACCAAAGCCACCCGCCTTATAAAATCGGAATCGGCTATATCTCTAACAGTTTTTGAGCTAGAGCCACCAAACTTATTAGGAAGATAGATAGTGACAGTTAAAAACATTTGATTCAAAAATTTGGATGCCACGCCTACCTCTGCCGCCCACCTTTTAAATTTGGGAGTTAAGTTATCTTCCACAGTTTTTGAGCTAGAGTCACCAAATTTGGTAACATGATAGCTGGCGATGTTTACCACATGGCCCACTCCCTTCGCCCCTGCGTTCCCCCTTATCAACCGTTCTTTTACTGGTATCAAAGTATTCCGCAGTCGGTTGCGTCCGACTGCAACGTTTTTACTTGTTTTTATACACTTCCAGTGACAGCTTTGACGTTGTCCGCGATTGGAAAGACATTCTTTCTGGTGGTGAAAAACAACGAATGGCAGTAGCTCGACTATTTTATCACAAGTATGTATTTTGAATTTCGTAAGAAATTTCGAGCATTAACTAATTCCTTTTAATCACAGGCCGCGTTATGCACTCCTTGACGAATGTACCAGTGCAGTGTCTATTGATGTAGAAAGCTCGATTTATGAAATTGCCAAGAGTATGGGTATCACGCTTTTGACAATAACACACAGGCCTACCCTCTGGTAAGAATATTTTTTATTATTAACCTTTGAACCCATTTAATAGGTAAAAATCTAAAATTATGAATTCTTGGAATTTTTAATAGAAATTGTTTAAGAAACAAACGAGATATCAAATATTCAGTTGATATGCTGAATGCTTTATATAAAAAAAGAGATGCTTCCTTTTGCCTATAACACATACTGGCACAAATCTACTATATATATGTATGTATGTTGTTTTTACCCACTTTATGGGATACTGGTTCTTTTCCCCCTCTCTTAATTTTAATATTGCTAAGACCGCATGTCACTAAGTACAATAACAAATTTAAAGAAAGTTATGCTTTTTACAAGGCAAGTTTGTTTTCGATTATCGATAACTCTTTTCATTTCCAAAATGCACATGTGGTCGAGAACAATAAAATCTTGAACTTTTAAAAATGTTAAATGAGTTTTAGAAGCTCAATAAGAAATAATGAAAATTGAATTTAGTCACAGATAGTGATGGCAAAAAAAATTTATTAATCGATTATTGTATCATATGATTAATTTTTTTCTTGCGATTATTAATCGCGATTAATCGTAAAAATTGAAAGTAATCGATTAATTTAACGATTATTTTCACAGTACTACTTTTTTAAGGATTCGTACAATTTCATATATGTTTTATAGCAAAAATAGTAAAGAAAACAGTAAATGTGACACTTTTTATACCCCTAACCCATAAAATGGGTAAAAGGGGTATAATGGTTTTGTGCAAAAGTATGTAACAGGCAGAAGGAAGCATCTCCGACCCCATAAAGTATATATATTCTTGATCAGCATCAACAGCCAAGTCGATATAGCCATGTCCGTCCGTCTGTCCGTCCGTCTGTATGAACGCGTCGATCTCAGAGACTACAAGAGCTAGAGACTTCAGATTTTGAATATAAGTTCTCCTATACCATGAGCGGAACAAGTTTGTTTCAAATTATCGATAACTATTCTAGTTTCCGATATACACATGTGATCGATTACGAAAAAATCTCGAATTTGGAAAATGTAAAAATAGGGATTGAAATAATGGGTAACAATATAACTTTTCTGAAAATTTCTTCGAAATCGGTTCAGAAACACCAGAGATATCAAAGATTGAAGTTTAGTCATAGATGCATACAGACAATGACTGTACGCGTTAAGTTTAGGGTTCGGGGTATCTCCTAGTCGGGAAATCTCGACTAGAGCCTTCTTACTTGTTTTACATATACATATTTTCAAAAAAATTTTGTGAGTAGAAATAATAATAATAGTTTTTATTTATTTAAAACAGAATTAAGAAACAGAAGTTTAGATAAATGTTCCTGTTTTAGCCGACTTCTCTTCTCTCTTGCCGTATTTCCTGCTTTTGAAAATAGGCGCTCAGCTGGTACGGATGTGCCTAGCAGCAAACAGTATCGTAGCGCAACTGTATACAATTTCGGGTAGACCGATCGCATTTCCTCCCAGGCGTAAGTGACGTTGCGTTTTAGCTCTAAAACAGGTGCGTTTAGAAAGAAGCTCAGCTCGTCTTGAACATCCTGGTACTCCGCATCTTTTTTGCGGCGTTTGTGTGCCAACGATTTGAGGTGGGCCCATAAGTCAAACTCCACTTCACCACAAACAGACCCATCACTTACACTGTCTTGGCTTTCATTGGCATTTGCTATAGCCGCAAATAGAAATATAGACAAAAGCCAACGCAAGAGCATCTTGAAAATGAATTCTCTTGAAGCGGGGGTCCAGCAAACCGACGATCAAATTGTGCCAGCAAAGTTTTTTTGAGTTTATTCCCAGTGGCTGTACTGCAGATAACCCTCATTATTTGTTCGCGTCCACAATGAACCATCGGTATGACCAGGCTCAATGTAGCATATTTCTCACCACTTATTTGAGTGGTCATAGCTTCTACTGGCTTGAACAACGAAATCATATCAACTATTTCGTTTTTTTCCTTAGTGGAGATCATTTCTGGAGATTCGGAAAAATTCAATACGACTTGGCCAATGTAGTGAATTAACTGTAGGAAGCGCTCCAGCATATAGTACGTAGAATTCCATCTGGTCTTTACATCTAAAATAACCTTCAGTGCTTTTCCCTCCTGGACGCCAGCAGACCGTTGCAGCTTTTGCAAATTTTCTTTAGATTTCGTACTGCGTTTGAACCAAACTACTATGTTTCGGCACTTTGAAATCACTTCCGCTGCTTCATGAAGCTCCAATGCGTATACACACACTAAGTTTAGAGTGTGCGCGAAGCAAGGGATGTGGCGCGATATTCCAAAGCTGTCGTGTATGGACTTTACAATATTCGCAGCACTATCCGTCACCACTGCCGTTACTTGGTGTTTGCCAATGGAAAAGCTCTCCAACGATGCCATGAACACATCAGAGATGTGTTCTGCGGTGTGGGCTTCAGGTAATTTGAAAACTCCAACTGTGGCATATATTTGCTTATTTTCAAATAGGCCATGTAGGGTTATTCCAATTACGCTGGTCAAATTCGTGTCAGTCCATATGTCAGTGGTCAGTGAAAATCCTGACATTTGACCCACCATTTCTTTGAATTTAGCCACCTCTACGTCATACATTTTCATCATTTCTGATTTAATCGTGTTGCGTGAAGGAACTTTATAAAGGGGAAAAATCTTCTTCATCATTTTCAAAAATCCTGGTCCTAAAATTAAATTTAGTATTATTGAATTTACAAAATTAGTCTTGATATTCAATTCATTATTACCTTCGACAAAAGAAAATGGATAATTATCCGTGACAATAAACTCCGTTATTGTCTTTGTGATTTCCTCATGCTTAGGGCCGCCTAATGCAAAGCTGCTCACATTTGCAAATGTTGCTTGGATTTTTGGTTGCGTTTGAACAGGCTTAGGATTTTGCGCTGTTGTCGTTGCTGCAACCATCATCTTCAATTTCTTCAAAACGCGTGATCGGTGTCTAAAAATCATCATATTAAAATATTTATGTTTATTATAAGCTGAAATACCAACCTTGAGGGGCGCAAACTCTTTTGCGTGTTTCCACTTTAAGTGTTGCAAGATATTTGTAGTATTTCTACAATATTTTAGTTGCTTTTTACACAGATCGCATTTAATTTCCTTGCTGTTAACCTTAGTCACTGACCAAATAATGTTATAGATGGGACATTTCTATTACTGTTTTGGTTTCCACTACACTGTGAACGAGAGTGACCCATGATTGTTAACATTATGTTATGCTCGCTCAAAATGTTAACACATAGCAGAGAGACCCAAGTCTGTTTCAGTTTGTATTCACTTTCAGCGGCTTTTAGGGGAAAGGGGGAAGCGGCGGCGGAAAGCAAGCAACGGTTAAAATACATTAGTATTTGTATACGTGTGCATTTGCTTCATACTTTGGTGGAGTTTGTAATGTTTGAGATTTTACAAATTTGTCTTTTCAATGCCTTGCATACGCATGTGTGTGTGCAGGAATGTATATGCAGAATGTTTATATGTATGCGAGCCATTTGTTTTGGAATTTATTGACATGCCTCAACATCTATGATTTAATTTCTAACAGGTCAAGGGCGGGCTTTTGGGATTGCAAATATTCTTTATATATTTAAAAAATTTAAAAATATTTGGCCGACTATTTTTATTTAAGTACATCTATTTATTTTACAATTATTTTTTGTATAGATATAGGTTCATTCTGCATATACATTCATGCACACACACATGCGTATGCAGGGCATCGAAAAAGACAAAAGTGTAAAATCTCAATCATTGCTAGCCCACCAAAGTATGAATGCCCAGCATATTTATTAAGACTGACTAGGAGATACCCTATGCCCTAAACATTATTCGTTCATATATTGGCAAATCGACACGCACATTGATTCTGAACAAGAAAATATATATATAATGGGGCCGTAAATAATTTCCTTCTGCCTGTTACATACATTAGCACAGGCCAATATACCCGTTCCATCAATAGAAAAGTTATAAGTCCTCATCTAATTTTACAACAAGCGGCAGCGTGATGTGTGTGTACACAAGAATGATCATTTATGTATGTATGTATATCTATCATTCGAGTGTATACACATCGAGAATGGGCAAATGCAATAACAGCACTTGCTGGTGGCTGAGACGCAAAAACAGCACAACCGAAAAACTACCCTTTGTTTGAATATTCAATTATTACATTATTGTTATATTATTATATAAAATTTATTTTAAGTATTCAAATACAAAACAAGTTTATTTTATTTCGTATTTATTATGTTATATTCAACGTGTTAGATGATTTAATAATGCCCTACCTAATATCCAAAATATTAGTAAACATATATTATACATATCATATTGCTTTTATCTAGTTATTAAACGAAATTTAAAGTAAAGTCAAACTACCCTTCCTTGCTAGGCAGCAACAAGCGGATTGAAACAAAAACCTCGGCAAAGCTTGTCCAGCAAAATATGAAGCAAATGCACACGTATACAAATACAAATGTATTTTTACCGCCACTTCCCCCTTTCCCCTAAAAGCCGCTGAAAGTGAATACAAACTGAAACAGATCTCTCTGCTATGAGTTAACATTTTGAGCGAGCATAACATAATGTTAACAATCATGGGTCACTCTCGTTCACAGTGTAGTGGAAACCAAAACAGTACTAGAAATGTCCCATCTATAACATTATTTGGTCAGTGCCTTAGTGTAATGTTTCCACACTTTACTTTGCGTCGGCGACATTATTTTCAGTTTATCAGCAATAAGTTATATCAATTTGGTGCTGTATGTGTTTTGGCTTGCAAAGTTCAGTTTGCGCGGAAGTTCACTTACCCAAGCGATTATTTGATCGAGTAATCGATTATTGATTTGATTAATCGAGTGCCCTTTTGCGATTAAATTTAATCGCAAATTAAAAGAAAATAATCGATTGTTGTGTATCATATGATTATTTTTGCCATCACTAGTCACAGATGCATTAAAGCCGCGGTGGGCAACCCTTGGCTCTTGCTCCTCCCATTTCTCCCACCGTTACTTTTCGGCGCCACAAAAACAACATAATTAAACTAAACAACAAACACACAGCAAATGATCGAGTTTCGTCTGCGAAAAGTACCGTTATAAAGTGTTCATTTTCGTTTGATTTATGACTTTTGTGCACTGTGCGAAAAAGTAAAGTTGGTTTTGGTACGTTTTTATTTTTACCACAAAGTAAAGTTGGTTTTGGTGTGTTTTGATTTTTACTACATGAAGTAGTACATCATCAAAGTAAAATTAATAATGTCGAAAAAATTCACTCAATAATTTCTTTCAGTGTATAATTTTTTTGCTCATTACAACCAACAACAACCACACCGATTTTTCGTCGCGACGCACAAGCAATAAAAGTGTTCATTTTCGTTTGATTTATGACTTCAGAAGTTGTGTTTGTTGTAGATGTTGTTGTGATCCTCCCGATAACGAATTTCGTGCCATCGCTGCATTAAACCAATGACTGTGCGCGTTCAGTGTATCTCCATATCGACTAATAAATAATTAATTTTATCTATCCTACCAGGAAATTTCACACACACATTCTTGAGTTTGACGGCCAAGGAAGCTGGATATTTAGGAAAATGGATCACAAAGAAGTGCAAAGGGATCAGTTCATGCGCTAATACCCATATTAAGTATACATATGTATAAAGTGAATAAAGACTTAAAATACTTATATGTGAATTTGTTGTTTGTTTTAATATTATTGTTGAATTGATTTTAAGTGATGTACAAATTATTACAAATTTATTAAAAAATGTAAATGCTGAAATATATATGTATATCAGGGGTGTGCCAGCAATCAAAACCAACCGAATTCCAACCCAAAACCAACCTCGAGCTGGTTTTAGGTGTGCCGGAGCCCAGTTCGTGATGGTTTGGAAATCTCTAAAGCTATTTGCCGTTCTGTGTAAGCGTGCAAAGCCATCCCTAACAAAGGAGCTGCCACCTTGTTTGGTTAACCATAACTATTATTAGGTCAATTTTAAAGACACTTTTTTGTGACAAATAAACATAAAAAATCGTACTTTAAGGTAACAAAATTGCATGGTTGAGCAGTGTACAGTTTGTTGTAAATTTAACTATGTTATTGCAGCAAACCTTTTTTTTATGAGGTGGCAACAAGCTGTCTGCATTCGTGCCTCTGAAGTTTCAGCATGTAAAAGTAAGAAAAATAATTTAATTTATGGAAAGTCATTGGTGTCCAAAATGTAAGTTAAATTAAGATTGCATTTAATTATTTGCTTTACATTTATTTTATTATTGGTCCATAGGGGAAAACACCGTTCACCTTTTGCACTTTTAAAATGTAAACAAAACCAGATTTGCCATTTACTGTCAGGCTGTCTAGCAACATGAGTTACTTAGCGGGCAAAATATTAAATATTTGTTTTGTATAAGAACTACAAGAGATAAGACCTAACATACACACACACACACACACATGTATATGCTGGGCTTAGCAAACGAAATAAAAGCAACAACAAGCTCGGAAAAACTAACCCACCAAATATGAAACCCCCCCCACACAATACATAAAATTGTGATGCATTTGCTTACATGTACACAGACACACACATGTACATATACGCTGGGCTTAGCAAACGAAAAAAAACAACAACAACAAGCTCGGCAAAGCTAGCCCACCAAATATGAAACAACCCCCCACCCCCCGCCCCTGTGATACAGTGTAGTATTTTTAAGTGTGGAAGATAACTTAACTCCCAAATTTAAAAGGTGGGCGGCAGAGGTAGGCGTGGCATCTAAATTTTTGAATCAAATGTTTAGTCGTTTCCAATTTCAAGTAGAAGGGGGGATCGATTTCCCAGCCTCCTAGTAGGCGTGGCACCCCAATCTTGACACTTTATCTGTCACGCCTATAGACAAACATAATTACAAAGTTTCAAGTCTCTAGCTTTACGGGTGTCGAAAAAAGTTGCGTTCATACGGACAGACGGACAGACACCATGACGGACATTGCACAAAACCAATATACTATGAGACCTTCCCCAGCAAGCAATTGAAAGATTGTTTTGATCAAAAACACCATTACGAGTTTAATTCGAGTCATTTTGATGCTTTAAAAACGATTAATCGTTTGTGCGATTAAAGCGCGACTCGAAAACGACTCGCAGTTAATTTTAAATTAAATTAAAAATTTTAAGCAATAAAAAATTGAGCATGCCTGCGATTGAAATATGCTTACTTTGTCGCGACGTCGGCATGCAAGTTTATTTTGAACAGCTTGGCGACTCAAAGGCGACTCGATTGCATGTTCAAAATATGATTCCATGCACGAAATGAAAGGAAATCAAAAATTGAGCATGCAGGTGATTGAAATATGCTTTGTATCATAAATTGAACTTATAAGCAATTATACCATGCTAGTCAATGACGCCTGATGGTCGTGCTGCCTAAGACGCCACACAAAACGGAAGTCCCCGGTTCAAACACTCGTTGGGTAAAAAAACGGTAAGTAAAACTTGCGTAATTTATAATAAGCATTTACGTTTACATTAACATTAACATTAATATAAACTTTAACATTAACACTAACACAATTATAATACATGAAGGGTACTGTTAACCAAATTGTAATAAATATCAACAATTAGACTTAAAATAAAAAAAAGTTAATCTGATAATAAAAATAATAAGAAAATAACAAAAAAATTTTATTTTTAACCAGCTATCAAAAAATACGACTCAAAAAAGACTCGCTTTTGCTTCGAAATGAGAGTCGAAATTGATTTGAAATATGTCTGTTTCTGACTCGAAGAAGACTCGCTTTTGATTCAAAATGCTTGCTGGGTCGGTATCAAAGTATTAAAAGGTAACCTCATTTGTGTGTGTGGCGCAGCCCGCCTAAAGCTACAACTACAACACCACATACATATGCAAAAGCGCCGTTATCCTTGTTCTTTTCTTTGTTCACTAGCAGAAAAAGCAACAACAAAATTACGCGCATTGTGCAGCCTGCATTTACACAACAAAATCTCTAAAAGAAACGATAACACGGCAATTCTATTTAATTGCACACAATTTAACTTTTATTATTACGCGTATATGTTTTAAATGTATTAAAATTCGGACGATTTGCCCACACACATGTGAAGGCTCGCAAAGTTCTTCGTTCACTGATTTTATGGAAGGAGTGAATCAGTGTTGCCATATTAGCTTATTTTAAGCTAGATTCAGCTTATTTTAAAGTCAAATAGCTTGAAAAATAGTTGAAATGCTTATAGCTTGAAATCTGGCTTATTTCATATTTCAAGGATGCTTGCCAAAACAAAGTTTTCGAGCAATTGGCGTTATTTACTCTGCATATCCTTTCACTGCCATGGTCAAATGCTGCGGTTGAGAGGGTATTCAGCCAAATGAATATTGTTAAAACCAATTTGCGCAACAAAATGTGTCTGAAAAGCTTGAACGCAAATTTAAGCATAAGGTTTGTTTTTGAAATGTTAAATTATTTAATATAGTATAGTAAGAATATTCTTTTGGATGTTATAGATATGGACTGCGAAGTCATGGCAAATGTTGTCATGATTACAAACTTCCAAACAAATACCTCTCAATAATTAAATTATCCGCCATATACATGGAATCCATTGATGAAGTTGATGAAATCATTTCTTTACTATAATACCTCATGGAAATAAGTATACGTGCAAAAAATTTGTTATCTCTTTTAAAAGTAACGGTACATTTATTTTTAGTACACACAATTTTTCTGTTTGAGCCTACTGCATGAATTATTTTGCAGAGTTCTTTTTTCGTCACCATTCGCGGTACCGTTATCATAGTTTTGTGTCATGATGCAAAGATTACAAGGTGACGCAAAGAAGTGTTCGATTTCGCATGCGCAAGAAATAGAGCGCGCAATCGATCAGCTGTAGCTCTCTCAGTACTGTGGTCATTTTATACGCTTTTCGTGCTTACATTGCTGTGGTCACTTACTTTGTTGCTTTTGGTGTGAGTGCTGTGTTTGTTGAATTTGGATCGTTTTATTCTGACAAAATGAAGTGTTCTGTAAATAACTGCAACTTCCTATTCAATTCACTGGAGAAAGGGACAAGCTTTTTTATTCATAACTGTGCTTCATAATTAATTTACACATAAAATATAATTTCAATAAATCAACATATAAAGTATGATAGGCGGCATGATGCAAGCAAGTTAAAGAAAGCATTGATTTTTATAGTGTTTCATACAACTTAAAAATTTTATTTCGGAAAGCATGCACCGGACCCATAGTGCGAGACGCTAAAATGTAAACAAAGCAAACTGTGACGTCACAGTTTGCTTTGTTTTCAAAGCGTCACATAACGGACCTGCGCATTGCGCCACCTTTAGGTCTTTGCATCATGGTTTTGTGTGGCATCGGGCCATAAATTCATCTAATCAAATGGGAAAAAAAGGAATTCACTATACAGTTTTGGTCAGAAGTTTTATTTTACAAGGATGCTTGCCAAAACAAAGTTTTCGAGCAATTGGCGTTATTTACTCTGCATATCCTTTCACTGTCAAATGCTGCGGTTGAGAGGGTATTCAATCAAATGAATATTGTTAAAACAAATTTGCGCAACAAAATGTGTCTGAAAAGCTTGAACGCAAATTTAAGCATAAGGTTTGTTTTTGAAATGTTAAATTATTTAATATAGTATAGTAAGAATATTCTTTTGGATGTTATAGATATGGACTGCGAAGTCATGGCAAATGTTGTCATGATTACAAACTTCCAAACAAATACCTCTCATTAATTAAATTATCCGCCATATACATGGAATCCATTGATGAAGTTGATGAAATCATTTCTTTACTATAATACCTCATGGAAATAAGTATACGTGCAAAAAATTTGTTATCTCTTTTAAAAGTAACGGTACATTTATTTTTAGTACACACAATTTTTCTGTTTGAGCCTACTGCATGAATTATTTTGCAGAGTTCTTTTTCGTCACCATTCGCGGTACCGTTATCATAGTTTTGTGTCATGATGCAAAGATTACAAGGTGACGCAAAGAAGTGTTCGATTTCGCATGCGCAAGAAATAGAGCGCGCAATCGATCAGCTGTAGCTCTCTCAGTACTGTGGTCATTTTATACGCTTTTCGTGCTTACATTGCTGTGGTCACTTACTTTGTTGCTTTTGGTGTGAGTGCTGTGTTTGTTGAATTTGGATCGTTTTATTCTGACAAAATGAAGTGTTCTGTAAATAACTGCAACTTCCTATTCAATTCACTGGAGAAAGGGACAAGCTTTTTTATTCATAACTGTGCTTCATAATTAATTTACACATAAAATATAATTTCAATAAATCAACATATAAAGTATGATAGGCGGCATGATGCAAGCAAGTAAAAGAAAGCATTGATTTTTATAGTGTTTCATACAACTTAAAAATTTTATTTCGGAAAGCATGCACCGGACCCATAGTGCGAGACGCTAAAATGTAAACAAAGCAAACTGTGACGTCACAGTTTGCTTTGTTTTCAAAGCGTCACATAACGGACCTGCGCATTGCGCCACCTTTAGGTCTTTGCATCATGGTTTTGTGTGGCATCGGGCCATAAATTCATCTAATCAAATGGGAAAAAAAGGAATTCACTATACAGTTTTGGTCAGAAGTTTTATTTTACAAGGATGCTTGCCAAAACAAAGTTTTCGAGCAATTGGCGTTATTTACTCTGCATATCCTTTCACTGTCAAATGCTGCGGTTGAGAGGGTATTCAATCAAATGAATATTGTTAAAACAAATTTGCGCAACAAAATGTGTCTGAAAAGCTTGAACGCAAATTTAAGCATAAGGTTTGTTTTTGAAATGTTAAATTATTTAATATAGTATAGTAAGAATATTCTTTTGGATGTTATAGATATGGACTGCGAAGTCATGGCAAATGTTGTCATGATTACAAACTTCCAAACAAATACCTCTCAATAATTAAATTATCCGCCATATACATGGAATCCATTGATGAAGTTGATGAAATCATTTCTTTACTATAATACCTCATGGAAATAAGTATACGTGCAAAAAATTTGTTATCTCTTTTAAAAGTAACGGTACATTTATTTTTAGTACACACAATTTTTCTGTTTGAGCCTACTGCATGAATTATTTTGCAGAGTTCTTTTTTCGTCACCATTCGCGGTACCGTTATCATAGTTTTGTGTCATGATGCAAAGATTACAAGGTGACGCAAAGAAGTGTTCGATTTCGCATGCGCAAGAAATAGAGCGCGCAATCGATCAGCTGTAGCTCTCTCAGTACTGTGGTCATTTTATACGCTTTTCGTGCTTACATTGCTGTGGTCACTTACTTTGTTGCTTTTGGCGTGAGTGCTGTGTTTGTTGAATTTGGATCGTTTTATTCTGACAAAATGAAGAAAAAGGGACAAGCTTTTTTATTCATAACTGTGCTTCATAATTAATTTACACATAAAATATAATTTCAATAAATCAACATATAAAGTATGATAGGCGGCATGATGCAAGCAAGTAAAAGAAAGCATTGATTTTTATAGTGTTTCATACAACTTAAAAATTTTATTTCGGAAAGCATGCACCGGACCCATAGTGCGAGACGCTAAAATGTAAACAAAGCAAACTGTGACGTCACAGTTTGCTTTGTTTTCAAAGCGTCACATAACGGACCTGCGCATTGCGCCACCTTTAGGTCTTTGCATCATGGTTTTGTGTGGCATCGGGCCATAAATTCATCTAATCAAATGGGAAAAAAAGGAATTCACTATACAGTTTTGGTCAGAAGTTTTATTTTACAAGGATGCTTGCCAAAACAAAGTTTTCGAGCAATTGGCGTTATTTACTCTGCATATCCTTTCACTGTCAAATGCTGCGGTTGAGAGGGTATTCAGCCAAATGAATATTGTTAAAACAAATTTGCGCAACAAAATGTGTCTGAAAAGCTTGAACGCAAATTTAAGCATAAGGTTTGTTTTTGAAATGTTAAATTATTTAATATAGTATAGTAAGAATATTCTTTTGGATGTTATAGATATGGACTGCGAAGTCATGGCAAATGTTGTCATGATTACAAACTTCCAAACAAATACCTCTCATTAATTAAATTATCCGCCATATACATGGAATCCATTGATGAAGTTGATGAAATCATTTCTTTACTATAATACCTCATGGAAATAAGTATACGTGCAAAAAATTTGTTATCTCTTTTAAAAGTAACGGTACATTTATTTTTAGTACACACAATTTTTCTGTTTGAGCCTACTGCATGAATTATTTTGCAGAGTTCTTTTTTCGTCACCATTCGCGGTACCGTTATCATAGTTTTGTGTCATGATGCAAAGATTACAAGGTGACGCAAAGAAGTGTTCGATTTCGCATGCGCAAGAAATAGAGCGCGCAATCGATCAGCTGTAGCTCTCTCAGTACTGTGGTCATTTTATACGCTTTTCGTGCTTACATTGCTGTGGTCACTTACTTTGTTGCTTTTGGTGTGAGTGCTGTGTTTGTTGAATTTGGATCGTTTTATTCTGACAAAATGAAGTGTTCTGTAAATAACTGCAACTTCCTATTCAATTCACTGGAGAAAGGGACAAGCTTTTTTATTCATAACTGTGCTTCATAATTAATTTACACATAAAATATAATTTCAATAAATCAACATATAAAGTATGATAGGCGGCATGATGCAAGCAAGTAAAAGAAAGCATTGATTTTTATAGTGTTTCATACAACTTAAAAATTTTATTTCGGAAAGCATGCACCGGACCCATAGTGCGAGACGCTAAAATGTAAACAAAGCAAACTGTGACGTCACAGTTTGCTTTGTTTTCAAAGCGTCACATAACGGACCTGCGCATTGCGCCACCTTTAGGTCTTTGCATCATGGTTTTGTGTGGCATCGGGCCATAAATTCATCTAATCAAATGGGAAAAAAAGGAATTCACTATACAGTTTTGGTCAGAAGTTTTATTTTACAAGGATGCTTGCCAAAACAAAGTTTTCGAGCAATTGGCGTTATTTACTCTGCATATCCTTTCACTGTCAAATGCTGCGGTTGAGAGGGTATTCAATCAAATGAATATTGTTAAAACAAATTTGCGCAACAAAATGTGTCTGAAAAGCTTGAACGCAAATTTAAGCATAAGGTTTGTTTTTGAAATGTTAAATTATTTAATATAGTATAGTAAGAATATTCTTTTGGATGTTATAGATATGGACTGCGAAGTCATGGCAAATGTTGTCATGATTACAAACTTCCAAACAAATACCTCTCATTAATTAAATTATCCGCCATATACATGGAATCCATTGATGAAGTTGATGAAATCATTTCTTTACTATAATACCTCATGGAAATAAGTATACGTGCAAAAAATTTGTTATCTCTTTTAAAAGTAACGGTACATTTATTTTTAGTACACACAATTTTTCTGTTTGAGCCTACTGCATGAATTATTTTGCAGAGTTCTTTTTTCGTCACCATTCGCGGTACCGTTATCATAGTTTTGTGTCATGATGCAAAGATTACAAGGTGACGCAAAGAAGTGTTCGATTTCGCATGCGCAAGAAATAGAGCGCGCAATCGATCAGCTGTAGCTCTCTCAGTACTGTGGTCATTTTATACGCTTTTCGTGCTTACATTGCTGTGGTCACTTACTTTGTTGCTTTTGGCGTGAGTGCTGTGTTTGTTGAATTTGGATCGTTTTATTCTGACAAAATGAAGAAAAAGGGACAAGCTTTTTTATTCATAACTGTGCTTCATAATTAATTTACACATAAAATATAATTTCAATAAATCAACATATAAAGTATGATAGGCGGCATGATGCAAGCAAGTAAAAGAAAGCATTGATTTTTATAGTGTTTCATACAACTTAAAAATTTTATTTCGGAAAGCATGCACCGGACCCATAGTGCGAGACGCTAAAATGTAAACAAAGCAAACTGTGACGTCACAGTTTGCTTTGTTTTCAAAGCGTCACATAACGGACCTGCGCATTGCGCCACCTTTAGGTCTTTGCATCATGGTTTTGTGTGGCATCGGGCCATAAATTCATCTAATCAAATGGGAAAAAAAGGAATTCACTATACAGTTTTGGTCAGAAGTTTTATTTTACAAGGATGCTTGCCAAAACAAAGTTTTCGAGCAATTGGCGTTATTTACTCTGCATATCCTTTCACTGTCAAATGCTGCGGTTGAGAGGGTATTCAGCCAAATGAATATTGTTAAAACAAATTTGCGCAACAAAATGTGTCTGAAAAGCTTGAACGCAAATTTAAGCATAAGGTTTGTTTTTGAAATGTTAAATTATTTAATATAGTATAGTAAGAATATTCTTTTGGATGTTATAGATATGGACTGCGAAGTCATGGCAAATGTTGTCATGATTACAAACTTCCAAACAAATACCTCTCATTAATTAAATTATCCGCCATATACATGGAATCCATTGATGAAGTTGATGAAATCATTTCTTTACTATAATAAGTCATGGAAATAAAAATACGTGCAAAAAATTTGTTATCTCTTTTAAAAGTAACGGTACATTTATTTTTAGTACACACAATTTTTCTGTTTGAGCCTACTGCATGAATTATTTTGCAGAGTTCTTTTTTCGTCACCATTCGCGGTACCGTTATCATAGTTTTGTGTGGCATCGGGCAATTTACATAGGAAAGAAGTATATGTGCAATGTGACATTAGTAGGTATTTGGCAAATTTCGCGATCACATACAAGTGCATCAGTGATTTCTTAATTATTTTTTATTATTAATAACGTAAGTAAATAAGTAAAAGCGTAAGAAACTAGAAATGTACATATTGTTGTTGTTGAATAGAATTTAAAAATGCCACTTGGGACGCATTTGAACGCTGAAGAGCGTGGCTTGATCATAGGAATGAAAGAAAGTGGCAGAACAATTGCCGAAATTTCTTCCCGCTCGCATCGTCATAAGAACACCACAGCAAACTTTTGCAAAAATGTATGTATGGTAAAATCAAGCGCAGCGGCCAACCAACGGAGACCAAAGATCGCTGTTAACGGGAAATTTGGCATCTTGCTGCCCAAAAGGAGATGTCCTGCAGCGAGATTTGCAACCATCTGAATCTTAACGTGTCTAGGACAGGCATGTCCAGCGTGAGCGAGGCTGGCATGTGTCAGTGTAATGGTGTGCTTTACACTGCGCAAACAAAATGAGCCGTTATTATTGCACTCTATGAAAAATTATGATATAGTTAAAATATTAAATGGTTACCCAAACTTAGGTGTTAGCATTAAAGCTTGAAAAAGTTGTGACTAACATGCCCACAACTTATGCCTTCATCTGTACGCGAAGGCGATAAGAAAATCATAATTTTTTTCTGCGTGTATCATAATTACGCAAATGCAAAATGCGACGCAAAGCGACATCAACCTACTTTGTTGACAGCGCGCTTGCGACTGAGCTCATTTTTACGCTCCCAACACTGACTTCGGCCGGTGTTCGGTTGGCGTCGGCTTGTGTCTGTGTGAAACGTTAAATTCACGATGGGTAAATGGGTACGCTGTGGACACCCCGGGTCTAGGAGACGGGTTAACCAAATAATAGGCGAAAAAAAATCTTTCATATGCTTTGAGAGAGGCTGTACCAAAGCTACTACCACGCCACCTTAAGGCCCGTTTGGCATTTGCCGAAAAATATAAGTTTTGGACTCACGAGTTCCGAAATATAGTTAGTTTAATTTAGACGGTCCAGATGGTTGCCACAAGAATTGGCGAGATAAACCTCTGTCACGACAAACCCGACACAAACGCAACTTCGGTGGAAGATTGTTAATGGTCTGGGCTGCCTTTGGATATACCGGAAAGTCCCGAATATGCTTTATTCCGACAAAAACAAATGCGGAAATGTATATACAGCTTCTTGATCAAGAACTCATTGACTTTACGGAAAATTGGTGTCCTGCAAGTTGGATTGTTGGTTTTCCATTGCGCCGCTGTTATTAACATTGCTTTTGTTTGCTAACAAATAATGAATTATAAAAACAACAACAATGTCTTCGCACTCCTATGTTGCGTTCATTGTCAAAAAGCTTTATTTTATGCTTTACAAATCCACCTGTATACTTCCACGAGATGACGGATTATCCAGCTGCGACTGAGAACGATCGTTCACTTCGTCAAGTTCACTGATTCCACTTAAATCAGTCCTTCCATGAAATCAGTGAACTCGGAACTCTGCGCGCCTTCGGATCATTGGCGTCGAATCGTCCGCCTTTTTTTTATATATTGGACGTAGATGCACTAAAAAAAAGACAGTACATTCAAGTGGCCCAACGATACCAAGCACCGGCTTATTAACGCGCGGACCCAAGCAAAAAGCAACCAACCTTCCGCCCAACCGACCGAAGGGCACACCGCATAGCGTACGGTTACGTAGATCGCGAAAACGTAGACAAATGACATAAGACTAACTTTTAATACAATTAAATCGTGTACGCGCTATAATAAAAGTTAAATAGTGTTAATTTAGGCCCAATTTCTCAATGTCCGGTTAGTCAACTTATTCTAAGTTTAGTCGAATTTGAGTTTCTCAATGTTCGGTTAGCACTCACTTATCCGATGCATGGAGGTCCGGTTACAACTTATACCGATGCTAAGTAACGATATATAAATATCAATACAATCATCGTAAGGCGAACAGCTGACTCAAGCTGACACTTGCATTGTTTATTTTTTTTTTATGAAGCAAATTTTCAAAATGCTTATTTGAGTCTTCTAGGTTTACAAACACATGCTCATCAACAACTAAAATGGTTTTCCTTCGTTGCCGTTTACAACAGGGCTCATAAAAAGTTATTATATATACATTTTGATGTGCAACATGTACCAGTTTAGGAGCCATAGGCAAAAACAAAACCAAACGAACAGCTGAATCCCCGTTAAGGTTGGCAGCACCATTCTGCGATAGTGATATACCGATGATAGGTTAATTAGGCTTTGAGAAAACCAAATCAGTATAGCTCGGGCATAAAAGTTATTCTGAAGTTAACTTATTCCAAGTTTAACTGGACATTGAGAAATTGGGCCTTAGTAAGTTAAAGATAAGCGAAGTGTTTCTAACTACATTGAATCGCCGTGAAATCGTTTTTTATAGTGTTTTTTGTGTACTTTCTTGTTGCTTTTCGTGCTGGTGAACAAAGAAAAGAGCGAGGATAAAGGCACTTTTGCATATGTATGTGGCGTTGTAGTTGTAGTTTTAGGCGGGCTGCGCCACACCCAAAATGAGCGGAGATCGTTCTAGTTATTGAAAATAAATGAAGATGAGAGAGCTAAGCTCTGCCTCTTAATATTTTTATACTTTGATACCGAAGGTCTCATAGTATATTGGTTTTGTGCAATGTCCGTCATGGTGTCCGTCCGTCTGTCCGTATGAACGCAACTTTTTTCGACACCCGTAAAGCTAGAGACTTGAAACTTTGCAAATATGTTGTCTATAGGCGTGACAGATAAAGTGTCAAGATTGGGTTGCCACGGCTACTAGGAGGCTGGGAAATCGATAAATTCGATAACTGAAAACCGATAAAACCATATATTTCTAGAGTTACCAAATTTTTGCACAAAGATAGCTAGTCACGTCCCTGAAAAAACTGCATCAAAATTTTGGATGCCACGCCCACTCCTTCCGCCAACATCCTTCCTGCTCCTTGAAATTGGAAGCGCCTATAGTTTTCACATTTTTTGTCAAGATAGATATTGACGTTCCCCAAAAAAATGCATCACAATTTTGGATGCCACGCCCCCTGATTCCGCCCCCATCCTCCCCCCCTTCTCCTTGAAATTGGAAACGCCTATAGTTTTAACATTTATTAGGCTAGAGCAACCAAATTTTGTGCCAAGATAGGTAGTGAAGTTTTCCAACAAACTGCATCAAAAATTTGGATGCCACGCCTACACCTTCCGCCTCCCATACAGCACATATATAACTGCTGATGTTGTTGTTGCTGCTGTCGGTAAGTGCAATATTTTTATATTTGCACATCTCCATTGCTTATTGATCACTCTGTTAATAAGCCTCCCTGTCAATATATTGACGCGTTCATACAGACGGACAGACAGAGATATCAACAAAAAGCACTCGTAGTTGATATTTGCATTCGGTCGCAGCCGATGATATTTGGAAGGGCGACTTCTGCTATAGCTCATCATCTTTTCGTTGTCGTTCTTTGCTGCGACTGCGACTCTTCGTTTTTCTTTGTCGCAGTTTTTGAAAACCTGGTTAAATATATGTTTTGGCAGTTTGCATAAATTTATATGTAAATACACACATATACATATATATATTTACCATGCTCAGCTTGACTGTGCAGATCGTGAGCCAGTTCCAAGATGAAACGCTGCAAAATGTCCAGCAGCAATTCCAGAGGCGCACTTTGGGTGCTGCTGTATTCAATTGTTTGGGCTATTTGAGCAATAACAACTCCCAGCATATCGGAAGTATATTTTTCTGCCATCGTTAATGAGCTCGCAGTTTTAATGTTCTGTATACAGTCATAACTCATGAATCTAAGAAAACCAGATTGCGCATTCGCTGTGTCAAAATAAAAATCTACTGCGCATCTACGTCACAGTAGACTGCAGCTGTGGCGCGCAGTTTGAATTTAATGGAATTTGTGTGTAAAATTCAGTCTTATTTAAAACTACATTCTTGACTGAAAAAATTGTTTTTTGACCCTGCCAACACAGTCAACGCTTTGGGTATGTTCTTTGTGAAGTCCCTTTGCAATGAGCAAAGCTTGGTGGTTGTTTGTTTTAAAGATATTGTGGAGCTAACTTGCACATAAACATCCATGCAAATTGCATACAGCACAAAAATGTTTTAGTCTACTGTGACGTCACAAAATCAGCTGTTTGCTTGAGAAAAACTAACGGACCTGCGCAATGCGCAATCTGGTTTTCTTAGATTCATGGTCATAACTAGGGATGGTAAGATTAATCGAATGAAAGGAAATAATCGATTAATTTTGGACAAGAAACGATTAAATTATATGATTTTTTTATTTATTATTAATTGATTATTAATCGAGTAATGAGTAAATAATCGCAATTTTTTTTTTTAATAATTATACTTTTTAGAAAATTTGTTTTGCAAACTAAGATTGTATTAGGCTCTGAAATTATTATTTGTTTGTTGGTAACTCTATTATTTGATAGTTATTTACACCACTGTCTCATACTGCCTACCATTTGTACCGCCATACCACCATACCATACACCTAAACAGCATACCAACCTTAAGCAATATGTAACACGGTCACTCTGTAAATGTTAAAAGCGACGCGGAAGAAGCGCGCTGTTTCACAAAGAGTGAAAAAAGTGAATAAACCGGACGAGTTTTCTATTACAAAATGGCACCTCACAAGAGTGAAGTGTGGAAATATTTTTCCAAAGTGGATAAGACCAGTTTGGTAAAATGCCTATTGTGTGGAAAGAATTTAAAATTTTCCAATATCACAACAAATATGCTTCAGCATATTAAATTGAAACATCGGAAAAAAGCTGATGATCTTGTAAGTCGCAAACATTTGAGCACCATTTTGAACGCCTCATAAAATAAATTTAAATATATTCCAGCAACAACAACGACAACGAACCTAGTTGCAGTAGTAACAATCGTCAACCTCTCATATTGAATTCTTTCAATAATATTCAAAGCTTTGCAACAGGAGGGTCAAAAAAAAAAAGCTTACCAATGACATCGTAGGCATGATAGTCAAAGACAATTTGCCTTTTGATTTTATTGAAGGTAAGTAATAATGGAATTATTATCAATGCAGTGATGGGCGCGTCGCGACGTTAGGCAGCGCGCTGCCGAATGTGCATAGGCCCTCTGCCGCGGCCGATTGCACAACATCATAAGCATTGAAAACATTGTGCTTGTATGCGTGTGAAAACTGTGACGATATGTGTGCATGCCCATCACTGCTTTAATGTCACTGAAGAAGTAGACTTTTAAAGTGTCACTTTGACTGCTCTTAAGTGATTCATTTGTAAATGTACTTATTTTTAAATTATTTCAACAGGTAATGGATTTTTTGACTTTATGAAAAACCATTTTCCTTTGTTTAAAGTTCCATCAAGAAACACAATCAAAGCGCTCATAGATTCTTTATATGCGACTGAAAAAGAAAAATGTTTGGAGATATTTCGTTAATCAACATGTTTATGTATTACAACAGACGCTTGTACAGACACTGCAATGAAGAGCATGCTTGGAATTACCGTTCATGGCGTATATAAAAATGAATTAACAGAAGCGCATACAGCTGGACATATATCTGATGTCTTAATAGCTGCTTTAAACGATTTTTCGATAGATGAAAAACATATTATTGCTGTTGCGACAGACAATGCAGCGAATATGGTTAAAGCTATACATAACACTTTCGGCAAAAAGCGGCACATTCCTTGCTTCGCTCACACTTTGAATCTGGTGTGTGAGAATTCTTCGAATATAACAGAAATTACCGCAATTATTTCGAAATGTCGAGAAATTGTGAAATGGTTCAAGCGCAGCGTAAAAGCAAGTGACCAGCTTCGAGAGGTTCAATCAAACGCTGGAGTGAGCGAGGGCAAAATGCTGAAATGTATTCTTGATGTTAAAACTAGGTGGAACTCCACGTATTATATGCTCGAACGCTTCATAAAACTTGTTTCATATATAAGTTCTATTCTTTTTGAATTTAATGACTCTCCGCCAATGATATTACCGCAAGATAAAAATGCAATTCTTGAAATGTTAAACATTTTACGTCCATTAGAAGCAATGACAGTCCAAATAAGTGGTGAAAAGTGTGCATCTCTCAGCCAAGTAATCCCGCTGGTGCATTGTGGCCGTCAACAATTGGTGAAAACAATCATCATTCATCCTGCCGCCGTAAAACTAAAAAGTACGATTTTAAATGAGTTTGATCGTAGGTTTGGATCTACGGAGCACATGTTTCTTCTGGCAGCGTCGACTCTATTAGACCCCAGATTCAAAAAAATTCATTTCAGTGACCCTTTAGCGCTTGCTGCAGTTATGAAGCATTTGCGAACTGAAATGAAAAACATTGAAGACAGTATTGAAAGCAGTAGCGAGACCTCAGTGGGATCAATTGAAGAAGATTTTGACCTCTGGGCTACGCATAAGTCTTTAATTCATAAAAGAAGGAAGAAAAATGATGACATGCCACAAAATGAATTGGCTTTCTTTCTAAATGCTCAAAATCTGGAACTAAAGCGCAATGTCATTGATGCTTGGGACGAAATGAGATCAGTCTACCCAAAGCTTTACACTCTTGCCAACAAATATTGCCATTTAATGGGAACATCAGTACCCGCGGAAAGACTGTTTTCGAAAGCAGGTGCAACAGCTACTCTTAAAAGAAACAGATAAACCACAAAACGTTTAAACGGTTAAATCACTGATTTGTGTATTAAATTTCGTTTTGTATTTAATTTCATTTCTTTTTTCACATCAAAATAATTAAATTTTTAATTTGAAAATCACATTTAATTTTTGTAAAATGTTGATTTTAGTGTACTCTATTATTTAAAAATTAAATAAATATATGTAAAACATAAACAAATATGAAAACAAAATTAGTCGTGTAATTACTCGATTATTATTTGCCATCCCTAGTCATAACATAAATACGTGTCAGTGTTGGACAACGCCAGGTTGCATTGTTGCTTTGCCGCCACAGTCTATCGGTAACTATCGGCAACTGATTATTTTATTAACACCGTTGGGTCTTTCCTGAAAATGTGGTTTGCCGTTCACTTATCGATATTTTCACTTTTTCCGATTCACACGGTGCAATAGGTTGCATGCAACTCTTTTGACGTGCAACTCGTTACTTTCGATAATAATTAATTATATGTCATGTGTTAATTAATTACATATAATTAACATATTAGTTGTTTTAATAATGCCAATTTTAATGGAGTAGATAATTCTGTACACAAAATATGTGGACGGAAACATTTATCTTTAGAACATTTATCTGATGATTAATTCTTGTATAGCTCGATAAAATATGACGAAAATATTAAAGCGAATTTATCGATAACTCGCTTGGTTATCGAAATATAGGTCATATTAAATCGAAAACATTTCATATCTTTTAATTTTTTTTTAGGAGTTTAATAGACTTCCGAAAAAAATATTATATACAATTTATCGAGCTATCGATCACAATTAAACCTATTTTTTGTTTAATAAAGTTTAATAGATTTCTGAAAATGTTCAATAAAATGTATCGATGTATCGCTTAGTTATCTAGATAATAATACTACAAAATCGATAAATTAAAAAATTATGTATATAATATATTATGCATATAATTTTTTTATTTAGTAGTTATTCATTTAATGGGAATAAAACATATCGCAAACGATTGGTGAAGTAAGCCGCAAAAGATATCGGTACAAAACGATATCGGTACGCAAAAGATATCAGCTCGATAGCCGAACTGCTTTGGGTTTTAGTTTTCGTTAGTTTTCACCACGAAAACGATCGCTGAAAAAGTTCTGGCAACATATTTGAATGGCGCTACGAAAGTCTTAAAAATAATTTAAGATTTTGATTTTGTATAATTAATAAAGTGCTTTTTTATTGAGGTTAACTTTATATTTAAATAATTGGTTATTTAAAATTAACGAATATGCATGAGGTTAAATTTTTTTTTTGAATATTGAAATTATAAAATGAAATCAACTTATTTAAGTATTTTTTTGACCGTCAAAAAATGTTATAACTCTCTTTCTAACCTCAATAGAAATGCAAAATCTTTGATACCCAAATACGTGAAATATTTGACAAAACAGTTTTTTGATCAAGACTTTGCACAAAATGGTAAATAAACTATCTAGCTCTATACTTCCAAATACTTGTAATTAATTCATGTTGTTAATAATTCTTGAGAGAACAAAAAAAAAAAAACATTTCAAATACGTTTATTTTTTTAAGTAGCCATTTTTTAATATCAAAGTATAACTTGAAATCCCCTTGATAATAATATATGTACATATGTAGGTAGGAGAAGTAAGTTCATTTTAATTTATATATAAATATTGTATTTCGGTCCATTTTCATGCATTTAGATTCAACTATTGCTTTCCGTTTTTAAACTTCTCAAATTATTCTAAGTTATGCCGGTACCGACGAAGGCGAGCAGTATTTTACTATCTTTGGATCACCCGATCGTTTTGATTCCATGCCGTATTATTTAAATCGCCCTCAGTTTGGGATGTAACTGAGGCGGGATTATTTGCCGGACTTCCAAACTCCGTATTGTCTTCACCCAATTCTGCTGTCGAAGTTGCTCAACATGGTCAAAGGAATTCCACGAGTTCTGTAAATTAGAATGTCAAGGATCAGTACAGATTTAAGTATTTGGTCATCTGACTTACCTATTTGAGTATCGAGTTTGTGGCCGTTGAAACCTCAGATTCAATTGCGTGGGATCTGTCACAAACTTTCCTTCTGCCTAAAAATAGTACGAATACGATAATGGGTTAATTAAAAAATATCTTTAAATCAATCATTAAAAATAAAAGAAAAAAAAAAAACAAATGCGAAACAAGTAATACCCCAATTCCACATTTATCATAACAGCGAAATTCGGTAATTCAGATCGTTTTACTATCAATCCAATTAGGTTTGTGATGCTCAGTTCGTCTAGTGCTTCCCTGCTTGGAAGAACGCTCCGAGAGCTTATGTAGTGGGCTTGCAGGGCTTTTATTGCTGCCTGACTGTCCACGAACATGTTTACCTTTATTTGCGTTGTATTCGTTCTTGAGACCGCTTTTGCTGCTTTTCTTATTGCGAATATTTCCGCATGAAATATGCTGCCGTGGTCAGGGAGTCTGTATGATAGTCTCAGTGGTGGATCGGCGCAGTACACTGCTGCACCGACTCCGTCTTCCATCTTTGAGCCATCAGTATATATGTTTATGGCCACTTGCTCTGCTCCTGAGCGCCAGTCGTGTTTGTTTAGGAACGTGCGCGTGAAGTTAAAGTTGGTTTTTGGGGTCATGTAGTCTGTTTCTACTTGAATCCCTCTACCAATCATACTGTGCCCGTAGTTTTCTTCAAGTTGCCTATCGTGCACAGACGTTGCGCAGTCTTTTTTGCCATTAGGCGTGCCTGAATGTCCAAGGGGTTGACACTGAGTATAGCTTGAAGTGCTTTTGTTGGCGTGGATCTCAGCGCCCCTGTGATGCATATAAGTGCATGTCGCTGAATTTTTTCCATAGTTTTTAGGTATGTGGATTTTTCTGTTGCTTTCCACCATACCAGTATGCCGTAAAGCAGTATGGGACGCACAATTGAGATGAAAATCCAATGTGTCAGTCTTGGTGAAAGTCCCCATGTGCTAACCAGCATCTTTTGCGACGCGTAGAGTGCGTTGGTTGATTTCTTCACCC
Source organism: Scaptomyza hsui (assembly GCA_018152825.1). Taxonomy (NCBI): domain Eukaryota; kingdom Metazoa; phylum Arthropoda; class Insecta; order Diptera; family Drosophilidae; genus Scaptomyza; species Scaptomyza hsui. Next base: position 1,580,565 of record JAECXO010000267.1, read on the forward strand.
TTTCCTCCACGTTGAGCTTCCAGCTCAACTTGCTATCCATTACTATCCCGAGGTACTTGATACTTTCTTTTGGTATCAGTGTCGTACCGTTGATTTCCGGTGGCGTCCATCGAGGTACCTTGTATCTCTTTGTGAAGAGAATGAGATCCGTCTTGTCCGCATTGATACTTAGACCGGCTTCAGTGGCCCATTCTAGTATCTCTTTGAGTGTGTAGTCCATGATTGAGCTAATCTTCGAGGGACATTTGCCCGTGATAATTATGCCTATGTCATCCGCATAGGCGGTTATCTTTGGAGCTCTCCGTTTGAATTTCCGTAGCAAGTCGTTGACCACGAGGTTCCACAACAGGGGGGAGAGCACTCCCCCTTGGAAGTGCCCCTGTTTGCTTCCCTGATTGCGGTCGTGGTTCCCCATTCCGCTTGTATTCTCTTGCTGCGCAGTAGGTTCTGTACCCAGGAGTACACAGCTTCTTGTGGGGTCACAGTTCTCAGACTGAGCATTTTGAATTCTGTGGACACATTGTTGAATGCTCCTGCGATGTCTACGAATGCGCCTAAGGCGTATTCTTTGTGGTGTAGTGCCTTCTCTACAGTTGCCACAAGGGAGTGCAGCGCAGTTTCCACCGATTTTCCTTTCGTATAAGCGTGTTGATTTGGATTTAGGATTACAGCTGTGTTCTCTCTTTTAAGGAGGTCGATCAGCTTTTCCAATGTTTTCAGTTGGAATGAGGTCAGGCTAATGGGTCTTTAGTCCTTTGGCAGCACGTGGCTACATTTCCCTGCTTTTGGCAAAAAAACACTACCCGTGCTGCCCTCCAGGCACATAGCCATAACTCAGGCATCCCATATATATTTCCCTCAGCCATGGAGTAATCATATGTTTGACATTCTGCAGCATGGCCGGGAATTTCCCGTCCGGACCTGGGGATTTGTAGCCCTCGAAGGAGTCTATTGCCCACAGTATCCTTTCTGTAGTTATGACGTCTGTACAGCCTGGGAAATGTGCCTCCAAGAGCACATTTACCGCATCCGAACTGTCTTCTGTCCATCTCCCATCTTCAGTTTTTAGTTGGCTTTGTACCGTCTGTTGACTGGCAAGTAGCTTTCTTAACCTTGCGGTGTCAGATGTCTTTTCTATGCCTGAACAGAAGTTGCGCCATGCGTTCCTTTTGGCTGCCCCTACTTTTTTCTTAATTTCCCGGAGCATTGTTTTGTATTCGTCCCATACTGGTTCTTTATCCGCTTGCTTGGCAAGTTTAAAGAGATCCTGTACTTCTATTCTCTGTCCCTTAAATTCTGGAGTCCACCATGGGGCTATGTGTCTCTTTTTCTCTTGGGTCTGTTTACATGTTTTGTGAAAAGCTCCCACCAGATTTTTGTTGAGTGTCTCCAGGGACTTCTCTAACTTATCTGTTGATGATATTGTGGGCGGCCTTCGTAGGTTTTTTTCCATTTCTTTTTTAAACTGTATGTTTTTTTCTGTATGTTTTTTCACTCTCAAAGTTCACTCGGAATTGAATGTACCTGTGGTCTGAGAAGGAGTGTCTACTAAGGACTCTCCATTCTGTTACCACGGTATTTGATACCGACGCGAGGGTGATGTCTAGCACGTTAGATGAGGTGGGACCCACGTAGGGCATCTCTTCCCCCATGTCAGATATTTTAAGATTAGATTGTAATTTGAAATCTAGCAGTGACTCACCTCTATCGTTTGTGTCTGTGCTGCCTCATACCGTGTGGTGTGCATTGGCGTCAGTGCCGATGATAAGTGGCCGTTTTTTCGGCTCAGCCTCCATTACCAATCGTGCGAGCTCATGTGGTGGAGCGATGTTGTCATGCGACATATAGCAGGATGCCATCAAGATTGGCTCTTCTCTGCCACCCTCCAGCGCAACCACCGTTAGGTCGTCAGTGCTGTAATTAGACATTAAGTAAGCATAGATACCCTTCCTTACTAGGATCACGGTCCTTGCTCTACTTACTGTTGTCGGGTAGAACACGTTGTAATTTGGCGATCTTAGCCCAGAAACCTTATTCCCCGACGCAATTCAAGGTTCCTGGACTAAGGCGACATCGGCGGGCCCCGACTCCAGGGTTAACATGAGCTCCGCCGATGCCAGTTTGCTCTTATGTAGATTTACTTGGAGGATCCTCAGCTTCATAACACGTGGTATCCTCCTTGGATGGGACCTCTACAATGATTGAGTCCGCATCCTCATCTTCAACAATCTCCAGGCTGTTGGTGGCTTGCGTGACCCTGGCTAGGTCCTGCTCCACCTCACCTGCTTCCAGCGTATTTTTATTTTTGTCATCTGGATGACGTTTTTTGAGGCGTAGGTACACGCTCCCCACACCCCACGCCATCCTTCCGAACCTTGCGTATAGCATATCCTCGGCGTCCCTGTTGATCTGTAGGACCATCTCTTGGCCTTTGCCGTCAGGCTTGTCCGCGTGAATGATCCTCCAGTCCGCAGTAGACACTTCTGGATTCTGCCACTTGAGTAGCTGCAGCGCCTGGTCCTTAGGAACCACACGGGGAAAGAGCACCTTCGCTTTCGGCACGGACGGAATACGAGTTCTGTCCACTACCTCCAGCTTGGCGCCCTCCCACGGTGCGTCCATCTCGGCCACGACGCCGGTGACCCACTTCAGAGTGTGGTCATCCTTGCAGCTCATTTGGCCATTGGGGTCGCTCCGGTCGATGAGCGCCACGACGAGATGTCGCTTTGCCACATCGCTGGCCGTCGGTTTTGCCTGCGTCGCTGGCTTTTGCAGGGCCGCTTACAGGCGGGCACATCTGCTTTCGCGGTTTCAGCGGAGCGCTGCCGTTTTACGGCCAGCGCCTCCTCCACCTTGTTGGCAAAAGCGACTGTCTTCGTGGACAGGCTCGGTATTTTGTCGAGGTAGGCGCTACCTTCAAAAATCTTGGTTTCAGCCCACTTCAGATTGCTGACCTCATCCTCTGTGAGGTCACGCTTCACTTCTGTGAGCCTAGCCTTGATTTTAAGGGCGGCCTTGTATTGGGCTTTGGCTCTTAAGCCCTCCTTCGTCTTTTTCGGCCCGTCCTTACAGGAGGTATCGGTACCTATTGGAGTGGGGGGCCCAAGAGGTCCTCTGCCTCTGAGTGAAGAGACCCGCCATGTATCAATCCAATTGAAACAGCATTTAATTTTAACAGCTGTTTAATTTTCTGTTATACTCAATTTGGCACTGTTCATAACCAAATAACAGCGCTGTTAAGCGCCTCTGTAAATATGTAAATGTAAATAATTACTATCTACTAGTTTCAGATGAGCTATAAAAATAGTACCTGGTGTCAAGTCCATAATATTTGGATGATTTTGTAAAGCACATAGTGTTGACTTTGACTTATTTATAATATCTGGAATGGGTGTCTGTAAAGCTTGAGTTGCTCCAGTCAACGATGCCGTTGAAGCATCAACTCCAGCCCAAGAAGCACATTTTGATTGACGCATATTATTGTAGGTGAGCACAGGAATCTTGCTCGGTGTACACGATGAAAGTTCACATCCCACGTCGCCTTCGTATTGAACCAGTGTGACAGAAGATTCAGTCAGTCTCTCACCATTGCCATTTAATTTGGAACTGAATTCATTTGCCGGCTCAATCACTTCTTTAGATATATTCAAGTCTTCCGAGTTCATCGACTTCTTCTCATTAATAGTATCTGCAGCTTAATTGCCAGTTAAATGTTTATACTTTGATACCGAAGGTCTCATAGTATATTGGTATTGTGCAATGTCTGTCATGGTGTCTGTCCGTCTGTCCGTATGAACGCAACTTTTTTCGACACCCGTAAAGCTAGAGACTTGAAACTTTGCAATTATGTTTGTCTATAGGCGAGACAGATAAAGTGTCAAGATTGGGTTGCCACGCCTACTAGGAGGCTGGGAAATCGTTAAATTCGATAACTGAAAACCGATAAAACCAAATATTTCTCACATTCTTACAGCTAGAGTTACCAAATTTTCCACGCAGATAGCTAGTCATGTCCCTGAAATAACTGCATCAAAATTTTGGATGCCACGCCCCCTGATTCCGCCCCCATCCCCCCTTCTCCATGAAATTGGAAACGCCTATAGTTTTCACATTTTTTGGGCTAGAGCCACCAAATTTGGTGTCAAGATAGATATTGACGGTTCCCATCAAAACTTGGATGCCACGCACCCTGATTCCGCCCCCATCCCCCCTTCACTAAGAATTTGGAAACGCCTATAGTTTTCACTTTTTTTGGGCTAGAGCCACCAAATTTTGTGTGAAGATAGATATTGACGTTCCCCAAAAAAATGCATCAAAATTTTGGATGCCACGCCTTCTGATTCCGCCCCCATCCCCCCTTCTACTTGAAATTGGAAACGCCTATAGCTTTCACATTTTTCGAGCTAGAGTCACCAAATAAAGCGCAATGTCATTGATGCTTGGGACGAAATGAGATCAGTCTACCCAAAGCTTTACACTCTTGCCAACAAATATTGCCATTTAATGGGAACATCAGTACCCGCGGAAAGACTGTTTTCGAAAGCAGGTGCAACAGCTACTCTTAAAAGAAACAGATAAACCACAAAACGTTTGGGAAAACTTTTATTCCTGCAGTCATGGTTAAATCACTGATTTGTGTATTAAATTTCGTTTTGTATTTAATTTCATTTCTTTTTTCACATCAAAATAATTAAATTTTTAATTTGAAAATCACATTTAATTTTTGTAAAATGTTGATTTTAAACAAATATGAAAACAAAATTAGTCGTGTAATTACTCGATTATTATTTGCCATCCCTAGTCATAACATAAATACGTGTCAGTGTTGGACAACGCCAGGTTGCATTGTTGCTTTGCCGCCACAGTCTATCGGTAACTATCGGCAACTGATTATTTTATTAACACCGTTGGGTCTTTCCTGAAAATGTGGTTTGCCGTTCACTTATCGATATTTTCACTTTTTCCGATTCACACGGTGCAATAGGTTGCATGCAACTCTTTTGACGTGCAACTCGTTACTTTCGATAATAATTAATTATATGTCATGTGTTAATTAATTACATATAATTAACATATTAGTTGGTTTAATAATGCCAATTTTAATGGAGTAGATAATTCTGTACACAAAATATGTGGACGGAAACATTTATCTTTAGAACATTTATCTGATGATTAATTCTTGTATAGCTCGATAAAATATGACGAAAATATTAAAGCGAATTTATCGATAACTCGCTTGGTTATCGAAATATAGGTCATATTAAATCGAAAACATTTCATATCTTTTAATTTTTTTTTAGGAGTTTAATAGACTTCCGAAAAAAATATTATATACAATTTATCGAGCTATCGATCACAATTAAACCTATTTTTTGTTTAATAAAGTTTAATAGATTTCTGAAAATGTTCAATAAAATGTATCGATGTATCGCTTAGTTATCTAGATAATAATACTACAAAATCGATAAATTAAAAAATTATGTATATAATATATTATGCATATAATTTTTTTATTTAGTAGTTATTCATTTAATGGGAATAAAACATATCGCAAACGATTGGTGAAGTAAGCCGCAAAAGATATCGGTACAAAACGATAGCCGAACTGCTTTGGGTTTTCGTTTTCGTTAGTTTTCACCACGAAAACGATCGCTGAAAAAGTTCTGGCAACATATTTGAATGGCGCTACGAAAGTCTTAAAAATAATTTAAGATTTTGATTTTGTATAATTAATAAAGTGCTTTTTTATTGAGGTTAACTTTATATTTAAATAATTGGTTATTTAAAATTAACGAATATGCATGAGGTTAAATTTTTTTTGGAATATTGAAATTATAAAATGAAATCAACTTATTTAAGTATTTTTTTGACCGTCAAAAAATGTTATAACTCTCTTTCTAACCTCAATAGAAATGCAAAATCTTTGATACCCAAATACGTGAAATATTTGACAAAACAGTTTTTTGATCAAGACTTTGCACAAAATGGTAAATAAACTATCTAGCTCTATACTTCCAAATACTTGTAATTAATTCATGTTGTTAATAATTCTTGAGAGAACAGAAAAAAAAAAACATTTCAAATACGTTTATTTTTTTAAGTAGCCATTTTTTAATATCAAAGTATAACTTGAAATCCCCTTGATAATAATATATGTACATATGTAGGTAGGAGAAGTAAGTTCATTTTAATTTATATATAAATATTGTATTTCGGTCCATTTTCATGCATTTAGATTCAACTATTGCTTTCCGTTTTTAAACTTCTCAAATTATTCTAAGTTATGCCGGTACCGACGAAGGCGAGCAGTATTTTCTATCTTTGGATCACCCGATCGTTTTGATTCCATGCCGTATTATTTAAATCGCCCTCAGTTTGGGATGTAACTGAGGCGGGATTATTTGCCGGACTTCCAAACTCCGTATTGTCTTCACCCAATTCTGCTGTCGAAGTTGCTCAACATGGTCAAAGGAATTCCACGAGTTCTGTAAATTAGAATGTCAAGGATCAGTACAGATTTAAGTATTTGGTCATCTGACTTACCTATTTGAGTATCGAGTTTGTGGCCGTTGAAACCTCAGATTCAATTGCGTGGGATCTGTCACAAACTTTCCTTCTGCCTAAAAATAGTACGAATACGATAATGGGTTAATTAAAAAATATCTTTAAATCAATCATTAAAAATAAAAGAAAAAAAAAAAACAAATGCGAAACAAGTAATACCCCAATTCCACATTTATCATAACAGCGAAATTCGGTAATTCAGATCGTTTTACTATCAATCCAATTAGGTTTGTGATGCTCAGTTCGTCTAGTGCTTCCCTGCTTGGAAGAACGCTCCGAGAGCTTATGTAGTGGGCTTGCAGGGCTTTTATTGCTGCCTGACTGTCCACGAACATGTTTACCTTTATTTGCGTTGTATTCGTTCTTGAGACCGCTTTTGCTGCTTTTCTTATTGCGAATATTTCCGCATGAAATATGCTGCCGTGGTCAGGGAGTCTGTATGATAGTCTCAGTGGTGGATCGGCGCAGTACACTGCTGCACCGACTCCGTCTTCCATCTTTGAGCCATCAGTATATATGTTTATGGCCACTTGCTCTGCTCCTGAGCGCCAGTCGTGTTTGTTTAGGAACGTGCGCGTGAAGTTAAAGTTGGTTTTTGGGGTCATGTAGTCTGTTTCTACTTGAATCCCTCTACCAATCATACTGTGCCCGTAGTTTTCTTCAAGTTGCCTATCGTGCACAGACGTTGCGCAGTCTTTTTTGCCATTAGGCGTGCCTGAATGTCCAAGGGGTTGACACTGAGTATAGCTTGAAGTGCTTTTGTTGGCGTGGATCTCAGCGCCCCTGTGATGCATATAAGTGCATGTCGCTGAATTTTTTCCATAGTTTTTAGGTATGTGGATTTTTCTGTTGCTTTCCACCATACCAGTATGCCGTAAAGCAGTATGGGACGCACAATTGAGATGAAAATCCAATGTGTCAGTCTTGGTGAAAGTCCCCATGTGCTAACCAGCATCTTTTGCGACGCGTAGAGTGCGTTGGTTGATTTCTTCACCCTTTCCTCCACATTGAGCTTCCAGCTCAACTTGCTATCCATTACTATCCCGAGGTACTTGATACTTTCTTTTGGTATCAGTGTCGTACCGTTGATTTCCGGTGGCGTCCATCGAGGTACCTTGTATCTCTTTGTGAAGAGAATGAGATCCGTCTTGTCCGCATTGATACTTAGACCGGCTTCAGTGGCCCATTCTAGTATCTCTTTGAGTGTGTAGTCCATGATTGAGCTAATCTTCGAGGGACATTTGCCCGTGATAATTATGCCTATGTCATCCGCATAGGCGGTTATCTTTGGAGCTCTCCGTTTGAATTTCCGTAGCAAGTCGTTGACCACGAGGTTCCACAACAGGGGGGAGAGCACTCCCCCTTGGAAGTGCCCCTGTTTGCTTCCCTGATTGCGGTCGTGGTTCCCCATTCCGCTTGTATTCTCCTGCTGCGCAGTAGGTTCTGTACCCAGGAGTACACAGCTTCTTGTGGGGTCACAGTTCTCAGACTGAGCATTTTGAATTCTGTGGACACATTGTTGAATGCTCCTGCGATGTCTACGAATGCGCCTAAGGCGTATTCTTTGTGGTGTAGTGCCTTCTCTACAGTTGCCACAAGGGAGTGCAGCGCAGTTTCCACCGATTTTCCTTTCGTATAAGCGTGTTGATTTGGATTTAGGATTACAGCTGTGTTCTCTCTTTTAAGGAGGTCGATCAGCTTTTCCAATGTTTTCAGTTGGAATGAGGTCAGGCTAATGGGTCTTTAGTCCTTTGGCAGCACGTGGCTACATTTCCCTGCTTTTGGCAAAAAAACACTACCCGTGCTGCCCTCCAGGCCACAGGCACATAGCCATAACTCAGGCATCCCATATATATTTCCCTCAGCCATGGAGTAATCATATGTTTGACATTCTGCAGCATGGCCGGGAATTTCCCGTCCGGACCTGGGGATTTGTAGCCCTCGAAGGAGTCTATTGCCCACAGTATCCTTTCTGTAGTTATGACGTCTGTACAGCCTGGGAAATGTGCCTCCAAGAGCACATTTACCGCATCCGAACTGTCTTCTGTCCATCTCCCATCTTCAGTTTTTAGTTGGCTTTGTACCGTCTGTTGGCTGGCAAGTAGCTTTCTTAACCTTGCGGTGTCAGATGTCTTTTCTATGCCTGAACAGAAGTTGCGCCATGCGTTCCTTTTGGCTGCCCCTACTTTTTTCTTAATTTCCCGGAGCATTGTTTTGTATTCGTCCCATACTGGTTCTTTATCCGCTTGCTTGGCAAGTTTAAAGAGATCCTGTACTTCTATTCTCTGTCCCTTAAATTCTGGAGTCCACCATGGGGCTATGTGTCTCTTTTTCTCTTGGGTCTGTTTACATGTTTTGTGAAAAGCTCCCACCAGATTTTTGTTGAGTGTCTCCAGGGACTTCTCTAACTTATCTGTTGATGATATTGTGGGCGGCCTTCGTAGGTTTTTTTCCATTTCTTTTTTAAACTGTATGATTTTTGTTGAGTGTCTCCAGGGACTTCTCTAACTTATCTGTTGATGATTTGTTTTTTTCCATTTCTTTTTTAAACTGTATGTTTTTTTCTGTATGTTTTTTCACTCTCAAAGTTCACTCGGAATTGAATGTACCTGTGGTCTGAGAAGGAGTGTCTACTAAGGACTCTCCATTCTGTTACCACGGTATTTGATACCGACGCGAGGGTGATGTCTAGCACGTTAGATGAGGTGGGACCCACGTAGGGCATCTCTTCCCCCATGTCAGATATTTTAAGATTAGATTGTAATTTGAAATCTAGCAGTGACTCACCTCTATCGTTTGTGTCTGTGCTGCCTCATACCGTGTGGTGTGCATTGGCGTCAGTGCCGATGATAAGTGGCCGTTTTTTCGGCTCAGCCTCCATTACCAATCGTGCGAGCTCATGTGGTGGAGCGATGTTGTCATGCGACATATAGCAGGATGCCATCAAGATTGGCTCTTCTCTGCCACCCTCCAGCGCAACCACCGTTAGGTCGTCAGTGCTGTAATTAGACATTAAGTAAGCATAGATACCCTTCCTTACTAGGATCACGGTCCTTGCTCTACTTACTGTTGTCGGGTAGAACACGTTGTAATTTGGCGATCTTAGCCCAGAAACCTTATTCCCCGACGCAATTCAAGGTTCCTGGACTAAGGCGACATCGGCGGGCCCCGACTCCAGGGTTAACATGAGCTCCGCCGATGCCAGTTTGCTCTTATGTAGATTTACTTGGAGGATCCTCAGCTTCATAACACGTGGTATCCTCCTTGGATGGGACCTCTACAATGATTGAGTCCGCATCCTCATCTTCAACAATCTCCAGGCTGTTGGTGGCTTGCGTGACCCTGGCTAGGTCCTGCTCCACCTCACCTGCTTCCAGCGTATTTTTATTTTTGTCATCTGGATGACGTTTTTTGAGGCGTAGGTACACGCTCCCCACACCCCACGCCATCCTTCCGAACCTTGCGTATAGCATATCCTCGGCGTCCCTGTTGATCTGTAGGACCATCTCTTGGCCTTTGCCGTCAGGCTTGTCCGCGTGAATGATCCTCCAGTCCGCAGTAGACACTTCTGGATTCTGCCACTTGAGTAGCTGCAGCGCCTGGTCCTTAGGAACCACACGGGGAAAGAGCACCTTCGCTTTCGGCACGGACGGAATACGAGTTCTGTCCACTACCTCCAGCTTGGCGCCCTCCCACGGTGCGTCCATCTCGGCCACGACGCCGGTGACCCACTTCAGAGTGTGGTCATCCTTGCAGCTCATTTGGCCATTGGGGTCGCTCCGGTCGATGAGCGCCACGACGAGATGTCGCTTTGCCACATCGCTGGCCGTCGGTTTTGCCTGCGTCGCTGGCTTTTGCAGGGCCGCTTACAGGCGGGCACATCTGCTTTCGCGGTTTCAGCGGAGCGCTGCCGTTTTACGGCCAGCGCCTCCTCCACCTTGTTGGCAAAAGCGACTGTCTTCGTGGACAGGCTCGGTATTTTGTCGAGGTAGGCGCTACCTTCAAAAATCTTGGTTTCAGCCCACTTCAGATTGCTGACCTCATCCTCTGTGAGGTCACGCTTCACTTCTGTGAGCCTAGCCTTGATTTTAAGGGCGGCCTTGTATTGGGCTTTGGCTCTTAAGCCCTCCTTCGTCTTTTTAGGCCCGTCCTTACAGGAGGTATCGGTACCTATTGGAGTGGGGGGGCCCAAGAGGTCCTCTGCCTCTGAGTGAAGAGACCCGCCATGTATCAATCCAATTGAAACAGCATTTAATTTTAACAGCTGTTTAATTTTCTGTTATACTCAATTTGGCACTGTTCATAACCAAATAACAGCGCTGTTAAGCGCCTCTGTAAATATGTAAATGTAAATAATTACTATCTACTAGTTTCAGATGAGCTATAAAAATAGTACCTGGTGTCAAGTCCATAATATTTGGATGATTTTGTAAAGCACATAGTGTTGACTTTGACTTATTTATAATATCTGGAATGGGTGTCTGTAAAGCTTGAGTTGCTCCAGTCAACGATGCCGTTGAAGCATCAACTCCAGCCCAAGAAGCACATTTTGATTGACGCATATTATTGTAGGTGAGCACAGGAATCTTGCTCGGTGTACACGATGAAAGTTCACATCCCACGTCGCCTTCGTATTGAACCAGTGTGACAGAAGATTCAGTCAGTCTCTCACCATTGCCATTTAATTTGGAACTGAATTCATTTGCCGGCTCAATCACTTCTTTAGATATATTCAAGTCTTCCGAGTTCATCGACTTCTTCTCATTAATAGTATCTGCAGCTTAATTGCCAGTTAAATGTTTATACTTTGATACCGAAGGTCTCATAGTATATTGGTATTGTGCAATGTCTGTCATGGTGTCTGTCCGTCTGTCCGTATGAACGCAACTTTTTTCGACACCCGTAAAGCTAGAGACTTGAAACTTTGCAATTATGTTTGTCTATAGGCGAGACAGATAAAGTGTCAAGATTGGGTTGCCACGCCTACTAGGAGGCTGGGAAATCGTTAAATTCGATAACTGAAAACCGATAAAACCAAATATTTCTCACATTCTTACAGCTAGAGTTACCAAATTTTCCACGCAGATAGCTAGTCATGTCCCTGAAATAACTGCATCAAAATTTTGGATGCCACGCCCCCTGATTCCGCCCCCATCCCCCCTTCTCCATGAAATTGGAAACGCCTATAGTTTTCACATTTTTTGGGCTAGAGCCACCAAATTTTGTGTCAAGATAGATATTGACGGTTCCCATCAAAACTTGGATGCCACGCACCCTGATTCCGCCCCCATCCCCCCTTCACTAAGAATTTGGAAACGCCTATAGTTTTCACTTTTTTTGGGCTAGAGCCACCAAATTTTGTGTGAAGATAGATATTGACGTTCCCCAAAAAAATGCATCAAAATTTTGGATGCCACGCCTTCTGATTCCGCCCCCATCCCCCCTTCTACTTGAAATTGGAAACGCCTATAGCTTTCACATTTTTCGAGCTAGAGTCACCAAATTTGGTAGGAAGATATATGGTGACATCTGCAAAAGGTCTGCATCAAAAATTAGGATGCCACGCCCACCTCTGCCGCCCACTATTTAAAATCGGAAATTTCTATATCTCTTATAGTTTTTAAGCTAGAGCCCGTAAATTGGGTAGAAAGATAGAAGGCAGCATCTACCAAAGATCTGCATCAAAATTTTGAATGCCACGCCCACCTAAGCCACCCGCTTTATAAAATCGGAATCGGCTATATCTTTAACAGTTTTAGAGCTAGAGCCATCAAACTTGGTAGGAAGATAGATAGTGACAGTTAAAAACATTTGATTCAAAAATTTTGATGTCTCGCCTACCTCTGCAGACCACCTTTTAAATTTGGAAGTTAAGTTATCTTCCACAGTTTTTGAGCTAAAGTCACCAAATTTGGTAACATGATAGCTGGCGATGTTTACCACATGGCCCACTCTCTCCGCCCCTGCATTCCCCCTTATCAACCGTTCTTTTACTGGTATCAAAGTATTCCGCAGTCGGTTGCGTCCGACTGCAACGTTTTTACTTGTTTTTACTTACTGTTTTGTTGCTAGTATTCATTGCCATGGCATCGCAATACACGGACTCGTCAATGTGAGAGTTTTCTGCAAGTAATGAATTTGTTTTCATCACAAGGCAAATACAAATACATGTAAAAAGGCACGTCTACGGTTATTCCGGCGCCAATTCATGTAGAACTCGACAAAATAAGAGGAAAATATTAAATAAAATTTATCGATAACTCGCCTGGTTATTTTGATAAGGTTTAATAGATTTCCAAAAATTAAAACGAAAATATTAAATAAAATTTATCGATATATCGCTTAGTTATAAAGATATCAATACTTCGCCGGACTAACCAAATATATATAAATTTTTTTTTTCTTACCTTTGAAAAGGACACGTATTTCAAGTCGTCCACTTACGCAAGCGTCGCTAACCTGCATTGCTGCATCGACAACCCTGTTTCCATAGTGAGATGGCAACTCTGGTGCTTTTGTATCCAAAGACGGCAAATTGCTTTTCTGACTAAATGTTGTTTTCACGCACCAAGGTCTTGTCCTAGCGATTTTATCCTGAATCTCTGCCTTAATGGTTGCGGTTTTCAACAAGTTCAAGTTACAGTTCAAGTTCTCTGTCTTTTGTGGCTTGTCATTTAAGATAAGACATACATTGGGCAGGCTATTTCGATGTTTGCTTTCATGTGAAACGCTTGAAACGATGTCAACCGCAGCATACCGAAATGATTGCATTGTAGTTGTAGGTAAAATAGCCATTGTCTTTTGATTTAATATCGCCGCGATTTCGGAACAAGATTCACGCACACAAACGTTTCGGGCTATGTCCATGCGATTCACCTTAAGAAAAAAACCCAAAAACCCAAACAAATTGGTGAAGAGTTAAGTAGAAAAACTTTTATTCAAATAGTAGTGTAAATTCTTTCATGCTAATTCATGTTAAAAAGAAGGTTACGGTATCATCGAAAGCTGCTTGTTGCACAGCAGGAGGCTCTAATGCTTTACGTAATACATTTCCCATTGCTGGTTCCGACCAACAGTGCGGTATGGACATTTGTAAGGTCTCATAGTTCTCGATTCCACCTATATTTAGCGTATATCTATACCATATATGGCAATCGGGAAATTTTAACATACATTTATTTGCATTTGTATTTGTATTTTTTTGAATTTTTTTTATGTCTATTATTTATTTATTATTTAGTATTTATTGCACTTTCTGACATGCTTTTAGACTTTTATACTAAGCAAATATAACTGCACTGTCTGTTTGAAGCGGAGGTTTCAAAAGGCAAGAAATACGCAGTGTGTGATGTGTAGTGGGTATAATGTTGATTTATTCAATGTTTTCCGTGTGGTGTTAGATCCAGTATTCGTAGTAGTAGTCGTAATAGTGTTTTATTTGTAGTAATAATACTAATTGTAACTAATCGTAATATTACGCGTTGACACGTCTGTGTGTTCGGGTATAATAACTTGGACTGGTGACCGCGCTCAGAACCACCTGTTGAAGCTCTGTTAATGTTAACAGAAACTTCAACGGGACATTTGAAAACTCAATAAATAGGTAAATTGTTAGAGATGCGTCATGGTTCTGAGTCGGTTAACTTTTCTGGCATCAACATCCTCCCCCCCTTGCAATGAATTGCAATGGAGTTACTGGCCGCAGGTCCCGGACAAAATCCAGCCAAAGACCGAGTTCTGGGCCATCGGCAGACCATTGGCACTCGGGAGCACTTCGTTGAGAATGATGTGAGGATACACATCTGCCCCGAGTGCCAAGTATACAGTCGACGGATGGTACCATCGACTGTCGGCCAAAACAATACTCCGGAAATGGTCAGTGTCGGCAGTGATGGGCTTTAGCGGAGTGCGGCAGCTAAAGGTGGGGTCGACTCGGAGGATGACTTCCTTGCAAAAGTTGGTCACCCCTGATCTCAGAATCACCGTGCAGACACCTTCCTCACCGACACGGGTGACGGATAGCTTGAAGGCCGTTGCCAAAGATGTGACGATGCGGCTAGTGGGGCTGCACGGGTCAACCAAGACCTTGACGTCGAAAACTTTGACGCCGGTGTCGAGCTTGATCACCGCTGTTGGAAGCACGCTCACCGCTTTGTGTTGGATTAGAGACATCAACGAAGTGTGCATGCCATGAGGGGGTGACGGCGGGGGACGATGATGAGCGGTTGGAGACCGCGAGCGAGAAGCTTCCGCTGCCCGGGGTTCAGCTGCACGCCCCCGCTCTCTCGACGGGCGGACGTTGCGTTGGGCCTCGTTGAGATGCAGCAGCGTGTGGTGGTCCCGGTGGCAGATTTTGCACCTGCCCGCACTGCGGCAGGATTGCCCGGAGTGCTGATGAGCCAGGCAGTTCGGGCAGTATTTATTAATGAGCACGGCTCGGAGGCGCTTCTCAGCCGTGAGTCGCAAGAAGCGCTGGCACTTCCGCAAGGCGTGGACTCCTCGACACATCCTGCACCGAAATGAATCGGTGCCGATGGGGCGGCTGTGCTGCGTGGGCTTGCGAGAGGGCATTATTATTTCTCTACAAAGAAAAGCCCGAAAAGGAAAGAGAATATAAATATTTGAACTCATTGGTAATTGACAATTAACACGGAGGTACATGGACAGCACAGAACGAGTGTTTTCAAGGATGAATAGTCACGTGCTCAATGAGCCTTCGGACTCTGAGGGCTCAGGAATTTTATCTTCCATCGGAAGTAGGATACGTTTTGCGATCGGCCTACGTATGGTGCCACGAGTGGTGAGCACATCTACCACGCGAACCTTGTCGTCACTGCCAGGAATGGTCAGGGTTATTCGGCCAAGGCGCCACTCGTTTGTCGGCAGGTTATCTTCTTTAACCACGACCATATCACCGATTCGCAAGTTTCGTACAGGTGACTGCCATTTAGTTCGCTTAAGGAGCTCTTTAAGGTACTCATCCTTCCAACGGAAGCAGAATTGTTGGTGGAGAGCCTTCAAGCGTTGCCAGCGATTCAGAATAGAAGTGTCCTTTTCGTGTATTTCTGGTTCGGAGACAGAAATGAGGGGGCCACCTGTCAGGAAATGGCCCGGAGTTAGGGCAAGTAGGTCCGTAGGGTCTTCGGACATCGGAGAGATTGGCCTCGAGTTGAGACACGCTTCAATCTTGGCCAGTAGAGTCGAAAGTTCTTCAAACGTGTATTTGACCGTGGATGTGGTCTTGTAGAACAAAGATTTGAAACTCTTCACCCCAGCCTCCCATAGGCCGCCCATATGTGGAGCGTCTGGTGGGTTGAAGTGCCAGGATAGGTTTTGGTGGGTGTGCTTTGAGATAACACCAGTCCTTATTGCTTCCAGGAAGTCGCGCGATAGAATTTTCTCCGCCCCGACGAAGGTTTTGCCATTATCCGAGTGCATCTGTTGTGGACACCCACGCCGCGCTACAAATCGGGAGAAAGCCGCAAGAAATTTCTCGGTCGTAAGGTCCGATGTCGCCTCCAGATGAATTGCTTTTGTACTAAAGCAAACGAATACACACGTACCCCTTTGTGATCAAACACGCGCGACCGGTGTAATTTTTCACGTCGAAGGGTCCGGCAAAGTCCACTCCTGTGTGTGTAAAAGGTCTCGAGAAGGACGAGCGTTCCGTTGGCAGATCTCCCATCATCTGCGTCTGTAGTCTTTTCCGATATATAACACAGACTTTGCAGGAGTTGATGATGGACTTGACGAGAATCTTTAGTTTCGGGATCCAGAACTTAGAACGAATGAGACGCATTGTAAGCTGGTTTCCCCCATGCAAGGATATGCGATGGGTGAACCTAACTAACAACCGTGCGAAAGTTGACGAACAGGACATGATGATGGGGTGGCGCTCATCATAGCGTAACGACTGAGACGCTCTCACGCGCCCACAGGCCCTTAGAATTCCCTTGCGACTTGAGACAGGGAGTTGCTGGTTTTGAGCCAAACTTTTGACCTCGGTGGCGTAATCCCTACGCTGCGCAAGAAGGATCAGCAGCTCTTGAGCTTCGGACAACTCACTGGAACTGAGTTCGATTGTAAGTGGATTGGCAAGCTTCTTGCATCTCGAAATAAACCGCCGGAGATAGGCGATGACGCGAAGCGCTTTGTGGAATTCGGAGAAAATGCTAAGAAAATCGGACATTGGAGGCAGCTTTGCCAAATTGCATTTAATAGTGCGCTGCTCTAAGGCCGTATCTGGAATCGGAACAGATGAGATAGGCCACTGGATTTGAGGCAGTTGAAGCCATTCCGGCCCGTGCCACCATAGAGAATTGTCTACCAGATCTTGCGCTCGGACTCCTCTACTTGCAAGATCTGCCGGATTATGCTCCGATCGGACATGCCACCAGTCGGAAGGGTCGCTAACTTCAGCAATTTTGGCCACTCGGTTGGCAACGAAAGTTGTCCACTTGCAAGGTGGTTTATCCAACCAGGACAACACAATAGTTGAATCTGTCCAGTAGAAAAGTTTAAAATTATTGGCTGGCAATTTATGGAGAAGGGCTGAAGACAGTTCAGCTAGTAGGACTGCCCCGCACAGTTCTAAACGGGGCACTGACAGGGATTTCACCGGAGCTACCCTCGTCTTGGCAGTAAGGAGATGGGTGGTTACTTTGGTTGCCATTTCAAAGCGGACATAGATTGCTGCACCGTACGCACGCTCCGACGCGTCGCAGAATCCGTGGTACTGCAGCTTCCCTTGTGGCTGGATACGCAACCAGCGTGGAATGCGAATTTCCCTTACAGCAGGATAGATTTCAAGATACTCCTGCCACTTGCTGATCAGATCCGATGGCAACGGTTGATCCCAGTCCAATTGCTTGAGCCAGATTTCTTGCATAAAAATCTTAGCCCGAATGACGAAAGGCGCCAGCCAACCGGCAGGGTCGAACAATTTTGCGATTTGGGACAGGACCTCCCGCTTCGTCTAGGAAACTTGAAAGACGGCGTCAGCAGGCATGAAAAAGAATTCGTCGCTGCGCGCTTGCCAGCGTATGCCCAGGGTCTTCGCCGTACTGGAGTCCTCGATCTCAAGAAACTCCTCGCATAACAAATGCTCCTTGGGGATGTCTTGAAGGACTTCCTTAGTGTTCGAAGTCCATTTCCTTAGGGGAAATCCAGCGCTGTCCATGGCATGTCGCAGTTCCGTGATGGTGGTAACGGCCTCTGTCTTCGAGTTGGTCCCAGCGAAGATGTCATCTACGTACATGGAATCGGAAATGACCTTGCTTGCGAGAGGATACTGCAAGCGTACGTCTTCCGCTAGGAGCTGAAGCACCCTGAGCGCCAGAAATGGGGCACAGTTTACCCCGAAGGTGACGGTGTTGAGCTCAAAGTCCCCAATCTCGCCGTCGGCCTTCCGAAAGAGGATTCGCTGGAACGGAGTGTGTCTAGAGTCCAGTAGGATTTGACGATACATTTTCGTGATGTCAGCGTTGAAGACATACCGAAAATATCGCCACTTGAGGATCTGCATTGTGAGATCGGACTGAAGAATGGGTCCTGGATGAAGGATATCATTCAGGCTCTTGCCATTTGAGGATGGACAGGAGGCGTTGAAAACAACCCGCACCTTGGTAGTGGTGCTATCAGGCTTAAATACAGCGTGGTGTGGCAAATAAAAATTGTATTTTGCGGAGTTGTCATGAGGTGAGATTTCTCTCATGTGACCCATATCGAGATATTCTTGGAACACGGAGTTGTATTGCTCTTTTAGAATGGCGTTTCTGGATAAACGGTTCTCGTTTTTAAGGAATTGGGCCTGTGCAATAGACCTTGAATGACCTAAGACGATGTCATCCGGATTTCGGAATGGAAGGGTCACCACATATCTGCCATACTCGGTCCGTGTAGTCGTTTTGACAAAATTGGACTCACATATGGAGTCGGCTTCCTTGACCAGCTTCGCTGGAACATCCTCCACCTCCCAAAATTTGGAAATAAGCTGGTCCAGTTTCATCCCTTCGTTGGCCGAAATTCTCGTCGAGAAAGATGAAACGGACCGCGGTACAATCTTTGAAAGTGGGCCGGTGAGAATCCAGCCAAACACGGTTTCTTGCCCAAGGAGCGAGCCACAAATATTTGCATGAGACCCGCTTAAGATGACAGACGGAAGGATATCCGCGCCGATCAGCAAATCAATTTGTGAGCTCTGATGGAAGGTGGGATCAGCCAATTCAATGGCCGGGAGGTCTTTTAATGAGCTTTGTGGAATGGAGGCTGAGGGTAGGTTACCCGCCAGCTGCGGAAGAACGAACGCTGATGCCTCTATATGTAACCTAGGCTTTGTTGGAGAGCCTATGGTGAAATGGCATAACTTTTGAACTTGGGCTGCCACTGCTTGATTCAGCCCCGAAACTTGAGCTTGCACGGACTGGAAGGGCAGCTTTATTAAGTGAAATAATCGCTCAGATATGAATGTCGCCTCTGAGCCTGAGTCGATTAAAGCACGAGCGGTGTACGTGCATCCCCGATGGCATACATTTACAACCGCCGTGCCGAGTAGGACACTCTGCTCGTTAGCGGCAAAGTAGGTTTGCACATTTGCCGCGGAATGGATCGTAGTGGACTGTATATTTGAATTGGAACTTGTATTGGAATTGGAGGAATTGACCGGACCACTGTCGCCTCGATGTAGTAGAGTGTTGTGACGCCCTTTGCATGTAAAACAATTGTGCGCACTCGTATACTCTCGAAACTGGTGCCCTCTTGCGAAACAATTCAAGCTGAGTTTTTTTTTGCTTGATGTAAGATGCCCGCTCATTAACGGGCATCTGTAGAAAACGAGGGCACAGACGGACAGGGTGGTTCTCTTTGGAGCATAAGTCGCAAGTCTTACTTTTCGGAATAACTTGCGCTTCGAAAGAATTTACCCTCTTAGGGGCTTGATTGTTCCGGGAAGTAGAAGCTGAAAAATTGTGGGGCGTGGAAGTGGGCTTCACGTCCTCAATAGCTTCGAGCGTGCGATAGCGTTCGTTGAGGAACGCACTTAAATCGTGCCACGCTGGAATTTCTGATTTGTTGGAAATGGACTGTTCCCACAAGAAAAGTGTGAGTTTTGGCAGCTTTGACGAACAGAGAAAGACCAGAATACAATCTGCGAACGGGGAAGACGCGTCGATATCGGAATGCTCTAGCGCCGTCAAGCATCGTTGGATGGTACTTTGGAGCTCCTTGATTGCTGCACCAGATTCGTGGTTAACCGGGGACAGGTTAAACAGAATTTTTAGTTGGCTGGTGACAAGCAGCCTCTTATTCTCGAAGCGCTCGCAAAGTGCTGCCCACGCAGTCGCAAACCCATCGTTGGTAAGCGGGAATTTGGCAATTATTTCATTGGCCTCACCCACTGTCTTGGAGTTGAGATGGTACAATTTCTCAACCGGAGTCAACCTCGGATTGTTGACATAAATTGCGGAAAACAGATCGCGGAACGTCGGCCAGCGCAGGTAGTCTCCATGAAACACCTCTGTGTCACACGGAGGGAGACGGCAGCCCCCGGAGAAGGACAACGGAGTAGGTATTTCTACCCTGTCGGACGCAGACGCATTCATGATTTGACCCTTCAGGCGCGCAAGACATTTTTCGTATATCGAGTAGCAATGATCATATTTCGCCTCCATGGCAGTTATATCATCACTGCTCCCGTCCTGTCTGAGTGCGCTGGAACACAATGCATATTCCGTCTCAACTTTCTCCCAAAATGACTGCAGCCGATCGCGGCGAATCTCGAAAGTGAAGATATTGTCATCTTCGGATGCGGGAATGATCACGCGAGCCTCAAACTGGATAAGTTTGTCGGTGACGGAAATGAAATTTGTCAAAGACATTGTTTGGCTTCTTTGTACGGACCTGGTCTTTATCGGATTACGCTGCGGAGACTTGGAATTTAAATCCCTTTTCGGAAGTGCGCTTGGAAATCGCGATGACGTTGATGCGGGTGACACCGAAGGATCTTTTTTAAATCGCGAAATCGGATTTAGTATAGGTTTTTCACCTTGCTGTAGTGGGTTTTTCGGAACACCAGTCGATTTGCTCGAACCTGATGGAGCGGACGAGATGGAATGTCGACGGTCGATTTGTGGAACCGGAAAATTTGCTTTGGGATTTGCCTTCTGATCAGTCCCTTTGGACCCTGTGGACATACTACGCTTTATGATTATTTATTATTATTTTTTTTTTGGATCTGTTATTGGAACACCGGATGGTGGTAATAACAGAAAAAATAAAATAAATAAGTTGCATGCACAAAGAAATATACCATGAAATATTTATGTATGTAGGGTATTTTATTTAATTATTCTTAATTACCCAAAAGGAAAAAAATTAAATGTTCTATTAATAAGAAACAACTTTTATTCTTTTTTTTTTTTTTATTAATGGATTTAAGTTGCAACGATTTTGTAACTTATGTTTATAACAGTTGCTTGGAGCGCAACTTATTGCATGCAAGGTTTCGTGGCCGCCAGTATAGACTTGGAACGAACTGGATTGATGCGCGATCGATGGTTACCAAACTATCGATAGTTCGGTTGTTTACCTTTGCAGCAGCCAATTGTGTCTGATCAACAATATATTATTTATATTTTAAGTAATGTTAATAATAAGGCAGTGTTTAAGAAAAAATGTGTTTTATTGTGCGCACAATTTTCTGTGTGGATACATTTATACATATGTATGTCGTATTATTGGCGGATTGCCAGCGGCCCTTTGTGTATGTTTTTCTTGTGTGCAACTAATGTGTTTGTTAAATTGTTAATTATAAATGTTTTTACCAAGGAAATAAAACGAGTGTATTAAGAAAGTAATTGTTTGATGGTTTTTTTTTATTGTATTTTATGCGCATCAATTTTATGCACATTTGCAGGTATGTTGGACTGCTGGCGGATTGCCGGCGGCTTTGCTTACGTTTTGGGTTTGCGTGCAAAAAGTATGTAAATAAGTTATGTTAATTGTAACACTTGAGCACACGGACGAGAGTGAATTGTTGTAGCGGATTTACTGAATAATATTTAGGACAAAATATTATTCAGTCGTGGTAGATGTGTTTGTATGTATGTACATACATATACTTGTGCTTTGCACGGAACAATGGAAGTGGCACTAGTAAGTACCGGCATATGCTAATAAATATATTCAACTATATTTGAGTTTTAACATATGTTGTTCTATGCAGGATATTTGTGCGGACTTGGAAAATTGTTCACAGTTTTTTGGACAGATCGGAATTACATACATACAACATATATATGGAAATATATGTATGTTGCAATATGGCGGACTTGGGATGCCGGTATGTACGAACAATTTTTACACCGTTGAAAATAGAAAATTAATGTGTATTACTTATCTTTTTCCGCCAAGGAACTAGCTGGGGCGAGTGCAGAAGGATATCCGGCTCGAAGGACCAATGTTTGAAGCGGAGGTTCCAAAAGGCAAGAAATACGCAGTGTGTGATTTGTAGTGGGTATAATGTTAATTTATTCAATGTTTTCCGTGTGGTGTTAGATCCAGTATTCGTAGTAGTAGTCGTAATAGTGTTTTATTTGTAGTAATAATACTAATTGTAACTAATCGTAATATTACGCGTTGACACGTCTGTGTGTTCGGGTATAATAACTTGGACTGGTGACCGCGCTCAGAACCACCTGTTGAAGCTCTGTTAATGTTAACAGAAACTTCAACGGGACATTTGAAAACTCAATAAATAGGTAAAATGTTAGAGATGCGTCATGGTTCTGAGTCGGTTACCTTTTCTGGCATCAACACTGTCTGTTATGTTATCGATTCTTCTTCTTCTTGGTGGACCTGATGTTCAACATTTTGACGCACTACGTTTACAGTCGATTTGAAGCCTCTATGTTATTAGTTGCTGAGTGTATATACTCAATTTAACCTTTGGGCGTAACGGTAATGTCTGCACTACCGCATAATTTCTTAACTACAGTGTTCTCCACCGATTAATATACTTTACAGATTTTTATTATTTTGTCTAAAGTTTTCAGAACATTTTCTATGTCTTCCAAAAATTAGGAATAGCTATCGAGAATTTAAAACAAACTTTTTTGCCTATGGTATTATCGATAGCTCTTTCCGTTTCCGATAACTACATGTTATCGATAGCTACAATGAAAAATACAAAATCCTCCTTTTCGATTAAAAAGGAATTTAATTGATGTTTAGTTTCACTTACCTTTAGGTTTACCATTCTCGAATGTTTCTGCTTTTACAGCCAATAGCGTATTTCCGATGCTCAGTTATTCTCAGTTATGTTAGTTAACAGTAACTGAGGTTAAGTTTGCATGTATTCTCCCATAAGGAATTAACTGAAGTAAAACTGACCGTAAATATTAACTTAAGAATTACTGAAGAGGAACTGGTTCATTTGAACACTTGTTCGATATAACATCGCTGTTAATGATCTCTTTTAATGTAACAGTCGCAAAACTGATAATTGTGAATAGCAGAAATTGTGAATAGGTAGGCGCAATATTTTGTAATATTCAAAAAATATAAATAAAAATTTTGTTTTTTGATGAATTATCGAAGGAAACATTTGAACTGGGAGCAAAGTTTCAAAGGATTGCTTTTAAAACTGTGGGCGGATAATTTTGTTGCACTTATGGCAGCTTAGTATAGCTATTACGTATATACGAAAATTGACTTCTACTGCGTCTGCAATGCAAGCAAAAATGCTTGTAGGCATTAAAAATAAGCCATAAAAGTTGGCAACACGCTGTTACTTATTTGCAATGTACAATTTCGGTTAGTTTTTCTCACTTTTTTGCAGAAAATTCAAAGCTAATCAAACCGAAAAGCTGATTTATTTACGGAGGTTCAGTAACAGAGCAATGGAAACAGCTTTCGTCAGTTACTGTTAAAATTTACGGAAACGGAGCAGCGGAAATACGCTATAAGGCAGAGGTTCTCCGTAATAACGGTAATGACACATCCGCTTTTGTGAATTGATCCAAATTTGGTTGTGACTGTGAGGCAAGAGGTTCAAATACTTAAATAACTGACAGTTAAAGTGTGTGTATTTTACATACATATGTGTGTATACATTTATGCTTTTTGATAAAGCTAAGTTTTTGATCGAAATATAATAGCACATGTACTCGCAACTGTATCTAAGGATAAATATACAAACATACATATGTCATTTTATATATAAATGAAATGAAAAATGCGAATTAAAAATTAAAGCCAATAGAAGCCTAAATTGTTATTTCGCACCTGTTCTCTGGTTCTTTTTTTTTGGAACTCAGTTCATTTACCTGCGGCTCCTGCTTCCATTCGTTGTCCGTTGTATCCTCCGAATCGTCAAAATGGCTCTTCCATTGCGAGGCCAAAGTGAGCGCTCCGCCGCCCTTTCTTACCTGTTGCAGCGCCGATACATTATCCTCATCGATTAACGCAAATTGTGTGACTGAATGATCGCCAGCAACGCTGCTTCTCGTTATCGAGCCGCCGCCGCCAGCAGCCAGGGCTGCAATCGGTCCTCCGCTGCTCAAACGCTGTGTACACGTTGCTCCAGTTCCAGTTCCAACTCCAGTTCCAGTTGACGTTGAGGATGGGCGCAGATTTGTGGATGTTGCGGAACGTCGATTTGCAGGCGGAATTCCAAAAATCTGTTCACGCTCACACACAATGAACTTCAGATCCTGATTCTCTTGCTCAACTTGAGCGGCGATGGGGGGCGCCGCAAGAGCCCGCAGTCGTCCATATGTCGATTTTTGTGCAACTCCACCAGGATTTCTTTTGTTATCGATAATTTTCTCTGGTATCAATCAACCACTTGATGATTGTGATTAGAGCCCTGCACAAATGCTTTTGGTTTCGGTGACTTGGAAGTAGCATGCACAGCAAGAACCAAACAAACATGGGAGACATTCTTCGCCGGCTGCGCAACAAAAAATTGTGCAGCGAAGGTCGTAGAATGAGAGACGATCACGGAAAATAACTGTAAATGCTGAGCCACTGTATACATATACGCATTCTTCTTCTTTTCTTTTCCTTTAGTGATCTTTTCTTATTAGTGATCTTGTGCATATGTATGGCAGCAATGCTACTTTCAGCAAATGTCTTTAGAGTCATAAGCAAGCATGTAGGAACAGGCACCCGGTTTCGTTCATTTGTTATGCGTATGATTTCGCTCGTTTAACGAACGAGTTGCCATGTCTTTGTTTTGCTTGCCATAGTGAGGCTAAGTCTTTGTGTCGTTTGTTTTGTTAGCGCTCAAGACAGTCTTGATGTCTTGTAAGTGCATAAATGCAGGGCTCTAATTGTGATGCAGTTTAATGGCTCCCTTCACGATTTCCATATTGCTCGCCTGCTGTTGCTCTCCCCCGAAAGATCGGCTTGTTGCACCGTTGCTTTTCGGCTCCACATCGTTATCGGTTTCGTTTGTATCACCATCCAAGTTAGCCGCCGGTTTTCTCGCGTTTTGAATGGGCGGCTGATTAACAGCGACAATTTTGCTTTCCTGATACTGGTAATAATAATAATTATTATTAATAAATATTATTTATACAATTGGGGTATTCAGTAGCTATGCTATGTGAGTAAAGTTTTGTAATATATATATGTATATATATATATACAGGCTACAAATATCAAAATTTATATATATATTATAAAATTCAAAAGGCGCTGTTTACACTTAGATACAATTAGGGTATTCGTATTTGTGATAAGTCAGTTGTTTCAAAGTTCGATGACATTTTTGTATTAAGCAACTAAAATTCAAAAATGATAAAAATAACAAATTTTCGCTTAACACACATATCACACAGCTACTGAATACCCAAAATATATATTTTGACAAGACTTATAGCCTATTTCCATTGCTCCGTTTCCGTAAATTTTAACAGTAACTGACGAAAGCTGTTTCCATTGCTCTGTTAACTGAACCTCCGTAAATAAATCAGCTGTTCGGTTTGTTTTGCTTTGTATTTTCTGCAAAAAAGGGAGAAAAACTAACCGAAATTGTACATTGCAAATAAGTAACAGCGTGTTGCCAACTTTTATGGCTTATTTTTAATGCCTACAAGCATTTTTGCTTGCATTGCACAAGCAGTACAAGTCCATTTTCCTATATACGTGGGAGTTATTCTGATCTGCCCTAAGTGCAACAAAATTATCCGCCCACAGTTTTAAAACCTTTTGAACCTTTCCTACAATAATTCATCAAAAAACAAAATTTTTAATTAATTTTTGTATATTATTAAATATTGCGCCTACTTATTCACAATTTCTGCTATTCACAATCATCTGTTTTGCGATTGTTATATTAAAAGTGCCCATTAACAGCGATGTTTTATCGAACAAGTGTTCAAATGAACCAGTTCCTCTTCAGTTATTCTTCAGTTATTATTTACGGTCAGTTTTACATCAGTTAATTCCTTATGGGAGAATACACGCAAACTGATCCTCAGTTACTGTTAACTAACATAACAGAGAATAACTGAGCAGTGGAAATACGCTATTACATAAACTGGAGCCGAGTCGTTCTGACTTGTGGTCATATATGAGCTGCTCTGAGGCTGACACCGCTTGCCGTGGATAACACCATGGGTTCTCAACGGGGCATTGGAACTGACGCCAGAATGTGGCTCTTGGTTCGTGGCATAGCCAACCGTCGATGATTTGATCAATGCGTTTGGAAGATTCGGA
The DNA here is from genome assembly GCA_018152825.1 of Scaptomyza hsui. Taxonomy (NCBI): domain Eukaryota; kingdom Metazoa; phylum Arthropoda; class Insecta; order Diptera; family Drosophilidae; genus Scaptomyza; species Scaptomyza hsui. Next base: position 1,606,848 of record JAECXO010000267.1, read on the forward strand.
ACAACTATCGATGTATTGGCTACCAGCAATATCTGTTGCTGCTTTTGTTGCTGTTTGAGCAATGTATTCTGAGGACCCGTCGTACTAACGTTCTGAAAAGGGCTTTCGGCCGATCCTAAAGCTGTTGCATTGTAATTTTTATCAACCTACAACAAAAAGAAAGTAAGGAAGTTTGAGTTTGATAGCTGGAAAATTCAGTTGGAGAAATGTTTAAAAACTCACAAGATTCTGAATTGACTGAAAATGTCAGGGAACAATCTTTAAAAATTCATGAATTGATTTTTTGTAAACTAGCGAATATGGAATTTCTCAATTTTATCAGTCTTTAGGGCTGATTAAGTACCAGGGCTGCCAACCAGTCCGGAACCGAACCCTAAGAAACCGGTTCTCTACGGGTTCCATTTTTATTCAAGGGTTTGGTCCAAGAAAAAGTAGTTGCTTAATATTTGTGTGTCATTATTTCTCTGTTAATTACACTATTCAAACTGGTTAGCTTTAGATTATTGCTTTAGACATTAAGTCCTCATATATTACCCGGAGAAAATTCTTTACACCATTTATCTTGTACCTTATCTTTAATGTGCAGCGGTTCAGTTGAAGCCATCTGAGCGGTATCAACATCGTTTCGCTTGCGTACCTATAATGAGGGCGACAAATTCAAATAAAGGTGAAAACATTATTTATTATGATGCAATTTACATAATTCACAATTTTTACTGTTTCAAATGAAATGCTCTTAGCTCGAAAAAACATTAATTTCAGTTTTTTTCAAGCTGTTATCGTTATAATATAATTAGGGTATTCAGTAGCTATGATATGTGTTATATATATAATACACTGTAGCTAGTTTCTTTGGTCGTATTTGTGATAAGTCAAAACTAAACTGACTGAAAAAAAAAACAATTTGATTTGTGAGAAGGGTTTCCAACAAAATTATTTGTGTGTAAAATTAATTAATTTAAAATTTACTGGCTTTTACAAACAGTAAATTGCTCAGTGTGACCTTATTTCATTAGATCAATAATCTCGAACAACGAGATATAACAATATCACATTTGACATGATGGTTGCTTTGTTAAAAATGCTTCTGTGTGTTTGTTGTAAAGCTTTCCAAATAGCAACTTAGTACTTTACGCACATAGCATAGCTACTGAATACCCTATGTGTGTTTGTTTTAGCTTATTACTTCTAACAATTTCTCATACTAAAAGTATTAAAAGTAACACTTACATATTCCGTACCGCTGGCATTTGATGCTGCGACCGTCATTTGGGTGACATTGCCATGGATATATTCAATTTTCGCCGGAGTTGCAGCTGCATTTGTTGATGCATTCAAATTTCCAGCTGTGGCAGTATCGACTTTCTCCCAATCGTACGGATCGATATCCTTAACGCCATGGCGTTTCATGCAGCGCTCAAAAAGACCGATTAAAATCTTTATGTGAGATTTTAAATTAGTAACGATTCATATTCATGGTAAATAAAATACTTTACCGCATAATCCGGCCGATCTGCGTACGTTAGGGATTGTATATGTTCCAAGAATTGCTTCAGATCTGAGGGAAGGTGCTTCAGTAATATTCTATGGTCATATTTCTCCTTTGTTAGTCCAACTTGTTCCTTGTCCTTTATCTTCCGCCACGGCAACTGTCACAAACTTCACCAGCATGTAGAACAGCGACCATAAATCATCATGTCGCCCCATTTCCCGGTTCCGATGTGCGTTTATTGAGGCGCACCGCACCGTGCCCCGGAACCCAGCCGTTGCCCTCGGACAGCGTACCTCTCCCGTCCCCGCCGTATATTGACGGGCCAGGCCAAAGTCCAGCATGTAGACACGGCGATAATTATACGGCAATCGACCCACAGAAAAGTTGCTCTGAAAAGGCTGGAAATATTAATTAATTAATCTTCCAAATCTTTAATACTGCCGCGAAGAGTATCGAAATTAATGCGGACAGCTTTGAAATAATTGAAGGTCTGCCTCATGAACTTAGACTGTTCCTTCTCTATCTCATTGCAGGTATGGCAATACCACTTAAGACCAGAATCAGCTGCTAAACTGTCCCTGATTTTGGCATTGAAACGGGCACATTTCATGAGGACCATGTTATCACACGCCCTACATAAAATAAAATCTTGGGTGGATCCACCAACAATTTTGCAATTTTTACTGCAGCAGACAAAAATGTTAAAAGAAAAATGTAAAAAAATTAGAGATGTTTAAAAGTGTGGAAAATAATATGCTTGAGCAAAGAAAAGTAGGATACAAGTTCAATGAGCTCAATATAACGGACACAAGAGGGAGAGCGCTTACGTTTGAGAACGTCAGAGCGTAGGCTAATAAAACCGCAAGTGCGTGGTATATGAGCGTTAGATGACTGTTGCGGGAGAGCAAGAGCGCGAAAATAGATATTTTATGTTAGAAGACAAAAACACAGAACAAGCGAAAGCAAAACATATTTATGCACGTATGTACGTGTGTTAAGGCACTGCAGCGTCAGTCTGACTGCAAAAATATAATCAATTTAATAAACAAAAATCACAATATGCTCACGTAAATACATACAAAGTACAATCACAATCACTGTTACAATTGTTTAGCACAAGAATACTAAATAAAACACAGTTTAAACACTCACAAAGTTATCAAATTCTAGGAGCACGCAGAAACACAATCGTCACCAACGAAAGACAATGACACTTGACTGTTAGCTAGTTTTGTTTATTTGTAAATAGTTAGATTGTGTTCACCAAAATAACTTTTTTATGTGCATTTTTACTGCACAAAGCGTCTTTTCGCGTAAATTATAATATACATTTTTTTTGGTGTTTTAGGCACTTCAATCTTGTGATTATCAATTTGTAACCGGAGCAGAAAGAAAACACGTCTGCTTGCGACGAATGCACTCACAAACTTAAAATTATATTATTAAGTCTTCGTTAAATATGTTAGGTTGAGGTTCTGAATGTCCGGTTATAGCGTATTTCCACTGCTCAGTTATTTTCAGTTATGTGAGTAAACAGTAACTGAGGTTCAGTTTGCGTGTATTTTCCCATAAGGAATTAACTGAAGTAAAACTGACCGTAAATATTAACTGAAGAATAACTGAAGAGGAACTGGTTCATTTGAACACTTGTTCGATAAAACATCGCTGTTAATGATCTCTTTGAATGTAACAGTCGCAAAACAGATGATTGTGAATAGCAGAAATTGTGAATAAGTAGGCGCAATATTTAATAATATACAAAATGTAATTAAAAATTTTGTTTTTTGATGAATTATTGTAGGAAAGGTTCAATGGATTGCTTTTAAAACTGTGGGCGGATAATTTTGTTGCACTTAGGGCAGATCAGAATAACTCCCACGTATATAGGAAAATGGACTTGTACTGCTTGTGCAATGCAAGCAAAAATGCTTGTAGGCATTAAAAATAAGCCAAAAAAGTTGGCAACACGCTGTTACTTATTTGCAATGTAAAATTTCGCTCAGTTTTATGTATTTTTCGCAAAAAAATCAAACCAAAACAAACCGAACAGCTGATTCATTTATGGAGGTTCAGTTAACAGAGCAATGGAAACAGATTTCGTCAGTTACTGTTAAAATTTGCGAAAACGGAGCAGTGGAAATACGCTATTAGTCAACTTATTCTAAGTTTAGTGGAATTTGAGTTTCTCAATGTTCGGTTAGCACTTACTTATCCGATGCATGGAGGTCCGGCTACTACTTATACCGATGCTAAGTAACGATATATAAATATCAATACAATCATCGTAAGGCGAATAGCTGACCCAAGCTGACACTTGCATTGTTTATACTTTTTATACTTTGATACCAAAGGTCTCATAGTATATTGGTTTTGTGCAATGTCCGTCATGGTGTCTGTCTGTCTGTCCGTCTGTCCGTCCGTCCGTATGAACGCAACTTTTTTCGACACCCGTAAAGCTAGAGACTTGAAACTTTGCAATTATGTTTATCTATAGACGGTACAGATAAAGTGTCAAGATTGGGTTGCCACGCCTACTAGGAGGCTGGGAAATCGTTAAATTCGATAACTGAAAACCGATAAAACCAAATATTTCTCACATTCTTACAGCTAGAGTTACCAAATTTTGCACGCAGATAGCTAGTCATGTCCCTGAAAAAACTGCATCAAAATTTTGGATGCCACGCCCACTCCTTCCGCCCCCATCATCCCTGCTCCTTGAAATTGGAAACTCCTATAGTTTTCACATATTTTGGGCTAGAGCCACCAAATTTTGTGTCAAGATAGATATTGACGTTCCCCAAAAATATGCATCAACATTTTCGATGCCACGCCCCCTGATTCCGCCCCCATCCCCCTTTCACCAAGAAATTGGAAACGCTTATAGTTTTCACATTTTTTGGGCTAGAGCCACCAAATTTTGTGTCAAGATAGATATTGACGTTCCCCAAAAAAATGCATCAAAATGTTGGATGCCACGCCCCCTGATTCCGCCCCCATCCCCCCTTCTCCATGAAATTGGAAACGCCTATAGTTTTGACATTTTTCGAGCTAGAGTCACCGAATTTGGTAGGAAGATATATGGCGACATCTACAAAAGGTCTGCATCAAAAATTAGGATGCCACGCCCACCTCTGCCGCCCACTATTTAAAATCGGAAATTTCGATATCTCTTATAGTTTTTAAGCTAGAGCCCGTAAATTGGGTAAAAAGATGGAAGGCAGCATCTACCAAAGATGTGCATCAAAATTTTGGATGCCACGCCCACCTAAGCCACCCGCCTTATAAAATCGGAATCGGCTATATCTCTAACAGTTTTTGAGCTAGAGCCACCAAACTTGGTAGGCAGATAGATAGTGACAGTTAAAAACATTTGATTCAAAAATTTAGATGCCACGCCCACCTCTGCCGCCCACCTTTTGCATTTTGAAGTTAAGTTATCTTCCACAGCTTTTGAGCAAAAGTCACCAAATTTGGTAATATGATAGCTGGCGATGTTTACCACATGGCCCACTCCCTTCGTCACCGCATTCCCCCTTATCAACCGTTCATTTACTGGTATCAAAGTATTCCGCAGTCGGTTGCGTCCTACTGCAACGTTTTTACTTGTTTTCCCTATATTATAAAAGTAAGTGTTGCATGATAATGCCATTGCTTCATTTAAAGATACATATCCATGGACTTTGCTTTTCAGGCAACGAAATTTCCGCTCACCTATTTTCATATAGCCCTTACACGAGAGTTTTTCTTCTGGTGTGATTATTCCGTCCTTTAAACCTGCAAGCGCAACCATTATTGTAAATATTGAACCAGGTGGAATCTGATATGATAACGCGCGATTCACGAGCAGCAATGAAGGAGCATTCAAGCTCTCCCAAGTCTCATTTGATAGCCTGCTAGCAAAAAGATTATTATCATAAGAAGGTGAATTACATAGTGCTAAAATTTCTCCATTATTTACCTCTGCGATTTTCTCTTGCAGATTAATATTAATTTTTAATTAATTAAGTTGCTTTATTGCCGAAAAAAATGAACAGAGTATTACTTAAAGCTAGTAAATGGGTATATACAGAGTTTAAATTAATTTTAATTTTATCAACTGAAAAATAACAGTTATTATTTAATATTAAGCATTTTGTTCCTACAATCAATACATTATGCAAGGGAAAGGAGGCATTTACAAAAACCTTGAGAATGAGCTTAAAACTATGCTTATATCTAATTAACTAACTAAAGGGCTAGATATTCAGGGAAACTAATATCTACAACTAGAGAGTGAAGAACCTACCCGCACTTGATTGTGCATTATGTGCATTAATTTTATTTTAAATTTATTTATTTTAGAATTGATTATTTCATCCATCGGTTTAAATATTTGCTATTGCATGTAGCTTACGGGTTGAGAAATAAAACGGAAGACTAAAGATCATCTTCAAAATCTTGTTTTGTGCCGTTTGCAGGTATTTGACCGAGTTTTCCCAAGGAATCTTGTTATTATTTATATCAAGCTCAGAATTTGATAATGAGTTAATGCTGCGCTTTTTAGTGAAGAAGATGGCTTTAGTTTTGACGAAGTCACACATTGTATTGAGAGAGTTTTGCAGTATGTGTTGGACAACAGCAGAAGAGCCAGAACAAAATAAGGCCGTGTCATCAGCAAACATAAGTGTGCGACAGCTGGCAACAGACGGGATATCAAACATGTATACGTTGTAAAGGGTGGGGCCGAGCACAGATCCCTGTGGAACTCCAGCTCGAATCGATTTAATTTTGGAGCATATGCCATTTAAGTATACATAAAATTTCCTTTCGGACAAGAAATTTTGAATTATTTTTAGTAAGTAAATTGGGGTATTGCTAATCGCCAGTTTGTGGATGAGACCGTCATGCCACATGGTGTCAAATGCAGCCTCAACATCAAGCGTTAGCATGCCAACAGAGTTCTTATCAGCAAGATTTTGCTTAACGCAAGTAAACACCTCATTAAGTGGCTGAATAGAGCTCAAAGATTCCCTGAAACCGTATTGGAAACTGGGTAAAACATTATTATCATCTAAGCGATTGGTAAGCATAACTTTTATAAGACGCTCAAGGATTTTTGAAAAACTAGATAGCAAGCTAATGGGGCGATAACTATCTGGAGAGTCAGGGGGCTTGCCTGGCTTTACAACAGGGATAATTTTAGCAGCTTTCCAAACAGTAGGAAAATATCCAATCTTAAAGCAGTTATTGAAGACAAGGGTTAGGAGGGAAACAGAATTTTTAGGCAAGTTCTTAATGCACATGTTAAGAATGTTATCAATGCCGGGAGATTTCTTATTTTTCAGAGCCTTAATTATAGCTTGAACTTCGCAAGTAGATATGACAGGCACAATGGAGGCAACTATCGACTATTAAGTTTGCGTAAAGAAGTGTTTACTATACCTAATGTACCCCCGTCTGAGAAATTGGAAGTTAAATTGTGTTTTTGTTCAAAAATGTCTGCTAGAAGGTTGGATTGAGAACCGTTCATTGTTGGCTTGAAATTTTTTGGCAGAGCTGATAATTTAAAGTCCCAGGAGGTGTTATTTATTTTGAAAAACTCTTGACGTATAATAGAGTTTAGAAAGTTTAATTTTGCATTATAAATTGGTTGCCTGGTTCGGATCCACTTTCTTTGAACGGCGTTTCTATCCGCAATGATAGTTTTTAAGCTAGATGGAGGTTTGCGCGATGAGAAGGGATGAGTTTTAGGGACTGACAGATCAGTGGCCTTTACTAAATCTTCAGCTATACATTTAATCATTTTGTTAACTACCACTGGGTTTGGGGAAAGGTCTTGAAAAACTAATAGTCTTGATTCATGAATTTCGTTTAATATGCGTTTAAATTTTCTCCAATCCGCTTTAGCAAACAGGGGAAATGATTTTAATTTAGCTAAGTTAGCCCCAACATTAATTTTGCATAATACCGGAAGGTGGTCGGATGACAAGTCAACATTGACCACAGGTTCCGAAAATCTATTTGGAGAATTAGTGAGTAGAAGGTCCAAAGTGGATTGGTTACCCTTATAGCTATCAGGAATGTATGTAGGATCCTTAGGATATAGGATATTAAATTTACTCAAAATAGCTAAGTCATGAAGAGTGTTGCCGAAACAATTGGCTCTGGTACAGTTCCAAAGCCTATTTCTACAATTTAGGTCGCCCCCAACAACGTAATTACCATCAGAGTTAGAAATTTTAATGAGATCAGACCTAAACATGTCTTTGATATGTTTAGAGGACGGCTGTGCGACACATTGGCTTATAAGACAATTGGCAGTTTGCCCAGGAAAATAGACAGAAAAAACTTTAAAATTTTGTCCAGAACTTAAATGGATGTTAATCCCAACGTTTTCAATTAAGTGGGTATTAATGTTCTTAATTTGTTCATGTATTATTCCATTCTTAACCAAAATTGCTACTCCCCCGCCCCTGCTGGAAGTGCGATCGTTTCTGTACACTTTGTAGTTTGGGATAAAGAACCTATTATTTTGCGTTAGCCAAGTTTCGCTAAGGAGATATATGCACTTGATTTTTCGTGAGAAATTCTATTAATTCAAGTCGTTTAGTGAGGACGGCACGAGCATTCCATGCCATAACATTTATATAGTAGAGGGAGCTATTTGTTACTGTACACATGTTTAACAGCTAGTTCAGTTATTATATTAAATTGTTGAATTTTAGTGGTGCAGCCACTAAGCTTGTCCATGAGCTCTGATAGAAGCGCAGAAATCTCATTCATTGTGAATAGATTGGAGGAGTTGGATTGACTTCCAGAAACAGCGTGGCTATAACTTAGATAAGTACCAGCTGAAGGCAATATTTGAGGCGGTTTGGTCGTAGCAGCTACTCTGGGTATTGAGTGAGAAGCAATGCAAGGGCAGTTCTCATCAGTAGAGGCGTGGTTGTTTTTGCAGTTTGCGCATTTGAGTACAGTGCAGTTTTCTGATTACCCGCACAATGAGCACATGAAGTCTTGACAGCACACTGTAGAGATCCATGACCAAATAGCTGGCAGTTGTAACATTGGGTTAGCTTATTTTGCGGTTTTGTTTTGTACTCCCATCGTACCTTTGTATGATTAATTTGAGAGTAATCTTTTCTCAATAACTCTAGATTTGTACTCTTATGGGCAAAGTACACCACATATAGGAGCAAATTGTTGTTTCTGGTTGTTTTTTTCCACAATTTTGACATCAATGCAGTTTAGACCCACATAACATAACATTGATTTAACCTCGGAAACTAGGTATTTATCCAGGCCGGAAAGTACTGCCTTATATGTCTTATTGCTTCTAGTGACATATGTATAGAATTCACATTTAAGCTCTTTGAGTTTTCCACATAACAACCCAAAATTGTTTTTACCATTTAGAAAAATTTTAATTCCAATGGAAATGGTTTTGATGCAGTTATCAGAGATTTTAATTTGAGCAAGAAGGTCATGTAGAAACTTCGAAGACTGTTTAATCACCGTAATTGGTGGCATTTTTTCAGCAGGGCAAGCAACTGGTACATCTTCAGCTGTGTTAGCAGCCACCATAGGATCCACAGAGTCGTTTATATCACCTTCATCCATTATAGTTTGCAACGGGCAAAAATAATTTACAAATTCATTTTTAGTTAATTTTTTAGCTTTTTGTGAACGTGGCATTTTTAAATTGGAATCGACGCTTAATGGTTGTAAAAATTAGGCTTCCTTATCAGCAAAAGTTCAATTTGTTGTTGTTGTTTTAGGGTTAGCGGTGCACTACGAAAGAGAACGTACAAGAAACACCGAAACTAAGTTCCGCGATTAGACATACGTCTGAGCTCAATAACGTTCAGAAAGCGACTGCAGATTAATATCAATTGTCAGTTGTACATCTTGTCCGTCTTGTTGTGGTATGCTTGATAATTCTTTTATGATGCGTTTTTTAGAATTTATTTCCTGCTCAGATTTTGCCCCGCTTAGGCATATTAGTAGCAACTCTTATTCTATTACTATTAGATAGTGCTTCGTACTTTTGTCTGTTTCGTATTTGTAAATTATATAACCTGCAACTAAAAACCGCAGAAATGGTAAGCTGAATACCACCTAATATGAATGCTCTGCGGTTAAAGACTTTGTTTTTTGTCCACATAACATTCCTTCAAAACCTTTTTTCCCCTCCTTTATTGTTACAATTCTGGCTTTTACCGTATTACAAACCCTTTTTTCCCACTCACTTAAGATCACAAACTTATAGCCTGATTTTTTTTAGTGTTTTAATAATATGAGGTAAAGCTTCAATTGTGTTTGATTTGTTATTGTGATCATGAAACAGTATAACTGCTCCATTATGTACATCACTTAAAACTCTTTCAACTAAAGCTTCTGGTTTATCACCTTGCCAATCTAGCGAATCAACAGTCCATTATATTGAATACATATTTAGTTGATCAGCATTTTTAATCAGATCAGGCGGACGAAACCATTTTACATCTTGTTTTATTGCATTTTTAATTGCTGTATTTGTCTTTTCCAATTCTTGCAATTGTTCCTCATGACCTGATTCATGGATTCTCTTTACTATTTTAGACGTTTTTTCATTTATACGTTCACCAAGCACAAAAAATGTTGCTTTTGCTTCATAGCTTTCCAGAACATTAATAATATCGTTTATTCTATTGTTGGAAGGCCCATCATCAAACGTAAGCGCAACAAACTTATCGTCGTTATTCAACAATTTTTTTATATTACTTAAATTTCTATATGATAGATCCAGATTACAACTGGGCCCACAGTATGGTAAATTAAAATTACAATCACTACAAAAAGCCGTACTTGAATATAGTAAGAGAAAAGTGATTATCCTTATAAACATTTTGTAATCAGCAAAGCGATAGGATACTATGCACTTTTTTGCTAAGTTAAGCCATCTTTAATTGCTGTAGCCTTTACTTCATTGCTTCTTTAATATATTGTATTAATAATTTTATATAATATATTATGATTGCAAATATAAATACCGTTGCGCTTCAGGGAATTAGCACAGTAAATGTCAATGCGCAAATTCATATGGCAAATGGTATTTCAGCTTTTAATATTGTTGGATTGCCGGATAAAACTGTTGCAGAATCCAAAGAACGCTTCAGAGCAGCGTTAAATTCAATCAATCTACTACTACCTCCAAAAAGAATTACAGTTAATCTCTCCCCTGCAGATTTGCTGAAAGAAGGCAGTCATTATGACTTGGCTATTGCTATTGGACTATACCAGTTGAAAAAGTTCAGTCTTATATCATTATGGGTGAGCTTGCCCTTGATGGCAGAGTTATTCCAGTTTCAGGTGTGCTGCCAACAGCAATTAATGCAAAATGGACAATAAAGGAGTAATTTGCCCGAGAGGAAATGGTGTAGAAGCTGTATGGGTGAAGAATGTTTTAATTCTGGCTATAGAGAAATTAACCGATATTATCAAACACTTTAAGGGTGAACAATTGACTCAGCCAGTAATTTTAAATATAGTGATGCACCCAAAGAGAAAAGATGGTTCCCGATATGAAGGATATTAAAGGCCAAATTGTTGCAAAAAGAGCAGCTGAAATTGCAGCAGCAGGTGGGCATAATATGCTTCTTGTTGGCCCTCCTGGTACTGGAAAATCAATGCTTGCTAAACGCTTTATAGGGTTGCTGCCTGATTTGACCGAACAGGAGATGATTGATGTTAATATTATTTCCAACATAACAAAAACTGGTAATGAAATATTCAAAGTAACTCGCCCCTTTCGTGAACCTCATCATTAATGCTCTATGCCAGCAATGATAGGGGGAGGAAAGAATGCAAAACCTGGAGAAATTACCATGGCTCACAATGGCGTGTTATTCCTTAATGAGTTGCCAGAATTTCCAAGACTTGTGCTTGATTCTCTGCGCCAACCACTTGAAGATAGAAAAGTTACTGTTGCAAGGGCGAACGCTCACATTACTTATCCAGCCAATTTTCAACTTATAGCTGCAATGAACCCCTGCAGGTGCGGTTATCTAGGTGGTGCAAGCAGATCATGCAACAAAGCTCCAAAGTGTGGCACAGATTACAAAAACCATAGACCAACTAAATAACAAGACTGGAAATAAGCAGTGTTCTGTACTGCTAACTAACATTCTGCGTGATGGGAGTGCCAACAGGGGAAAATTGAAATTATTCGATCAGTTGTTTCGTCGATTCTCGGTGACAACCAGCGGCCATTATTGTTTTGATTTTGTTTTGATTGCAAAGTGTGAGATGTGCCGGACAAAGATGGTTTGTTGCCGCACTTCATTTCTCTTGTTGTTGTCGCAGAAATTGAGTTTTGCAATTTTAGTCTTTTGCTTGAATCTGGTTGCTGCTACCCTAGCAAGGAATGGTAGTTTGACTTTATTTAAACTTTGCGTTATTAAATAGATAAACGCAATATACTTAATTATGCTATTTTTAAAATGTGTTTTGGCCATAAGGAAGGGCACTTATAACTAATTAAATGTAGTTTATATATCTTAATGTGAAATTTAAAATAACATTTAAAAAACATACTATGCTATTAAATACTTATCTTTCTATACAAATCTTATATTTGTGGTTTTATAGACAATAACTAATTATTGTGACATAGGGTATTTTAACTCTGTGCAGTTTTAAATGTCAGCAACTTTAGCTGCCTTGTTGCGTTTTCTTATTCTTCTTGTTCACATACACAATGTGTATTAGACATGCATACACACAAACACGAGCCTGACCTAGGCTACGTTTCGTTCGTTTTCTTCGCCTACGTGTCCACAACATCATGCATACACACAAAGACGGGCCAGACTACGCTTTGAAAGTCAGCCGCCGTTTTTATTTTAAAGTAAATAATTGTATTAATATTATAATATTTATATAAAACACGAATGTACTATATATTTCAAAATAAAAATGCAAAAAAAAAAAGAAAGAAAAAAGTTTGATTAATTTGGCTGAACTGGGGGCTGAACTCGGATCATAAAAATTCTTTACAAACAAGCATCTAGCCAACTGCGCCACGACCGCTCTTGCAGGTGGATGACTTGAGATTGGTCTTATTTTGTGTTCGATGTAATGTAACACAAAAGGAAATCAAATCAAAAACAAAAGTTTTCGCGCGTTAGAATAAGTGCATAAAGGGAAAATAAATTAAAAATTGCGCGCTTTTAATGCATTTTTGTTACTTTTGTGCTGACGATTGAAGCAATAAGTTCAAATCTAAAGCGATTTTACAAAAGTGCTATTAAAATCAGTTTTTATTAAAACTAAAACCACAAATATTATTTATTATTATTATTTTATCAACTTTAAATTGTTAAATCCATTTAAAAAATGGAAAATAAGTGCAAACGAGTGCGTTTCAAGTGCGTCGTACAAAGCTGCGTTGGCGGCAGCAAATTTTTCAGCGTTCCCAACGACTTCGATTTGGAGTGGTGCGAGAACCTTAAAATTGATGTTTTTGGTATAAATCCGTCCACAAGAGTGTGCAACCTGCATTTTGAGGAGGAATGCATAGGCATCCGGAACCTTAAATATGGAGCTGTGCCCACACTTAAATTAGGTAAGTGTTAATTTATTGTGTTTTTTTGGCGGGCTCCCAGCTCTTTTTATACCCCGACCCATAAAGTGGGTAAAAAGCGTATAATGGTTTTGTGTAAATGTGTTTAACAGGCATAAGGAAGCATATCCGACCCCATAAAGTATATATATTCTTGATCAGAATCAACAGCCGAGTCGATATAGCCATGTCCGTCTGTCTGTTTGTCTGTGAGTGTGTCTGTGTGTCCTTTTGTCTGTTTGTCTGTCAGTGTGTATGTGTGCCTGTCTGTCTGTCTGTATGTCTGTTCGTTTGTCCGTCTGTATGAGTGCGTTGATCTCAGAGACTATAGGAGCTAGAGACTCCAGATTTGGAACATAAGCTCATCTAAGTCCTAGGCAGTACAAGTTTGTTTCCGATTTTCGATAACTATTTCCGTTTCCGATATACAAATTTGATCGATAACATAAAAAATATCGAATATCGAAAATGTCTAACACGATTTAGAAACTTGATACAAAATAATAAAAATCTGTGAAAATTTCATCAAAATCGTTGAGAACCTCCAAAAATATAGAATAGTTTTATTAATAACTGAAAATGTATTTTACAAAATTGCTTTGTAGGTCACGCAGAAAAACCAATGCATGCAAGTTGTCTTAAAACAGGCATTTGCACTAGATATTGCTGCATAATAAACTGCAATATGAGCAATCCACCTTCTGTACTGCATAAGTTTCCTAGAGATGAAACGCAAAGAACAGAGTGGATGAATATTTGTCATATAAAACCTGCATTTAAGAACAACAGCCGGCTTTTCATATGCAATAAACATTTTCACCCATCGGACTTACATTCAAAGAAGCTCAAACGAAATGTCCATCCAATAATGGGTCTGGAAAATGAAATAGCCGAAGATGACAATATTCAAATAATGGAGAACCACGCTACAAGCAAGCCCCAAAATGAAAATGAGCCAATAGAAGAAGAAGTATGCCCTCGTTGCGAAGTATATTGCCGCAACGAGACTTATTGGCGGAAAGAATATTTTGGAATGGAAGCCAAGTACAAAACTTTATTGGCTGAGCATTCAAAAATAAAAGAAGATAAGGCGGCTTTGCTGGAAATATTAAAAGATAGGGAGAATGATTGGTCACTGCGGTGCATTGATGTTGCAAATAACTCAATCACGGTTCCCAGCGCAGTTAACGATGCATCAAAGTTTTTTGCATCACTCCTCCTGAAAGAGAGCCACACAAGAACTTTCAGTGATGTGCAGAAAAACCTTCTGATGAACATCAATTATAGATCATCAAAAGGCTACAAATTTATGCGCGATGCCCTATCTTTTAATCTGCCAAGTCCTAGAACTTTATTGAACTGGAGCCCAATAAGAATAATTGGTCCGGGTATCAATGAACAGGTCTGTGAAAATATTGCAAAACATGTGCAACAGATGTCTCAGAGCGAACGTAATTGTGTAATTGTATTCGACGAAATGCACGGACGTTCTGAGCTCGAATACAACAGCACAACAGACCAAATAGACGGCTTCGTTGATTGTGGCAACGGCAAGCGCGAGCTAGACATTGCGAACTCTTTTCTATTTTTCCAAGTCAAAGGCCTTATTCAGCCTTGGAAATACGCATTTTCCTACTATTGCATAGGTAGTGTGAAAACGGCTGCGGACACCACGATGCATTGCTTAATAGAGAATGTGGATATCCTAAGCAAACTGGGTCTAAACGTAAAAGCCGTAATATGCGATCAGAGCTTCGTCAACCAATCCGTCTATAACCGACTTGGCGGTATGGTCATGTATGACTCCAACGGCAATAAAATTTACCTAATGTATGATTATGTACACATGTTCAAAAGCATAAGGAACTGCTTCTTGTCCAAAAATGTGAAAACTCCTAGCGGCCTCGCAAGCTGGAGTGTTATTGCCGAGTTATACGAGATTGACACAAAGAGCACAACAACTCGTATGGTTCCAAAACTAACGGAGAAACATATACGACCAAAATTTCATTAAAAAATGAGTGTTAAATATGCTGTCCAAGTATTGTCAAGATCAGTAGGAAATGCAATTAAGGTTTGCCATAAAAACAAACTGTTTTCCACCCACAATATGGATATTGCATTGGCCACTGCAGATTTCGTCATAGCTCTTAATGACGGGTTTGATATGCTGAACTGCAGGTCATATAAACGTGGTTGTAAAAACCCCTACATATTAGCAAACAGGAACAAACTGCTTGAGTTCGAAACTTACATTAAGAACATAAAGCTGTTCTCTAAGAACAATTGCCATGCAGGTTTGCTAATGACTCTTTTCAATATTATCCGCGTTACGGACGAGCTTTTCGGTGACCAAACTATCGAGTTTATCCACACAACAAGATTTAATCAAGATAGTCTTGAAAACTTCTTTGCTGCTTTGCGATCAAAGCTGGGGAACAACACAAACCCCTCAGTACGCGAAATGCAGTACTTAACGGCCAGATTGATGTCCATGAAGATAATCACAACATCATACTTGTCTAATGCCAATTGTGCAGATGATGATGATGATTTGCATATGGATTGGATTTGCGACTACAATAATCCAATAGATGCGAGTGTTGACGGCGTGGCATTACCCGCTATTCAACAATCTCGCATTCACATCAATCTGAATGGTGAGGAAGTAGCACCATGTACGCCTCAAGTATCTGTTGGGGAACTTGTGTCGCGCAGATACTTTGACGGCTACTTGGTTGCTAAGAAGAAGTTCAATTGCGAAAAATGCGATATTGCCCTCAACCAAATGGACTCATTAGCAAGCGAGAATTACGATGATTTGATAAAGGCACGAAATTTCGCTAAGGACAAAATGTGCCTTACAAATCCATCAGACGACTTCTTTCTCGTATGCAACTTGCATTATGACTCCTTTGCCGAAGTTTTCGATAGGTCACCGCACTCAAGAAACCTGTGCAAGACTATTACTGAGGAATGTCTTCGCCGAACCAATATGCTTTACCCAACTTGGTTCGATAAAACAAACAGCTGCAATATCCACCGCTTAGAATTGCTTAAAAAATTATTAGTAATATTAGCCCGAAAAAAAGCGAAGTGGCTGTTTGCGGGAAAGCTATTGGATAGGACAAAAAAGCATCGTGGTGATTTTCAAATCTCTAAAAAAGAACCGTCTGTGTGCCAGAAGTTAGGGAGATTTCATTTTTCGGTAAAATGTTTCGGAGCAAATACGTAAAACGAAAAAGGCCAAAAAGAGTTGCTACCTTTCAAAAATGAAAATTGCCTAAAATGTATTTGCTATTTTTGTCACTGTTTTCAAGGTTGGCCTCATGGCATTAGTGTTGTTTGTGTATATGTGTAAGAAGTTGGGAAGCATTCAGTACATAAACTGACTGCTAAAAGGCGTCGCAACTGGCACTTGTAACCAGGTGGACTACGGAGAAATAATGAATGTTTCTTGTTGGTTTTACAAAGAACACTGATTTTATTAACGAAAAAGTAACAATATTTATAGGTAAAAATAGCTTAGTTTACAGTTGTATAGTATCAATTAGAATTAGGTTATTGTGTGCTCAGCAGTTGCTTGCAATGAAGAGTAGCATATTTAGCAACTGCCGGGTTGGCTGACCGCTACTATTGCGACATATATTGTGCATTGTGCAGTCAGCGATATTCTGTGTGTTCAGCATAATTTGGTGTTGCTTACAGTTTTATTGTGTCAATAAATGTAAAGTGTTGTGTATGGTCTTGAACTAGTTTTATATATGTATGTTAATTATTTGTGTGTTATTGTTACAATGCCATGTGCAGTTATTTGATGTCTTATAATATAAATGTGTGCTGACTTGTATACGACTGAACATTCTCCCGGCCGTTGAAACGGTTTTCAACCATCCTCTAAGTCCAGTATAAATCGTCTTGGGGATGCTGATGGAGCGGATGTATCGACGGACTCATTCCTTGTGGTTGTGGGTTGAAAGGTCCATAGGCGTTGCTTCCGCATTGCATAGGCGCACACTACATTGACCGATATCAATAAAGCAGCGTAAGCGGCTATATGATGGTGTTGGACCAAGTTTATTTGGTTGGGCATATCTTCTTTGTTGAGTGCGGCCAGTTTTAGCTGTAAGTCGTCCAGATCCTTGTCTTCTTGCACCTTGTACGTCGATATGTTGATTTTTGTTGACGGTACATTGGTGGTGTTCGGCATGTTGATGTCTCCAAAGCGGGCGTAGCTTTTCCTCACTTGACTTATGACGGTACCAAAGGTACTGATGCTAATGTCTATATTGCGTGCAGTACAGCCAGATGATAGCGACAGTAACCCGGTGTTTTCTAGTTGTATTGTAGATGGTGTACCACTGCATACGGCTTGTAGTTCCATTGCAGAATGTGTTGCAAAGATCCAGTTATTCGGTTGGTGTGTTTTTTCCCATACCATCCTTGTTGTTCTGTGAGTTGTTTGGCACATCGTTGGTGTCTTATTGTTAAAGAGTTGGAATTCGCATCTGTTGTTTACATTAAATACAGCTTGATGATCAAAGCATATGTATTCTTTGTTAGGTAATGTAAGACAGCGGTGTAAATCATCGTGTGTAAGTCCCATGAATTGATCCCTGTGGTTGTTTACACCTATGATCGGCGTTTTTAGCTCGAACAATCTCCAACTAGTAGAGTTCAAAACTGGAATTGGCACCATATTAAACAGTTCTAATATCGATGTTGACACTAGTGGTAATATTACTCTGAATATCACATGAGTGTCGGTGGCTGTGCCTTCTGCCCGCATAATTCTGTATAGTTGAATTACGTTGGATGAAGTCACGGGTAACATTTGATCTGTTGGCAAATGATCCCGGATTTGGTCCAAGTGATCCCTTAGTTGCTTAGGGGAAATCAATATTGGGCTTATTGTGTGGTGGCGAACTCCTGTTAGTACGTCCACAATTTCCGATTGCATGCGCTGAAGAGTAGCTGCTAGCAATGTTAATTGAGTCGTTAATGCCAAGTAGTTTTCTGTCAGACGTGCGCCAGTGTACTTTCCTCTGCTTTGGCTAATGGCAGCTACTTGTTGTTCCAGTAGTCTTAGACGCTTGTCCGATGTAGACCTTGTTTTCTTGACAACGTTAATGGTTGCGTCAAGTACTGAGGTTTGATTTCTCATTAGGGTCAATAAGAATTCCTCGTTGGTTTGTACCTTCTTTATGACCTTAGTCATTTTATTGGCGTAGTCCGAGTCTAATACTCCAAATAGACTGTTCGCAATATTACCTACTGCATCAAATGGAGAGCGGCGTTTGCGATTATGTTGCATGAGTACGTTAGCCATTTGCAGTTCATCATACAAGTGTTGATAGTGCTGTGATATAGCATCACATGTGTGTATGTTGTTAAGTTCTGGGCATATGTATTGGAACTCCTTTATGCCTGAATTAAATGTCTTCATGTCTCGCCAGTATGGGTCCAATTCATAGTATACAACCATGGTCCAGTCGGATATTGCTCTCATCGTTGTTCCAATTTTTTCGTAATACACCCCTGGCTTCGTGTCGAACCTTGTCACCGATACTGACTGTGTCAGTACCAAAGGTAGCATTAGAAGCAGGACTAGCAACGACGAGGTTATCGTTGGCGACATTAGTCGTTTCCGTTGGGCGACCGGCGCGTCATTGTTATCCGTGTCCTCTGCTTCGTTGAGAGGGCGTTTCTTGGCCATCTCCTCTGGAAAGATTGGCGCAAGCCTGTTTATAGGGCGCTTGTAGATGCCTGAGGCGGTTTTCACGTCAACCACTCGTACATGAGTATCAAGCCCTGGATAAGTTTTTACAATGCGTCCCATTGGCCAAGTCATCACAGGTATGTTGTCTTCTTTGATTAGGACAAGCATGCCTTCCTTGATATTGGGATTGATGGTTTTCCACTTGTGTCTGGATTGTAGTTCTTGCAAGTATTCTTCTGACCATTGCTTCCAGAATCCTTGATTGATTCTGGATACTAATTCGCAACGTTTCAGTAAGGATTTTTCATCGCGGGCGGCGTTGACATCGGGAGGAGCAGTGAGCGCTTCACCAATCAGGAAGTGCGCTGGGGTGAGAGCAGTGGTGTCCGTCGGGTCATTTGACATCGGTGTGATTGGCCGTGAATTCAAGATTGCTTCAATTTCGACGATGACCGTGTTTAATTCCTCAAATGTTAGAGCTGCAGTGTTGGTAGTGGTAACCAGCAGTCGCTTTGCAGACTTGACTGCAGCTTCCCATAGACCTCCAAACGATGGCGCTCGTGGCGCCAAAGATTGTTCCTTCCAGTTCCTTCAACTGGTTGTTTGCTCCAATAAAGTTAGTGGCATTGTCACAATGAATTGTTTGACATTTGCCGCGGCTGCTTAAGAAGCGCCGCAGAGCTCCCAAAAAGGCGTTTGTCGTCAGATCGCTGACCAACTCAAGATGCAACGCCTTTGTAGAGAAGCAGCAGAATACGGCTATGTATGCCTTATCTGGTCTTTTTCCTCGGATTTTGTAAGGACGTTTCTTGGCCGGGGTCGGCGTCTCAGTCGCGTCCAGAGTCTTAGATGCGCCATAAGCCTTTTGGCGTATTTATCACACATCTCATGATAACGATCCTCAACCAACTGGATCTGCAGATCATTGTGTAGTGTAGCGTTTCTTATATACCAAGGGGCTCCAGTGATGGTCCTAAGAGCTTTATTCTGAACGGTTTGGAGCTTTTGAAACTGCCACTCCGAGGTAAGTGGACCCCAAACAGCTAGTGCATAGTGCCAGATTGGCGCTATTAGCTGCTTATACAGGATGACTTTGGTCTTTAGTGGGAGCTTTTCGCTACTTAGCAGCCAATGGAGTTTTTTGACTCTAGTCCTCATTTTGCATATAGTAGCCGTAACTTGTTGATTCATATTAAGTTTCACGTCAATCTTAACACCTAGGTAGGTTTGAACGCTCTTATTGACAAGCGTGCTACCAGAGAGGCATGGTGCCAGAGATGAGGCTCCCTGAGACCTGAGAGAATGTAGGACATGGGCAGTTTTGGATACATTCACCTTGATGCACCATTTCTGTGTCCAGCGGTGAAAAACGCCAAGGTATTCATTCATCCTACTGATTGCAACCTTTTGTGAGCAGTGTGCAGACAATACCACAGTGTCATCAGCGTAAGTAGCTAAAAGCATACTCCGTCTATGAAAGTCTGTAGAATTAATCGGCAGTGGCATATCAGAGGTGTACAGGTTGTAGAGGACAGGACCAAGCACGCTACCCTGGGGGACTCCAGCAGACACCAGTTTGGCAGTAGACCGCACACCTCCGCAACATTCAACTTGAAAAGCTGGGTAATCGAAAAGCCTTTTAAGTAAAATGGATTCAAACATTTTGGAGATCCCAGAGAGTAAGCTGATTGGGCGGTACGATGCCAACTGATTAGGAGGCTTTCCAGGCTTTGGGATCATTTTTACCAGAGCTAGCTTCCATTTGCCCGGGTAATGAAAGTATTTCAAGATGCTGTTGTAGATGCTGGTAATATAGATAACTGCTGAGGGAGGAAGCGCTTTGATGGTTGCATTATCGATGCAGTCAATGCCTGGTGATTTCCCAGTTTGTTTTTTTTTTGATGTTGTCGTATCGAGGTCGACACGAATAATGAGTACAATTTTGTGTTTCACAATCCCAGTACCAAATTTTGAATTCAGCCTACTGAGATAGTTGCGAAACACAGCCCCCAGAGCCAAATTATAATCTTCCCTATTGGGATAACTGTGTTTTTTTTGTTATTTTTTTCTCGCCTTTTTTTTTTTATTTATAGCATTTCCTTATTGCCTAAACACAGGCATCTTACATTAATGCTTAACATAACAACAATAACGTTTTTAAAAATACCGGGCTGTTAACTTAACATTAACATAACTGAACGAAAACATTAACATTACATGTAATTAGTCTAACAGTCTGGCAGCCCTATTTTGTCATTCACAATTTTAGCATACATGTAACAAACAGCTGGTAAGTACAATACAGCATGGTAACACAGAAGTAAGTATTAACAAATATTAACAATAATAACTATATTAATCTATTTTTTCTTTCTTTTCAGGTACATTGGCAGGTGGAGACATCGCGGACAACGGTAGCAGCCTTTTAGGGTCATCTCGCAAAACGTAAGTAAACAAAGCTCGGCGCCGGTTGCAGTACGATTTGGAGTTTTCTGGATTTTCGTCGCTGGACAAATGATGACTTCGGATGGATGCGGCGATGGATGTGGATGGCCTTGCGATGCTGCGGAACCATTCATTCGCCGATTTTGCTGTGCGGTGTTTGCAGCAAAAGCATGTGCAAATTTGGAGTTTCGCCATGCAAGCAGCGTTGGAGACAGTCGCCGTGGAATTGCATCGGAAGGCCGGAAACCATGGTTTTATCGGCGATGTAGCTTCGGATGAGTTTCCAGGCGTGACGGGAGGAGTTAAAAGCGCATTTTCATGCGCTTCAGGTAAGTATTTTGCGTTTTTTATATTTCTTCTGGCAACATTTGGTGTCATCGGAAACTGTTGCATACTTTCAGGTGCTGCGTGATGCCGGATCAGTAGCAGCCTTTTAGGATGGCGCTTTTGTTTGTGATGGCCAACACAACCAAAAGGTGCAGAGTGGATTGGTTCGTCGCCATGGCACGGGATTAGGCCAGATGAGTGCGCGTTTGGAAGCTGGTGGCCATGCAGTGCCGAGAGACCACTTTTGCCCGGATTCCGATGCTAGGTGAGTCTAGTTCAAAATTTTCCAAATTTGCCAAAAGCAAAACGCCGTTTGTTGACTAATGTAGCATACTTTCAGGTGCTTCGCGATACCGGATCTGTAGCAGCCTTTTAGGATGGCGCTTTTGTTTGTGATGGCCATCACATCCAAAAGGTGCAGCTTGGATTGGAGCGTCGCCATGGCACGGGATTAGGCCAGATGAGTGCGAAGTTGGAAGCTGGTGGCCATGCAGTGCCGAGAAACCACTTTTGCCCGGATTCCGATGCGCGGTGAGTCTAGTGCAAACTTTTCCAAATTTGTATATTTGGTGTATTTGCAGCCATGATGACGCTCGTCGATGGAGCCCTTCTGGAGGCCGGATACCCACATAACGCCCATGGAGTAGCATCGTAGGAGCAGAACGTGGTGTCGCCAGGTGTCTCAAGCGACCTCAATTACTCAATTACTCTTTGCTCACAAAAGGTTGCAATCAGTAGGCTGAATGAATACCTTGGCGTTTTTCACCGCTGGACACAGAAATGGTGCATCAAGGTGAATGTAGCCAAAACTGCCCATGTCCTACATTCTCTCAGGTCTCAGGGAGCCTCATCTCTGGCACCATGCCTCTCTGGTAGCACGCTTGTCAATAAGAGCGTTCAAACCTACCTAGGTGTTAAGATTGACGTGAAACTTAATATGAATCAACAAGTTACGGCTACTATATGCAAAATGAGGACTAGAGTCAAAAAACTCCATTGGCTGCTAAGTAGCGAAAAGCTCCCACTAAAGACCAAAGTCATCCCGTATAAGCAGCTAATAGCGCCAATCTGGCACTATGCACTAGCTTTTTGGGGTCCACTTACCTCGGAGTGGCAGTTTCAAAAGCTCCAAACCGTTCAGAATAAAGCTCTTAGGACCATCACTGGAGCCCCTTGGTATATAAGAAACGCTACACTACACAATGATCTGCAGATCCAGTTGGTTGAGGATCGTTATCATGAGATGTGTGATAAATACGCCAAAAGGCTTATGGTTCATCTAAACAGTGAGGCGAGAAACGTTGCTCTTTATCCCTATGTTCCTCAACGGCTAGGTCGTCCAAGGTACTTATTAATGATTAATAAGTGTATGCCGCTAGAGAAGTCACTGAGGTAGCCCAAACCCGCATACGGCAGCCATTTATTGGTCCTAGAGACAAGCTGTACTATCTCGAGCAGGAGCGTGATGTCTTGAGGGCTCGAAGAGAACAGGAGCAGGCAGAGCTTCAGCGAACTCAACAGCAAAGATTCGAATAGTACAAAGCTCAGAGGCTTGCACGGGAGGCGGAAGAAACTCTGCGCATGGAGGCAATACCTCTTCCACCAAGGCCCAATCCTACCCCAGAGAAAGAAGCCCTTAAGGTAGCCAAGCAACGACAGCGGTATCTGGACCTAAGGGATATGTTAAATAAAAGAGAGACGAGGCTCACCCCTGTGCTCACTCATGATCCCAACAACCACCCTATGGTTTGCGACTTTGTGCCTAGTAGTGGTTTTGACGATAATAGCCTGGTAGCTGGAATCCGTTCTATTATAGCCCCACCGGTATCCCCTCTTGAGCATGACAATATAGCACCACAGGACCTGTATTCAGAAGCTGCGGCATCGCAGCATGCAAGTACCCAACCTGTTGCCAATCATTTGCTGTCAGAGTCCATAAATCCTGGAGGCAGTCTGGTGGCTGGGATCCTGGCCATCCTCAAATCACCTGCTACTCGTCCTTATAGTCTGGGTCCATCCATTGAACCCTTAGACATCCTCGGTGAGCCTCCAGCTGATAGCAATCAGCCAGCGGATAGCTCGCTCGACCAGAAATGACGCTGACCCCACTTTCATCGCCATCTGGAGACGCACCAGCTGCAAACTCCAGAAAACAATCATCGCGATTATTAATATAATCTTGCCAATTTGAGCCAACGGCATTTAATCTAAATGCGGCGCCATCCAATTCAAAAAAAATGTTAATCGAAAATATTAATTGAATAAACTTATTCATGCACTCGTTCGAAATCCCAGTAGGCCGGAGCAAAATTTGGTCCTGGGATTCGAACTTTGTGTTTGAATTCATTAATCGTTTCGATACAGAAGCGACAACATCAAAAACCAGCGAGTACCTCAGCACCTTCAGAACCAAATCAGTACTGCTGCTCCCTCCTATGCATCGGTTGCAAGAGCAGCTTCACAACAGCAACGGCAGCCGCAGCCACTTCAACGGACGCCTCTGCCTCAACAAGCACTGCATGGATCTCGCAAGTCCAGTAAGGCACGTGCTCATGTTGGACCCTCATCTCCGCAGTCAACTAATAGGTTTGCTTCTCGAAGCCGTAGCCGCAGTAAGTCACTCACGCAAGCTATGCCCACAACGCCTCAGCCAGCTGAAAGGTTCGCTTCACGAAGCCGCAGTAGACATGTTGGAGTAGCTATCCAGCGGGACTCCAACAGCCATATTTGCGAAAAGCTTGATAAACTGGTGGACATTCTAATGGAGGATCGTCGACGCAAGCCAGACAGCAATGTCTTTTCCGCCATCTCCAATTTGGAGAGGAAATTGGAAAGACTTGCTGATATTGTGATCAATTTGGCTGAACGCCTCCAGGCCAATGGACGCAAAAATGCCTAAAGTGACATCATCTGCCATCAAAGCCTCAGAAGCATCTCCAGTGAGCAATACTCCTTTAAAAATTGTCTCCTGGAATGCTGCTGGGCTTACAAACAAACTCGACGAGGTTAAAGCTTTTGTCAATGCCAACAAAGTGGACGTACTGCTTATTTCAGAAACCCACCTTCTGGATTCAGACAATGTCATCATCAATGGGTACATCACCTATATGGTGTATCATCCTTCAGGTCGGAGACGCGGAGGTGCGGCCATTTTTATAAAACATACGATACGGCACATTGCGTTGGAATCTGCATCTTTGTTAAATATCCAGTGCGCTACCGTAGCAGTCGCCCTCCAAGATGGATCCTCCGTTAACATCTCTTCTGCTTACCTACCGCCACTGATAGACTGGACTTCTAATGATTTCTTCGCTCTGCTTAGCAACATGGGAAGTAAATTCTTAGTTGCAGGGGACTGGAATGCTAAAAGTCACTGGTGGGGTAATGCCCGTTCCTGTAAACGTGGAGCAAGACTACTGCAGTGCATCCAAGCAAGCAACTTTAACATCTTGGCTACAGGATCCCCAACACACTATCCTTACAATTCGCGACAATCCCCGTCCGCTATTGATTTTTCTGTTTACGGCGGTATTAGGCACTCACGCCTCCAAATTCAGGAGCTTCATCACCTTGGATCTGATCACCTTCCTCTCAAAACCTCAATTCTGGATGCGGAGCCAATAAGGCACTGCAAACACCGCCTTCTCCATTTGAACTCCAGTGTCAAGCAGTTCCAGCAATGCCTCGAGGATAGTATTCTCATCGACACTGAGATTAGTACGGGGAATGATATCGATGACTGTGTAGACATCCTTGAACGCAATATTAATACCGCAGCAGCTTATGCAGCCAGACCATTGCATTCTCCCAGGCATCAGCCACATGTACCACGCGCTTCGGCAAGCCGTCCGATTAGGCTAATGATTGAAGCGAAGCGACTGCTTAGAAAGCAGTTAACTGAAGCTCGCCACCCCCTTATTAAAGTGATTGTCAACCACCTTTCTAATCGCATAGCTAAGGAGCTTAAGAAGGAGAAGAACAGGCGCACCGATGCGATGCTGGAAAGTCTAGACCCAGATAATCGCTACAACATGCAGCTTTTATGGAGGGTAACGAATAAGATGAAGAGGCAGCCACCCCCAAATGTGGCTGTAAGAAAACATGATGATAGTGACAGTTGGTGCTTAACCACAGAAGAAAAAGCTGAGGCGTTCGGTCAGCATCTTGAAACCAGGTTCTCACCATTTGCTACCATATCCTCGTACGAAAGAAGCGTTATTGAAAACGAACTGCAAAGATCCTCACAAAATGCTGAAACTACATTAGTGGACATCACCCCGGCTGAGGTCAAAGCTGAGATCCTAAATCTTAAGTCTGGCAAGTCACCAGGCATTGACGGCTTTGATAATGTAGCCATTAAAGCGCTTCCTCCTTCGGCGGTCATCTACATTTTTTTTTTTGTTGTTCTCGCTTCCAAGCAGAAACGAGCCATGATATCATTCAAATTCTCACAGCCCCAGGACCGAATGTCAGTTCAGGCCTACTGGGTTTGAGAAACAACAATCCCGGAGCCAAATTTCAAATTTGGCCCACAAGGACTGATGAGTCTCAACACCCAGCGCCGAACTGGATTCGGTCTACTGGGACTGTGGAAGAGTGAATGAAAAGTTTATTCAATATTAATATTATACATAACATTTTTCTTGAATTAATTGGTGCCGCATTAACCATAATGCTGTTGGCTCGGAGTGGTGAGACTTGATTAAAAGTCGACATAGCAAAAGGTTTTTCCGGGTCTTACAAATGTTGCAACTCCGGATGGTGAGAGGTTTTGTTGAAATGGCTTTGGATGCTTAGCATCATTAACATCATGGTGTCAACTAGTTTGTCAATTTTGATGGCCTCATCAGGCGCTGCTCTCCGGGAGCGATCCTGGACAAGGAATTCCATGAGCTTGTCTAGCTTCATGCATATGGGCGCATTTGAGTCTAGACTGTGGGCTTGACTGGATTGGCGATCGTTGCGGCTGCGGCTTCTGGATGCAAGCCTTGGAGCTGATTGAGGCACAGAGGGCGTTTGAGCTGCTCTAGCCACCGAAGCGTAAGAGTGGGCTTGAACGGCTTCAGCCTGAGGACGCTGGGGTGCACGCTGAGAGGACGACGGTCTCACTGTTGCTCGCTGAGATTGAAGCGCAGCTGGTTGGGCAGGTTGTTGCCCACGTCGCTGCGGTGATTTAAAGTTGGTGCTGGCAATTACAGGGATACCCAGCTCTCCCAATAAATGATTAGCTCTGATTAGGCTTGATGGCTCGCGGAGCTTGCATGCCTCTGCGAATGCCTTGCATCCGCGGTAACTGGCAGCATGTTCCCCTTTGCAATTTGCACAATTAGCTTTCTCATTTGGCAGCTTCTTGCAAGCAGTTGATTGATGTGGGCCTCCACATTTGACACACACAAATGTTTTCCGACAATAGTTTTTTGTATGCCCATATTGTTGGCATCGATGGCACTGGGCTGCGTCAGCAGCGCGCAGTGGACGCTCAACAACAACTTGCTGGTTGCCGAGAGTATTAAGTTTGAGTACCTCAGTGATATTTTCAGCCGTCTCTTTTTTTTGATGTTGTCGCTTCGAGCGCGAAACGAATAATGAGAACATCTTGTGCTACACAATCCCAGGACCAAATTTTAAGTTCAGCCTACTGCGATGACTGTGAAACACAGCCCCCAGTGCCAAATTTAAAAAAAATTTGGCCTACTGGGATTACTGTGATTCACAGCCCCAGGAATTGTGAAAGCTAAAATGAACAGTTTTATTCAATAATATTATCAAAAACATTTTCTCTGAATGTTAGTGGCGCCGCATTTACCTAAATGCTATGGTCTGAAAGTGGGTAGACTATAGCTAATAATCTTAGTGACGAGAGTTTTGCTGGATTTGAGCAAGATAGTCTTGATCCAGGTGACAAAAAGCGTTTATCCTGAGAAGGAGTCAGCGCTGCTGTGGTCTGAGCATATGCTCGTCCGGGGAGTTGGTAGCCGAAGGCTCTAAAGGTCCAGGTGGCGATCTTTGGATCACTGGGAGAGGGAAAGGTTGATTTATGATGGCCAATATGCCATTGACCAGGCTGTTATCAGCAGGAGCCCTCTCGTAGTTGCCAACAGCCAGGAGTCGTGGTACCGAGCGTTGAGGCGATGCTGGGGGACGATCCGGAGAAGCTCCTGGAGCCTCCGACAGCAAGCATGTAGATGGGTAATGCAGAGGAGCACTATTTTCATTATCATTGCAGCGGAATTCGGGTGAGGATAAGATGGCAAGGATGCCAGATGCCAGGCTGTTCCCTTCAGGGTCAACAGCTGCAACGGAGTTAAACAAAGGCTAGGGTGGTTGAGAAGGCGCCAGAGTGTTCCTCTGTTCCCGGATATCCAATATAGCCCGCAAGTCAAGGTACCTTTGGCGGCGTCTTGCTGCATCAAGTGCTATAGTTTCAGGAGTCGGTTTAGGTATAGGTGGTTGAGCCAGAGCCTGAAAGCGTAGAGCCTCCTCCTCTTCCCTTGCAAGTCTTTGGGCACGGAATTCTTCAAAACGAAGTTGCCGAGCTTGTTGAAGTTGAGCCTCCTCCTGTTCCCTTTGAGCCCTCAGAGAATCACGCTCTTGTTCGAGGTAATACAGTCGGTCCCTGGGACCAATGAATGGTTGCCGTGAACATGGTCTTGCAATATTGGAGGGTTGATTGAGTTGCCTCCTAAGATCTGACGGTATACATTTGTCAATCATAAGCAAGTACCTTGGTCGACTCAACCGTTGGGGTACGTAAGGGTAGAGGGACAGATTTCTTGCCTCACTGTTCCCGTGAGCTTGGAGCCTTTTGACGTACTTGTCACAGGTATCTTGGTATCTATCATCGACAGATTGAATTTGTAGGTCACAGTGGAGCGTGGCATTTCTAACATACCATGGGGCATCAGTAATGATCCTTAAGGTCTTGTTTTGGACAGTTTGAATCTTTTGAAACTGCAGTTTGGAGGTAAGAGGTCCCCAGACAGCTAAAGAGTAGTGCCAAATTGGCGCTATGAGCTGCTTATAAATTATGATCTTGGTTTTGAGCGGGAGCTTGTTGCTACACAGAAGCCAATGAAGTTTTTTGAGCCTGGCTCTTAGCTTCCATACTGTGGCTGTGATGTGCTGGTTCATGCAAAGTTTGGTGTCCATCTTGACTCCCAGGTACGTATGAACATTTTTACTTCTTAGCTTGCATCCAGCTAAGCATGGTGCCATGGAAGAGTCCAGAGGTCGGAGTGAGTGCAGCACATGAGCAGTTTTGGAAACATTTACTTTAATGCACCATTTTTGGGTCCAGCTATGAAAATTATTGAGATACTCGTTCATCCTTCTAATTGCAACATCTTGGGAGCCGTGAGCAGACATAATGACGGTGTCATCAGCGTATGTGGCCAAGAGCATACACCTGGTGAGATGATTGGAGGAGTTTGGCGGAAGTGGCATGTCAGATGTGTACAAGTTGTACAGAACAGGACCAAGGACGCTACCCTGAGGAACTCCAGCCGACACGAGTTTGGTTGAGGAACGCACTCCACCACTGCATTCAACCATGAATCTTCTCTGGGATAAGTAACTTCTAAGGACCGTATATAGACAGTCAGGCAAAACTTTTTTGAGTTTATAGAGCAGCCCTTTGTGCCACACCCGGTCAAATGCTTCCTGTATATCCAGGTAAACGGCCGAGCAGTGGCTCCCGTTCTCAAAGGCCTTGAGCACGAATTGGGTGACTCTGCCCAGATGTTGGTCAGCTGCATGTTCCGTGCGGAAGCCGAATTGATGGTTGGGTATAGCATTTGCAAACGATGGAACTTCAAAAAGTCTCTTGAGGATAATCGATTCGAAAATTTTTGAAATCCCCGAAAGAAGGCTAATTGGGCGGTACGATGCTAGATGCTCCGGTGGCTTACCAGGTTTAGGAATCATTTTCACAACAGCCAGTTTCCACCTGTCCGGGTAATGTCCTAATCTTAGAATGCTGTTGAAGATAAGGGTAATATATTCAATAGCCGAGGGTGGAAGCGCTTTGATTGTCCTGTTGTCCAATAGGTCGATGCCTGGAGCCTTCTTAGACTTCAGTTTCTCAATTTCCGCTCTGACTTCTGCAGGAGTGATGTCAATTGAAATGATATCGGATGCAGGTGGGCGCTTTACAAGTTCACTTTCGATAAGTTTCCTGTCTTGCTCGGAGTTGGTTTCAAACGGTGTAAACCGGGTTTCAAGGTGAAGACCGAAAGCCTCAGCTTTCTCTTCAGTGGTTTTACACCAGGAGTCACCATTGATAGGGAATCCACTGTCCGTTATAGAGTGCTTCCGTACTGCAAGGTTGGGAGCAGGTTGCCTTTTTGTTTTATTTGTGATCTTCCATAGGAGCTGCATGTTGTATCTGTTGTCCGGATCAAGTCTTTCCAACATAAGATCTGTGCGTCTGATTTTATCCCTTTTTAATTCTTTAGCTATGCGATTGGTCAGGTAGTTAATAGCTACATTAATTAAGGGGTGATGAGCCCTTGTAAGCTGTTTTTTTAGCAAACGCTTAGCTTCGATCATGAGTAAGACCTGGCGCCCCAAAGATGCACGCCTTGATCTAAGCGGATGTCTAGTGGGAAGCGGGGGCCTGGCAGCGAAAGCTGCAGCAGTGTGGATATTTCGCTTCAGAATGCCTACACATTCTTCGATGTCTTCACCCGATCTAATCTCCGTGTCACAGAGGATATGGTTGTCGAGGTACTTCTGAAACTGCTTGATGCTAGAATTGGCAGGGAGTAGGTGCTGTTTGGAGTGCCTTATAGGATCAGCATCCAGGATAGAGATTGAAAATGTCGGGGGGCTTCGCACGTAGAATTTAAACGTCGTGGGTAGTTTTGTAAGCGTAGAATTAAAAACACTTGAGGTTTTTTGTATTAAATCGCAGGAACTTTATTGTCGCGTGACCTCTAATTGACACTTGAAAATTTAGACTAATTTTTGCCGCTTAGGCTTCGTGGAGCGAAGCCGGTGTGAAAGGCTGCCGTCGGCTATGGGGCTCGGATGAGGTGAATATATATGTCCGTTATAGCGACGGCAGCAGTGCTGAGCGGTTAGCGGATTTTCCGCTGTTTGGCATAAACATACTCCCCCCCTTTGCAAGGATTGCAAGATTAGGACGGAAGGGGGGAGCGGAAATGATGCCGACCTCCTTTGGACAAGTTACGCTGGACACGATCCCGAGAGCATCCAACCGAAAATGGTATTTTGTGCCACCGGAAGGCCGTTCTGGCCGGGAACGAGTCCTGGCACCAAGAGCTCCTGAAACAGATCAGCTCCTAGCACCAGGGCAATCCGCTTTGGACGAAACCAGGTTGCGTCCGATGGCACAATGTTGGCGAAATGTGCCTGGACGCTCTCCGGGATCGTTCTGGCGGGCGTCTTCACATCCACGCCCTCCTCCACCTTAAGCACCGCCTCTCTCATGAAAGTCGCCGCACGGTCGTGGAGGAACACCGTACAGGCCTCATCCGCACCGACGCTGGTGACGGATAGCCCGAAAGCCTTTGCCAAGGAAGCGCTGATGCGGCTGATTGGGCTGCACGGGTCCACGAGTGCGGACAGCTGGTACGACGTGACGCCGTTGTTGAGAAAAAGGGAGACGGTGGGAAGCAGCGTAATCCTTTTAAATTCCAGCAGCGACACCAACGAGGTTGACATCGCCGACTGGGGACCTTTGGCTGGTGACGTGGTCCGCTCCCTGGCTAGCTCCAAGCGACGCTGAACTGCGGAAGGGGTGCTGGAACGAGAGGCTGCTGGTCGGACCTCCTCGGACAAGTGGAGCAGCGTGTGGTGGTCCTCCTTGCATTTTCGGCATTTGTCCTTGCTGCGGCAGGTATCCCCGAATGTTGGTGTGCCAAGCAATTCGGGCAGTACTTGTTGATAAGCACCGCACGCAGCCGCTTATCAACCGGCAAACGCAGAAATCTTTTGCATTTCCGCAGGGGGTGGATACCACTGCAGATACGGCAGCGGAATGACTGTTCACCGCGTGCCCGACGTGAATCCAGCGCCTGTGCCTTCTTGGGTGCCATTCTGTGTAAACAAAAACAAAAGAAAGTGTAAAGAAACATAGGTGTACTCGTATGTTACCCCCTGGACGATGCACACAGGTCGGGAGTACATAGAAAAGCATTAGGATTTAGGAACGGAAGTGTCCATAGGGAGTAGGAGTAGTTTGGCAGCGGGTCGCTTTAACACTCCCTGGCTGGTGAGGACATCCACCACCCGGACCTTATTGTCCGAACCAGGATAGGTGACCCTGACACGGCCAAGACGCCACTCTTTGGCTGGGAGATTATCTTCCTTCACGATAACCATATCGTCAATCTGAAGATCTCGTGTCGGGGACTGCCACTTGTTGCGCTTGTGGAGCTCTTTTAGATACTCTTCTTTCCAGCGGTTGCAAAATTGCTGATTCAACGCCTTCAACCGTTGCCATCGGTTAATAATGGACGAAGCTGTTTCATTAATTTCTGGCTCGGATATGGAAAGAAGGGGGCCTCCCGTGAGGAAATGACCAGGGGTAAGTGCGAGAAGATCGCTGGGATCCTCTGACATGGGGGAAATGGGCCTGGAATTGAGACACGCTTCGACCTTGGATAGGAGAGTTGAAAGTTCTTCAAACGTATATTTTGTGGCCGACGTAGATTTGTAGAACAGGGCCTTGAAGCTTTTAACCCCTGCTTCCCAGAGCCCCCCCATGTGCGGTGCACTTGGCGGGTTGAAGTGCCAGGATAGGCCGGACTGACTGTATTGTGCCAGGATGGCGGCTTTAGAGACTTCTACAAATTCTCGTAACAGTATCTTTGAGGCTCCCACAAAGGTTTTTCCATTATCGGAGTAGACGTGACGGGGACAGCCGCGTCGGGCTGCAAATCTCGAGAAAGCCGCAAGAAACTTTTCGGACGTTAAATCACTGGTGGCTTCAAGATGAATCGCTTTTGTACTGAAACATACAAAAACGCACACATACCCCTTAGTAATTAAGCAGGCTCTGCCTGTATAATTCTTTATTTCAAAGGGGCCCGCGAAATCCACACCCGTGTGAGTGAATGGCCTGGAGAAAGTGGCTCGATCAACGGGTAGGTCTCCCATAAGTTGCGTTTGGAGTTTCTTACGGTGAATCATACAAACCTTACAGGAGCTAATCACGGATTTGATTAGATTCTTGAGCTTTGGAATCCAGTATTTGGACCGGACGAGGCGCATCGTTAATTGGTTCCCGCCATGAAGCGATATTCGGTGAGTAAATTGCACCAGAAGGCGCGAAAATCTAACTTCGTATGGGAGGAGAATCGGATGGCGCTCGTCGTATGTCAAAGTTTCGGAATGACCTAGTCTTCCACATGCTCTCATGATTCCCTTTTGGTCGAGATACGGATTCAGGTTGTAGATGCTGCTTGACCTTTGTATCTGCTTCTTTTGGAGAAGACAGCAGTGCTCTTGGGAGTAACCTGATTGCTGCGTGAGGATTATCAACCTTTCTTGGGAGTCCTTGCTGCTCAGCTCACTCGGAAAGGAAAGCGCTTTCCCCCTGCAGCGTTGAGTGAACCTTAGGATGTAGGCCAGGACTCGAAGCGCTCTATGGAGACTCGAAAAACGATCAAGGAAATCGAAATCTGAAGCCTTCTGTGTCATGTTGCATTTGATCGCACGTTGTTCGACCGTGGTATCGTGAGCGATCTCGACTGGAGTTGGCCATTGATCTCTGGGCTGAGACAGCCACTCGGGCCCATTCCACCACAAGGCGCTGTTGACCAGCTCGTTGGGTGAAACGCCTCTACTTGCCAAGTCGGCTGGATTTTGCTCGGAGCACACATGAGACCATTTTTTGATGTCAACTGACTGCGTGATTTTTGCCACTCTGTTTGCCACAAACGTGGTCCAGTTGCAAGGAGGTTTGCTCAACCATGCCAGCACGATAGTTGAGTCTGTCCAATAATATGTATCATATTTACTGACAGGTAACTGTGGAAGCAGTACTGACGCCAATTCTGACAACAAGACTGCTCCACACAGCTCTAATCGTGGAACGGAGATGGTTTTGATTGGGGCCACTCTAGTTTTGGCAGTGACAAGGAACACGGACACGCCATTGTGGTTTTCGACACGAGCGTACAAGGCAGCGCCATAGGCGCGCTGCGATGCGTCGCAAAACCCATGGAATTCAAGTGCTGATTGGGCACGAAAGGTGATCCATCTTGGAATTCGAATCTTGCTGACATCGGGATACGTCAGAAGGAAATCGTGCCATTTGCGGAGAAGATCTGTAGGCAACGATTCATCCCAACCGAGATTTTGGAGCCAAATCTCTTGAATGAAGATTTTCGCACGAATAATGAAGGGTGCAAGCCACCCCGCGGGATCAAACAGTTTTGCTGTTTGAGAAAGGACTTCCCGCTTAGTGAAACTCTCTTTTGAAAGCATCGGAGCTGGAGTAAAGAAGAACTCATCTGTGGTGGCCTGCCAGCGGATACCTAAAGTTTTCGCCGTGCTTGCGTCTTCGATTTCCAGGAAATCTTCGCACAACAAGTGAGCCTTTGGGATGTCCCTCAAAACTTCTCTCGAATTTGATGTCCATTTACGGATAGGGAAGCCAGCGCTTTCGAGAGCGGATTGTAGTTCCGCAATGGCTATTACGGCTCGTTGCTTGGAATGCGCTCCGGCCAAAACATCATCGACGTACATGAAACTTGTGATTATTTCACTTGCCAGCGGATATTTGGTCTTCACATCTTCAGTGAGCTGCTGTAAGACCCGAATGGCAAGGAATGGAGCACAATTGACACCGAAAGTAACTGTATTTAATTCATAATCACAGATATTCTCGTGATTATCACGGAAAAGAATTCTTTGGAACGGAGTGTGATCTGAATGGACCAGTATCTGCCGATACATTTTTGTAATGTCAGCATTGAAGACATATCGAAAGAAGCGCCACTTTAGAATTTGGACGGTCAAGTCAGACTGCAGAATGGGCCCCGGATGAAGGATATCATTCAAACTG
This sequence comes from Scaptomyza hsui, assembly GCA_018152825.1. Classification (NCBI taxonomy): domain Eukaryota; kingdom Metazoa; phylum Arthropoda; class Insecta; order Diptera; family Drosophilidae; genus Scaptomyza; species Scaptomyza hsui. The sequence goes on from JAECXO010000267.1 coordinate 1,641,445, forward strand.
CGACCGTTCGATGAGGGATTGGAAGCGTTGAACACGACGCGGACCTTTGTCGTGGTGCTGTCGGGTTTGAAAACTGCATGGTGGGGCAAATAGAAATTGGTCGCTGCATCGTTCGGGCTGACTTGCCGCATGTGGCCTAAATCCAAATATTCTTGAATAACGGAGTCATATTGCTCCTTGAGAGAAAGGTCTCTCTTTAGACGGCTCTCATTCTTCAGAAATTGAGCCAGTGCCATGGATCTGGAGTGACCTACTTTGCAGTGAACTGGGTCGCGAAATGGAAGCGTCACCACATATCTCCCTTTTGCGTTTCTTGTGGTCGTTTTGACAAAGTTTTTCTCACAAAAAGAGTCAGATTCTTTAACCGGTCTTGCCGGCAAATCCTCCACCTCCCAAAATTTTGTGAGAAGCTGCTCTAGTCGCGACTCTGTCTTGACCGAAACGCGCGTTGAGAAGGACGAGATGGAATTGGGTGAGGTTTTTGAGATCGGGCCGCTGAGTATCCAGCCAAACACCGTCTCTTGACCCAAAAGAGTGCCACATACATTTGGACGCGACGCACCCAGAAGAATGGACGGAAGGATATCCGCCCCTAGTAGCACATCTATTTGAGCACTTTGGAAGAAGGTCGGATCTGCCAGTTGGAATTCTGGAAGATCCTTTAATAAGGTTGGATGAATGGAATATGACGGGAGATTTCCCGACAGTTCTGGGAGCACATATGCCGAAACTTCAATTTGAAGTCTTGGCCTTATAGGAGATCCCACATGGAAGTGGCATAGCTTTCGGGGGTGGGCTGCAACCGCTTGATTGAGCCCCGAGACGTTGACATCAACCCTTTGGAAGGGCATTTTGATTTTGTCGAACAATCTCTTCGAAATGAATGTGGCTTCTGAGCCAGAATCTATGAGTGCTCTCGCCGTGAACTTAGTGCCCAAATGGATAACCTTTATTAGAGCTGTACCTAAGAGCACACCACGTATGTCAGATGCAAAATAGTTTTGAACGCAGGGTTGGTTAGAAGTGGACTGTATCTGAGGTAGTCTATTATTTTGCGATTGAGGAACTGACATAGCGGGCACGGAAGGGGGGCCGTCCTTATGCAAAAGCGTGTTGTGACGGCCCTTGCACGTGAAACAATTGTGCGCACTTGTGCAGTCTTTAAGTTGGTGGTTTTTTGCAAAACAATTCCAACATAAACTCCGCTGTTTCACGAGGTTGGCTCTATCGGTAACTGACATTTGAAGGAACTTCGGACATAAGCGGATTGGGTGGTTTTCTTTGGAACATACATTGCAAGATTTTACCTTGGAATGTACCTTCGCTTCAAAGGTTTGGAGGTTCCTCGAAGACGCTTGAGGCTTGGAAGGCCTCGAATTGGATTGAACGCTGGGACTAGGCTTGACATCCTCGATAGCTTCCAGCGTCCTATAGCGTTCACCCAAAAAACTATTTAATTCCTCCCACTTCGGAATGGCCGCTTTATCTGTTAGGGACTGTTCCCACAATGACAGTGTACCTTTTGGTAGTTTGGAAGAGCATAAGAATATAAGAAGGCAGTCCCAATTGTCTGTCGACACATCGGAATGTTCCAAAGCTGTGAGACAACTCTGGATAGTGGTCTGAATTTCTTTGAGAGCGGAACCGGTTTCTACACTGACTGTAGGCAAGTTGAAAAGTATTTTTAACTGGCTGTTAACCAGAAGTCTCTTGTTTTGGAACCGCTCATATAACGCCTGCCACGCAGAGCCAAAAACGTCATGAGTGAGCGGGGATTTCGAGACGATTGCCTTTGCTTCACCTCCAGTTTTTGAATTGAGGTGAAACAATTTTTCGACTGGAGTTAGTCGGGGGTTGTCGATGTAGATAGCCGTAAATAGGTCTCGGAAAGTTGGCCATTTTAGGTAGTCTCCATAGAACACTTCTGTGTCAACAGGCGGGAGACTACAGCCTCGAGAAACAGACGCTATCGGGATTGCGGGCTGCCTGTTAATGGAGTTTAGCCTTTCTATTTCTTCGCATAACTGTGCCGTACACCGCTCGTATACAGTGTAGCAATACTCCCACACCCTTGGCTGAGTGCCCTTGAGCTACTCTCGAACTCTTTTTCGACCTTTTCCCACAGAACCTTTACGTGGTCGCGACGGACTTGAAGCGTGTAAAGTGAGGGTTCTGTAGCTGACGGACCATTAATTCGTGTCTCGAATTGGATCAGCTTGTCGGAAGCGGAAATGAAATCAGACATCGCCATGTTTGCCTTGGAGTTGAGTTTGGTAGCGGCCCGAGTTGCTATCTGCTTCAAACTCGAAATGGGTGGTTTGGCAAGTGGCGTGAGGGCCTCGGACTTGGACTTGGGTGTAACGGCGGTGGAGGTTTTCTTCACCGGGAGATTTGGTGAAGAAAGCGAACTTTTTCTTGTGCTCTTTACGGACGGAACACTCAACTGTTTTTTCTCTCCCTGACCTGGCCCTATCGGCATTATCCGTCCACAAAACTTATTAATAAATTCTTATGGGTTGGATCAGGTAGCAAACAAGAGAACCTCTGGGTCTTTTTGGAGAGATATTTATTTAAGTCGGAAGTGACCAAAATAAAAACGGACTAGAAAAATATTTGTAAAAGACTATTCACAAATATAGCCCTGATAAGTGGGCTTAGAATGATTTATAAAAGAATATTTATAAATTATTCGGATATTCCACTCACTTGGAACGAAATGGAATCGGAACGGAGAGAAAGTTGTAAAAGAATATTTACAACCTTTCACCCGGACTTAAAATAATTCACAAAAGAATATTTATAAATTATTTGAAATCTTCCACTCGGAACGAGATGGGAACGGAACAACGAAAATAAAATTGTAAAAGAATATCTACAATTTCACACGTTAACGGACTTAAAATAATTTACAAACGAATGTTTACAAATTATTTAGAATATCCCACTCGGAAACGAAATGGAAACGGAACAAGAAACTTAAAATTGTAAAAGAATATTTACAATTTTACCCGTTAACGGACTTAAAATAATTTAGAAACGAATATTTATAAATTATTTGGAATCTTCCACTCGGAACGAGATGGAAATGGAACAGCGAAAATAAAATTGTAAAAGAATATCTACAATTTCACACGTTAACGGACTTAAAATAATTTACAAACGAATATTTATAAATTATTTAGAATATCCCATTCGGAAACGAGATGGAAAATGGAACAACGAAAATAAAATTGTAAAAGAATGTCTACAATTTCACACGTTAACGGACTTAAAATAATTTACAAACGAATATTTATAAATTATTTAGAATATCCCACTCGGAACGAGATGGAAACGGAACAAAGAAAAAATACGAACGGAAAAAACAGAACGGAATTGATAAATTAATTATAAGTTATAATTAATACTTTTTAAACTAAGTCAAATGTCGGAATGTTGACGAACACGATATATCGCACTACACACGTTAGCGCCTCTATAAAAAGTATTCTTTGTCACACTTTACCAGTTCACAAGAGCGGAACTAGCAAAGCTTACACATGCATATGTTTGTTTATGTGGTGTTATTTTAATTTATGCCGGCAAAAAAAAAACCCAAAAAATAAAGTTTTTATTAAATCTTAATCTCTTTGTATGCTCGGCCAGTGTTTTGTTTTATATTTTTAAGTTAATGTTATATTGCACTATGTATTTTGTTTATGTTATGGAGTGCCGGCGACTTGACAAGTGTTGGAAATAATTCACTTGCAAGTGCGGCTTTTATTGTGTTATTGTGTATGTAATTATTGTGTGTTGCATATATAAAATGGAAAGTATATGGAATATATATGTGTGGATGTAGGAGTAATGTATTGAAAAATAGCAATTATGTAAAAGTGCTACGTGTTCTGTGTATGGATTAACATATGTACATACATACATATGTACATGTACGCTTGCGCGCTTAAAAAAACCGATCAACTGGTGGTGGTTTGTACATATGTATGCAAGTGTGCACAAATATATAAAATATTAATAAAAACGTATTTTTATCGTCTTTTATTTATGATTTGTGCTGTTCTGGAACACTATTAAGTGGAATTCGGATAACAGAACGGAATTTATCTGCGCGCAGGTGTGTATGTATATTTGTACATACATGGATGGAAATGTTTAAATCGCGCAGACAAACTTGCGCATATTTATGTCCAATTTGAATATCGTTTAACAAGTAGTCTAATTGGAATATAGACAACAGTGGAAAGCAAAGGAATAGTTTCCCTTTTATACTTGTTAAACACTTTGGCGGACGGAACAAATATGGCGGATCATATGCCAATATTTTCAATGTATTTTATACTTATCTTCTTTCTTATCCTCGTGCTGCCGAAAACTATAATGATTTCTTATTTTAAATCCGGCTCGAAGGACCATGAAAATGTCGGGGGGCTTCGCACGTAGAATTTAAACGTCGTGGGTAGTTTTGTAAGCGTAGAATTAAAAACACTTGAGGTTTTTTGTATTAAATCGCAGGAACTTTATTGTCGCGTGACCTCTAATTGACACTTGAAAATTTAGACTAATTTTTGCCGCTTAGGCTTCGTGGAGCGAAGCCGGTGTGAAAGGCTGCCGTCGGCTATGGGGCTCGGATGAAGTGAATATATATGTCCGTTATAGCGACGGCAGCAGTGCTGAGCGGTTAGCGGATTTTCCGCTGTTTGGCATAAACAGAGATATTTAGTGGGAGATGATCCGACCCCAAGCAATGAAGTTCCTGAATTTGGACGCGCGAGTGCCTTAATCCGCTGTAGATTGCGAAGTCGATGGCAGACGGAGATTGACGCTTGTTATAAGGAAAATGGGTGGGTGAGCCGGTTGCAAGAATGTTGCAGCTGCTCGTCTGGATGAATTGGAGAAGGCTATCATCACGCTTACAAGAGCGGGCGTTCCCCCATCACGGGCTTTTCGCGTTCCAATCTCCGGCTACAATGAATTTGCTACCTTGATTGCTGAAAAAGTCGCTGAAGTTTTCTGTGGACCAGCTTAATAGCGGCGGAAGATACGCCGAAGAGATGTTGATAGAGCTCCCATCCTGGAGGGCAACTGCTACAGTGGCGCACTGAATTTGTGGTGAAGATGCTGACTCCAAAGCAAGGTGTCGCAGCGCATGCTTTATAAATATAGCCGCCCCTCCGCGTCTCCGGTGAGAGGGATGGTTGGCTGTATAGGTGGCGAATCCATTGATGATGATGTTGTCTGAGTCCAGCAGGTGGGTTTCAGTTACAAGTAGGATGTCCACGTTGTTGGTATGAACGAAAGCCTTGGTTTCGTCCAGCTTGTTAGTTAGCCCAGCAGCATTCCATGATACAGTTTTTAAAAGTGTATTGCTCATGGGCGATGCTGCTGGGGCTTTGATGGCAGAGGGAGAGACTTTACACATTTTTGTTGTCATTGACTTTGTGCGCCAACTTGAGGACAACATGTACTAATTCTTCCATTTTTCTCTCTAGGTTAGAGATACATGAGTGGATTTGGCTGTCTGGTCTGCGGTGGGGTTCATCCATTAATAAATCCACAAGCTTGTCTAGCTTCTGGCAGATAAGACTGCTGGAATCTTGCTGGCTAGATATACCACTGCGATTGTTGCGACTGCGACTTCTGGAGACGTACCTGACCGTTGGCTGAGGAGTGGTAGGCATGGCTTGCTTACGTGCCTTGCTCGGCTGGCGAGATCTACTCCGAGTTGTCTGAGAAGCTGACAACAGTGGGGGCAGTTGCTGCTGCCGCTGTTGATGATGTGCAGATCTAGCCACAGATGCATAGGTAGGGGCTTGGGTGGATTGCACTTGAGGACGAAGAGGTGCCCGCTGCGTGGATGGTGCCCGCTTTCGCTGCTGAGAAGTAGGACGTGCTGGTGATCGCTGCGATTGCTGGCTGACTGGAGGATCAATTTGCCTACCACGTCGCTGCAGAGGCTTCTTGACGGTAACAGGGATTTGGGGGATTCCAATCTCGCCTAAAATACGGTTGGCGCGCTGTATGGTTGCGGGCTGACGAAGTTTTGATGCTTCAGCGAAAGACTTGCTTCCGCGGTAACTGGCTGCGTGCTGTCCTTGACAGTAAGCACACCTAGGAGTCTCCTCCGGAAGCTTTCTACAATCTGTAGATGGGTGTGCACCCGCACATTTGACACAGACGAAAGGGCGCCGGCAGTAGTTCTTGGTGTGCCCGAACTTTTGGCACCGGTGGCATTGGGCTGCATCAGCAGCGCGCATGGGGCGCTCGACAATAATTTGTTGATTACCAAGTGTGCTCAGTTTAAGCACCTCGGTAATGTTCACGGCCGACTCGAACTCTACCTCGAATAAGTCCATTGGCTCTCTAGAGAAGAGTCTTTTCATGTTATTTAGATAGCGGACTTTATAGCCAAGCTCCAAAAGCTTAGCTCGGATCCAGTCCAGAGGTGTAGATTTGTGGAGATGCCGGATCACAGCACGGAATCCACGCTCATGTTCGAGCTGATATGTGTGGGATACAATATCATTTTCTTGGAAATGGCGGATTAATTTTCGATATGAATCAATATCGTTGCATAGAATCCGCAGACCGTGATTGGAAGTAGGTTTGGTAACAAAATTGTTACCAATCACAGCAGATACAGATTCCAACGTATCCATAATATTAGTGACAGATGGTAATAGGATTGGCTTAGGCTTCTCGATTCTTTCAAAATTGACGCGAGCTTTTACGCCCAATGGGGTAGCGCTAGAGTTGGCTGAAGATGCCGGGGCCCGCGGGCTGAGCTCAAGCAAGTCATCTTCCTCGAGGTCATCCATGTCGGAAATGTGCGCTTCAAGCTCATCAATAAAACGCTGACGCTCAGCAGTCGTTTTTTTTTTTTTTTTTTTTTTTTTAAGTACAATTTGTGCTACACAATCCCAGGACTAAATTTAGAATTCAGCCTACTGAGATGATTGTGAAACACAGCCCCCAGAGCCAAATTAAAGTTTGGCCTACTGGGATAACAGTGCTTCACAACCACAGTACTGAATTTTAAATTCAGCCTGCTGGGATTGGAAAGCTAAAATTGCACAGTTTTATTCAATATAATATTATAAAACATTTTCCTTGAATTAGTTGGATGCCGCATTAACCTAAAATGCTTTGGCTCAGAATGGTAAGATTAAATAATCAGAATGGCAACAAGGTTTCCTGGACTACGCAGATGTTGCTGGTCCAGATGGCAAGGGAGCTCTACTCATCACAGGAGTCAGCGCTGTTCCTGATTGCGCTTGTGGCACGCAGACGGAGGCTCCGGAGGAGGGTCCAGAATAGGAGGTGCTCCAATATATCCTGGATGTGCAGGTGAGTTGATAATGGCCAGGATGCCACCCGCCAAGCTATTAGTAGATGGAACAGCCTGTGTATGACTAGCATCAGTCTGAGTACGTGGCCCAAGAGGAGCTGACACAGATGCTAGGAAGGACAGAGGAACATAGCTACCAGAGCGTGGATCCAGGGAACTTACTGAGGCTACCGGCAGAACATTCAGAAATGGGGAGTGCGAATCTAAATTTTGATGACTGGATTCATTAGCAGCCACCTGGGATGGGTGAATGATGGCTAGAATGCCAGAAACAATACTGTTGTCATTCGCGCCTCTTAATTCAGACTGGGAACCAATAAGCTGGCTTCCCTGTGAGTCCGCTACTTCTTGTAGGTTGTAGGAATTTGGCAAAGGATCACGATCTCTCGGAGTCCGAGTAGCTGAAAAAGCTCACTCCTAAGCCGCTGCCGGCGCTCAATCGTGCGGGGTCTAGAAGTTGTCAGAACAATTTCTGTGCTGGGGGCTCGTACAGGAGCACTTTGACGATTGAGTTCTGCTTGATCCTCTCGTCTCCTACGCTCGCGAATTTCGTTAAGGCGCTCAAGTTCCCGCCTGGTATGATCCTGTCTACGCCTAGCTGCTTCCAGACGCTCTTGACGACGCTCCTCCCGTAATTGCATCCACTGGTGGAGAGGGGCTGGAGCAGAGATGCGTACACCTGGTGGGATGTGCTTATCAATCATAGCCATGTAGCGAGGACGGGTAAGACGGTTAGGCACGTACACATTCGTCGCAATTCTACGAGCCTCAGGGTTCTCGTGAGTGAGCAGCGCTTTGTATATATCTTTCACAAGCAGCAACATAATAATCCTCAACCTTTTTGACCTGTAGATCAATATGTAGGGAGTTATTCCTGACATACCAGGAAGCGCTAGCAATCATCCTGAGCGCTTTGTTTTGGATTATTTGCACACCATCAAAGTGCGACTGACTTAACAGTGGTCCCCAGACTGGTATTGTGTACTGCCAGATGGGTGCAATGAGCTGCTTGTACAAGATTACCTTTGCCTTGAGTGGAAGTTTCGAGTTGCCGTTAATTAACCACTCCAGTTTCTTCATCCTGTAGCGAACTTTGGAAACTGTGGCTGCAACATGATTGTTGAGGTTCAGCTTCACATCTAACCGGACCCCAAGGTAAGTGCGAAATGGCTTAGGTGAAATAGCACTTCCATTCATTACAGGCACCAGGCTCAGATTGGCATCCCGCAGAGTGTGCAGAACATGCGCCGTCTTAGAGATGTTTACTCTAATACGCCATTTATTGGCCCATCTGGAGAAAACTCCTAGGTAGCGATCCATGTTTGATACAGCAATTTCCTGGCTACTATGTGCTGCCATAATAACAGTGTCATCTGCATAAGTCGCCAGGAGCATGTCGTTTAGAGGGAGCGGCATGTCTGCCGAGTAGATGTTATAGAGTATAGGGCCCAAGACACTACCCTGTGGTACCCCAGCCGCAATACATTTAATTGACGAGCGCACTCCTCCAGTACACTCAACCGCAAATTTCCTCTGCGTGAGGTAGCTCTGCAGAACTCTGAATAGAACTTCAGGAAGCAGCCGCTTGATTTGTGGAGGAGGCCATCATGCCATACCCGATCGAAGGCTTTTGATTTGTCGCTTCCGAATCGAAACGATAAGTGATTTCATGCGACTTCAACAATCCCAGGGCCGAATTAGATCCAGCCTACTGGGATTGCGAGTGTGTGCAATACAATATTTTACTAGAACATTTTTCATTGAATCTGTTAGCGCCGCAATAATTTATATGCATTTGGCTCATAATGGCAAGGTTATGAATAATAACCGCAATGGTAATATCATTCCTGTCTTGATTTTGCAGCTTATGCTGATCCAGGTGGCTAGTGAGTGCTACTCATCAAAGGAGTCCACACCGTAGTTGGCTGAGCTTCCGCTCGCATCCAGATAGTCCCTCCAGTCTCAACGAAGACATCTCCGATCCTTCTAGCTTGCATAGAAGCCCAGCAGCATTCCAAGAAACAATTTTTAAAAGAGTATTGTTGGTTGGAATGCTGCTGGAGCTGGATTGGCCCTAACTGGGTTAGGCCTTATTGCTACCATTAGCGTGGATTGTTTGCATCATTTCTACCATCACACTAACCAGCTGATCAATTTTAAGCTCAATGACAGCTAGGTTAGATGGCTCGTTGATGACAAACTTCTGGGAGCGGTCCTGGATAAGGATGTCCATGAGCTTGTCAAGTTTTCGGCTAATCAGCACATTGAAGTCCTGTTGGACTTGGCTAGTCAGCCGATTGCTGGGGCTTCGACTATGGGAAGCCGGCGTAGAAACAGGTTGTAATGGCACTTGCATCACCGGAGCTTGCTTGGATTGCGCCAGCCTGGGTTGCCTTGGTTGCATAGAAGGATGCTGTATAGGATTAGGTTGCTCATGCTTACGCAGAGGAGCACCCCTAGCCACAGCAGCGTAAGACGGAGCAGAGCCGCTAAGTGGATGAGGATTTGCTGGTTGCCGACGTTGCTGCATACTCTGATGCATCCGAGATTGCTGCTCCAGCTGCGGAGCCAGAGAGCGCTGAGGATGGGCATTGCTGCGGCCGGCTGGATAGAGCTTGCTTCTATTCACAGCTTGCTTAACAGTGGTGGGTATCTGCGGCATCTTAAGCTTACCTAAGATGTTGTTGGCTCGATGGATGCTTGCAGGTTCACGAATCTTGCAAGCTTCAGAAAAAGCTTTACAGCCGCGGTAGCTTGCAGCGTGCTGACCACTGCAATTCGCGCATTTTGCTGGTTCCTCCAGAGTCTTCTTGCACGCAGTGGACTGGTGGTCCCCGGCACACTTCACACACACAAAGCGTCGGCGGCAGTAATTCTTCGTGTGCCCGTATAACTGGCAACGGTGACACTGCACAGCATCAACCGCTTTAAGGGGCCGTTCCACGATGATCTGCTGGTTACCCAGAGTGGTCAGTTTCAGAACCTCAGATATGGATTCTGCGGTTTCGAACTCTACCTCGAAGAGGTCAATGGGCTCTCTGGAATATTTCCGTTTGATAACATTTAAGTATCTAACCTTGAATCCGAGAGCAGTTAGCTTCGATCGGATCCAGTCCAGTGGGGTGGACCTATGAAGATGGCGGATAACCACTCGGAATCCTCGTTCATGTTCCAGCTGGTAAGTATGACTTTGGATATTATGTTGCTGAAAGTGCGCAGTGAGACGCCTATACGACTCAATGTCGTTGCATAAAATCCTAAGTCCTTTGTTAGCAGTGGGCTTCGTGACAAATTTGTCCCCAATGACTTTAGAGATGGTCTCCAGCATCTCTATAATGCTATCCACTTGCGGGATAATAATTGGTTTGGGCTTCTCAGAACGGCTAAAAGTGGCACCGTTGGTAGCACTCGCCCGTGGCGCGGCGCTGAGGCTTGCACAGTTTGCCAAAGGTCTGCTTACAGGGTCAGCATTGGTTGGCTTCAGCGTACGAGGCTCTTCCTCTTCAGAGTCAAAGTCCTCCATACCCGAGAAGTCCTTTTCCAGCTCCTCTGCGAGCTGTCGAAAGAGATTTGCAGTGGTAGATTTTGGCGGCGACATTGGCTTAATCATTTTGGAGGTTCCCGTAAGTTCCTCAGTAGAAACCCTCTTGCCAGGCTTTTTTAGAGAGTCGGTCCGTTCCTCACAATCCATTCCTTGGAGCAGTTGCTTGAACGAGGCGAGATTGGAGCTAGCTCGAGTAGCCCTTGTTGACGGAATGGTGGTTGTCTTGCTTCTTGCCATAGACTTATTGGTAGCTGCAGTTGATAAAACCGGCGCAAAAGATTCTACATCAATATCGTCGTCATCACTGTCAACATACCCAGTGGGTTTATTCATTTTGACGGCCAGAGCCGCCAAGTAATTGGGGCAGAAGTAGCAGCTGCAGCTGTATATGTTTTATTTTCTTGCCGCTTTTATTTATATTATTTCCGCGGCAAAATATTTGCTTTTTTGAGTTCGGCTTTGAGCCGAGATTTTTAAATTTTTATTCACACAATTTTTTGATTTTTTGAAACGAGAAAAATTTTTTTTTTTTTTTTGATGTTGTCGCTTCAGTATCGAAACGAATATTGAATTCATACAATTTTCCATAGTCCCAGGACCAACTTTAAAAGTCGGCCTACTGGGACTGGGAAAGTGTGCATGAATAGATTTTATTCAGTATATAATATTAAAAAACATTTTCCCTGAATTTGCTGGCGCCGCATTTCTTAGAATGCTTATGGCTCAGAATGGGAAGATTACAAAATAATCAGAATGGTGGTTGAGTTCCGGACTTTGCAGATGGCGCAAATCCGGATGGCGAGATATGATTTTTGATGGATTGGATAGTTAGCATCATCATCATAATGCTGTCCACTAGCTTATCCATTTTGACTTCAAGGTTGGCAAAATTGGTGCTCTCAGAGGCAATATTCTTCCGGGAGCGGTCCTGGATGAGAATGTCTGTAAGCTTGTCCAGCTTCAGACATATAATAGCATTATAGTCCTGAATAGGGGCTTGGCTGCGTTGACGACTGCTGCGGCTCCGGCTTCTAGATGCAAGCCTGGGTGCAAACTGGGGCACTGGGGGCGCAACATGCGTTGCATCTCGTGCTGACTGGCGCTGTCTAGGCTGCCGCTTAAGAGAAGCAGGCTTGCCTGGAACTGGCTGAGGTTGACGCTGTTGCTGCTGAGCTGCCCGAGCTACCGATGCATAAGACGCGGCAGACACGGCTTCAGCCTGAGGACGCTGAGGTGCACGCTGAGAGGATGACCGTCCCACTGGTGCGCGCTGCGGCTGCAGCGCAACTTCCAGGGAAGGTTGCTGTCCACGTCGCTGCGGTGGTCTAAAAATGGTGCTGGGAATTTGAGGGATTCCCAGCTCTCCCAGCAAATTATTGGCTCTAAATAATCCTGATGACTCGCGAAGCTTGCATGCCTCAGCGAACGCTTTACATCCGCGGTAACTGGCAGCATGTTCTCCTTTGCAATTGGCGCATTTAGGTGGCTCAGTAGGAAGCATCTTACAAGCTGTTGACTGGTGTGGGCCTGCACACTTCACACACATAAATGGCCGTCTACAGTAGTTCTTGGTGTGCCCAAACTGCTGGCACCTATGGCACTGAGCAGCATCAACAGCACGCAGGGGACGCTCTACCACAATTTGCTGATTGCCCAGTGTGCTTAGTTTGAGCACCTCCGTTATGTTCTCAGATGACTCGAATTCAACTTCAAATAAGTCGAGGGGTTCCTTAGAGTAGCGTATCTTTATGACGCTTAAGTAGCGTACCTTGAACCCAAGGGCAGTCAATTTTCCTCGGATCCAGTCCAGCGGAGTGGTTTTGTGGAGATGGCGAATGACCGCTCTAAATCCACGTTCGTGCTCGAGCTGGTAGGTGTGGCACTCAATTTGGTTATCATTGAAATGCCGAATAAGCTTCCTGTAGGATTCGATGTCGTTGCACAATATGCGCAGTCCATGGTTTCCAGTTGGCTTCGTGACAAACTTGTCACCAATGACAGCAGTGATAGCGTCCAAAGTTGACATAATGTTGTCAACTTTTGGAATTAAGATTGGCTTGGGCTTCTCAACCCGACCAAAAGTGACGTTTGGCTTCGTTGTCGAATTAGCGTCCATTCCGTTAGGAGGAGAGCTTGCAGCGCTTGTTGGCTGCGGACTAGGTCCCCAAGAATCATCCTCATCGGAGTCGTCCGTATCGGAGAGCAAAGATTTAAGCTCATCCAAAAGCTGCCGCCGAGTGGGCTGAGTGATAGCTGCAGATGCAGCAGAGGTTTTGAGCTTGTCCGCAGGCGAAACCTTGGACTTGGGGCTATTCGCAAGCCCTTCCGTTGCAATATGGCCAGGATACCGGCCACCAGGCTGTTTCCAGAGGCAGGCTGCAAACAATTGACATCTGGGAGGACACCCAATTCGCCACGCTGTGAAGTAGCCGGCACTAATTGGGAATCCAAGGCTACTGGAGCCAACGTATGCATACTCGGCATTGGATGGATTTGAGCTGAATTGCTTTGGACAGATGGTAAGTGCGCTTGCCTCTGAATTGGCACATCCTGCTTTCCATGAGGAGCCGACATGAGTAGGTTCATTATTGGGGATACCGGTGAATTAACAATGGCGAGAATGCCAGCTGCCAGGCTGTTTTCTCCAATTTGCTCAACTATAGGGTCATTTAACGTAGGTTGATGAGTTTGTGTTGGCAGCAAAGAGTTCCTCTGCTTTCCGCTATCAAGTATAGCTCGCAAGTCAAGATACCTTTGGTGTCTTCTGGCCGCATCTTGTAAAACAGATTCTGGGGTTGGTTTCGGTTTTGGGGGGAGTAGAGCCAATGCCTTCAATCGTTGTTCCTCCTCCTCACGAGCAATCCTTAGGGCTCTGGACTTTTCAAAGCTAAGCTGCCGAACCCGCTGTAGTGCAGCCTGCTCCTGTTCCCTTTGAGCCCTCAGCGTATCACGCTCCTGCTCAAGGTAGAATAGATGCTCTCTGGGACCAATAAATGGTTGCCGGTGACAGGAAGGGGCTAGTTCAGAGACTTGAGGGGGTTGTCTCCTCTGCTCTCGAGGAACACATTTATCGAGCATTAGCAGATACCTTGGTCGATTTAGCCTTTGGGGCACATATGGATAGAGAGCTACATTTCTTGCCTCGCTGTTGCAGTGCGTTAACAGTCTTTTGACATATTTGGCACATATCGAGTGTTTATGCCTAAAAGTAGGCAGATAAACAAAAGGCGCCTCCACCTTCCGAACCTGTGCATTAGAAATAACTCTCATCTTATGTTAATTCCTGTTAAGCTCATGTATATGCCTAGCCACTAAGGCTTAATGTAACAGCGATGATAATTGAAAATAGACAGCCGAAGCGAAAACAAGGTTTTTTTTATTTCGGAGAAGTGACAACTTCAAATCGCGACAAACTCAACTCTACAAGCCACTTCGACCACCCGAGAGCAGCAGCCACCCCACCACAACATTTGGTCCTTCAGCGGATGTTTTTAAAGGATTTCAGGAAATCGGTTTCATCCCCAACTCCGCTCGCCCCAGCTTGCATCGGTGATCGCTGCGTGACCAAAGTCCACTTGAAAAAAAAGTTAAGTACATTTTTCTGCTTTTTTTTTGAAAGGAAAAGAAAAGAGCAAAAGCCATACAGTCCGCTTACGCAAACATATATATTTATCCAATATATATATCCGAATAGTCCGATATATCCATCTAAAAAAAAAAAAAAAAATAAATTGCTAAGTGCAGTGGCTGTCCTCCATATTTGTATGTACGCATTGATGTACGTACATATTAATCAAAGCACATCCTCAAGGCGGCCATACACTTCTCCGACAAATGCAATTACTTTCCAAGATTATTAATAAATAAAGAGAGCACGTCTTTTTATTTACGTTTTTTATTTTATTTAAATTCCGATTTCACTAACATCACATACTATTTGCACATCCGCAAACACATTATATATTATATTATAATTATTATAATTATATATTATATATACAATTATCAAACAATCCACCTGTGAATAAAATAAAGAAACGTTTAATCCATAAACATATGTTGAATCCACATACATATTTACATACATATCTACGAGCATATGCCGGCACTTGAGCGAAGCTCAGTTTTATCATACATACATAGCTGCCGACATATGCAATTCATGTGTTAAACATTTACACTATAATAACAAGAATTAAATACAATTCACGCCACAAATATACATAATTAATTAATAATTACTACGCATATATACTAACATATTAATACATATAAATTGTAACACGATTTTAAACAAACACTTATATATGCACATAAAAGAATATACACATTTATAACCAAATAATTTTCGGCCGTACCACACACAAAGAGATAAATAAACGTACATATTTTCAATTTAGCGGCATAACAAAATAAACACGATCACATATTTTCTAATTAAACATTATTTGTTCTATTTACTCATAACACAACACAAGCATAATAAGTTTTTTTGTTTTCCAATATATGTATGTCCAATCTATCGAAATCCATATCGATATTTCCGCATTAACACCAAACTATCGAATTGATATTTCTGCACCAAAGTACACAAAAATTACAGAGTGGAAAATATTAAACGATCTCATCGTTTGACATTACTTCTGCGTTCCGTATCTGACGGTCACATATAAAATCATTGTGTTGTCTGTAATACATTTTGACCGATCTCACGATTATTAAATAATTCAGACATTGGTATTTTTGTGTGCACTGCTTCGCGGTTATATTGAAATTCAAAAATTCGTCTTTTTTGTGTGCACTGTCGCGCTTCTACTAAATAATTGCTAATAATTATTTAGTATCGGGTAATTACGTTCCTCTGTTCCATACTGTACCTTTCCTACTGGTATATGTGTATCGTCCGCAAAAATAAATATTTATTTATTTTTTGGCTGCATTAAAAAGAAAAACATTTCTTGAACTCCGCTCAACACTCGTATCCGTTCTTAATAATTTTTGTTCAGGTTGACTATTCTGTCTGTTTATGAAACCAACAAGAACCTCAATTGGCAAATCATTGTCCGTGCCGAAGCAAGTTACCAGTCCGTCTTTACACGGTTTGAGAAGCCGAACTCCAGAAGCTTCCTCCTCTAAACCCAAAAAGAAGCTACTACAGCTGACAGCAAGGGGGCTATCAAGGCGCAAATCCTAAGCCCGTGACCCAAATTAATACAGTCGACATGGCGTTGAACGACTTTATTGCTGTCACTGACAGAGTCAGCCATTTCCAGGCCAAAATTTCTACACCCTCCGACTCTATTCCGTCAATTCAAACACTAAAAATTCGCCTCGACCAAATTCGATCTTTGTGGGAGAAAGTCGAGGCGGAATATGAGACTTGCTCTAGATCCATAAATAGACTTGACGGTAACGACGATGCCGTCGTTTTGCAGTCCAAATATGACTATTGCTATTCGGTGTATGAGACATGCGCGGCTCAGTTGAGTGAACAATTGGACCTTGCATCCTCCTTAATGACGCAATCCATTGCACAAGCTCCCACAGTTTCAGAGGTTGTAGACTTCCATCCGTTGACACTGAAGTTTTCTATGGAGATTATCTAAAGTGGCCAACGTTCCGAGATTTATTTACAGCCATCTATATAAACAATTCCAATTTAACCCCTGTGGAAAAATTATTCCACCTTAACTCCAAAACTGGTGGTGAAGCAAAAGCAATAGTTAGCAAATCCCCGCTCACACATGAGGGTTTTGCCTCCGCATGGGAAGCTCTTTACGAGCGTTTCCAGAACAAACGGCTCCTGGTTAATAGCCAGTTAAAAATCCTATTTAATTTGCAAGCCGTCACTAATGAATCAGGTGCAGCTTTGAAGGAAATCAAAGCACCATTCAAGGCTGCTTAACAGGACTCGAGCATTCTCAAATCTCAACTGTGAATTGGGATTGCTTGCTTGTCTTCTTGTGCTCATCCAAGCTACCCAAGCTCACTTTGTCACTGTGGGAACAATCCTTGTCCGATAAATCAGCTATTCCGACGTGGCAAGAGCTAAACTCTTTCCTTAGCGAACGCTATCGCACTCTCGAAGCGATAGATGATGTAAAGCCAACCACAAGCCAAGTCCATCCAAGATCCAACCGCAATGAGGCGGCTCCAAAGAGGGTCAATGCTTTCGAAAATAGAATAACCACGAACCCTCAGTCTTGTCGACTATGCTCAAAGGAAAATCATCCTATTCGCTTATGTCCGCGATTTCTGCAAATGTCTCCCAAGGATAGAGCTTTGCAGATTAAGCAACAGAAACTATGTTTGAACTGCTTCGCGAGAGGCCATATCCTGAAAGATTGCACAAGTGCACATAGTTGCTTACGTGCAGGGTCGCCATCATACTCTTCTTCATCGAAGCGACTCTCAGTCTCAATCGGCTCTCGTGACAGCCTCCAACCCATCCACTTCGTCAAACATAGCATCTAACGTCAAGACCTATTTTTCGGCAAACACACAAGGTGTTTTGCTTGGCACGGCTTAATAAATATCTGCTATGCAGGTACCACATACAGGCACGTGCACTAATTGATTCAGGATCGGAAGCGACGTTTATACATCTCGACTCTTCAACCTGATTAAGCTTCCATTCCAGCCCGTCAAGCCCAAATTAGTGGTTTAAATCAAACTCTAGCAGCCAAGCCTCAAAGTTGTGTAACTTTTTCATAGGCTCTCCAGTGAAGCCGAGGATTCAATTGAAACTTCGGCATATGTTATTCCACATCTGGCAGGTAACCTTCCCTCCTACCCAGTACCCCAGACGATACTGAAGGACTTGCCAGAAATCAATTAGCTGACCCCATGTTTTATAGGAGCTCGCAGATAGATGTGCTTTTAGGCGCAGATATCCTCCCATCCATTCTATTAGGCGGCTCCCAATCCAACATTTGCGGAACTCTTTTGGGGCAGAATCTATCTTTGGCTGGATTCTTACAGGCCCAATAGCCAAGAATACTGGCTCATCCATTTCCTCGTTCACAACCAAGGTTTCCGTCGATCCTGGACTCCACTTAGAAAAACTTCTCACAAAGTTTTGGGAGGTGGAGGATCTTCCTCTTAGTCCGATAAGGGACTCGGATTCCAAGTGTGAAAGCAATTTTATCCGCACCACTACAAGAAATGAAAGTGGAAGATGCGTAGTCACACTACCCTTTCGAAATCCTGAACACATCCAGTTGGGACATTCAGGTCCATTGCGTTAGCTCAGTTTCTGAAGAACGAAAGCCGTTTGAATAGAAACGTTCCTCAAAAAAGCAGTACGATTCCGTGATTCAGGAATATATAGACTTAGGTCATATGAGACAAGTCTCTCCGAGTGTTGACTGTACCACTTTTATCTCCCTCATCATGCTGTTTCAAGCCAGACAGCTCCACTACAAGGTTCGCGTGGTCTTTAACGCATCCAGCATGTCAACGAATGGCAAAGTCTGAATGATATCCTGTATCCAGGACCAGTCCTACAATCCGATCTGACCGTACAGATCCTCAAGTGGCGTTATTTCCGCTACGTTTTCAATTCGGACATCACCAAAATGTATCGGCAGATCATGGTGCATTCCGACCACACTCCATATCAACGGATTCTATTCCGAAATAAGGGTAATGATTGTGCGATTATGAGCTCAATACAGTTACCTTTGGTGTATGCGCTCCCTTTTGGCCATCCGCGTGTTGCGCAGCTTGCACAGGATGTAAAGAGAACTGCTTCGCTGTGACATTATTTCTAAGCATATGTATGTAGATGATGTCCTAGCGGGGCCCATTCAAGGAACACGCAATTCTCAGATACGAGACTTCGTAAGGCACTAACGAGTGCTGGGTTTCCATTACAAAGTGGACATCAAACGAAAAATCCGTCTTAACCGAATTCCCAAAGACCATTTGCTTCGAGACGATTTTTTGGAAATCGAAGAAGCCAGTGTTGAAGACGTTGGGAATCAGATGGAGCCGACTTGATGAGTTTTTTTCCCTTGCCTTAATCGTCGAAGCCTTTAGCGCGAGTACTTTCGATTGCAAGCTCTTCGACCCTGCTGGATGGTTGGCACGTTTAGTGCGGGCAAAATCTTCTGAAGATTTGGCTACACAAGTTGCTGGGATGATGTGCTCGAGAGCTCGACGGTCGATGGCGGTTTTTTGACTTGTACCCTACGTTGGGAAGATCGCATTCCGGTGGTTTCCAACGTCCGAAGATCGTATCCGGGTTTTGTTGGTACGGGGCGTCGGGCAAGCTTACGTTCGTGTTGAAGACAATGGCCGGTCCTACGCATCCTACTTAAAACTCGTGTTGCTCCCATTAAGAAGTCTTTTGCCGAGGCTTGGCTTGGGTGAGTTCTTCTCGCGACTGGCCAGCCCTTTCCCAACTGACGACTAATAAGATCGAATCTACTATTGGACGGTTCCACATTTGGCTAAACACCCTGTCTTGGCCTTTGTGGGAAATCAGTGCAAATACTGAGTTCGATACGGGGCTTGGTCCACGTCTCGAGCATAATCCCGCTGATTTGGCCAGTAGGGGTTTCCCACAGAACTTATGGTAGTAAGTTGTGGTGGCGGGCCAATGGCTGAACTCCCCGAGCATGGCCTCCTTACTTTTCCCGCTAGATACCAACTTGGAACAGCGTTCCATCAAGCTATGTAGCTGCACCCCTCGCATGGATGTTCTTGAGCGTTTTCCGTTTCCTAGGGCGTTGTGTGTGGTTGATTCGGTTTTTATCGTGCCGGTCAAACACGTCCTGAAGAGCTTAGCGTAAGGCTATCTGAGTGCGTAAGCTGGTAAGTGCACTCGCGTCTCCCCGGGTATAAGTCCTTGCTTAAAGCAAACTCCCTAGGCCGCAATATTATCACCTAACCCTTTCCTGGCCGAAATGGTTTTTGAGCATGGGCGGTGGCTAACTACGATGAAGGCTCCTGTTAGTTCCTTCCTGCTTTTTCCGCCTTCTTGTGATTTACCGCATTTCGCTCCATGGGGTAATCAACTATGTGCGTCTTATCCGATCCGGTATTGGTTCCAAGGTAGGTCTTTAGTCACATTAATTCGTGCAGATCTGCGTTATATATAAAAACGACTCCAAACCCACTCTGGGCGATTTACCAGTTGAGAGCCCCCCGACATTCACCACACTGGTGTCGACTGCCGGAATTTGAAATAAGTTTTCTGGCGAGCTTGTATTTGAGGGCTTGTTTGGTTTTGTTGTTCAGCAAGGCTATTCTTTGGGCCCGATCTCCCCCGAAGGTTCCTCAAGCTTTCTCTGGTTTGCTGCGCGACGGGATGTCCCCAGCACATGTTTCTGACAACGGTAAAACGTTTGTGGAGCCTCCAAGTTCTTGTCGTGATTTCCTAGAGCTACGGCAACGCATCCTGCTAAGTTTAGCCATGAAGTTGTCTGGCATTTCACCCACAGTGCACCTCATGGGTGGCTTGTGGGAAGCTGGTGTGAAGTTTCAAGTCCCTTTTTATAAATCCACTTCTTCTTCAAGTTCACATTTGAAGAACTATCCACTCTGCTTTCAAAGTTGAAGCGTGTCTCAACTCGAGCCATCTCTCTTGTCGAAGCACTGACTTTGGCGCTCCCTGGGCACTTTCTGATAGGTGCGCCGCTTTGTCCGTGTGCGAGCCTGAGATTAAAGTGTGCCATGTCATTTTAAACCGGTGGCGCGCCTAGCTCTCACCAACAACTTTGTTTCCGTTGGAAGAGAGTATTTGAAGGCTGCTAAAGAATCAGTGGCAATCACAGACCGGAATCTGCGGCGGATATGGTTTCTCAGGAGATAACCTTCCGCAATGAATGGCGTCTGGGCGTGTCCACAGACCTACTCTGGCTCTGATTCAATGTCCGGGTGTGACGTTTTGCACCGTGGCATAATTAAGGCCCGTGAACTTGTCTGCTTCCTAGTGGGACTATCCCAGGTCTAGTCCTTCTCTAAAATTCCGTTACATCATTTGTGCTCGTCAGTGTACAAATTCGTATATATATTAATTCCAATCCTAAATTCGATCTCCGCATAGATGGCTCCGACCAAGGAATCCTCGTACTGGAGGGCGGACGAGGATCAACTCGTTCCGTTGCCGGTGTGTGCGGTTCGCCTAAGTGCCACCGCTTCTGCGGTTGCGGCGGGGGCTTGGGCGTTTGGTAAAAGTGTCCTTGCCGTCGACTGGGGCTTGCCGGCGTGAAGACCGGTGCCGAAATGTCAGGCCCCCTTTGCATGCGGAGACGGATCGGCTTGCCAGTGCCTACCAGAGGCAACACGCCAATCGGTCCCCATTCGACCCTCGCAAGCCCGTTGGTGGGTGTGCTGGCATCAATCTTGGAACATCGCGAACAACCGTGATGCCACGGTGATCCTTAAGTTCGACACGGGGTAAAACGTTTGACCCCGGGCTTGGTCGACCTGCTGCCCTTTCGCGGATCGATCGTTGGCGGGTTTTGGCTGTCGTCCGTGTCGGTTCGGAGGGGTTGACGGCGGTGATAAGATCCGATGTTCCACTTCGAAATCCTGCTCCGTACGATGCCCCGATTCGCCGCGGCCGATTACGACACTCCGGCGTCAACACGGCCCTTCCATTGGTGATGACCGCTGGTTCCGCGGGCACTACAAGTATCGTGCTTGGGCGATGTCTCGGTTCGATCATGCTGCCGGGAATATTTCCCCAAAAGGGGATCCTTGGCTCAAAGCCTGTTTTTGGTGGGTGTTGTCCGGATCCTGCGCCACTAACCTCCCCTTCTTTCTTTGCATACGCAGGGGGCGGTATGTTTATGCCTAAAGTAGGCAGATAAACAAGAGCTGCCGCCTCCACCTTCAACCTTATTTATGTTAATTCCTGTTAGCTCTGTTTGCTGCCCAGGCTTAATGTAACGCGATGATAATTGAAAATAGACAGCCGAGCAAACAAGGTTTTTTTTTTTGAGGAAAGAACAACTTTAAACTCAAAAAAAACATCTCAAGCCCTTCGACCGCCAGGATCGATACTCGACTAATTGAATTTGCAAGTCAGCGTGAATCGTAGCATTTCTTACATACCACGGGGCAGCAGTGATGATCCTAAGCGTTTTGTTCTGAATAGTTTGAATTTTTTGAAAATTTAGTTCAGAGGTAAGTGGACCCCAAACAGCGAGTGAATAGTGCCAGATTAGCGCTATTAGCTGCTTATATAAAATGATTTTTGATTTGAGAGGAAGCTTTCCACTATTTAGCAACCAATGGAGTTTCTTGATTCTAGACCTAATTTTAGTTATAGCAGCAGTAACTTGTTGGATCATATTAAGTTTAACATCCATCTTCACACCCAGATACGTTTGAACTCTCTTACTTTCAAATGTGCTACCCGACAGGCATGGTGCCAAAGAAGAGGTTCCCTGAGACCTGAGTGAATGCAGGACATGAGCAGTTTTCGAAACATTCACTTTGATGCACCATTTCTGCGTCCAACGGTGAAAAACGGAAAGATATTCATCCATTCTTTTAACTGCAACCTCTTGCGAGCAGTGAGCAGACAGTACAGCAGTGTCATCAGCATAAGTAGCTAATAGCATACTTCGTCTGTGATGGTCTGAAGAATTAATCGGTAGTGGCATGTCAGAAGTGTACAGGTTGTAAAGGACTGGCCCAAGCACACTACCCTGAGGGACTCCAGCAGATACAAGTTTGGCAGTAGACCGCACCCCTCCGCTACACTCAACTTGAAAGGATCGCTGCGTTAAGTAGCTCTTCAGGACTCTGTAAAGTAAGCCAGGTAGAACCTTTTTAAGCTTATAGAGTAAGCCATCATGCCACACTCTGTCAAATGCCTCCTGGATGTCCAGGTAAACAGCAGAGCAGTAACTTCCATTTTCAAATGCCTTAAGAATGAATTGAGTTACCCTGCTAAGTTGCTGTTCAGCTCCATGCTCCTTACGAAAACCGAACTGGTGGGTAGGGATGGTAGCTGCAAAAGCAGGGAAATCAAAAAGCCTTTTGAGTATAATAGACTCGAACATTTTGGAGATCCCAGAGAGTAAGCTGATTGGGCGGTAAGATGCCAAGTGACCAGGAGGCTTTCCAGGCTTGGGGATCATTTTAACCAATGCTAATTTCTATCTGTCAGGGTGATGACCAAATCTGAGGATGCTGTTGTAGATACTGGTGATATAGATAATCGCCGAGGGAGGAAGCGCCTTTATGGCAGCATTATCGATGCAGTCTATGCCAGGCGATTTACCAGTCTTTAAGCAATGAATTTCCGCAATGACCTCAGCTAGGGTGATGTCCTCCACTGCATCTTCAGTATCCTGCGAGGACTTTTGCAGTTCATATACCACCATCCTTCTATCGTCCGTTGAGATGGTATCAAACGGTGAGAGCCTAGTCTCTAGATGCTGACCGATCGCCTCAGCTTTTTCTTCTGTTGTAACACACCAACTGTCACTATCATGTTTTCTGACAGCCACGTTTGGGGGAGGTTGCCTCTTCATCTTGTTAGTTATCTTCCATAAAAGCTGCATGTTGTAACGGTTATCAGGGTCTAAACTTTCCAGCATCGCATCGGTGCGCCTGTTCTTCTCCTTCTTAAGCTCCTTAGCTATGCGATTTGAAAGGTGGTTGACAATCACTTTAATAAGGGGGTGGCGAGCTTTAGTTAATTGCTTTCTGAGCAGTCTCTTCGCTTCAATCATAAGCCTAATAAGACGGCTTGCCGATGCGCGTGGTGCTTGTGGCTGATGTCTGGAAGGATGCGATGGTCTGCTTGCATAAGCTGCAGCGATATTAATATTGCGTTCCTGGATGTTAACACAGTCTTCAATATCTGCCCCAGACCTAATCTCAGTGTCAATGAGAATGCTATCCTCGAGGCATTGTTGGAACTGCTTTATGCAAGAGTTCAACGGCAGAAGCTGGTGTCTGTAGTGCCTTATTGGCTCCGCACCCAAAATAGAGATTTGGAGGGGAAGGTGATCAGATCCAAGGTAGTGGAGCTCTTGAATCTGGAGGCGTGAATGCCTAATTCCACTGTATACAGCAAAGTCAATGGCTGACGGGGATTGACGCGAGTTGAACGGATAGTGCGTAGGAGATCCAGTTGCCAGAATGTCGTAGTTGCTTGATTGCAAGCACTGTAGAAGGCTGCTACCCCTCTTGCATTAACGACCATTGCCCCACCAGCTGTTTTTCGCATTCCAGTCTCCTGCTAAAAAAAATTTGTTTCCCTGGTTAGAGAGGAATTCCCGGAAATCATCAGCAGTCCAGTTAAATAGTGGTGGCAGATAGGTAGCCGAAATATTCATAGATGAACCATCAGTGAGCGCGACTGCCACAGAGGCACACTGTACATGCGGCAGCGGTGTTGGAGGCAAGGCAAGGTGCCGCAGGGCGTGCCTAATAAAGACAGCCGCACCTCCGCGCCTCCGACCAGAAGGATGATTAGCAGGGTAGGTGTCATAGCCGTTGATGACAATATTGTCTGAGTCCAGGAGGTGTGTTTCTGATATGAGCAGTATATCCACCGCGTTAGTGCTGACATAAGCAGCAACTTCACCTAATTTACGGGTTAGCCCAGCAGCATTCCAGGAGACAATTTTTAAAAGAGTATTGCTCACTGGAGATGCTGCTGGGGCTTTGATGGCAGATGGGGATGACAAACTAGGCATTTTTGCTTCCATTGGCCTGGAGGCTTGCCGCCAAATTGACTATTATATCCACTAGTCTGTCCAATTTACTCCCCAAACTGGGGAAGGTGGAAAAGGCATTGAACTCTGGCTTGCGACGGCGATCTTCCATTAGGATATCCACCAATTGATCCAGTTTTGCACAAATTAGACTACTGGAGTCCTGCGGAAAAGCTGCACCAGCACGGCTGTTGCGGCTGCGGCTTCGTGCAGCAAACCTATCAGCTGGCTGAGGTGGTGAGGGCATTACTTGCGTATTCGCCTTACTGCGGCTGCGGCTTCGGGAAGCGGACCTGGTAACTTGCTGTTTAGTAGGGTGCGCAGTTTGCACACGAGTCTTACTGGACTGGCGAGAACTGCTCTGAGCTTGCTGCGAAGCAGTCTTGGGATGAAATAGTTGCGGCTGCCAATGCAGATGAGTTGCTGCTCTAGCAACAGATGCATAAGTAGGGGCTTGGCTTGATTGCACTTGAGGACTATGAGGTGTCCGCTGGGAGGAAGATGTCCGTTTTTGCTGCTGAGTGGGACGCGCTGGAGCTCGCTGCGATTGCTGACTAGCCGGTTGCAGGAATTGCTGACCACTTCTTCGTGGCACTGGCTGCTTGACTGAGACTGGGATTGGGGGAATACCAATTTCGCCTAGAATATGGTTGGCGCGCTGAATGCTGGACGGTTCGCGCAATTTGGAAGCTTCAGCAAAAGCCTTGCATCCACGGTAGCTGGCTGCATGTTGCCCAAGACAGTTTGCGCATTTGGCTGGCTCTGCGGGAAGCTTTTTGCAAGCAGTAGATTGGTGGGAACCCGCACACTTAACGCAAACAAATGGACGCCGGCAGTAGTTTTTAGTGTGCCCAAATTGCTGGCACCGGTGACATTGAACTGCGTCAGCACCACGCAGCGGTCGCTCAACAATAATCTGCTGGTTGCCTAGTGTGCGGAGCTTAAGCACTTCAGCAACATTAGTAGCTGATTCAAATTCCACTTCGAAGAGATCCATGGGTTCTCTGGAGTAGCGTCTTTTCATTACGCTAAGGTAACGGACCTTGTATCCAAGGCTGGATAGCTTAGAACGTATCCAGTCAAGAGGCGTGGTTCTATGGAGATGGCGAATAATAGCACGAAATCCTCTTTCACTTTCCAGTTGGAAGGTATGGGATTCAATGTTATTCTCCTGGAAATGGCTGATCAACTTTCGGTAGGAAATAACGTCACTGCAAAGTATGCGCAGTCCCTGGTTAGCAGATGGCTTTGTGACGTACTTGTCACCAATAACCGAGGTAATTGTTTTCAAAGTTTCCATAATATTAGATACCTGCGGGAGGAGTATCGGCTTCGGCTTCTCAAGCCGACCAAAAGATACATGCTGACTGCCCTTAACTCCATCAGTAGCGTTAGCGCTTGACCTAGGAGAGGAGTTCATAGAGTTGGCTGATGCTGGCGCACAAGGACTAAGACCCAGACCCACGCTGACGCTGACGTTCAGCAGCTGTTTTAATGGCAGCTGCAGTTGCAGCAGAGGATGCTGGCTTAGTCGCCGGGGACACCTTCGATTTAGGGCTATTAGCCAAAGGCTCAGTTGCCCCCCTCTTTGCGCACTTTTTAGTTCGCTTGAGCAGCTGGCTCATTTGGCTTTCTTCGTTCTCGTCCTCCGACGATTTGGAACTTAATGGTAGAGTAACAGCTGCCTGTAAGACACTGACTGCACTCTTAGTTTGCTGGCCAGGCGCCAGTTTCGCTTGGTTTCGAGGAGAGAATTGACGGGGGCTGCCCATGATGTCAATAAATTCTTCATCATCATCGACAAGATTCTTCTTTGTGCTGCGCTTCATTTTGGTCGAATTCTGAAGGCAAGAATTATTGGCCGAAAGAGGAATCCTCCTAAGAGCGGTTTGACCAATGATCCGCGAAGCCGCTTTTTAAATTTTAAATTTTTATTACCTATGCCAAGGCAGCTTATACATTTAAATTCAAATTAATTTAAAAGCGCGGGCACCTTAACTTTAATGTTGTCGCTTCAGTATCGAAACGATGAATGAATTCAAACACAAAATTCGATCCGGCCTACTGGGATTCAAATAGTGTGCGTGAATATGTTTATTCAAATAATATTATTTTTTTTAAACATTTTTTTTGAATATGATGGCGCCGCATTAAGGTTAAATGCCATTGGCTAGGATTGGCAAGATTATCTACATAATCGCAATGGTAGAGTTCTGGGGTTTGCAGTTGATGCACCTCCAGATGGCGATTAACAAGGAGTCAGCGTCGTTACTGGTCGTTCGAGCTATCCGCCTGCTGATTGCTATCAGCTGGAGGCTCGACGATAACGGATTTAGAATCGGTGGGCGGACCCAAGTTATAAGGCCGGGTAGCAGGTGAGCTAATGATAGCCAGGATCCCAGCCACAAGGCTGCCTTCAGAATTTTCGCAATCCGACCGCAAGTGATTAGCGTCATGCAAGGTGTTCGTGACATCCTGAGATGTTGCAGGAACTGGACGCGGATCCGAAGGTGCTGCTATGATAGCACGAATACCAGCTGCCAGACTATTGATTTCAAGATCATCAGCTACTAGTTCGTGGACCAAGGGATGATTGATGAGTGAATGAGTGGGCTCAGGGGTGAACCTCGTCTCTCTTCTATTCAATATGTCCTGTAGTTCCAGGTAACGTTGGTACCGTTTGGCTGCGTTTAGGGCCTCATCTTCTGGGGAAGGTTTGGTCCTTGGTGGGAGAAGAGGTATTGCCATTATACGTCGTGCTTCTTCCTCCTCACGTGCAATCCTTTGAGCTTTTAATTCATCAAATCTTAGCTGCTGGATTTGCTGGAGTTTAGTCTGCTCCAGATCTTTTCGGGCCCTAATAGCATCGCGCTCCTGCTCAAGATAATATAGCCGGTCTCTTGGGCCAATGAATGGCTGCCTCGGGATGGACCGGGTCAGCTCGGAGACTACAGGGGGTTGCCTCCTCTGTTCTGAAGGTATGCATTTATTTATCATAGATAAATACCTTGGTCGACTTAGTCGTTGAGGAATATATGGATATAAAGCAAGGTTTCTTGCCTCACTATTTCGATGCGCCATAAGAATTTTGACATACTTTTCACATATATCGTGATAGCGATCATCAGCTGTCTGGATCTGAAGATCGTTGTGCAGCGTAACGTTTCTTACATACCAGGGAGCACCAGTGATGGTCCTTAGAGTCTTGTTCTGGACAGTTTGAATCTTTCGAAACTGCCCTTCAGAGGTAAGAGGACCCCAGACAGCTAATGAATAGTGCCAAATTGGCGCTATTAGCTGCTTATATAATATGATTTTGGTTTTGAGTGGAAGCTTTTCACTACTTAGCAGCCAATGGAGCTTCTTGACTCTAGACCTCATTTTATTTATAGTTGCAGTAACTTGCTGTTTCATGTTGAGCTTCACATCCATCTTTACACCCAGATACGTTTGAACGCTCTTACTTTCAAGTCTGCTACCAGACAGACACGGTGCCAGAGAAGAGGTTCCCGGAGACCTGAGTGAATGCATGACATGTGCAGTTTTCGATAGGTTCACCTTGATGCACCATTTCTGCGCCCAGCGGTGAAAGGTGGCAAGGTATTCGTCCATCCTTTTAATTGCAACCTCTTGCGAGCAGTGAGCAGACAATACAACGGTGTCATCCGCATAAGTAGCTAAGAGCATACTCCGTCTATGATGGTCTGTAGAATTAACTGGTAGAGGCACATCAGAGGTGTACAAGCTGTAGAGGATTGGCAAGAGCACACTACCCTGAGGGACTCCAGCAGCCACAAGTTTGGTGGAAGACCGTACACCACCACTGCATTCAACTTGGAAGGAACGCTGCGCTAAGTAGCTCTTTAAGACTGTGTAAAGTGAGCCAGGAAGAACCTTTTTAAGTTTATAGAGTAAGCCATCGTGCCACACTCTGTCAAAAGCCTCCTGGATGTCCAGGTAGACTGCAGAGCAGTAGCTTCCACTCTCAAATGCCTTAAGCATGAATTGCGTTACCCTGCCCAGTTGCTGTTCGGCACCATGCTCCTTTCGGAATCCGAACTGGTGGGTTGGAATTTTATCAGCAAAAGCTGGGTAATCAAACAGTCTTTTGAGTATAATGGACTCAAATATTTTGGAGATACCAGAGAGTAGACTGATCGGGCGGTATGACACCAACTGGTCAGGAGGCTTTCCAGGCTTGGGGATCATTTTTACCAGTGCTAGCTTCCATTTGTCCGGATAATGACCGTATTTTAAGATGCTGTTGTATATGCTGGTGACATAGATGATTGCTGAGGGAGGAAGCGCTTTGATGGTTTCATTATCGATGCAGTCAATGCCTGGCGATTTACCGGACTTCAAGCATTGAATTTCTCCAATAACCTCAGCTGGAGTAATGTCTTCAACCGCAGCTTCAGCATCTTGCGAGGACTTTTGCAGTTCGCTCTCAATTAGTCTTCTATCACCGTTGTAATGGTAGCAAATGGTGAGAACCTGGATTCTAAGTGCTGACCGAACGCCTCAGCTTTCTCTTCAGTTGTCAAACAAATCAATAATCAATAATAATCAAAGGGTGGCGCGTTGCAGTAATCTGCTTCCTAAGCAACCTCTTCGCTTCAATCATGAGCCTAACAGAACGGCTTACAGATGAGCGCTGTGTATGTGGCAGATGTCTGGGAGGTGGTCTGTCTGCATAAGCTGCTGCAATATTAATGTTCCGCTCAAGAATGTCAATACAATCATCTATGTCAGCCCCAGATCGGATCTCAGTGTCGTTGAGAACAAGATCATCAAGACATTGCTGAAATCGCTTAATACATGATTTGGCCGGAAGCAGGCGATGTTTAGAATGCCTTATTGGTTCCGAATCCAAGATTGTAACCTGAAGAGGTAGGTGGTCCGACGCTAAATAGTGCAGCTCCTGAATGCGGAGGCGCGAGTGTCTTAAACCACCATAAACTGCAAAGTCAATGGCCGACGGGGATTGACGAGTATTGAATGGGTAGTGCGTGGGGGATCCTGTAGCCAAGATCTCAAAATTGCTTGTTTGTATGAACTGCAGCAGCATTGTTCCACGCTTACATGAACGGGCATTGCCCCACCAGTGGCTTTTGGCATTCCAGTCCCCTGCTACTAAGAATTTTTTTTGATGTTGTCGTATCGAGGTCGACACGAATAATGAGTACAATTTTGTGTTTCACAATCCCAGTACCAAATTTTGAATTCAGCCTACTGAGATAGTTGCGAAACACAGCCCCCAGAGCCAAATTAAAATCTGGCCTACTGGGATAACTGTGTTTCACAGCCACAGCACTGAATTTAAATTCAGTCTGCTGGGATTGTGAAAGGTAAAATTGAACAGTTTTATTCAATATAATATTGCAAAAACATTTTCTTTGAATTAAATAACTCCGCATTTTCCTAATGATTTCTGGATTGAGCGAATGACACTTGATCCAAATGGCAGGAAAGCACTTCTCTCAAATGGGAGCTAGCGCTGCTGGGAGTTGAGCGTACGCTCATCCAGAGAGATGGTGGCCGGAGGATCAGGAACGGTGCCCGGCGGGGTCACAGATGTCGTTCTCTGATTCTCTGGGAGAAAGGCTGGTTGTCTCAGAATGGCCAATATGCCAGTCACCAGTCTGTTATCATCAACAGGCGGCAATCGTGCTTCAATTTGTAGAGACGATACAGGAGGTGGGTTAGAAGAAGCTACTGGATCCCACGACAGCACATTTGGGATAGGGCAGGGCAGAGCATTGTTGCAGACCCTCGGAGAGGCTATGGTGGTAAGGATGCCAGTTGGCATGGAATTTCCTCCAGATTCTTCAGCATGGATTAGGAGGGAATGGTTTTGAACAGTCTCATCCTGAGGAGCCAAAGGGGTGAAGTAGGATGAGTGTCCGCAGAGGTGATACTTTGATTCCTGCTATCCAGAATTGCTAACAAGTCCAGATATCTCTGGCGTCGTCTGCTAGCATCAAGAGCTAGTGATTCTGGGGTAGGGGATGGTTTGTGGATTGGCGGAAGTGCGGCCAATGCATCCAGGCGTTTAACCTCATCCTCTTCCCGTTTAACTCTTTGCGCACGCAACTCTTCGAAGCGAAGCTGCTGCAGTCGTTGGCGTTCAGATTCCTCCAGAACACTTTGGGCCCTCAACGCATCGCGCTCCTGCTCAAGGTAGTAGAGAAGCTCTCTGGGACCAATGAATGGTTGTCGCGAGCGGGCTTGGGCTAATTCGGATACTAGAGGTGGCAGCTCTTCTCTGGTCCGGCGGAATACATACATCTAACATAAGATGGTACCTTGGACGGGTAAGCCGTTGGGGAACATAGGGGTAGAGATGCTATGTTTCTTGCCTCGCTGTTCCCATGTACCTGCAGCCTTTTAACAAATTTAGCGCATGAGTCAAGGTAGCGCTCCTCTACTGATGGAGCCTTTAGGTCCCAGTAAAGTGTGGGTTTTCTGACATACCACGTGGCTCCAGTGATAGTCCTAAAAGCCTTGTTTTGGATAGTTTGGATCTTTTGGAAATGCTGCTCAGAGGTAAGAGGTCCCCAAACAGCCAGAGAGTAATGCCAGATTGGCGCAATCAGCTGCTTATAAATAATGGATTTGGTTTTCAACGGGAGCTTGTTGCTACATGGAAGCCAATGGAGATTTTTAAGCCTGGCTCTTAATTTCATACTGTGGCTGTGATGTGCTGGATCATGTTGAGTTTAGTGTCCATCTTAACTCCTAGGTACGTATGAACGCTTTTGTTTATAAGCTTACATCCTGCAAGGCAAGGAGCCATGGAAGTGTCTTGAGATCGGAGTGAGTGCAAGACATGGGCAGTTTTAGAAACATTTACTCTTATGCACCATTTTTGCGTCCAGCTATGAAAACTTTCAAGGTATTCGTTCATCCTTTTGATTGCAACGTCTTGAGAGCCATGCGCAGACAATATGACAGTGTCATCGGCATACGTGGCTAAGAGCATACTCCTGGTGAGATGGTTTGAGGAGTTCAGCGGAAGAGGCATATCGGATGTGTACAGGTTGTACAAAACAGGTCCAGGGACGCTTCCTTGAGGAACTCCAGCAGACACGGGTTTGGATGAGGAACGCACACCACCACTGCATTCTACTAGGAATCTTCTCTGATACAAATAGCTTTCCAGAATTTTATATAGGGAGTCAGGTAGCATTCTTTTGAGCTTATAGAGCAGCCCAATATGCCACACCCGATCGAAAGCCTCCTGAATATCCAGGTAGACGGCTGAGCAGTGGCATCCACGTTCAAAGGCTTTGAGCAGAAATTGGGTTACTCTACCACGTTGTTGGTCAGCTCCATGATCCGTGCGAAAGCCGAACTGATGACTGGGTATTGCACTTGCAAATGTTGGGACTTCAAAAAGCCTCTTGAGGATAATTGACTCAAAAATTTTTGAAATCCCAGAGAGGAGACTTATTGGACGGTATGAAGAAAGCTGATCTGGTGGTTTGCCAGGTTTGGGGATCATCTTAACCAAAGCCAGTTTCCACCTGTCCGGGAAGTGGCCAAATCTTATAATATTGTTTAATATCATAGTCACGTAGTCAATAGCAGACGAGGGAAGCGGTTTGATTGTAAGATTGTCCAAGCAGTCGATGCCAGGTGACTTCTTGGACTTCAACTTATCAATCTCAGCTTTAACTTCAGCGGGGGTGATATCAATTGCACTGGCATCAGCGACTGGAGGGGGCTTATCCAGCTCTTTTTCAATAGTTTTCCTGACCTGCTCTGAGTTGGTTACAAACGGAGAAAACCTAGCCTCAAGGTGTAGACCAAATGCCTCAGCTTTTTCCTCCGTGGTTTTGCACCCGGGATCGCTATTACTAGGGTCTCCACTACCCGTAACGATGTGCTTCCGTACTGCTAGGTTAGGAGCAGGTTGCCTTTTTGTTTTGTTTGTGATCTGCCATAGGAGCTGCATGTTATACCTGTTGTCCGGATCCAGTCTTTCCAACATTGAGTCCGTACGTCTGATCTTTTCCCTCTTAAGTTCTTTTGCTATGCGATTAGTCAGATGGTTAACAACGACTTTAATTAGGGGGTGTCGAAACCTTGTGAGCTGTTTTTTGAGCAGGCGCTTCGCTTCAATCATAAGCAGGACCTGGCGTCCTATAGTTCCGCGTCTTGCATTAGACGGATGTCTGGAAGGATACGGTGGCCTAGCTGCGTAGGCTGCAGCGGTGAGGACATTTCGTTCCAGAATGTCTATGCAATCGTCAATATCGTCGGCCGATCTTATCTCTGTGTCGGCGAGTATATGGTCGTCAAGATATTTTTGGAACTGCTTGATGTTCGAGTTGATAGGGAGAAGATGTCGCTTGAAGTGCCTCAAAGGTTCAGCGTCCAGGATTGAGATTTTTAGCGGAAGGTGATCCGATCCCAAGTAATGCAGCTCTTGAATTTGGATGCGCGAGTGCCTAATTCCACCGTAAACGGCAAAGTCAATAGCAGACGGGGATTGACGCTTGTTGTACGGGAAGTGAGTGGGTGAGCCGGTTGCAAGAATGTTGCAGTTGCTCGACTGAATAAATTGAAGAAGGCTTACTCCTCGTTTGCACGAGCGGGCGTTTCCCCACCACCTGCTTTTAGCGTTCCAGTCTCCGGCAGCTATGAATTTAGTTCCATGCTTGCTGAAGAAGTCACGGAAGTCATCTGTAGTCCAGCTTAATAATGGCGGCAGGTAGACCGACGAGATATTAATGGAGGTCCCGTCCTGGAGGGCAACTGCTACAGTAACGCACTGTATCTGTGGTAAAGATGTTAGTTCCAGGGCGAGGTGACGTAGCCCATGCTTTATAAAAATAGCCGCACCTCCGCGTCTCCGGTGAGAGGGATGGTTGGCTGCATAAGTGAAGTATCCATTAAAGATGATGTTATCAGAGTCCAGCAGGTGGGTTTCAGATACTAGTAGAATGTCCACGTCATTGGAATGAACAAAGGCCTTGGTTTCGTCTAGTTTGTTGGTTAGCCCAGCAGCATTCCATGATACAATTTTTAAAAGTGTATTGCTCATGGAAGATGCTGCTGAGGCTTTGATGGCAGTAGATGGGGCCTTATACATTTTTGTTGTCATTGACTTTGTGAGCCAACTTGAGGACAACATTAACCAGCTCTTCCATCTTTCTCTCTAGCTTAGAAATACTGGCATGGATTTGACTGTCTGGTCGGCGGTGGCGATCATCCATAAGCAAATCCACAAGCTTGTCAAGCTTCTGGCAAATTGCATCGCTGGAGTTCTGTTGGTTTGTAATAACACTGCGATTGCTGCGGCTGCGACTACGGGAAGCATACCTGGCAGTAGACTGAGGAATAGAGTGCGTGACTTGCAATCGTGCCAAACTGGGCTGACGAGACCTGTTCCGAGTTTCCTGAGAAGCAGACTTCGGTTGGGATAACTGCGGTTGCCGTTGCTGAAGAGTTGCTGCTCTAGCAACAGAAGCATAAGTAGGGGCAGAGATAGGTTTGGCTTGAGGACGCTGAGGTGCCCGCTGCGAGGATGATGGCCGCTTTTGCTGTTGAGAGGGGCGTGCTGGAGCTCTCTGCGATTGCTGAGAGACTGGCGGTTCAATTTGCCTACCACGACGCTGCACAGACTGCTTGACAGAAACTGGGATTTGCGGGATTCCGATCTCACCTAAAATATAGTTGGCGCGTTGGATTGTTGCGGGCTGACGAAGTTTAGATGCTTCTGCGAAAGCCTTGCATCCACGGTAGCTGGCTGCGTGTTGACCCTGGCAGTTTGCACACTTGGGAGTCTCCTCCGGAAGCTTCTTACAGTCAGTGGAAGGATGCGCACCCGCACACTTAACACAGGCGAAAGGGCGCCGGCAGTAGTTCTTGGTGTGTCCGAACTTTTGGCACCGATGGCATTGGGCTGCATCAGCTGCGCGCATGGGGCGCTCGACAACAATTTGCTGATTACCGAGTGTGCTCAGCTTAAGCACCTCAGTAATGTTCTCAGCCGATTCGAACTCTACCTCGAATAAATCTATTGGCTCTCTGGAGAAGCGTCTCTTCATGTTACTTAAGTAACGGACTTTGTATCCAAGCTCTGATAGCTTCGCTCGGATCCAGTCCAGAGGTGTTGACTTGTGGAGATGACGAATAACAGCACGGAATCCACGCTCATTTTCGAGCTGATAAGTGTGAGATTCGATTTGATGGTCTTGAAAATGTCCAACTAGTTTTCGATATGAACCTATATCGTTGCATAGGATCCGCAGACCCTGATTGGAGGTACGCTTGGTAACAAAATTGTTACCAATCACAGCTGTAATAGTTTCCAATGTATCCATAATGCTAGTGACCATTGGTAACAGGATTGGTTTAGGCTTTTCTATACGCTCAAAATTGACATGAGCTTTAACGCTCGCTGGGGTAGCACTAGGTTTGACAGGCGATGCCGGTGCCCGTGGGCTGAGTTCGAGTAAGTCATCCTCCTCGAGGTCATCCATGTCAGATATGTGCGCCTCAAGTTCGTCAATAATTCGCTGACGTTCAGCAGATTTCTTGTTGGAAGCAGCAGGTGCAGCAGGAGTTTTTGATTTGTTAGCCGGAGACACCTTTGCCTTTGGGCTGTTAGCTAGAGGCTCAGTTGCCCCCCTTTTATTACCTTTTTTAAAATTCTTAAGGAGTTGGCTTAGTTTCTCTTCTTTTAGCAAGTCTTCCTGTTGATTAGAGTTCATTGATGGAGAAGCACCAGCTGCCTGCAGCACGCTGGCTGTACTCTTGGATCGCTGGCCAGTTGCCAGTTTAATAAGGGAGCGAGGAGATTATTGGCATGGGCTGCCCAGAATGTCAACATCGCTTTCGGAATCATCATCATCACGTTTCTTAATGGCATTGCGCTTCATCTCATTTGAATTCTTCATGCAAAAGCTAATGGTGGAGAGACGAATCCTCCGTGGAGTAGTTTGACCAAAGATCCGCGGGGCCGCGATGGCACCGAGCCAATTGAGCGCTTATACAGATTTATACAGATTTAAATTTTTTTTTTTTTTTTTTTTTTTTGTTCTCGTTTCAATGCTGAAACGACTAATGACTTCATTCAGATCTACACAGCCCCAGGACCGAATATCAATTCAGGCCTACTGGGATTGAGAAACAACAACCCCAGAGCCGAATTATAAATTCAGCCTACTGGGATTGATGTGCCCCAATACCCAGTACCGAACTTGAATTCGGCCTACTGGGACTGTGGAAGATTGAATGAATAGCTTTATTCAAGTTGCAATATTATACTAAACATTTTTCTTGAATTGTGTGGTGCCGCATTAAGATTAATGCTGTTGGCTCAGATTGGCGAGATTAAAATCGCATTGGCTAAAGTGTTCCTGGAGTTCACAGAGTTCCTGGTCCAGTTGGTGAGAGTATGTTACTCATTTGAAGGAGTAACCATAGTTGTTGGCGGAGCGTTAGCCGTCAAAGGGTGCTGGAGTCCACAGGCTAGAAGCGTAGGCGCATATTATGCGCCTGAAGGATCTGCGCTAGGGGCAGGTAGGTCCAAGATGGCTAGGATTCCTGCAACCAGGCTGTTTCCAGAATCCGTTGGAACAAGACTCAGCTGGTTAGCGTCAGGTAGCACGCAGGAGATCTCGCGTTGAGACGCCGCAGGCACAGGACCCAAGCAGTGCTGGGCAACAGGGCTTTGAGGGGCGATGTTTGAAACCTCCAGAGAAGCCAGAAGTGGATTTGCAGTAATAGGTGGTGCAGGAGGGAGAGCGATGGGTAGGAAGCTGGGTACTTGCCCATCCTCTTGATTATCACTTCTGTCGCACAACTGCTGATTATGTGCAGCTATTTGCTGGATCATTGGACTATATGGATTGGCCGCTACACGCGTTGATAAAAGTTCGTTCCTGCGATAGTCCAAGATATCAAGTAGCTCTTGTCTTAGCCGTTGCTGCCGCTCACGCGAACGAGGACTGATGATTGCTTGGATGCCTCTCACAAGCTCTGTGCTTGAGTTAGTAACAGGAGCGTTCCGACGACTGAGCTCAGCCTGCTCTTCACGCCTCCTCCGCTCACGAATTTCATTAAGGCGTTCAAGCTCACGCCTGGCATGGTCTTCACGCCGCCTGACTGTTTCCAGACGCTCCTGACGACGTTCCTCCCGCAGTTGCATCCACTGAGGGAGTGGGGCTGGAGATGAGACACGCACTCCCGGCGGAATGTGCCTGTCTACCATATTCATATATCGTGCCCGGGAAAGGCGACTTGGCAAGTAAACATGGGTCACGATTCTGCGAGCCTCAAAGTTATCATGGGTGAGTAGTCGTTGGATGTATTTATCACATGCAGCATTGTAATAGTCTTCAACTTTTTTGACCTCCAGATCATTGTGCAGAGTATTATTTCTTACGTACCAAGGTGCGTTGGCAATCAATCGAAGCACTTTGTTTTGGGCTACCTGAATGCTGTCAAAATGCATTTGGCTTGTCAGTGGTCCCCACACCGGAATGGTGTATTGCCAGATAGGCGCAATGAGCTGCTTGTATATTAAAACTTTAGCCTTTAGGGGAAGCTTGGAGTTACCGTCAATTAACCATTGCAGCTTCCTCGTCCTATAGCGGACTTTTGAAGCTGTGGATGCAACATGATTATTAAGGTTGAGCTTCACGTCTAATCGGACACCAAGGTAAGTGTGTACGGGCTTAGGTGACATAACGCTTCCATCCATAGCAGGCAACAAACTAGGATTTGGTACCCGCAAAGTATGCAGTACATGCGCCGTCTTAGAAATGTTAACCTTAATACACCACTTGTTGGCCCATCTCGAGAACACTTCCAGGTAGCAATTGATTCTCGATATAGCATTTTCCTGCCTATTATGTGCCGCCATTATGACCGTGTCATCAGCATAAGTCGCCAGGAGCATGTCATTTGGGGGTAATGGCATGTCCGAGGAATAAATATTGTACAGTATCGGGCCCAGTACACTACCCTGCGGTACCCCGGCTGCAATGCTCTTGGTTGATGAGCGCACCCCTCCAGCGCATTCGACAACAAATTTCCTCTGCGTGAGGTAACTCTTTAGCACTCTGAAAAGCACTTCAGGAAGAAGCCGTTTGAGTTTGCTGAGCAGACCGTCATGCCATACCCGATCAAAGGCCTCTTGAATGTCTAGGTAAACAGCAGGACAGTATTGGTTATGCTCAAAGGCATTCAGGATGAATTGAGTGACTCTGCCAAGCTGTTGGTCGCTGCCATGTTCCTTGCGAAATCCGAACTGATGCCTGGGAATTGCTTCCGCAAAAGCATCGTTCTCAAAAAGGCGTCTTAGAAGGATTGACTCAAAAAGCTTGGATATCCCAGACAGCAAGCTAATAGGCCTGTACGACGATAGCTGGTCCAGAGGCTTTCCAGGTGTGGAATCATCTTGACCACAGCGCACTTCCATTTTGCAGGAAAGTGGCCATATTTGATGATACTGTTGAATAACAGTGCTAGATATTCAACCGCTGAAGACGGAAGCGCCTTAATAGCTCGGTTACTGACGCAATCTAGCCCAGGAGACTTTTTAGTCTTGAGCCCTTTTATGACGGCTTCCACTTCAGCCAGAGTAATCTGCCGGAAAGCAGGCTCACAGGTAGAAAGACGCTCACGGGCTTGTCTCACAATTTCCTCGCTACCAACAGTGAGACAGTTGAGGAATGGAGTAAACCGTGCCTCCAGATGTAGCCCGAAGGATTCAGCCTTCTCCTCCGTTGTTTTTTTCCGCTGTGCTTTCATCAGTAAATTTCCTTACTGGGAGGTTGGGAACTGGTTGCCTTTTGATGGAGCTGGTGATACGCCAAAGCTTATTAATGCTATAATTGTCATTTGGGTCCAGGCTCTCTAGCATGCTATTGGTCCTTGCTACTTTTGCTTTTTCAGCTCTTTGGCTATGCGGTTGGTCAGGTGGTTCACAATCACTCTTACCAGAGGATGTCTCTGCTTAGCCAACTGTTTTTTGAGAAGACGCTTGGCCTCAATCATTAACAGCACAGTGCGACTAGCAGATTGCCGGTGCCGAAGAGAATTGGAAGGGGGGAACGTTGCGGCCTAGCCGCATAAGCAGCAGCATTACTAATGTTGCGCTCAAGAATATTGATGCAGTCCTCTATGTCATCACCTGACCTAATTTCCGTATCAATGAGCACATGGTCGTCAAGCCACTTTTGATACTTTTTCAGACTAGATCCAGCAGGCAGCAGTTGAAGATTCTTATGTCTGATTGGTTCCACTTCCAAAACAGAGATCTCGAGCGGAAGGTGGTCCGACCCAAGGTGATAAAGGGCTTTGATTTGAAGGCATGCATGCCTAAGGCCTCCGTATACCGCAAAGTCAATAGCTGACGGTGAATGTCGCGAATTAAACGGGAAGTGAGTTGGGGAGCCAGTCGCCAGTATATTGCAGCTGCGAGACTGAATGCACTGAAGCAACGGGAATTGCCCCACCAACTGTTCTTGGCGTTCCAGTCTCCTGCTACAAGAAACTTCCGACCCATGCTGCTGAAGAGTGAGTGGAACTCGTCATTTGTCCATGCAACTAGTGGCGGCAAATAAGCAGCTGAGATGCTAAGTGAGCTACCATCACGGAGAGCGACTGAAATGGTGGCGCACTGGATTTTTGTAGCAACAATGGAGGTTGCGCAAGGTGGCGTATTGCATGATTAATAAAGACTGCAGCTCCTCCGCGCCTTCGGTTAGAGGGATGATTGGCAACATACGTTAAGAATCCAGGCATAGTAACGTTGTCGGAATCAGTTAGGTGGGTTTCAGATACCAGGAGTATATCCACTTTGTTTACGAAAACAAATACCTCCAGCTCCTCTAGTTTGCTTAAAAGCCCAGCAGCATTCCACGAAACAATTTTTAAAAGAGTATTGTTTGGGAATGCTGCTGGAGCTGAGTTGGTCAAGTAGTTGGAATTAGACATTTTTGACTCCATTGGCTCGCAATGCTCCCATCATATCCAGCATCAAACTGACGAGCATATCCAATTTTTCTTCAAAATTAGCAAAGTTCGAGGGCACATTGACGACAGGCCTATGGGCGTGATCTTTACTGAGCAAATCAGTAAGCTTGTCAAGCTTTTGGCACATCAGGAAACTGAAATCCTGGCGAGGAGTTTGATCCATTTGCTGGTTATTGCGGCTGCGGCTACGAGAAACCGGCCTAGCAACAGATTGAGAAGATGGACGGACTGAGCGCACCGGAGTTTTCGTTCTTTGGGACCGCCTGGGCTGACTTGGCTGCTGCTGGACTTCCCCCTGCAGCTGCTGGTGCATGAGAGAACCTCTTGCAACAGAGGCATAAGTGGGAGCTGCACCATTCAAAGGTTGAGAAGGTGCCGCTTGCTGACGCTGCTGCATCCTCGTAGAGGAGGCAGGCAGGTCGCTGAGGTTGCTGCAGAACCGGTGAGCGCTGCGGCTGAGCAATGCTGCGGAAACCAGCTTGTTGGCTAGTCCTCTGTACGCGATGTTGGATGACAGCAGGAACTTGAGGGATCTTGAGTTTTCCCAGAATGGTATTGGCCCTCTGGATGGTAGAGGGCTCCCGAACCTTGCAAGCTTCAGCAAAGGCTTTGAAGCCACGGTAGCTAGCCGCGTGCTGACCTTTGCAGTTTGCACACGTAGCCGGCTCCTCAGGGGTTTTCTTACACATTATGGACTGGTGGTCACCTGCACATTTGACGCAAACAAAACGTCGGCGGCAATAGTTTTTGGTGTGCCCGTACTGCTGGCACCTGTGACACTGTACCGCATCAACCGCTTTCAGTGGTCGCTCAACAGTAATCTGCTGATTTCCCAGCGTGGTAAGCTTGAGAACCTCAGTGATACTTTCGGTGGATTCAAATTCGACCTCAAAGAGGTCGATGGGTTCCCTTGAGAACTTCCTTTTGATAACATTCAAAAATCGCACCTTATACCCAAGGCTATTCAGTTTTGAACGAATCCAATCAGGAGGGGTAGACCTGTGGAGATGCCGGATTACCACCCGGAATCCACGGTTATGTTCCAGCTGGTACGTATGGCTCTGAATACCTTTTTGATCAAAGTGAGCAGTGAGCTTTCTGTAAGACTCAATGTCATTACATAAAATACGAAGTCCCTTATTTGCGGTTGGTTTTGTGACAAATTTGTCACCAATGACCTTGGAGATAGTATCCAGAATCTCCATTATATTGTCCACGTGTGGAATAATGACAGGTTTGGGTTTTTCCAAACGACTGAATGTCACACTATTGGTAGCACTAGACCGTGGGGCAGCGCTAGGGTTTACGTCATTTGCCACTAATGAGTTACCTTTTTTTTTTTTGCTCTCACGCAAGCCAGCCTATTGCTTAAGCTTGGTTACATGGTTGATTCACACCCATACTTGGCGTACACATGGATTAAAACAGCCGGTGTATAAGTCAGGGTGAATCTTTTTTTTTTTTGATCTCACGCAATCCAGCCTATTGCTTAAGCTTGGTTACATGGTTGATTCACACCCATACTTGGCATTTTTTTTTTTTTTTTTTTAATCCATCCAGTTTTATACAGCCCCAGGACCGAATACCTGTTCAGGCCTGCTAGGGTCAGGTAGCATCAACCACAGAGCCGAATTTTAAATTCAGCCTACCGAGATTGATGCGCCCCAACACCAGCACCGAACTGTGCACTCGGCCTACTGGGACTGTGGGAGGCAGAATGGAAAGTTTTATTCAATTTTCAATATTACACACAACATTTTTCTTGAATTTAGGTGGCGCCGCATTAACCATAATGCTG
Organism: Scaptomyza hsui; assembly: GCA_018152825.1. Classification (NCBI taxonomy): domain Eukaryota; kingdom Metazoa; phylum Arthropoda; class Insecta; order Diptera; family Drosophilidae; genus Scaptomyza; species Scaptomyza hsui. The sequence goes on from JAECXO010000267.1 coordinate 1,682,811, forward strand.
TTGGCTCCGAGTGGCAAGATTAAATCAGAATAATCGCAATGGCAACATGTTTCTGGATTGTGCAAATTTTGCTGGTCCAGTTGGCGATCAAGCGCTTCCCATTTGGAGAGGTTAGCACTATTACTGGTGGAGCATTAGCCCGCAAGTAGGGTGCTGGTAGGTTTAGACAGTCAGGTGCAGGCACTTGTTACGTTCCCGAATGCTCTGTGCTAGCGACAGATGGGTTCAGGATGGCCAAGATGCCCGACACCAGGCTGGTTCCAGAATCCGGCTGGTCATAATGCGTTGGGCTAGCGTCAGGTATCATTTCCAAATATTGCAAATCCGCAGGTGCAGGACCTGCGCAGGGCTGAGCCACGGGGCCTTGATTGCTACTATTTGGAGTCTCCTGAGTAGTAGCCAGAAGAAGATTTACAGTAGAAGCTGAAGCAGGTGGGTGAGTGATGGGTAGGACGTCAGGCACTAGCCTTTCTCCCTGCATATAGCTAATGCCATATAGTTGCTGATCAGGTACAGCTGCTTGCAGGATCAGCGTGTCTCGAGGGTTGGCCGGTTCCCGCATTGGTAAAATTGCATGCCTGCGATGATCTAATATATTGAGGAGCTCCTGCCTAAGCCGCTGCTGCCGTTCGCGCACGCGAGGGCTTATTATAGCTTGGATGCCTCTCACAAGCTCAGTGATGTGCTCTGCTACTGGAGTGTTCCGACGATTGAGCTCAGCCTTCTCTTCTCGTCTCCTACGCTCGCGGATTTCATTGAGACGTTCCAGCTCACGCCTGGCATGGTCTTCACGCCGCCTAACTGCTTCCAGGCGCTCCTGGCGTCGCTCCTCCCGCAGTTGCATCCACTGGGGGAGTGGGGCTGGAGATGAGACACGCACTCCCGGCGGAATGTGCCTGTCCACCATATTCATATATCGAGCTCGGGTGAGGCGACTTGGCAAGTATACATGTGTCACGATTCTGCGGGCCTCAAAGTTTTCATGGGTGAGCAGTCTTTGGATGTATCTTTCACACGCAGCAACGTAGTATTCCTCAACCTTGTTGACCTGTAGATCGGTATGTAGGGTGTTATTCCTGACATACCAGGGGGCGCTAGCGATCAGTCTGAGCGCTTTATTCTGAATAACCTGTATACTATCAAAGTGCGACTGACTTGTCAGTGGACCCCATACTGGCATGGTGTATTGCCAGATCGGCGCAATGAGCTGCTTATATATGATCACTTTCGTCTTTAGGGGAAGCTTAGAGTTGCCGCCTAGCAACCAGTGGAGCTTTTTCATCCTTGTGCGGACCTTGGATACAGTAGCAGTGACATGTTGATTAAGTTTTAGCTTCACATCCAGGCGGACACCTAGGTAAGTGTGCGTCAGATTTGATGCAATCTCGCTTCCAGACATGGTTGGTAGAACGCTCGGGTTGGCTACCCTCAGCTTATGCATTACGTGCGCCGTCTTAGATATATTGACTCTAATGCGCCACTTGCGGGCCCAGCTGGAGAACATTCCTAGATTCCGGTTGATGCATGCAATCGCGTTTTCTTGGCGAGTGTGCTTAGCCATGATGACCGTATCGTCCGCGTATGTCGCCAGGAGCATGTCTTCAGGAGGCAAAGTCATATCAGCAGAGTACATATTGTACAGGATTGGGCCCAGGACGCTACCCTGTGGTACACCAGCCGCTATCCGTTTGATAGACGAGCGCACACCTCCGCAGCACTCCACCACAAATGTTCTCTGAGAGAGGTAGCTTCTCAGCACTCTGAACAGAACTAAAGGGAGCAGGCCCTTAAGCTTGTATAGTAGGCCATCATGCCATACACGGTCGAAAGCTTCTTGAATGTCCAAGTAGACCGCTGGACAGTATTCATTGCTCTCAAATGCTTTAAGGATAAATTGCGTCACCCTTCCCAGCTGCTGATCGCTACCGTGCTCCCTCCGGAAGCCAAACTGGTGCTTGGGGATTGCTTCCGCAAAGGTGTCACTTTCAAAAAGTCGTCTTAGCAGGATTGACTCAAGCATCTTCGAGATTCCAGATAGCAAACTAATGGGTCTATCTGACGAAAGTTGCTCTGAAGGTTTCCCAGGCTTGGGTATCATTTTAACCAAGGCGCACTTCCATTTGCCCGGAAAGTGCCCGTATTTAATTATACTATTGAATATTAACGTAATATATTCAAGAGCAGATACCGGCAACGCCTTGATGGTACGGTTGTCCACATAGTCCAGTCCGGGAGATTTTTTGGGCTTGAGCTGCTTGACTACAGCTTGCACCTCAGCCAGCGTAACTTGCCGGAACTTAAGCTCCGAGGCAGGAAGACACTCTTGCGCTTGCCTGGTGATTTCTGCTATGTCATCGAGTTGGTTTGAAGGGAACGGAGAGAATCTGGATTCAAGGTGCAACCCAAATGATTCCCCCTTTTTTTTTTTTTTTTTTTTTGTTTTGAGTTCATACAATTTTCACAGCCCCAGGACCAACTTATATAAGTCGGCCTACTGAGACTGTGAGAGTGCGAATGAACAGATTTTATTCAGTATAATATTATTTAAACATTTTCCCTGAATTAGATGGGGCCGCATTATTTAGAATGCTTGAGGCTCAGATTGGGAAGATTATAAAAGATAATCACAATGGCGGTTAGGTTCCGGACTTTGCAGATGGCGCAGATCCGGATGGCGAGAGATTTAGATTTCTTATGGCTTGAATTGCCAACATCATCATCATAATGGCGTCGACAAGCTTGTTAATCTTGTTTTCGAGGGTGGCAAGATTGGAGCTCTCTGAAACATTATTGTTCCGGGAGCGGTCCTGAGTAAGAATGCCAGTTAGCTTGTCCAGCTTCTGACACATTAATGCATTGCAGTCCTGGCTAAGGGTTTTGCTGCATTGGCGACTGCTGCGGCTCCGGCTACGAGATACAAGCCTGGGAGCAATCTGGGGCACTGAGGGCGCAACATGTGTTGCAACACGAGCTGACTGGCGCTGTCTTGGTTGCCGCTTCTGTGGAGCAGGCTTGCCTGGAACTGGCTGAGGTTGACGCTGTTGCTGCTGAGCTGCCCGAGCCACAGATGCATAAGATGCGGCAGACACGGCTTCAGCCTGAGGACGCTGTGGTGCACGCTGATAGGATGCCCGTCCCACTGGTGCGCGCTGCGGTTGCAACGCAACTTCCAGGGTAGGTTGCCGTCCACGTCGCTTCGGTGGTTAAAGAATGGTGCTGGGAATTTGAGGGATTCCCAGCTCTCCCAGCAATTTATTGGCTCTGAGTAACCCTGATGATTCGCGGAGCTTACATGCCTCAGCGAACGCTTTACATCCGCGGTAACTGGCAGCGTGTTCTCCCTTGCAATTAGCACATTTTGCTGGCTCAGTTGGGAGCTTCTTGCAAGCTGTTGACTGGTGTGGGCCTGCACACTTCACACACATAAATGGCCTGCGACAGTAGTTCTTAGTGTGCCCAAACTGTTGGCACCTATGGCACTGAGCAGCATCAACAGCACGCAGGGGACGCTCTACCACGATTTGCTGATTGCCCAGTGTGCTTAGTTTGAGCACCTCCGTGATGCTCTCCGATGACTCAAATTCAACTTCAAATAAGTCGAGGGGCTCCTTAGAGAAGCGTTTCTTCATGACGCTCAAAAAGCGTACCTTGAACCCAAGGGCAGATAATTTATCTCGGATCCAGTCCAGCGGAGTGGTTTTGTGGAGATGGCGAATGACCGCTCTAAATCCACGCTCGTGCTCGAGCTGGTAGGTGTGGCACTGGATTTCATTTTCATGAAAATGGCGAATGAGCTTCCTGTATGATTCTATGTCATTGCACAAGATGCGCAGTCCGTGATTCGCAGTTGGCTTGGTGACGAACCTATCACCAATGACAGCAGTAATGGACTCCAATGTCGTCATAATATTATCTACCTTGGGAAGAAGAATTGGCTTGGGCTTCTCCAGCCGCTCGAAGGAAACACGCTGGCTTCCATCCATTGACTTAGCGCTAGGCTTGGTAGTGGCTGGTACGGAGGGACCAGAAGCGCCATCTGACACTGGAGCGCGAGGACTGAGACCCAGAGAGTCATCCTCCTCGCTGTCGTCCATGTCAGACAGGCTCGATTCACGCTCTTTCAAAATCCCGCTGCGGTTAGAACAGCTTATATTGACAACTGCCGAAGCAGCAGAGGTTGCAAGTTTATTGGCAGGTGACACCTTCGACTTGGGGCTACTTGCGAGCTTTTCAGTTGCGAGCCGTTTGCTGGTCGTAGGTTTTTGAGTTGACTCGCGTTGACTTTCTTTCAGAGCTTCAACGACTTCTTTAATCGAAGATTGCCGAGTGATATGTGTCGAGGCGCCAGCCGCTCTTAGAACGCTGGCCGCACTCTTCCACTGACTATTGGTCAACTTGTTCTGGGTAGATGCTGTCCACGTGTCGGGGATGGTGCCGAACATTCCATGATGTCGACATCTTCATCCTCGTCATCGGTGGACAGTGTTGAGCTGGGAGCTTGAGTAGCGCCGGTTGCAGAGATGGTTGCAGTCTTGCTGCTGACTTTGACCATATTGGTATTACCACTAGGATTCATTGGCGCAGTAGAATTTACCTTGCCGTCCAGAAAGCGCGCCGTCTTCTTCATTTTGACGGCCTGGGCCGCCAACTAGCTGGGGAAGAAGCTGTATGTTTTATTTTTCCGGATTTTTAATTCGCGGCGTATTTATTTTGCTTTTTGAAATTCAGCTTGGAGCCGAAAATTTTCACGTATGTAAAATCTCACAATTTTATTTGTTTTTTAAAAACGAGAGAAAAAAAAAAGAAATTTTTTTTTTTTTTTGTTTTATGTTGTCGTATCCGAGATGATACGAATAATGATTTCATGTTAAGCTTTACAGCCCCAAGACCGAATTTAATCGGTCTACTGGGACTGCAAATTATACATGAAAATTTTATTCAAACAATATTATATAAACATTTTTTTTTGAATTAATTGACGCCGCATTATTAAGAATGCTTTTGGCAGGTAGTGGCTATGGTCGAAAAGCAACCGCGATGATAAATGAAGAATACTGGGCCAACCGTGTGGTGTCCCAGATGGCTAAAGGCACTTCTCACTAGCGAGAGTGCCGCTGCTGGCTGAGCGCATCATCCAGAGGCTCAGGGGGGTATGCCCAAAGTCGTGGTTCGGGCTTTCAGGTTGAATAGCATCTTGATACTATGATAGTCCAGCAGCATTCCATGAGACAATATTTTAAAGGAGTATTGCTCACTGGAATGCTGCTGCGGCTGAGTTGACAGAAGATAAATCTATGTGTTATTAGTTACTTTGGCTTGTACACATTGTACCAGTCCAATCACAATGTCAACTAATTTGTCCATCTTCCTTTCAAGGCTGGCAAAAACAGAATTGGCATCATTATTGGTATTTTGATGTTGATCGAAACGAATACTGATTTCAAGCAAAAAATTGAAACCCCAGGACCGAATTCTACTTCGGCCTACTGGGATAACAAAAGCGTGCCTGAAAAGTTTTATTCAGTTTAATATTATAAAACATTTTTCCTGAATTTGTTGACGCCAACTATTGAAGGCCCAGAGTGGAAAGATTTTTGAGAATCGTGCTGGACAGGTTTTCCGGAGGAGTCACACGATGCTGCTCCAGATGACTAAGTGCTTCTCGCGAATGGGAGTCAGCGCTGCTGTTGGTGGAGCTTGTTGCTCACATGCAGAGAGTTAACAGCCTGAGGCACAGAGGGGTCGTCTGGAATTACAGGCGGCCCCGAGGTACGTGGATTCAAGTCAGGTGAGTTGAGGATGGCCAGTATACCAGTCACAATGCTATTGCTTGATTCACCAATTACAGACTGAGAACGCCTGACAGCAGGCTGCACTTCAGTCCCAGTGGCCGCAGAGACAGCTTCAGAGCTTATACTCCCAGACGACTGTACCCTCTGTATTGGGTGGAGCATGGGTGAGTTACCAAGACTAGCATCGTTGCTAGCCTCTTGAGATGGGTGAATAATTGCTAGTATCCGGAAACCAGACTATTATTGCTCTGGCCACCTTGGTCAAGCTGGTTGCGAGTTGACTGCCTTATCTGCAAGTCCGCTGCTTCCTGCAGATAGCTACAATCATGCAAAGGCACCCGCTCAAGCTCTCGTTGGTTGAGTATCTGCTGAAGCTCCTGCCTAAGCCGTAGGCTGCGTTCCCTCGAGCGAGGACTAGTTATAGCCTGAGTAGATCTAGCACGAACAATGCTGCTTGGGGCGAGTTGACGGTTGAGTTCAGCTTGCTCTTCCTGACGCCTCCTCTCACGAATAGTATCAATACGTTCTTGCTCACGCCTGTTGTGGTCCTCACGTCGCCTAGCCGTGGCAAGTCGCTCTAGGCGGCGCTCCTCGCGTAGCTGTATCCGTTGAGGAAGTGGCTCTGGAGTGGAGACACGTACTTCGGGAGGGATGCATCGGTCAACCATGGTTAAATACCGAGGGCGAGTAGGTCGATGCGGCAGGTAAACGTGGGTCGCAATTCTTCGAGCTTCTGGGTTCTCATGGGAGAGAAGTCTTTGAATGAACCTACCACAAGCATCATTGTAGTATTCTTCAACTCTCCTGACTTTCAAGTCCGAGTGTATGGTGTTATTTCTAACGTACCATGGAGCGTTAGCGATCAATCTAAGCGCTTTATTCTGCACAACTTGAAGTTGGTCAAAATGTAATTGACTCGTTAGAGGCCCCCACACCGTTATGGTGTACTGCCAGATCGGCGCTATGAGCTGCTTATACACAATCACCTTGGTCTTAAGGGGAAGTTTAGAGTTGCTGTCAATCAGCCATTGCAGCTTCTTGACCCTATTACGGACCTTAGAGACTGTGGCTGTAACATGCAGGTTAAGATTCAATTTCGCATCCAGCCGGACACCTAGGTAGGTGTGAACTGGCCTGGATGGAATAGAGATTCCGGCCATGACAGGTAAAACGCTCATGTTGACAGTCCGAAGCGTATGCAGCACATGCGCCGTTTTAGATACGTTGACGCGAATACACCATTTGTTGGCCCATCTCGAAAAGACTCCCAAATAACGGTTGATGTTTGAAATTGCATTTTCCTGACGGGTATGCTTTGCCATGATGACTGTATCATCCGCATACGTTGCAAGTAACATGTCGTCATGAGGCATGGGCATATCTGAAGAGTATATGTTGTACAGGATAGGGCCCAGAACGCTGCCCTGAGGTACACCAGCCGCTATCCGCTTAATAGATGAGCGCACACCTCCACTGCACTCGACCACAAATTTTCTCTGAGAGAGATAGCTTTTCAATACTCGGAATATAACTACAGGGAGTAAGTCCTTAAGCTTGAATAGTAGGCCGTCATGCCAAACACGGTCAAAAGCCTCCTGTATATCCAAGTAAACCGCTGGACAGTATTGGTTACATTCAAAGGCCTTTAGGACATACTGGGTAACCCTTCCTAGTTGTTGGTCGCTACCGTGCTCCTTGCGAAAACCAAACTGGTGTTTGGGGATGGCTTCGGCGAAGGAGTCGTACTCAAAGAGCCGCTTGAGCAGGATTGACTCAAAAATCTTGGAGATTCCAGATAAAAGGCTAATTGGTCTATATGATGATAGCTGCTCCAAAGGTTTCCCAGGCTTAGGTATCATTTTGACAAGAGCGCACTTCCACTTGCTCGGAAAGTGCCCATATTTAATAATGCTGTTGAATATTAAGGTAATATATTCTAGAGCTGATACTGGAAGAGCCTTGATAGTACGGTTATCCACTTTATCAAGCCCGGGAGATTTTTTAGGCTTAAGTTGCTTTACTATGGCTTGCACCTCAGCCAACGTAACTTGCCGAAACGTAAGCTCTGTGGAGGGAAGACGCTCTTGCGCACGTGCTTCAGTAACTAATCTGTCTTCTGACTGGCTGGAGAGGAAGGGAGTGAATCTGCCCTCAAGATGTAGCCCAAATGCTTCTGCTTTTTCCTCCGTTGATCGGCACCACACGTCTCTGCTGTTTCCAGATAGATCTCCGACAGTGTGCTTTTTTACTGGTAGGTTGGGTGCAGGTTGCCGCTTCATGGAACTTGTGATGCGCCATAGCTTGTTAATATTATATCTGTCGTCAGGATCCAGACATTCCAACATCCTATTTGTTCTTTTTTCTTTATCTCTTTTAAGCTCCTTTGAAATACGGTTAGTGAGGCAGTTCACCAATACTCGAATAAGGGGGTGACGATGCTTTGTCAGTTGCTTCTTAAGAAGGCGCTTGGCTTCTATCATTAGATGCACTGACCGACTAGCAGTGTGCTGAGGCTGCAGTGGACTGCGAGAAGCAGAAAGAGGCCGAGCCGCATAAGCAGCAGCACAATTTATATTGCGTTCGAGGATGCCAACGCAGTCCTCAATGTCGGCACCTGATCTTATCTCAGTGTCATTGAGCACATGTTCATCGAGCCACCGTTGGAACTTCTTGATGCTTGAGCCTGCAGGGAGCAATTGCAGCTTCTTGTCTCTTAAGGGTTCCGCACTAAAAATAGTAATTTCCAGCGGGAGGTGATCAGACCCTAAATAATGAAGAGCTTTGATTTGAAGACGCGCATGGCTGAAACCTCCATATACCGCAAAGTCAATTGCCGACGGAGACTGACGCGTGTTATATGGGAAGTGAGTAGGTGATCCAGTAGCCAAGATGTTGTAACTGTGACTTTGAAGACACTGCAGCAGCCTTGCACCTCTCCTACAAGAACGGGAATTGCCCCACCAGCTGCTTTTAGCGTTCCAGTCACCAGCAACTAGAAACTTTTTGCCCATGCTAACAAAAAGTGAGTTAAATTCATCACTCGTCCATTCAACGAGAGGTGGCAAGTAAGCGGAAGAGATGTTAATAGAGCCTCCATTCCGAAGAGCAACTGCAACTGTGGCACACTGGAGCTGAGGGAGCAGTGAGGGGGGTTGCGCGAGATGGCGAATCGCATGCTTAATAAATACAGCTGCTCCTCCACGCCTACGGTTTGCTGGGTGATTGGCAACATATGTTACGTATCCGGGGATTGAAACGGTGTCGGCGTCAAGCAGGTGCGTTTCCGATACTAGCAGGATGTCCACTTTGTTAACACTAACAAAGATTTCCACTTCATCTAGCTTGGAGAGAAGCCCAGCAGCATTCCATGAAGCAATTTTTAAAAGAGTATTGTCTTCAGGAGATGCTGCTAGGGCTTTGTTGGCAGTTGGTGGTGTTCTATACATTTTTGGGTCCATTGGCCTGGAGGCGTTCAGCCATATTGGTAACAATGTCCGCTAGTCTTTCCAATTTTCTCTCTAAACTGGAGATGGCGGAAAAGACATTGCTGTCTGGCTTGCGGCGACGATCCTCCATTAGGATGTCCACCAGTATATCCAGCTTTTGGCAGATTAAGCTGTTGGAGTCTTGCTGGAAGGCAGCTCCAGCACGGGTATTGCGGCTGCGACTTCGGGAAGCAATCCTATAAGTTGGCTGCGGGGCTGTGGGCAGTACTTGCAAACGTGGCTTGCTGCGGCTACGGCTACGGGGAGCATACCTGACAGCAGATGAGGGCTCAGAATGCATACGCGCTTTACTGGATTGGCGAGATCCATGAGGTGATTTTTGAGGCAGTGGCTTCAAATGATGTTGTTGTTGTTGCGAGGCTGCTCTTGCAACCGCAGCGTAAGAAGGAGTGGAGCTGGGCCGCTCCTGAGAGTGCTGAGGTGCTCGCTGGGCAGGAAAAGCTGCAGCTCGTTGTAGCTGCTGCACAACTGGCTGTGCTGTTTGCTGGACGCGTCGCTGCACTGGTCGTTTAATGGCTCCTGGGATTTTGGGGATACCAAGCTCACCCAAAATATTATTTGCGCGCTGAATATTGGAAGGCTCCCGAAGCTTACATGCTTCCGAAAACGCCTTACATCCACGGTAGCTTGCTGCGTGCTGACCTAGACAATTTGCGCATTTGGCTGGCTCTTCAGGAAGCTTTTTGCAATCAGTGGATGGGTGTGCACCCGCACATTTAACACAAATAAATGGCCGCCGACAGTAGTTCTTCGTGTGGCCAAACTGCTGGCACCTGTGGCACTGAGCAGCGTCGGTAGCGCGCAGCGGTCGCTCAATAGCAATCTGCTGGTTGCCAAGAGTACGCAGCTTTAGTACTTCAGCAACGTTAATGGCCGACTCAAATTCTACTTCAAAGAGATCCATCGGCTCCCTGGAGAAGCGTCTCTTCATTACGTTTAGATAGCGGACCTTGTATCCAAGACTAGCGAATTTGGAACGTATCCAGTCAAGTGGAGTAGTTCTGTGCAGGTGACGAATAATAGCCCGGAAGCCTCTTTCACTCTCCAGCTGGAATGTGTGAGATTCAATATGATTCTCATGGAAATGCTTAATAAGTTTCCGGTATGAATTGACGTCACTGCAAAGTATGCGCAGTCCATGATTGGCAGTTGGCTTTGTAACATATTTATCACCAATTACTGCAGTGATTGTCTTAAGAGTTTCCATAATGTTAGAAACCTGCGGGATGAGAATTGGTTTCGGCTTCTCAAGCCGTTCAAATGAGACATGATGATCACCCTTAAGTCCAACAATTGGGGAACCGCTTGGCTTGGCTGCAGTTTTATTGGCAGCTCGAGGAGAGCAAACAGGTGTTGGTGCTCGAGAGCGGAGTCCTAGCATGCCGACATCTTCAAAATCGTCCATGTCCGATAACTGCGCTTCTAGGTCATCAATGATTCGTTGGCGTTCAGCCTGAACCTTAGTTGTAGCTGCAGTTGCAGCAGAGAAAATTGGTTTAGTTGCCGGAGACACCTTAGATTTCGGGCTATTAGCCAAAGGCTCAGTTGCCCCCCTCTTTGCGCACTTTTTGGTTCGCTTGAGCAGCTGGCTCATTTGCCTTTCTTCATTCTCGTCCTCCGATGATTTGGAGCTTGATGGCAGAGTAACAGCTGCCTGTAAGACACTGGCTGCACTCTTAGTTTGCTGGCCGGGCGCCAGTTTTGCTTGGTTTCGAGGAGAGAATTGACGGGGGCTGCCCATGATGTCAATAAATTCTTCATCATCATCGACAAGATTCTTCTTTGTGGTGCGCTTCATTTTGGTCGAATTCTGAAGGCAAGAATTTTTTAATGTTGTCGCTTCGAGCACGAAACGAATACTGATTTCATACAAAAATTCTAAGCCCCAGGACCGATTTTTCAAAATCAGCCTACTGGGATTCAGAAAAGTGTGTATGAAAAGTTTTATTCAAACAATATTTAGTAACATTTTTTTTTGAATTGTTTGGCGCCACATTTACCTATAAATGTTTTGGCTCTAAATAGCGAGACTAAATTAATAGTCATAGTGGGAAGGATTCTGGTATCTGCAGGTAAGCATCTCCAGATGACGATACAACGCCTCTCACAAAAAGTGGTCAGCGTCGTTGCGGGTGATTGAGTCATCCGCATGGTTATTGATAACAGCCGGAGGCGCAGAGTAAATGCTCGAAGCCGTAGAAGGCGAACCGAAGGCTTCTGGACGAGTGGCTGGTGAATTTAAAATTGCCAGAATACCGGACACGAGGCTAGTTTCTGGTTCGTTGTGAGTAACGTGGGTGGAGTCAGGTCGGACTCTCAGCTCAGTATGATGCACCGCCACAGGTACTGACTGAGGAATTAGCAGATCTCTATGAGAAGATGAGATATTAGTGGATGGTATTCCGGAAGCCAGACTATCTTCAGGCCGATCCCTCCGGTCAGATTGCCGTTGGTCAGGAAGAGTCAGTAAAAGTGCAGAGCTTTGAAGGTTCGCCGAAGCTCGCAAAGATGATATATGAAGCTCGCGCTGGTCAAGTATTTGCAGGAGCTCATTTCTAAGCCTCTGCTGACGTTCCCGAGAGCGAGGACTGTCTAATGGTTGAGTGGCCCTAGCAAGGGCAGTGCCGCTTTGCTGACCAGTTGCGTTTCGATGATTGAGCTCATCTTGCTCTTCTCGTAGTCTCCGATCGCGTATTTCAGCTATACGCTTTAGTTCACGCCTAGCATGATCTTCACGACGCCTAGCTACTGCCAGGCGCTCACGTCGACGCTCGTCGCGCAACTTCATCCACTGAGGGAGTGGCTCCGGAGTAGAAATACGTACTCCATGGGGGATAAATCTGTCTATCATATCCAGATAGCGAGGCCGGGTAAGCCTGTTAGGAATGTATACATGTGTAGCAATTCGACGAGCTTCAGGGTTATCATGGGTGAGCAGCCTAAGAATGTATCTACCGCATGCTTCATTATAATACTCTTCCACTTTCTTCACTTTCAGGTCTTGATGCAGTGTGTTATTCCTAACGTACCACGGCGCATTGGTTAACAATCTTAGAGCTTTGTTTTGGATAACTTGCAATCCATCAAAGTGTAGCCGACTAGCTAGGGGTCCCCAAACCGGAATGGTATATTGCCAGATTGGTGCAACGAGCTGCTTGTAAACGATCACTTTCGTTCTAAGAGGAAGCTTAGAGTCGCCGCAAATCAGCCAATTAAGCTTTTTCATCCTAGCACGGACCCTGGATATAGTATCTCTAATATGCTTATTAAGATTTAGCTTGACATCAAGCCGAACACCTAGGTAGGTGTGAACTAATTTGGATACAATCGTGCTTCCACCCATGATAGGTAGAATACTGGGATTGACATTCCGCAGGGTGTGAAGGACGTGAGCCGTTTTAGAGATGTTGACCCTAATGCACCATTTGCTAGCCCATCTGGAGAAGGTTGCCAGATATCGGTTAATATCAGCAATTTCATTTTCTTGACGGGTGTGTTTCGCCATTATCACTGTGTCGTCAGCTTACGTCGCCAGCAGCATGCCATCCTGAGGCAAGGGCATGTCCGCTGAGTAAATATTATACAGGATTGGGCCCAGGACACTGCCCTGCGGGACCCCAGCAGCTATTCTCTTAGTTGCAGAGCGCACACCTCCTCTGCACTCAACCGCAAACCTTCTGTGAGATAGGTAGCTATGTAAGACTCTTTATAGAGAATCCGGAAGCAATCCTTTCAGTTTAAAAAGCAGACCATTGTGCCATACTCGGTCAAAGGCCTCTTGGATGTCCAGATAAACGGCTGGACAGTATTGGTTGTTTTCAAAGGCCTTCAAGATAAACTGCGTTACTCTACCGAGCTGTTGATCGCAGCCATATTCCTTCCTGAAGCCAAATTGGTGATGAGGGATTCTTTCAGCGAACGCAAGGACTAGAAAAAGTCTCTTGAGGATTAGAGACTCAAAGATTTTAGATATCCCAGAAAGAAGGCTGATTGGCCGATAAGAAGCCAGTTGGTCCAGAGGTTATCCAGGCTTCGGAATCATTTTGACCACTGCAAGTTTCCATCTGTCTGGGAAGTGACCAAATCTCAATATACAACTGAAGATCTTGGTGATATAAACTACCACAGAAGGGGGAAGCGCTTTGATGGCTCTATTATCTAAGTAGTCAATGCCTGGAGACTTACTAAGTTTTAGCTTCACAATTTCAGCTTTAACCTCATCAGGTGAGATACAAATTTCTTTTTTTTTTTTTTGTTGTTGTTCTCGATTCGAAGCCGAAACGAGCAATTATTCCATGTAATTTTCTCAGCCACAGGGTCGAATATTGAATTCGGCCTACTGGGCTCGAGAAAGGGAACATGAAAAGGTTTATTCAACATAATATTATTTTAAACATTTTCTTTGAATTTTATGGCGCCGCATTTTCCCAAAACGCTTCTGGCTCTGATTGGCGACATTAAATTTATAATCGTGGTGATAGGGTTGACTGGTTGCTGCATGTAATGCTGCTCCAGATGGCAATTGTATCCTTTAATCCTGACTGGTGAGTCAGGCATTGCGGCTACTAAATGACTGGATGACCGTCATCATCCACATCATAGTGTCCACTAACTTATCGAGTTTCCCCTCAAGCTTGGCAAAGCTAGAACTGGCGCTATCATCTGATTTACGGAGACGATCCTCCACGAGTAAGTCAGCGAGCTTGTCCAGTTTCTGGCAGATCAGGTCACTGGAGTCAAGCCGTTGCGATATTCCGCGATGGTTACTGCGGCTGCGGTTGCGGAATGCAAGCCCAACAGGTGCTTGCGGTAGTTGGGGCTCTGTCCGTGCTCGTACCAGACTGGGCTGGCGCGATGCAGACTGCCTAGATAGAGGAGTAGGCTGCCGTAGGACCATCTGCGGCTGCCGTTGTTGAGTAGCAGCTCTGGCTACCGATGCATATGTAGCAGCTGCACCGTTCTGCTCTTTACGCTGACGCTGAACTGCCACTACATGTTGGCGCTGTGGAGCTCGCTGTGAAGAGGATGCACGCTTCTGATGGTGGATAGTTGCACGTTGAGGCTGCAGTACCATAGCTTTGGCTACGTGCTGGCCACGTCGTTGCATTGGCTGCTTTTCGGCTATAGGTATTTGTGGAATACCAATCTCGCCAAGGATACAATTGGCACGTTGGATGCTGGAAGGCTCACGCAGTTTACAGGCAACTGCGTATGCCCTGCATCCTCGATAGCTGCCTTGGCAATTTGCGCACTTTGGTGGCTCCTCAGGTTGCTTCCTACATGCCGTAGACTGGTGAGCACCCGATCATTTGACGCATACGAAGGGTCGTCGGCAGTAATTTTTGGTGTGACCATATTGTTGGCACCTATGGCACTGGGCTGCATCAGCAGCGCGCAGAGGGCGCTCAACAACAATTTGCTGGTTGCCAAGTGTGCTAAGCTTTAGCACCTCCGTTATGTTATCAGCCGACTCAAACTCGACTTCAAACAGGTCTAGTGGCTCCCTCGAGTAACGTCTCTTAATGATGCTAAGGTACCTGACTTTGTACCCAAGGTCGGACAGCTTTGCACGGATCCAGTCCAGGGGAGTGGATTTATGCAAATGGCGTATGATGGCTCTAAACCCACGTTCGTGTTCAAGTTTATAAGTGTGGGACTCAATATTATTATCGTGGAAATGACGGATCAACTTTCTGTACGAATCAATATCGTTGCACAAAATACGCAGTCCATGATTCGCAGATGGCTTTTTGATGTTGTCGTATCGAGGTCGACACGAATACTGATTTCATGTATATTTTCACAGCCCCAGCAGCACCAAAATTAGTTTCGGCCTACTGGGACTGTCAATATTTTACATGAAAAGTTTTATTCAAATAATATTGCTGAATAATTTTTTTTGAATTGTATGACGCCGCATTATTCATAAATGCTTTGGGCCGAAAATGAGTAAGGTTATGAATATAACCGCGATAAGTTATAGTGTTCTGGGACAAACAGATGGTGTTCATTCCAGATGGCTGAAAGGCACTTGGGGCGTCAGTGCTGTTGCTGGCTGAGCGTGTCATCCAGCGGCTCAGAGAGCCGGGCTTCCTGGACGAAAGGCAGGCAAGATATTAATGGCCAGAATGCCGGCTGCCAGGGTATTACCAGTGTCATCCTGCAGTCGACTGGAATTAGGTTGGTCTCTTGAATCACCATGCTGGAGTGCCACTGACGCAGGATAAGGATCCTGGATGCCTCCTGGATGCGCATGTCCTAGACTGTTGTCATCTTGCGTACCTTGGGGAGCTAACTGGGACTGATTAAAACTGGGGAATACCGGTGAGTTTATGATGGCTAGAATGCCAGTTGCCATGCTGTTTTCTTCAGGCACATCAGATGTAACGACGTTGGCCATTGGATGAGGTGTTAGAGAAGGCGCCAGAGTATGTCTCAGCTCCCTGCTATCCAATATTGTTCGCAGTTCAAGGTATAGTTGAGACCTTCTAGCTGCAGTAAGTGGGGCTGGATTGGGTCTAGGAGGGAGGAGTGCCAAGGCCTCCAACCGTCATTCCTCCTCCACTTCACGAGCGATCCTTTGGTTTCGCCATTCTACAAGGCGAAGCTGCTGAACTCGCTGCAGTTCTGCTTGCTCTATTTCCCTTTGAGTCCTCAAAGCGTCACGCTCCTGCTCAAGGTAGTATAATCGGTCTCTCGGGCCAATGAACGGTTGTCGTGGTAGGGATGGTGCTAATTCTGTCAATTGAGGTGGCAGTCTTCTTTGTTCTGTCGGCATGCTCTGATCTATCATAGACCGATATCTTGGTCGGCTGAGGCGGTGAGGTACATAGGGGTAATGTACTATGTAACTTGCCTCATTGTTGGGGTGCGCTAGAAGCCTTTTAGCATATTTGATACATATGTCATTGTATCTAGCATCAACCGATTCAATGACTAAGTCATTGTGCAGCGTAGCATTTCTGACATACCATGGAGCTTTAGTAATGGTCCTAAGTACTTTATTCTGGATAGTCTGGATCCTTTGAAACTGCAATTCGGAGGTTAAAGGACCCCAAACAGCAATTGCATACTGCCAGATATGCGCAATTAATTTCTTGTAGATTATCCTTTTTGTTTTAAGTGGGAGCTTGCAGTTACTTAAGAGCCAGTGAAGCTTTTTGACCCTAGTCCTTAGTTTGCTCACAGTAGCTGTAATTTGCCTATTCATATTGAGCTTCGTGTCCATCTTGACTCCAAGGTACGTGTGGGCACAAGAGCTTGCAATGGTGCTTCCTGCTAAGCATGGAGCCAGAGAGGTATCCTGCGAGCGGAGCGAATGCAGGACATGGGCAGTTTTAGCTACGTTAACTCTGATGCACCATTTCTGCGTCCAGATGTGAAACACTCTTAAGAACTCATTCATTCTGTTGATAGCAACCTTCTGCGAGTAGTGAGCAGACATGATGACCGTATCATCAGCATACGTTGCTAGAAGCATGCTCCGCGTATGGGGATTGGTTGAGTTAAGTGGAAGTGGCATATCCGATGTGTATAGGTTGTATAAGACTGGCCCAAGGACACTTCCCTGTGGTACTCCAGCAGAAACAATCTTGGTAGCAGATCTCACTCCTCCGCTACATTCAACTATAAATGTTCGCTGCGATAGGTAGCTGGACAGAACTCTGTAGAGGGGGTCTGGTAGGACTCGCTTAAGCTTATGGAGTAATCCTTGGTGCCACACTCTATCGAATGCCTCCTGTATATCAAGATAAACGGCAGAGCAGTAGCTCCCACTTTCGAAGGCCTTTAGTATAAACTGAGTAACTCTACCGAGTTGTTGATCAGCGCCGTGCTCCTTCCTAAATCCAAACTAATGCTTCGGAATTACGTTTGCAAACGGCGGGATTTCATAAAGTCTTTTGAGAATAATTGATTCCAAGATTTTAGAGATCCCAGACAGAAGGCTTATTGGGCGATAAGAGGCCAGTTGGTCCAGGGGTTTACCTGGCTTGGAAATCATTTTGACCAGAGCTATCTTCCATCTGTCCGGGAAGTGCCCAAGCCTTAATATTGCATTAAAGATTTTGGTGATATAATCAATCGCAGATGGAGGAAGCGCTTTTATGACTCTGTTGTCTAAACAGTCAATGCCTGGAGACTTGCCGAGCTTGAGTTTTAGGATTTCAGCCTTAACCTCAGCTGGTGAGATATCAATTTCTGTAGGCAGAGATTCTGAGGGAGGCTTATTTAGCTCACTTTCAATTGACATCCTATCATTTAGTGGTGTGGTGCTGTATGGTGAAAACCGTTCTTGTAAGTGCTGCCCAAATGCCTCTGCTTTTTCTTCTCTAGTTTTGCACCACGCGTCACTATTATTGGAGGCACTATCGATCGCAATGGAATGCTTTCTTACTGCCAGATTAGAAGGAGGTTGCCTTTTCATGTTGTTTGTCACCCGCCACAGAAGTTGCATGTTATACGCACTGTCCGGGTCTAGTTTTTCCAGCTTATTATCCAAGCGTTTAAGCCTTTCCTTTTTTAGTTCTTTTGCTATACGGTTTGTTAAGCAATTGATAGTGACTTTAATAAGGGGATGATGAGCTTTGGTTAGCTGCTTTCTTAGTAGACGTTTAGCCTCAATCATTAGCCGGACGGTTCAACTGATGGATGCGCGTCGTGCTTGATGTGGATGTCCAGAATAATGCGATGATGATGGCCTGGATGCGTAGGCTGCAGCGATGCCAATGTTACGTTCCAGTTTGATGTTGTCGTATCGAGGTCGACACGAATAATGAGTACAATTTGTGCTACACAATCCCAGGACTAAATTTAGAATTCAGCCTACTGAGATGATTGTGAAACACAGCCCCCAGAGCCAAATTAAAGTTTGGCCTACTGGGATAACAGTGCTTCACAACCACAGTACTGAATTTTAAATTCAGCCTGCTGGGATTGGAAAGCTAAAATTGCACAGTTTTATTCAATATAATATTATAAAACATTTTCCTTGAATTAGTTGGATGCCGCATTAACCTAAAATGCTTTGGCTCAGAATGGTAAGATTAAATAATCATAATGGCAACAAGGTTTCCTGGACTACGCAGATGTTGCTGGTCCAGATGGCAAGGGAGCTCTACTCATCACAGGAGTCAGCGCTGTTCCTGATTGCGCTTGTGGCACGCAGACGGAGGCTCCGGAGCAGGGTCCAGAATAGGAGGTGGTCCAATATATCCTGGATGTGCAGGTGAGTTAATAATGGCCAGGATGCCACCCGCCAAGCTATTAGTAGATGGAACAGCCTGTGTATGTCTAGCATCAGTCTGAGTACGTGGCCCAAGAGGAGCTGACACAGATGCTAGGAAAGACAGAGGAGCATAGCTAACAGAGCGTGGATCCAGGGAACTTACTGAGGCTACCGGCAGAACATTCAGAAATGGGGAGTGCGAATCTAAATTTTGATGACTGGATTCATTAGCAGCCTCTTGGGATGGGTGAATGATGGCTAGAATGCCAGAAACAATACTGTTGTCGTTCGCGCCTCTTAATTCAGACTGGGAACCAATAAGCTGGCTTCCCTGTGAGTCCGCTACTTCTTGTAGGTTGTAGGAATTTGGCAAAGGATCACGACCAGTCTCTCGGAGTCCGAGTAGCTGAAAAAGCTCACTCCTAAGCCGCTGCCGGCGCTCAATCGTGCGGGGGCTAGAAGTTGTCAGAACAATTTCTGTGCTGGGGGCTCGTACAGGAGCACTTTGACGATTGAGTTCTGCTTGATCCTCTCGTCTCCTACGCTCGCGAATTTCGTTAAGGCGCTCAAGTTCCCGCCTGGTATGATCCTGTCTGCGCCTAGCTGCTTTCAGACGCTCTTGACGACGCTCCTCCCGTAATTGCATCCACTGGGGGAGAGGGGCTGGAGCAGAGATGCGTACACCTGGTGGGATGTGCTTATCAATCATAGCCTTGTAGCGAGGGCGGGTAAGACGGTTAGGCACGTACACATTCGTCGCAATTCTACGAGCCTCAGGGTTCTCGTGAGTGAGCAGCCTTTGTGTGTATCTTTCACAAGCAGCAACATAATAGTCCTCAACCTTTTTGACCTGTAGGTCGATATGTAGAGAGTTATTCCTGACGTACCAGGGAGCGCTAGCAATCATCCTGAGTGCTTTGTTTTGAATAACTTGCACACCATCAAAGTGCAACTGACTTAGCAGAGGTCCCCAGACAGGCATTGTGTACTGCCATATGGTTACCTTTGCCTTGAGTGGAAGTTTCGAGTTGCCGTTAATTAGCCACTCCAGTTTTTTTTTTTTTTTTTTGCTCTCACGCAAGCCAGCCTATTGCTTAAGCTTGGTTACATGGTTGATTCACACCCATACTTGGCATACACATGGATTAAAACAGCCGGTGTATAAGTCAGGGTGAATCTGCTCCACCATCGCCACAACGGTAGTAGTCCACGTGGAATCGGACGCCATATTGGTCACGGTAATTCAGCAAGTAAAATGGACTGCGGAATTCCAACAGGAAGTTTAGGCTCAATAAATTTGGCTGAGCAGTCAATATATGTGCAGTTTTTCAATGAACCAGACAAAGTGTCTCCTTCATTGTACCAAATCTCAGAGAGAGGTAAACTTGCACATTAATTGAGTAATATTTGTATAGAAAGTGAGTGGATAGAGTACAGTTGAGTTAGTGCATTGTAGAGCACTGGTCATGCATTCATACTCAAATCCTCCTACAGACGCGGGCTTAGGCTAACAACAAGAGAATTCGCATATGAAGAAGCCCAGCACTGTTCCAATACACCCACTTTCCTGTGAGCTTATTAAAAGTTGATTTTACTTTGTTATCAAAAGGGATAGCAAGAGGTAGGCAGAGGAGTGAGAGAGTTAGAAGAAGCAAGTCATACACTTATGGCTTTCCGTGATTACAGACGCGGGCTTATTTTTTTTTTTTTTATTCTCGATTCGAAGCCGAAACGTGCAATGATTCCATGTAATTTTCACAGCCACAGGGTCGAATATTGAATTCGGCCTACTGGGCTCGAGAAAGGGAACATGAAAACTTTTATTCAACATAATATTATTTTAAACATTTTCTTTGAATTTTATGGCGCCGCATTTTCCTAAAGTGCTTCTGGCTCTGATTGGCGAGATTAAATTAGTAATCGTGGTGATAGGGTTGACTGGTTGCTGCAGGAAATGCTGCTCCAGATGGCAATTGTCTTCTAGTAATACTGACTTGAGGATCAGGCATTGCGGTTACTATAAGATTGGATGACAGTCATCATCCACATCACAGTGTCTACTAATTTGTCGAGTTTCCCCTCGAGTTTGGCAAAGCTCGAATTGGCGGTATCATCTTTTTTGCGGAGACGATCCTCCGCGAATAGGTCAGCAAGCTTGTCCAGCTTTTGACAAATCAGCTCACTGGAGTCTTGCCACTGTGAAATTCCGCGATGGCTACTGCGGCTGCGGATACGGGATGCTGGCCCAACAGGCGCTAGCGGGCGTAGGGGCACAGTTTGTGCTCGCACCAGGCTGGACTGGCGCGATGCAGACTGGGGAGTCGGCTTCCGTAGTGCCATCTGCGGCTGCCGTTGATGAGTAGCTGCTCTAGCTACTGACGAATAGGAAGTAGCTGCTCCGTTCTGCTCTTGAAGCTGACGCTGGACTGCCACAACCTGAGGGCGCTGAGGCGCTCGTTGGGAAGAGGATGTCCGCTTTTGATGGCAGTTAGCTGCACGTGCTGGAGCTCGTTGTGGTTGCTGCACCATGGACTTGGTAACCCGCTGACCACTACGTTGCACTGGGTGCTTGCCGGCTATTGGTATTTGAGGTATACCAATTTCGCCCAATATATAGTTAGCACGTTGGATGCTGGTAGGTTCGCGCAGCTTACATGCAACTGCGTAAGCCTTGCATCCTCGGTAGCTGGCTGCATGCTCGCCTTGACAATTTGCGCACTTTGGTGGCTCCTCAGGTTGCTTCCTACATGCCGTAGACTGGTGAGCACCCGAACATTTGACGCATACGAAGGGTCGTCGGCAGTAATTTTTGGTGTGACCATATTGTTGGCACCTATGGCACTGGGCTGCATCAGCAGCGCGCAGGGGGCGCTCAACAACAATTTGCTGGTTGCCTAGTGTGCTAAGCTTAGCACCTGCGTTTTGTTTACAGCCGACTCAAACTCGACTTCAAACAGGTCCAGTGGCTTCCTCGAGTAACGTCTCTTAATGACGCTAAGGTACCTGACTTTGTACCCAAGGTCGGACAGCTTTGCACGGATCCAGTCCAGGGGAGTGGTCTTGTGCAGATGCCGTATAATGGCTCTAAACCCACGTTCGTGTTCGAGTTGGTAAGTGTGGGACTCGATTTGGTTATCGTGGAAATGACGGATCAACTTCCTGTACGCGTCAATGTCGTTGCACAAAATACGCAGTCCATGATTCGCAGATGGCTTAGTAACGAACTTGTCACCAATGACTGCGGTTATAGACTCCAAGGTCGTAATAATGTTATCTACCTTTGGAAGTAGTATTGGCTTGGGCTTCTCAAGCCGCTCGAAGGAGACACGCTGGCTTCCATCCATTGGCTTAGCGCTAGGCTTGGTAGTGGTTGGTACGGAGGGACCAGGAACGCCATCTGACAATGGAGCGCGAGGACTGAGTCCCAGAGAGACATCCTCCTCGCTGTCGTCCATGTCAGACAGGTCCGATTCACGCTCTTGCAAAACCACGCTTCGGTTTGCACAGCTTTTATTGACAGCTGCCGAAGCAGCAGAGGTTGCGAGTTTGTTAGCAGGTGACACCTTAGATTTTGGGCTACTTGCGAGCTTTTCAGATGCGAGCCGCTTGTTGCTCGAAGGTTTTTGAGTTGGTTCTCGATCCAACTCTTTCAGAGCTTCAACTACTTCCTTGACCGTAGATTGCCGAGTGATATGTGTCGAGGCGCCAGCCGCTCTTAGAACGCTGGCCGCACTCTTCCACTGACTATTGGTCAACTTGTTCTGGGTAGAATGCTGTCCACGTGTCGGGGATGGTGTCTTCATCCTCGTCATCACTGGACAGCATAGAGCTGGGAGCACGGGTAGCGCCGGTTGCAGAGGTGGTTGCAGACTTGCTGCTTGCTTTAACCTTAGTGGTATTACCACTAGGTTTAATTGGCGCAGTAGAATTAACCTTGCCGTCCAGAAAGCGCGCCGTCTTCTTCATTTTGACGGCCTGGGCCGCCAGCTAGCTGGGGAAGAAGTTGTAGATGCCGCTGCTTTATGTTTTATTTTTTCCGGATTATAATTCAAAAACGAATTTTCACGGCGTTTTTATTAGCTTATTGGCAATCAGCTTTGAGCCGAAAATTTCTCGTATTTTAAAATAACACAATTTTTTTTTTTTTTTTAAAACGAGAGAAAAAAAAAGAAAAAATTTTTGAAATTATTATTATTATTTTTTTTTTTTTTGTTCTTGCTTTCTAGCAGAAACGAGTAATGATATCATTCGAATTCTCACAGTCCCAGGACCGAATATCAGATCAGGCCTACTGGGTTTGAGAATCAACAAACCCGGAGCCAAATTTCAAATTCGGCCCACAAGGATTGATGAGTCCCAACACCCAGCACCGAACTGAATTCGGCCAACTAGGACTGCGGAAGGTGAATGAAAAGTTTTATTCAAATTTAATATTAAACATAACATTTTTCTTGAATAAGTTGGCGCCGCATTATCATTAATGCTATAGGCTCGGAATGGCGAGATTAAATTAATAATCTATGTGGCAAAGGGTATTTCCGGACTTTACAGGAGGTTCAGATCCGGATGGCGAGATGTATGGTTTAAGTTGCTTTGGATGCTTAACATCATTAACATCATGGTGTCAACTAGTTTGTCAATTTTGACCTCGAGATTTGATAATTTGATGGCCTCATCAGGCGCTGCTCTCCGGGAGCGGTCCTGTACAAGGAATTCCATGAGCTTGTCTAGCTTCATGCATATGAGCGCATTTGAGTCTTGACTGGATTGGCGATCGTTGCGGCTGCGGCTTCTGGATGCAAGCCTTGGAGCTGATTGAGGCACAGAGGGCGTTTCAACAAACTGATTAGCTCGGATTAGGCTTGATGGCTCGCGGAGCTTGCATGCCTCGGCGAACGCTTTGCAACCGCGGTAGCTTTTTCTGTTGGGGTTGATGAGCAGGTCACGCGCACTTGCTCACCATCCGTTAGGAGGAGGCACTCTCACGGACAGACGGACGGACGAGTGGCGAGGCGAGTTGAGTTGCGAGCTAAGAAATTGTTGCGTTGCGCGTGGTTTAAGCATTCGAAAAAGACTGCCAGACCAGCGTTCAGCAACGATCCATTGCAGTCAAAAGCAGCGGGCAGCGAAAAACGATCGAACAATCTAGCAGTGAACGGCGCGAAGCGCCAATAGAAACGATAATAGCGGCAGCGAAGCTGACGCTTACAGGAAAAATACCGAAACAGACACACGCATACATGCATACGATAGGCGGCGCTGAAGCGACAATGGCGGCAGCGAAGCTGACGCAGTAGCGAAAATCAGCGACGCTGCAGCGAGAAAGAACAGAACAGACACACGTATAGCTAAAACAGACACACGCATACATGCTGTAGTATGTTGTATGCCAAATGAGCATATGCCCACAGTATTGTAGAGTATACAATATAACAAGTGGTCATATGCCCAACTTAAAAGTAAGAGTAACAACTCATAACATAACGACACTTTGTTGCTATGTTTATACAATCATAAATATACATATAGTAAGTGCAGTAATAGGATCCGTCACTTATGCGGACTGGCCGCAGCGTGAGATCGCTAACGTAAGCACTTCTTGAGTACGTACCATCCGTACATACATATGCATATATACATAACTACATAGGCACATATGTACTACAACTCTCTCTCTCTCTGCCGACGTTCTTAGCGGCAGAGCTCACTTAGAATATTGTATGTAATAAGCCAAATATAAAGTTGAATAAAACGAAGAGATCATTCTCGATCAGAACACCAACTCGATATAACATGGCGACCGTGACAAGTGTCACGAACATGTTAAAAATATAACATGTGGAAATAAAATTAAACTAAAAAAAAAACTATATAAATGTGCATTACAAACTTAAATAAAAAAAAAAAACAACAAGTAATATTTTGAAAACAACAACAACTGGAGGTGCAGCAGTGGCAGCAGCAACAGCAACTGGAGGTGCAGCAGTGGCAGCAGCAACAGCAATCATCGGCAAAACATATACGAAAATTAGAACGATACATACATATTACCATGGATTAACAACATCATCGACAAAAAAAAAAAGTGGCTGGAAACGATACAGAGAAGGTGGCTGAAATACTGAGTAAGTAGAGGTGATGAGCAATGCCTAAAACTAGGCGCAGTGGAGTACAAAAAAGGCTTAAGGAAAGAAAAGCCAAACTCCTAAAACTGCTATTTGCCCCCAACACAACAACTAGTTGGGAAGCAGGCAATAAAATACAGGCTGAAATCGACAATATCGAGTCGATTCAGCAAAAATACAAAAGCTCAACCTCTACTAATGAATGCACTTCTAAAAATATAACATTAATAAACGCTAAAGTATTTCAAAAAGTGCCACAGAAGAAACAGCTAAACACAAAACCGAAGAAACAATGCCCAACGGACTGCCCTGGACCATTGGGTCGCCGCACTGCAGCTATACATGCTTCAAGAAGACCAGCACCGGCGCCCCAACAGCCTGTGAGAAGACCAGCACCGGCGCCCCAACAGCCTGTGAGAAGACCAGCACCGGCGCCCCAACAGCCTGTGCGAGGACCAGCACCGGCACCATTTAGCGTTCCAAGCTAAATCATCATCAGGGACTGCTGCAGAGAACGCGCAACTACTTTTAAAAAATAAATTTGTTAATTTAAAAAAAAAAAAAATTAATTTTATAATAATTTTAATGAAAAACAAATGAAATGTAAAGATATGTTTGTAATACTGAGCGATAATTGCGTTGCTCGTAATAGAGTATGGCCTGTGAAGCCATACGAAACATTAGCCAGGAGATCACTGCGTTGATCGAATAGGAGAACATCAATAAAAAAAATAATTTTTAATTAATTAATATTAAATCATACACAATATATATATATTCTTAAAAAAAAAAAATTTTATTATATCCGAACTTCAAATTTAATGCTTTCAAATGCAATTTCAAAAGACGATAATATATTATAAATAGAACATATGTTACACCACGAATCGAAAGTAGCGGATTCAACCGCAAATGTAATTAATAATGTAGAAACGTCCTCAGTAGATTTAAAAGTAATAACGATTATGCTAATAATAATTGTTGTTCTTTTATTGGCAAATGCACTAACTAAATTATATAAGTTGCACAATAGGTGCATAAAGAAAAGATATGCAAGTAGAGCAGACAATTTAGAAATTATATAATATGATAAGCATAATAAATGAAATCTATAATAAAGAACCGAATTTTACAATAAATGCATTAAAATTATTGCAAAAACATCGCGAATTCATTAGCATAACTGAATTCGAAAACGAATACATAGAAACTTATCAAAATATTGCGAGCCCATTATTCGGTTGTTCAAAAACTGAAAAGGGCATGGTGTTGAGCACATTACCTTATGTAATGGTAAAAACTATCAGCGAAACACATGCAATACTAGGCACAGAAGCAATATTGATGCTGCGCATACACCGCTAAAAACTCCATTTTCTATTAAACAATGGAATGGAATGCATTAGCGAAAAAAATAAATGATTATAAAGACAAGTTCGAAAAATCATACAAATGTATCAATTCTGATAAAACAATAAAGTCAGATACAGTGGTACATCACGCGCAAATATTAACAGCTCAATATAATAACATAGTAACGACAATAAACAAAGTTAATAATAAATTAACGCAGGAGCATAAAAATATATGTCAGAAAATTGTAAAAAGTTTAAAAATCAGATTGCATAATATTGGTACTAGACGGAGTATTGTAATAACAATCCCAGAAGATCCAAATCTGCTAGCTGAATTCAACGAGAACCAGTTAGAAGATTTAGACGAGTCTAAACCAATAATCAATCCAGATATTGATATCGATAGTGACATTGAAACGCTCCAAGGAAATATAGAAACAATGACTAACCAGGTAGCCTTAGACAGGGAATACGTGAAGCAGGTTTCCTCTTCAGTACCTGAATTTGATGGTAAAAAGCTATCATTAAACAGATTCCTAACTGCTTTACGCATTGTGGAAAGAACTAAAGGCGACCAGGAGGATATAGCAGTTGAGGTTATTAAATCTAAAATAACCGGCACAATTCTGTACAAAGTACAAGATGAATCTACTATATCCGGAATAATAAATAAGCTTAAAGATAACGTAAAAGGAGAATCTCCCGACGTAATAAAAGCTAAATTAATGAATATAAAACAAAAGGCAAAACTGCTTCCCAGTATGCAACCGAAATGGACAATTTGCGAAAGCAATTGGAGGCAGCCTTCATTGATGACGGCCTAGACCCAAGCAATGCAGAAAAATTCTCAACAAACGAGTCTATTTCTGCAATGATTAAAAATTGTGAGCATGAGAAACTGAAAGTAATACTGGAAGCTGGTAACTTCGTTACTTTCAATGATGTAATGGGTAAATATATCCATTGCAGCACAGAAATGACTGGAAGTGCAAGTACAGTATTATTTCAGCGAGGCCGCAATAATAAAGGAAGTAGTTACTATTCTCAAAGAGGTAGAGGCAATGGCCGCGGTAACTACAATAATAATAATAATAACAGAAACAACAATAGAGGCGGACGAGGTTATAACCGAGGTAGGAATAACTCCAACCGAGGCAACAACCAAAATAGAAATTATTATAATAACAACAATAACAATAATGTCCGAGTTGCCCAAGATACTTCGGGAAACTCGCAGACACCTCCAGATACTCAGAATTAAATAGTAAAATATATACTGTTAACTTAAGTCTCAACAATTTCGTATCATTCAAAAATGTTGCAACAAATAAAAAGATAACATTTTTGATTGATACAGGTGCAGATATTTCAATTGTAAAAGAAAATTCTGATGTCTTTCATGACATCGAAATCAATAAAATTATAGACATTCGAGGCATAGGAGAAGGAGTAATAAACTCCAAAGGACTAGTCTCAATCGAACTACAAACAGACAAATACATTATTCCATATAAATTTCATGTACTTCATTCAGATTTCGCAATCCCTTGCGATGGAATAATAGGTTTAGATTTCATAAAAACATTTAATTGCCAATTAGATTACAATAGTTCAAAGGATTGGTTTATAATCAGACCACAAAACCTAACGTATCCTATATATGTTCCAATAACATTTAGTTCTGGTACCAATTCCACACTTCTACCAGCAAGATCACAAGTGATACGCAGAATAGAGTTGTCTTCAGCAGAAGAAAACATTTTAATTCCAAATCAGGAAATTAAACCGGGAGTTTATGTTGCAAACACTATTGCTTCAGCCCAATATACTTTTGTCCGTTTTTTAAATACCACAGATAAATGCCAAATAGTCGGCATTAATAACATAAAATTTGAATCACTTTCGAACTACGATGTAGTTCAAAACCCAAAAGACAATAGAAAAGAGTCTGTAATTAATAAATTAAAGAAAAATTTTCCAGCTTTGTTTAAAAAACAACTTGAAGAAATATGCACCGAGTTTAGTGACGTGTTCGGACTTGAAACCAAACCAATCACAACCAATAACTTCTATAATCAAAAACTGAGACTTAAGGATGATGAGCCAGTATATGTTAAGAATTATCGATGTCCGCATAGCCAAATAGAAGAAATCCAACATCAAGTTGGAAAGTTAATTGAACAAAATATTGTTGAACCGTCTGTTTCACCTTATAACAGCCCACTCTTATTAGTCCCAAAGAAATCTCTTCCGGGCTCTAAGGAGAAAAAATGGCGATTAGTAATTGACTATCGCCAAATAAATAAAAAATTGCTGTCAGATAAATTTCCACTCCCCAGAATTGACGATATTCATGATCAATTGGGTAGAGCTAAATATTTTTCATGCCTTGACTTAATGTCAGGTATCCACCAAATTGAGCTTGAGGAAAGCTCAAGAAATATAACGTCTTTTTCAACAAGCAATGGTTCATATCGTTTCAAGCGATTACCATTTGGTTTAAAAATAGCGCCTAATTCATTTCAGAGAATGATGACAATAGCATTCTCAGGCCTAGAGCCTTCACAAGCATTCCTTTACATGGATGATTTAATCGTTATTGGTTGTTCTGAACAACATATGATTAAAAACTTAACAGATGTTTTCAAACTTTGTAGAAAACACAATCTAAAGTTACATCCAGAAAAATGTTCATTTTTCATGCACGAGGTGACGTTTTTAGGTCACAGATGCACAGATAAAGGAATCTTACCAGACGATAAAAAGTTTGATGTTATCAATAACTACCCAGTCCCTACGGACGCAGACAGCGCTAGAAGATTCGTTGCATTTTGCAATTATTATAGACGTTTTCTAAAAAACTTCGCCGAATATTCACGGCACATAACAAGATTATGTAAAAAGAATGTCCCATTTGAATGGACAGCAGAATGTGAAAAGGCATTCCAGTACCTAAAAAATCAACTTGTTCAGCCAAATTTATTACAGTACCCAGATTTTAGCAAAGAATTTTGCATAATCACAGATGCAAGCAAGCAAGCATGTGGAGCAGTTTTAACTCAAAACTATAATGGACTCCAACTCCCAGTTGCATATGCATCAAGAGCATTCACTAAAGGTGAAAGCAATAAAAGTACTACAGAACAAGAACTAGCAGCAATACATTGGGCAATAACACATTTTCGACCATATATATATGGCAAACATTTTACAGTAAGAACTGATCACAGACCTTTAACATATTTATTTTCAATGATAAACCCAAGTTCAAAATTAACACGCATGCGACTCGAATTAGAAGAATATGATTTTACAGTAGAGTATCTGAGAGGGAAAGATAATTTCGTGGCTGACGCCCTGTCAAGGATAACAATATCCGACTTAATTGACATGAATAGAAAAGTCCTGAAAGTCACTACCAGGCACCAAAGTAGACAAAACAATTTCTGCGCAGAAAATACACATGAACTATTGCCAAAGCAAAGTCTTGATAAAGCTTCTAAGCCCAAAGTATACGAAGTCATCACAAATGACGAGGTACAAAAAAGTAGTGACCTTGCGAATAACAGATTCGACATGTTTATTGAAACATGGAAAAACAGTTGTAGCAAGAATTAATGTTAGCGATTTGTACTCCAATGGAATTCTCGACTTAGGTCAGTTTTTCCAAAGGCTTGAATGGCAAGCCGGTGTATCTAAAATCAGCCAACTAAAAGTGGCACCGAGCGAAAAGATCTTTGAATCAATTTCAATAGATAGTTTCAAACACATGGGCATTGACCCAAATAAATAATGAACAAGATAAAGAAGCTATATTGTCTACATTCCATGACGATCCAATTCAAGGAGGTCATACAGGCATAAATAAAGCGATATCGAAAATAAAGAGACAATATTATTGGAAAAACATGACTAAACATGTAAAAGGTACATAAATAAATGTCAAATGCCTGACGTCGAAAACGACGAAACATACAAGATCACCTATGATAATAACCGAAACTCCACAATATGCTTTTGACAGGGTGATAGTAGACACAATTGGTCCACTACCACGTTCGGAAAATGGGAATGAATACGCAATCACTTTAATTTGTGATTTGACAAAGTATTTAGTAGCAATTCCTGTTGCAAACAAAAGTGCAACAACTGTCGCAAAAGCCATATTCGAATCTTTTATTCTGAAGTACGGTCCAATGAAGACGTTCATTACGGACATGGGAACAGAATATAAAAATTCCATTATAACTGACTTGTGCAAATATTTAAAAATAGATAACATAACATCTACAGCACACCACCACCAGACATTAGGTACCATTGAAAGAAGTCATAGGACATTCAATGAGTACATTCGTTCATATATTTCAGTAGATAAAACTGATTGGGACGTATGGTTACAGTATTTCGTGTATTGTTTTAACACAACACCATCAGTAACTCATAATTATTGTCCATATGAACTAGTATTTGGTAGACAAAATAACTTACCAATACAATTTAATAGCGTAAATACCATAGAACCTATATATAATATAGAAGATTATTCTAAAGAAGTTAAGTTTAGACTAGAAAACGCGTATAAGAGAGCTCGAATACTTTTAGAAAAAAATAAAATTAAGCAAAAGGAAATAAATGATAAGAAAGTATTAGATTTTAAAATAGAAATTGGAGACCAAGTTTATTTAAAGAATGAAACAGGTCATAAATTAGAATCTTCTTATATAGGACCATTTGAGGTCATTAGTATAGAAAACAATAATAATATAATTATAAAGAATAAGAAGAATAAGAAACAAAAAGTTCATAAGGATAGGCTTAAAAGGATTAATAAATAAAACACCAAAAAAAAAAGAATAAGAATATATATATATTTCAAAAATATACAACATAGTATATAAATATATAAAATTAATACTAATAATAATTTTTATATTAAATAACTACAATATATTACGTTATTTTTTTAAAAAGGGAGGTGTAGTATGTTGTATGCCAAATGAGCATATGCCCACAGTATTGTAGAGTATACAATATAACAAGTGGTCATATGCCCAACTTAAAAGTAAGAGTAACAACTCATAACATAACGACACTTTGTTGCTATGTTTATACAATCATAAATATACATATAGTAAGTGCAGTAATAGGATCCGTCACTTATGCGGACTGGCCGCAGCGTGAGATCGCTAACGTAAGCACTTCTTGAGTACGTACCATCCGTACATACATATGCATATATACATAACTACATAGGCACATATGTACTACAACTCTCTCTCTCTGCCGACGTTCTTAGCGGCAGAGCTCACTTAGAATATTGTATGTAATAAGCCAAATATAAAGTTGAATAAAACGAAGAGATCATTCTCGATCAGAACACCAACTCGATATAACATGGCGACCGTGACAAGTGTCACGAACATGTTAAAAATATAACATGTGGAAATAAAATTAAACTAAAAAAAAAAAACTATATAAATGTGCATTACAAACTTAAATAAAAAAAAAAAAACAACAAGTAATATTTTGAAAACAACAACAACTGGAGGTGCAGCAGTGGCAGCAGCAACAGCAACTGGAGGTGCAGCAGTGGCAGCAGCAACAGCAATCATCGGCAAAACATATACGAAAATTAGAACGATACATACATATTACCATGGATTAACAACATCATCGACAAAAAAAAAGTGGCTGGAAACGATACAGAGAAGGTGGCTGAAATACTGAGTAAGTAGAGGTGATGAGCAATGCCTAAAACTAGGCGCAGTGGAGTACAAAAAAGGCTTAAGGAAAGAAAAGCCAAACTCCTAAAACTGCTATTTGCCCCCAACACAACAACTAGTTGGGAAGCAGGCAATAAAATACAGGCTGAAATCGACAATATCGAGTCGATTCAGCAAAAATACAAAAGCTCAACCTCTACTAATGAATGCACTTCTAAAAATATAACATTAATAAACGCTAAAGTATTTCAAACAGTGCCACAGAAGAAACAGCTAAACACAAAACCGAAGAAACAATGCCCAACGGACTGCCCTGGACCATTGGAGTCGCCGCACTGCAGCTATACATGCTTCAAGAAGACCAGCACCGGCGCCCCAACAGCCTGTGAGAAGACCAGCACCGGCGCCCCAACAGCCTGTGCGAGGACCAGCACCGGCACCATTTAGCGTTCCAAGCTAAATCATCATCAGGGACTGCTGCAGAGAACGCGCAACTACTTTTAAAAAATAAATTTGTTAATTTAAAAAAAAAAAAAAAATTAATTTTATAATAATTTTAATGAAAAACAAATGAAATGTAAAGATATGTTTGTAATACTGAGCGATAATTGCGTTGCTCGTAATAGAGTATGGCCTGTGAAGCCATACGAAACATTAGCCAGGAGATCACTGCGTCGATCGAATAGGAGAACATCAATAAAAAAAAATTTTTAATTAATTAATATTAAATCATACACAATATATATATATTCTAAAAAAAAAAAAAAATTTTATTAATCCGAACTTCAAATTTAATGCTTTCAAATGCAATTTCAAAAGACGATAATATATTAGAAATAGAACATATGTTACACCACGAATCGAAAGTAGCGGATTCAACCGCAAATGTAATTAATAATGTAGAAACGTCCTCAGTAGATTTAAAAGTAATAACGATTATGCTAATAATAATTGTTGTTCTTTTATTGGCAAATGCACTAACTAAATTATATAAGTTGCACAATAGGTGCATAAAGAAAAGATATGCAAGTAGAGCAGACAATTTAGAAATTATATAATATGATAAGCATAATAAATGAAATCTATAATAAAGAACCGAATTTTACAATAAATGCATTAAAATTATTGCAAAAACATCGCGAATTCATTAGCATAACTGAATTCGAAAACGAATACATAGAAACTTATCAAAATATTGCGAGCCCATTATTCGGTTGTTCAAAAACTGAAAAGGGCATGGTGTTGAGCACATTACCTTATGTAATGGTAAAAACTATCAGCGAAACACATGCAATACTAGGCACAGAAGCAATATTGATGCTGCGCATACACCGCTAAAAACTCCATTTTCTATTAAACAATGGAATGGAATGCATTAGCGAAAAAAATAAATGATTATAAAGACAAGTTCGAAAAATCATACAAATGTATCAATTCTGATAAAACAATAAAGTCAGATACAGTGGTACATCACGCGCAAATATTAACAGCTCAATATAATAACATAGTAACGACAATAAACAAAGTTAATAATAAATTAACGCAGGAGCATAAAAATATATGTCAGAAAATTGTAAAAAGTTTAAAAATCAGATTGCATAATATTGGTACTAGACGGAGTATTGTAATAACAATCCCAGAAGATCCAAATCTGCTAGCTGAATTCAACGAGAACCAGTTAGAAGATTTAGACGAGTCTAAACCAATAATCAATCCAGATATTGATATCGATAGTGACATTGAAACGCTCCAAGGAAATATAGAAACAATGACTAACCAGGTAGCCTTAGACAGGGAATACGTGAAGCAGGTTTCCTCTTCAGTACCTGAAGTTGATGGAAAAAAGCTATCATTAAACAGATTCCTAACTGCTCTACGCATTGTGGAAAGAACTAAAGACGACCAGGAGGATATAGCAGTTGAGGTTATTAAATCTAAAATAACCGGCACAATTCTGTACAAAGTACAAAATGAATCTACTATATCCGGAATAATAAATTAATGAATATAAAACAAAAAGGCAAAACTGCTTCCCAGTATGCAACCGAAATGGACAATTTGCGAAAGCAATTGGAGGCAGCCAGTCAATTTCTGCAATGATTAAAAATTGTGAGCATGAGAAACTGAAAGTAATACTGGAAGCTGGTAACTTCGTTACTTTCTATGATGTAATGGGTAAATATATCCATTGCAGCACAGAAATGACTGGAAGTGCAAGTACAGTATTATTTCAGCGAGGCCGCAATAATAGAGGAGGTAGTTACTATTCTCAAAGAGGTAGAGGCAATGGCCGCGGTAACTACAATTCTAATAATAATAACAGAAACAACAATAGAGGCGGACGAGGTTATAACCGAGGTAGGAATAACTCCAACCGAGGCAACAACCAAAATAGAAATTATTATAACAACAACAATAACAATAATGTCCGAGTTGCCCAAGATACTTCGGGAAACTCGCAGACACCTCCAGATACTCAGAATTAAATAGTAAAATATATACTGTTAACTTAAGTCTCAACAATTTCGTATCATTCAAAAATGTTGCAACAAATAAAAAGATAACATTTTTGATTGATACAGGTGCAGATATTTCAATTGTAAAAGAAAATTCTGATGTCTTTCATGACATCGAAATCAATAAAATTATAGACATTCGAGGCATAGGAGAAGGAGTAATAAACTCCAAAGGACTAGTCTCAATCGAACTACAAACAGACAAATACATTATTCCATATAAATTTCATGTACTTCATTCAGATTTCGCAATCCCTTGCGATGGAATAATAGGTTTAGATTTCATAAAAACATTTAATTGCCAATTAGATTACAATAGTTCAAAGGTTTGGTTTATAATCAGACCACAAAACCTAACGTATCCTATATATGTTCCAATAACATTTCTGGTACCAATTTCACACTTCTACCAGCAAGATCACAAGTGATACGCAGAATAGAGTTGTCTTCAGCAGAAGAAAACATTTTAATTCCAAATCAGGAAATTAAACCGGGAGTTTATGTTGCAAACACTATTGCTTCAGCCCAATATACTTTTGTCCGTTTTTTAAATACCACAGATAAATGCCAAATAGTCGGCATTAATAACATAAAATTTGAATCACTTTCGAACTACGATGTAGTTCAAAACCCAAAAGACAATAGAAAAGAGTCTGTAATTAATAAATTAAAGAAAAATTTTCCAGCTTTGTTTAAAAAACAACTTGAAGAAATATGCACCGAGTTTAGTGACGTGTTCGGACTTGAAACCGAACCAATCACAACCAATAACTTCTATAATCAAAAACTGAGACTTAAGGATGATGAGCCAGTATATGTTAAGAATTATCGATGTCCGACATAGCCAAATAGAAGAAATCCAACATCAAGTTGGAAAGTTAATTGAACAAAATATTGTTGAACCGTCTGTTTCACCTTATAACAGCCCACTCTTATTAGTCCCAAAGAAATCTCTTCCGGGCTCTAAGGAGAAAAAATGGCGATTAGTAATTGACTATCGCCAAATAAATAAAAAATTGCTGTCAGATAAATTTCCACTCCCCAGAATTGACGATATTCTTGATCAATTGGGTAGAGCTAAATATTTTTCATGCCTTGACTTAATGTCAGGTTTCCACCAAATTGAGCTTGAGGAAAGCTCAAGAAATATAACGTCTTTTTCAACAAGCAATGGTTCATATCGCTACACGCGATTACCATTTGGTTTAAAAATAGCGCCTAATTCATTTCATGGATGATTTAATCGTTATTGGTTGTTCTGAACAACATATGATTAAAAACTTAACAGATGTTTTCAAACTTTGTAGAAAACACAATCTAAAGTTACATCCAGAAAAATGTTCATTTTTCATGCACGAGGTGACGTTTTTAGGTCACAGATGCACAGATAAAGGAATCTTACCAGACGATAAAAAGTTTGATGTTATCAATAACTACCCAGTCCCTACGGACGCAGACAGCGCTAGAAGATTCGCTGCATTTTGCAATTATTATAGACGTTTTCTAAAAAACTTCGCCGAATATTCACGGCACATAACAAGATTATGTAAAAAGAATGTCCCATTTGAATGGACAGCAGAATGTGAAAAGGCATTCCAGTACCTAAAAAATCAACTTGTTCAGCCAAATTTATTACAGTACCCAGATTTTAGCAAAGAATTTTGCATAATCACAGATGCAAGCAAGCAAGCATGTGGAGCAGTTTTAACTCAAAACTATAATGGACTCCAACTCCCAGTTGCATATGCATCAAGAGCATTCACTAAAGGTGAAAGCAATAAAAGTACTACAGAACAAGAACTAGCAGCAATACATTGGGCAATAACACATTTTCGACCATATATATATGGCAAACATTTTACAGTAAGAACTGATCACAGACCTTTAACATATTTATTTTCTATGATAAACCCAAGTTCAAAATTAACACGCATGCGACTCGAATTAGAAGAATATGATTTTACAGTAGAGTATCTGAGAGGGAAAGATAATTTCGTGGCTGACGCCCTGTCAAGGATAACAATATCCGACTTAATTGACATGAATAGAAAAGTCCTGAAAGTCACTACCAGGCACCAAAGTAGACAAAACAATTTCCGCGCAGAAAATACACATGAACTATTGCCAAAGCAAAGTCTTGATAAAGCTTCTAAGCCCAAAGTATACGAAGTCATCACAAATGACGAGGTACAAAAAGTAGTGACCTTGCGAATAACAGATTCGACATGTTTATTGAAACATGGAAAAACAGTTGTAGCAAGAATTAATGTTAGCGATTTGTACTCCAATGGAATTCTCGACTTAGGTCAGTTTTTCCAAAGGCTTGAATGGCAAGCCGGTGTATCTAAAATCAGCCAACTAAAAGTGGCACCGAGCGAAAAGATCTTTGAATCAATTTCAATAGATAGTTTCAAACACATGGGCAATAAAAATTTAAAATCATTAAGAGTAGCGCTACTCAAGCCGGTGACCCAAATAAATAATGAACAAGATAAAGAAGCTATATTGTCTACATTCCATGACGATCCAATTCAAGGAGGTCATACAGGCATAAATAAAACGATATCGAAAATAAAGAGACAATATTATTGAAAAAACATGACTAAACATGTAAAAGAGTACATAAATAAATGTCCAAAATGCCTGACGTCGAAAACGACGAAACATACAAGATCACCTATGATAATAACCGAAACTCCACAATATGCTTTTGACAGGGTGATAGTAGACACAATTGGTCCACTACCACGTTCGGAAAATGGGAATGAATACGCAATCACTTTAATTTGTGATTTGACAAAGTATTTAGTAGCAATTCCTGTTGCAAACAAAAGTGCAACAACTGTCGCAAAAGCCATATTCGAATCCTTTATTCTGAAGTACGGTCCAATGAAGACGTTCATTACGGACATGGGAACAGAATATAAAAATTCCATTATAACTGACTTGTGCAAATATTTAAAAATAGATAACATAACATCTACAGCACACCACCACCAGACATTAGGTACCATTGAAAGAAGTCATAGGACATTCAATGAGTACATTCGTTCATATATTTCAGTAGATAAAACTGATTGGGACGTATGGTTACAGTATTTCGTGTATTGTTTTAACACAACACCATCAGTAACTCATAATTATTGTCCATATGAACTAGTATTTGGTAGACAAAATAACTTACCAATACAATTTAATAGCGTAAATACCATAGAACCTATATATAATATAGAAGATTATTCTAAAGAAGTTAAGTTTAGACTAGAAAACGCGTATAAGAGAGCTCGAATACTTTTAGAAAAAAATAAAATTAAGCAAAAGGAAATAAATGATAAGAAAGTATTAGATTTTAAAATAGAAATTGGAGACCAAGTTTATTTAAAGAATGAAACAGGTCATAAATTAGAATCTTCTTATATAGAACCATTTGAGGTCATTAGTATAGAAAACAATAATAATATAATTATAAAGAATAAGAAGAATAAGAAACAAAAAGTTCATAAGGATAGGCTTAAAAGGATTAATAAATAAAACACCAAAAAAAAAGAATAAGAATATATATATATTTCAAAAATATACAACATAGTATATAAATATATAAAATTAATACTAATAATAATTTTTATATTAAATAACTACAATATATTACGTTATTTTTTAAAAAGGGAGGTGTAGTATGTTGTATGCCAAATGAGCATATGCCCACAGTATTGTAGAGTATACAATATAACAAGTGGTCATATGCCCAACTTAAAAGTAAGAGTAACAACTCATAACATAACGACACTTTGTTGCTATGTTTATACAATCATAAATATACATATAGTAAGTGCAGTAATAGGATCCGTCACTTATGCGGACTGGCCGCAGCGTGAGATCGCTAACGTAAGCACTTCTTGAGTACGTACCATCCGTACATACATATGCATATATACATAACTACATAGGCACATATGTACTACAACTCCTCTCTCTCTCTGCCGACGTTCTTAGCGGCAGAGCTCACTTAGAATATTGTATGTAATAAGCCAAATATAAAGTTGAATAAAACGAAGAGATCATTCTCGATCAGAACACCAACTCGAATAGCGGCAGCGCAGCTATTGCTGCAACGACAATGGCGGCAGCGAAGCTGACGCAGTAGCGAAAAACAGCGACGCTGCAGCGAGAAAAAGCAGAACAGACACACGCATAGCTAAATAGACACACGCATACATGCATACAATAGGCAGCGCTGAGAAGACAATGGCGGCAGCGAAGCTGACGCAGTAGCGAAAATCAGCGACGCTGCAGCGAGAAAGAACAGAACAGACACACGTATAGCTAAAACAGACACACGCATACATGCATACAATAGGCGGCGCGAAGCGCCGAATAGCGGCAGCGCAGCTATTGCTGAAACGACAATGGCGGCAGCGAAGCTGACGCAGTAGCGAAAAACAGCGACGCTGCAGCGAGAAAAAGCAGAACAGACACACGTATAGCTAAATAGACACACGCATACATGCATACAATAGGCAGCGCTGAGAAGACAATGGCGGCAGCGAAGCTGACGCAGTAGCGAAAATCAGCGACGCTGCAGCGAGAAAAAACAGAACAGACACACGTACACATACTATGAAAGGGGCGGAAGACCAATAGAAAGCGAGAATAGCAATAGCGACAGCGGGGCGGCAGCTAGAAGCAGCGAAGCCAGTGGAAAAATGCTGAACAAATTGCGTGTACGTGTGAAAAAGCACACGCACACAAGCAAACACAGAATTTGCAGACCAGTCCTTTCATGTTTAAGAACTGGCCATATGCTGATGTCAGTGACGCCAGTTTGGCCTTTTCAGGCCAAATAGTGATACCAATTTAGCCTTTTTAGAGCTAAATCTGGCCTTTTCAGTGATGCCAATTTGGCTTTTATCAAGCCAAATAGAGATGCCAATTTAGCCTTTTTTAAGGCCAAATTTGGCCTTTTACAGAGATGCCAATTTAGCTTTTTTCGAGCTAAATCTGGCTTTTTTGCAGGGAATTTGGAAAAACAGCAGGCAGCGGGAATTTTGGCTGAAAGTATTGAGAGAGAGAGCGACCTATCAGTAAATGCCGATTTTAGTCTTTTCAAACTAAATCTGGCTTTTTTACAGGGCATTTGGGAAGCAATAATTTTTGATATTTTTTATGTGATGCTACTGAAAGTATCACAGTAAAAATAAGCGAGAGAGCGACCTATCAGTGTTGTTAAATTTGCATTTTTTTTTCAAGCTAGTTTCTAACTTCTTTTTTTCAAGCTAAATCTGAGTTTTCTACAGGGCATTTGTGCAGCGGAAATTTTGGCTATTTTTTATGTGATGCTACTGAAAGTATCACAGTAAAAATAAGCGAGAGAGCGACCTATCAGTGTTGTTAAATTTGCATTTTTTTTTCAAGCTAATTTCTAACTTCTTTTTTTCAAGCTAAATCTGAGTTTTCTACAGGGCATTTGGGCAGCGGAAATTTTTGGCTATTATTTTTGTTATTGAAAAGCTGGGCGACACCAGCAGCCCAATATAAATGCACGCAAAAATAAAAACTAGCAAGATGTTAAGAAAGATTTAACTGGAAAATCCAACTGGAAAGCTGGGCGACACCAGCGGCCCAAAAGTAAACAGAATCTTTTTCCTTGTTAAAAACACAATTCTGCTAATAGAAAAATAAGGAGAAATTTAACTGAAATGCTGGGCGACACCAGCAGCCCAATACAGATATTGGCAAAATACGTACTAACAGTATGTTGAGAGAATTTTAATTGAAAATCAAACTGAAAAACTGGGCGACACAAGCAGCCCAATATAAATGCACGCGAAAATAAAAACTAGCAAGATGTTAAGAAAGATTTAACTGGAAAATCCAACTGAAAAGCTGGGCGACACCAGCAGCCCAAAAGTAAACAGAGTCTTTTCTTTTTTATCTTTTTTAAAAGTACATTTCTGCTATAAGAAAAATAAGGAAAAATTTAACTGAATAGCTGGGCGACACCAGCAGCCCAATACAGATTCACGCAAAAAACATTCTAATAAGATGTTAAGAGAAGAAATTTAAGTGGAAAATCTAACTGGAGAGCGGGGCGACACCAGCAGCCCAAAATAAACAGAGTCTTTTTTCTTGTTAAAAGCACAATTCTGCTAATAGAAAAATAAGGAAAAATTTAACTGAATAGCTGGGCGACACCAGCAGCCCAATACAGATATTCGCAAAAATACATACTAACAGGATGTTGAGAAAATTTTAATTGAAAATCAAACTGAAAAGCTGGGCGACACCAGCAGCCCAAAACAGATTCACGCAAAATACATTCTAACAAGATGTTAAGAGAAGAAATTTAACTGGAAAATCTAACTGGAGAGCTGGGCGACACCAGCAGCCCAAAAGTAAACAGAGTCTTTTTCCTTGTTAAAAGCATAAATTTTAGCTAATAAGAAGTTAATATATTCTATCAAAATGCTAAAAAAATCAAACTGAAAAAGCTGGGCGACACCAGCAGCAAAATACAGATACACGCAAAAATAAAAACTAGCAAGATGTTAAGAAAGATTTAACTGGAAAATCGAACTGAAAAGCTGGGCGACACCAGCAGCCTAAAAGTAATCGAACTCTTCCCTTCTTTAAAGAACCGCCAAAGCCGTAGCGACATACTAACAAAAGTAGAGAGTAATCTAACTGAAATTGCTGGGCGACACCAGCGTGTAAACGTATGAGAAGTTAGAGAATTTGACAAATGCAGGAAGGGGGGGAAGTAGCTCGCAACTCAACCAGTCGCCACAAAAAATCAATCCCAAGACCAGTAACCGCGAAAATAATACCCACACGTTAGTCCACCGCAAGGTCCGTCCATTTTTAAAACGACACCAGACAATGCCAGACTCCTAACCCAATAAGGACCACTAGCTTGCCTGCTAGTAGCGGAGGGAGAAGGGGTTTGCTACAACAGTTTTTAGTTGTCAAAGGACCTTTATAGATCACACCATGTTCATTTAGTAATAAGAAATAAAAAAGTGGGAGTAAAATAATAAATGTGGGAGTAATAATAATGCAGATTGCCGGTCTGCTAGAAACGAACAGGCTTAACACACTCAGTTAAAAAACTTAGCGTGCTAGATCGATGGTTGGTTGTGAATAAAAGCTACAGCGGCTTCAGCAAATCTATGTTGCTATTATCCTGCTATGATCAATGTGAGATATTGGTGATTGGAACATACATACTTATTGCCTCAATTCAACAAACAATAGTATGTAGTTGTCGATGAAATCAAGCGCCAGATTGATGTATCGTTTTCTGCATACATACAACATGTATATACACATGGGTATACGCCCACGCACACACATACATACAGTACTGCAAGCATCCCGCCAGTTCACTTTGTAGTTAGTTCCAAAATTCCACTAGTTCTAAACTAGTTATTTTGCAACTAGTTCTCAATTAGCTATTTTGCAACTAGTTCTCAACTAGTTCTCAACTAGCTATTTTGCATCTAGTTCTAAAGTAATGCGACGGTAGTCAGTTGTAAAACGTTTTCATAATCTTTATGCGTTCAGTGCTCTCTTGCTCTCTTTGCTGATACCATTAGCGAGAGCAATTTCTTTGCTATGCCTTAGCGAATGGAGAGAGACAAAGAGAGAGGAAAAGAGTTAGCGAGCGCATTTGCAAGCAGCAACACAACAACGAATTATGTGCTGTAACTGTTTGTTATCCCTTTGTCTTCTTTAATATTTACCGGTTGAATTTTGTTTTCTGTGTTATGCGTTTTATGCTTGGCTAATTTATGCCAGTTTCAGTGCAATTGTGATCACGCTGTGCTGTGCATTATAAAATTTTGATTAAAAATCGAAAATCAATTAAAACTAAACAAATAAATCGAAAAACAATTAAAAACAAGTGTATAAAAAATACAACAGTTCTACAAACAAAACAACAACAAGTTTTTAAATAAAAACATAAAAAGTTTTACAACAACAAAGGAGTCAGCAACAATAAGGAGCCACATAAATACATAAAAAAATATATATTCAACAAATAAATAAAAATACGCTAAGTACTAAACTTTATTTATTTAACTAACTTATTACATATATACATAAAAAAAACATGATCGGCAAAAGGCATATGAGGCGTTTGGTAAAAAAAGAGCGGGAGAACATTGTACAAGAAGCAGTGGCAAGTGAAACAGAAGTGTGCGGTGTAAAAAGAAAATATAGCGAAATTTGTGAAAATAAGAATATTAATGGTGAGGGTGTTGAAGTTAATAAAGTTAACTTTGACTTTGGTGACGTCTTAGACGAAAACAATGATTCTATGTTCGAAATTCCAGATGACGAAACACA
Source organism: Scaptomyza hsui (assembly GCA_018152825.1). Lineage (NCBI taxonomy): Eukaryota > Metazoa > Arthropoda > Insecta > Diptera > Drosophilidae > Scaptomyza > Scaptomyza hsui. Next base: position 1,725,403 of record JAECXO010000267.1, read on the forward strand.
GTTGTCTTTAAATGAAAAGCTAAAGTTTTGGTTTCTTGAATTTAACCCAAGGAGGGATGCAGTTATTGCCCTTATTAAAGTTCTCCAAAGTGAAGGTTTGTGTGTGAACAATTTTTATAAGTTTTCATCAGAAAAAAACCCTATATTGAGAGTATGTGCGGTGGTAACTACTTGAATGTAGGGTTAAAAAACCAGTTAATTAAACTATCGGGGGCAGTGCAGCTTCCAAGCGACATCAATATTGATGTTAATATAGACGGACTGCCTCTGTTTAAAAGTTCAAGAGCACAGCTTTGGCCCATTTTAGTGAGAGTAAATAATGTTAGAAACACACCAATTTTTCCGGCCGGCGTCTTTTTAGGTAATACCAAACCAGAAAATAGTGATAAATATTTAGAAAAATTTTGTAATGAGTTGTGCGAACTTGCAGAAAGTGGATTGGATTTAAACGGGAGGAGAATAGGTGTAGGGCTTAGAGCTATTGTTTGCGATGCACCAGCTAGAGCGTTTATAAGTGGAACACCGGGGCACACTTCTTGTCACGGTTGCACCAAATGCACTCAGGTTGCCAAAAAAATTAATGGCACGCTAACATATAGCATAAAGTGTGAACAGTTAATAACAGCCGATGACTTTTTATCTAGGAAATATCCAAACCATCATTTACCAAAATACTTAGACCACAAATCAGTTTTAGAAAATATTAAGGTAGGTATGGTTACCCAGATACCCTTAGATTGTATGCATCTTATAGAATTAGGAGTGATGAGAAAATTTTTAGTGCGGTTGCAAAAAAATAAAGTCTTAAAAAAAATTTCATTGGAAAATAAAAAAAATATTTCTGAAAAATTGGTCAGCTTCCGTAATTTTGTACCAAAAGAGTTTGCGCGAAAACCAAGGGCGTTAGAAGAGCTTATGCATTGGAAGGCAACTGAGTTTCGGCAATTTTTGTTGTACACTGGAATCGTCGCTTTAAAAGATGAAGTTGATGGTGACCAGTATTATGTTTTTTGTTTACTGCATTGTGCCTATAGGTTACTTTGTTGTCCACTGCAACGCGTCAAGAACTTAGAAATGTCTCAACAAATGTTAAAACTGTTTGTTGAGAACTTTCCAGCTATCTTTGGCGAAAATAGTGTGTCGTACAATGTACACAGCTTGCTGCACGTTAAGAATACAGTCGAAATAGTTGGTGATCCAGTGCATGGCTCTTGTTATGCTTTTGAGAATTATTTACAAACACTTAAAAACTGTGTCCGAAAGCCTACAAAGATTCTTCAGCAAATACATAGGAGAATTTCTGAAGTACAATTTAAAAATAAAATAGAATTAAATCAACCCATCATTACTAATAATAAATGTTATTTTAAAGATTTTTTGCTTACTTCTTATTGCCCTAACAATTATTGCTACATTAAAAAGAACATACCCGTTAAAATTTTAAAATTTACTGAAGATAATGGGGGAACTATTATAGGTATACGGTTACAAAATATTAGGAACTTTTTCATTGAACCCGTAGAATCAAAAACTATTGGGATATTTTTAGTTGATAATTACGCATCGAGCTGTGAGGAACAATTTTTAGTTTCAGAGTTAGAATCTAAAGCTATCGGGATACCATACAGGGGGGAGTTGTTGTTAATGCCACTGCTTCACTGCTATACTAGCTAAAACATGTTTTTTTATTTATATATAATACGTCAATTTTTTTTTAAAAAGACATTTGCATAGGAGGTCTTTAGTCCGTATGCGCTCCTAACATTTAGTGTTAAGTGCGAATCGGGCATACTCTTTATAACGGTATTGAGAGTATCTTAAGAAGATTTCCCTACCTTGGTTCGCAAGCCAAAAAAAAAAGAAAACAGTTGCAAAGTCTTAAATAAAAAATTGATGTATTCTTATCATAATAAAATTTTCAGAAATATTTTAGAAAATGCCTTCCACCCCATCAAAAGTCAAGCGCGTTTGCTTCAACGACAATGGTGAGAACCGTTTTAAGTACCAATATCTTTATATCTTGCCTATATTTATATACATATTTATTTAATTGCAGAGACTGATACCGGTAGCATGAACGCAAACACCAAAATTGAGGAGTTGCAAAGAGCAATGGTTGAATTAAAAGGTAATCAGATAAACAAATTCAAATGTGCATAAAGTAATTTAATTGAGTAATTGATTTTATTTTCAGAAACAATACTGCAGGCAAATAAGCAGATTTTGGGTATGCCTTAAATGTTTAAGTATGATCTTAATACAATTCATAATTTCTTACAGAAACAGTGCAGAGGGAGAATTTGCTCTTGCAGCAGGAATGCGGAGCTTTGAAAAGTATGAAACCCTTATGCTTTACTATAATTTCAGACATACATATATTAAAAACCTTTTTTTTTAAAGATCAACTCAACGTAGCTCTTAGTGGGATAGCTGAGCAAAAGGTAATGTTGGCACAATTGCTGCGGCATAAGACGGCGGAAAATGTATATCTCACAAGATTTCCTCTGGAGACCGAGGAGCACCTTATTGAACTGAACAATGGTATAACAGAGGAAACAAGAGATTACTATGTGAGTAAAAATAATAATATTTTTAAATTCCCCTGCGTTTACTTATACATTCTTATTGCGTTTTCTTATACATTTTAGATCAAGGCTTTAAGATCCTTAATTCAGCCGGTTGGGTTGAAAAAGGGGCTGCAACGTGTGCTGTCCGACAATGTAATACAAATGTACAACATTTGTGGCACCCACGGCAAGAAATCATTGAGATTACATAGTAATTTCTACAATGTGCTTTTAGGTAATAGTTTATATACCCATTGAATGTATACCTATTTTATAAAAAAACAATAAATTTATATCTTTCAGCTTCAATACCAGAGGGGAATAAACCGCCAGAAGAAGAGCTGAGGGCGGCAATTCAAGTGCAGAAAAAGCGTTTTTTTAAAAATATATGCGTTGGCAAAAAAAACTTGCCTACGTCACCAGAGGTGTAAGCAACATAAAGAAATGTTTTGTTAATAAAAAAAAAATTGTTGAAATGAAGATGCATTTTTTTTTGTATTACCAATAATCTTATTCCTTTTCAGCCCAAAAAATAGTGCACAACTTGTTGTTTTAAGTCAAAATTAAAACTATTTGCAATCCTTTTTTGCAATCTAAGTAGTCAGTTGGCAACTAGTTCTTATTTTGACTCAAAGTAGTCAGTTGGCAACTAGTTCTTATTTTGACTCAAAGTAGTCAGTTGGCAACTAGTTCTAATTTTGACTTAAAGTAGTCAGTTGGCAACTAGTTCTAGTTTTGACTTAAAGTAGTCAGTTGGCAACTAGTTCTAGTTTTGACCAAAAAGAACTAGTGCAGAACTAGTTCGAAAGTAATGCTAAGCAGAACTAGTTGCCCTCCTAGGACATCCCCATGTTAATGTAAACAGTTGTTAGCATTGAAAAGCAATCGAGCGAGAACTAGTTATGTCCACTTTGCAACTAGTTCTAGACTAGTTCTGAACTAGTCGCAAATACTGGCGGGATGTATAAGCGCGTGCGCACACACATAGGTACACAGATGATTTAAGCAGGCGGGTACCAAATTGCTCGACCCCAGCTGCTTTATATGTATGCAAAAGATTGGCGGAGATTTTTTGAAATACAACCAGTTTTAAGCAGTTGCATGTTGTCATACTCAATTTCCCGGCAAGAAAAGAGATTTTTTGTAGAATCACAGTGATAGTGATGTGAGCCAAAGTAACTACAATAATTGTAGGTTGTCAATGAAAAATAAAAGTAACTTCTGCATCATAGAAATAAATCTGAGATGTGAGTTTTTACTTTGTGGTCAATGTGTAGGGTTTTTTATATATGTACATCACACAGCGGCAAAACATGTGTGTACATAGGTTTCAGTGGAATAGAGTGTTCAAATCACTCGGCAATACGCACGAGTGACGATGCTCTAGTTGTCAATTTCAGGGACTTTTTTGCCCAGTAACACACACTCGCAGGGCGTACATGTGTGTCTGGGCAGATGATCAATGTAAACATATACATAGTTAGGCAAGTATATGATTGGAGGTGTTCTATAGTGCGATACGGCACGTGTTCAATGTCTAGAGATCAGGGGGGGGGATGGATGCGATTGTGCCTTGTGAGTAACCTAGCAAGCATAATTAAACAATTTATGCAAAATGTGCCTACATAAAACCGGCTTAGTGATTTTGTAAATATACAAATTTTAATTTTAATTTCAATTAGCAATGGCAGCAAGTCACTTGGTCGAGATTGTTGTGAGCGGATTAAAAAGAAATGATTTTTGCCTCAATCACATTCAATGAATACCAGTGCAGCAGCTGGTCTACCCTATCCGCCGCCCCCCACTCAGACATTAAGAAACAGATCCCCTCCCACCTCATGCTTTCCCCAGTAATCAGAATATGGTTGTTCACATATATGCAATTACGCATAAAAGAATGCCGTTTTATCATCATGTACTGGGCAAACGCAAAGGAAGGATCTGTTTTCGAGTGGGGAAGCAGAGAGAGCAGACACATGCTCAGGAAACACGATAGACGCACTCTGTGGTAGAAGGAATAGTTTGAGTTAAGATAGTATTCATTGAATGTTCAAATTGAGACTGCTTTTTACGTTAATTTAATGCAAGTTTGTATCAAGTTTTGTATTTACGTTAATTTTTTGATGCAAGCTAAATTTAATAAGGCAAAGTTTACGTTAATTTTGAAAGAATATGCAAAATAGTTGCTCACAACAATTGGAATTTTAAACGAGAATTTAAGCGGGAATCCGATAAGTTTAGCGCGCGCTAAGCAAGAAAAACATACGAAAGCGAGAGCGGAGTAGAAAAATAATAATTTTAATCAAAAAATAAGAAATTTAAATAAAAGGATTTTTAACCCTCCCTCCAAGAGCTGTAAATGAGAATTTAAAGTAATTTTTATATCGAAATTTTTAATTTAATAATATAATAATAGTATGTAATATAGTTGATAATGTAATATGTGTGCTGGTAATTAAGGGAGGGAGGGGCAGGGGCCGTGGCAGGGCAGTTTTAGTCCGAGTCAGTCATTGAGAGAGTTGTGGTGGATCCTGTAGGCAACCGGAGGTAACCACTCAGCTGGGACTTCATCTGAGTGACCATCTCCTTTATATTGCATACCTCCATTTGTTGGTTGCTGACAATAGCAGTAAGCTGAGTTAGTTGTTGTGTGAGTGTCGAGTTGTCAGTCTGCTGTTGTTGTTGTTGTTGTTGTTGTTGTTGTTGTTGCTGCTGCTGCTGACGGTTTTCGCTGGGCTGTGATACATTATCTTGGGCATCCTGTTGCAAACGCCGTCGAAGTTGAGTCACTCGTCGTCGCTTACGAGCGTTGCTTGCATCAGTGGTCATCACGCCTGCATGCGGCGAACCCGAGGCATCCATGCTTCCAGTGTGAGTGTTTGGGGTGCGTATAGTAGTAGAACTGGGAGCAGCATCAACAACAGCGGCGGGCGCGCCAGCATCAGGATTAGTAGCAGTGAGCGCGTTTTGTTGTTGTTGTTTTGGTCGACGGTGATGGTGTCCACGATGACGGCGGCGGCGGCGAGGGGCGCGTAAAGGCGCACCTGAATCCGGCTCTACTGGGCTTGGCGATTTTTGTGAATTGGGGCGTAAGAGTCTGATATATTTTGAACAGCCCGGAAAATTGGCAGTGTGCTCTTGCTTACAGTTTGCACATGTTGGCGGGGAGCTGTCAGGAAGCGGACAAAATTGTGAGGCGTGTTTTGAGCCACATTTAATGCAACGCGGACTGTGATTGCAATAGCGTGCTGTATGCTGAAAACGCTGGCATTTGCTACATTGAGGTATGCGCCTCTCAGGTTTGCGGTGAGGCCACTCTACGCTGACTACAAAATTGCAAAGAAGCTTTAATTTGAAAATATCCCTGTTGTTATTGTTATTTTGGTTGGGTTCTAGGTCAATAAAGAATATATTAGTACCAAAAGTGTCCGTATTTCTAAGATTCCCACGTTTAGGGTGAAACACTGAGCGTACTTTATATCCAAGCGTTTCTAATTCTTCGCGTATGCGACAGATTTTTGTTGAGGCATGAAGGCCACGAATGGCAACACGAAGCGAGCGATTTTTGCGAAGCTGATAAGAGTTAAAGCTGATTTTTCTGTCCCGAAGGACATGAACGATACGCCTATAGGTGCGAGCGTTCTGAGAGAGAATACGTATCATACCAGCACCGCATAGTTTTATTTTAAACTCCGTAATTGGAGGTGAAGTATTGTTGAGAGTCTCAATAATGAGATCAAGGTCAATTTGGTGCGATGTATGCGGCGCGCCGATGGTTTCCAAGCAGGAGGAGATCAAAATTGGCGGGGGCTTACGTTCGTCAGTCATGTCATTGTCACTTTCATTAGTAGCCTCATTGTCACAATCAGTATCCGCAGCAGCGCCGCCCGCTACCCCCCGCCAAACACCATCCGCCTCACCACGACCGCTGGCAGTAAACGGTGGTGCACCAGAAGCAAAGTCAGTCATATGTTCAGGACGGGACAGGGAGAGTGGGCGAAGATTGACCCCAAATAGTCTGTTTGATGAGGACGGGCGATCGCCCATGGCCATAGCGGGATTTGTAGAGGCGCTATCTAAAGGAGATGGGGCATTTGCCATAGGGGATGGAGGACGAGCAGTTATACTGTTAGTATCGGCCAAACTATTGTCACTATCAATGACTATAGGTGAAGGGGGATCTTTATAATTTTCAGACAATTCAGACGTATTAGTCTTAGAGGAAGACATGCTTGCAATAAAATTTTTGCTCACTGGCAAGAGCTGAAAGAGTTGCGCAAAAAGGCGTTTTGCTTGGCGGTTGGTGCACTGGCTAGCCGAGACAAAATATTGGTGTACGGACTAAGCAATGGTTGGTGTATCGGACAAAGAGTGAAAACGCAACACGGAAAAAACAGCAAAAGCTGCTGCTCAAGGGGCGCTGCAAAAAATAATAATAATAAAAATATAAAAAACTGAAAAAGAAAATAATTTGGTTAAATATATGAATGTATAAATACTTGGTAACCAATATTAGGTTAGTTAGTAGCAGGGTGGGTATGAGCGTCTCTTCAAAAATTCCAGTATGGGTATTTTAGTAGCGTCAAAAATTCCAGTATAGGTAGTCAATAGCATCTAAAATTCCAGTATGGGTAGTCAATAGCATCAAAATTCCAGGACGGGTCGTCACTAGCATCAGTATGGGTAGTCAATAGCATCAAAATTCCAGGACGGGTCGTCGTCGTCAGTGGCGTCACAAGCGTAGTATTAGAGCGGAGAATTAGCACAGAGTATGGGTAGTCAATAGCATCAAAATTCCAGGACGGGTCGTCACTAGCATCAGTATGGGTAGTCAATAGCATCAAAATTCCAGGACGGGTCGTCGTCGTCAGTGGCGTCGCAAGCGTAGTATTAGAGCGGAGAATTAGCACAGAGAGAACCGAATTCCGGAGGCGAGGATGAACACGTTTTATTTGTCTATGCAAATATATGAGTTTTCCTAAAACGCACACACGAAAAACCGAAAAACCGAAAGCCGAAAAAAAAACCGAAAAGTCAAGATACCAGACCGCCACCTTAGTGGGGGCTAGCCCCTGAGTTAAATTGTTATAACACAATATATATATAGAACGGGTTCTCAAAAAGGAAATTTTTTTTTTTTTTTTTTTTTGTTTGGTTTGAGAACCCCCCCCCCCCACCCCCTCCACAAAGGAAATATTAATTTTTGTGGGTGGGGGTGGGGCGCTAGAAGCGATAATAGCGGCAGCGAAGCTGACGCTTATAGCAAAAATACCGAACAGACACACGCATACATGCATACAATAGGCGGCGCGAAGCGCCGAATAGCGGCAGCGCAGCTATTGCTGCAACGACAATGGCGGCAGCGAAGCTGACGCAGTAGCGAAAAACAGCGACGCTGCAGCGAGAAAGAACAGAACAGACATACGTATAGCTAAAACAGACACACGCATACATGCATACAATAGGCGGCGCTGAAACGACAATGGCGGCAGCGAAGCTGACGCAGTAGCGAAAATCAGCGACGCTGCAGCGAGAAAGAACAGAACAGACACACGTATAGCTAAAACAGACACACGCATACATGCATACAATAGGCGGCGCGAAGCGCCGAATAGCGGCAGCGCAGCTATTGCTGAAACGACAATGGCGGCAGCGAAGCTGACGCAGTAGCGAAAATCAGCGACGCTGCAGCGAGAAAGAACAGAACAGACATACGTATAGCTAAAATAGACACACGCATACATGCATACAATAGGCAGCGCTGAGAAGACAATGGCGGCAGCGAAGCTGACGCAGTAGCGAAAAACAGCGACGCTGCAGCGAGAAAAAGCAGAACAGACACACGTACACATACTATGAAAGGGGCGGGAGACCAATAGAAAGCGAGAATAGCAATAGCGACAGCGGGGCGGCAGCTAGAAGCAGCGAGGCCAGTGGAAAAATACTGAACAAATTGCGTGTACGTGTGAAAGAGCACACGCACACAAGCAAACACAGAATTTGCAGACCTTTCATGTTTAAGAACTGGCCATATGCTGATGTCAGTGATGCCAGTTTGGCCTTTTCAGGCCAAATAGTGATACCAATTTAGCCTTTTTAGAGCTAAATCTGGCCTTTTTCAGTGATGCCAATTTGGCTTTTATCAAGCCAAATAGAGATGCCAATTTAGCCTTTTTTAAGGCCAAATTTGGCCTTTTACAGAGATGCCAATTTAGCTTTTTTCGAGCTAAATCTGGCTTTTTTGCAGGGAATTTGGGAAAAACAGCAGGCAGCGGGAATTTTGGCTGAAAGTATTGAGAGAGAGAGCGACCTATCAGTAAATGCCGATTTTAGTCTTTTCAAACTAAATCTGGCTTTTTTACAGGGCATTTGGGCAGCAATAATTTTTGCTATTTTTTATGTGATGCTACTGAAAGTATCACAGTAAAAATAAGCGAGAGAGCGACCTATCAGTGTTGTTAAATTTGCTTTTTTCAAGCTAGTTTCTAACTTTTTTTTTCAAGCTAAATCTGAGTTTTCTACAGGGCATTTGTGCAGCGGAAATTTTGGCTATTTTTTATGTGATGCTACTGAAAGTATCACAGTAAAAATAAGCGAGAGAGCGACCTATCAGTGTTGTTAAATTTGCTTTTTTCAAGCTAATTTCTTTTTTCAAGCTAAATCTGAGTTTCCTACAGGGCATTTGTGCAGCGGAAATTTTGGCTATTTTTTATGTGATGCTACTGAAAGTATCGCAGTAAAAAATAAGCGAGAGAGCGACCTATCAGTGTTGTTAAATTTGCTTTTTTCAAGCTAATTTCTAACTTCTTTTTTTTTTCAAGCTAAATCTGAGTTTTCTACAGGGCATTTGGGCAGCGGAAATTTTTGGCTATTATTTTTATTATTGAAAAGCTGGGCGACACCAGCAGCCCAATACAGATACTAACAGGATGTTGAGAAAATTTTTAATTGAAAATCAAACTGAAAAGCTGGGCGACACCAGCAGCCCAATATAAATGCACGCGAAAATAAAAACTAGCAAGATGTTAGGAAAGATTTAACTGGAAAATTCAACTGGAAAGCTGGGCGACACCAGCGGCCCAAAAGTAAACAGAATCTATTTCCTTGTTAAAAACACAATTCTGCTAATATAAAAATAAGGAAAAATTTAACTGAATAGCTGGGCGACACCAGCAGCCCAATACAGATTCACGCAAAATACATTCTAACAAGATTTTAGGAGAAAATTTAACTGGAAAATCTAACTGGAGAGCTGGGCGACACCAGCAGCCCAATACAAATACACGCAAAATACATACTAGCAAGATGTTAAGGAAAGTCTAATTGAAAATCGAACTGAAAAGCTGGGCGACACCTGCAGCCTAAAAGTAATCGAACTCTTCCCTTCTTTAAAGAACCGCCAAAGCCGTAGCGACATACTAACAAAAGTAGAGAGTAATCTAACTGAAATTGCTGGGCGACACCAGCGTGTAAACGTAGGAGAAGTTAGAGAATTTGACAAATGCAGGAAGGGGGGGGGAAGTAGCTCGCAACTCAACCAGTCGCCACAAAAATATCAGTCCCAAGACCAGTAACCGCGAAAATAATACCCACACGTTAGTCCACCGCGAGGTCCGTCCATTTTTAAAACGACACCAGACAATGCCAGACTCCTAACCTAATAAGGACCACTAGCTTGCCTGCTAGTAGCGGAGGGAGAAGGGGTTTGCTACAACAGTTTTTAGTTGTCAAAGGACCTTTATAGATCACACCATGTTCATTTAGTAATAAGAAATAAAAAAGTGGGAGTAAAATAATAAATGTGGGAGTAATAATAATGCAGATTGCCGGTCTGCTAGAAACGAACAGGCTTAACTCACTCAGTTAAAAACCTAACGTGCTAGATCGATTGTGAATAAAGGTTACAGCGGCCTCAGCAAATCTATGTTGCCATTATCCTGCTATGATCAATGTGAGATATTGCCTCAATGCAACAAACAATAGTATGTAGTTGTCGATGAAATCAAGCGCCAGATTGATGTATCGTTTTCTGCATACATACAACATGTATATACACATGGGTATACGCCCGCGCACACACATACATACAGTACTGCAAGCATGTATAAGCGCGTGCGCACACACATAGGTACACAGATGATTTAAGCAGGCGGGTACCAAATTGCTCGACCCCAGCTGCTTTATATGTATGCAAAAGAATGGCGGAGATTTTTGAAATACAACCAGTTTTAAGCAGTTGCATGTTGTCATACTCAATTTCCCGGCAAGAAAAGAGATTTTTTGTAGAATCACAGTGATAGTGATGTGAGCCAAAGTAACTACAATAATTGTAGGTTGTCAATGAAAAATATAAGTAACATCTGCATCATAGAAATAAATCTGAGATGTGAGTTTTTACTTTGTGGTCAATCTGTAGGGTTTTTTTTATATATGTACATCACACAGCGGCAAAACATGTGTGTACATAGGTTTCAGTGGAATAGAGTGTTCAAATCACTCGGCGATACGCACGAGTGACGATGCTCTAGTTGTCAATTTCAGGGACTTTTTTGCACAGTAACACACACTCGCAGGGCGTACATGTGTGTCTGGGCAGATGATCAATGTAAACATATACATAGTTAGGCAAGTATATGATTGGAGGCGTTCTATAGTGCGATACGGCACGTGTTCAATGTCTAGAGATCAGGGGGGGGGGGGGGGTTGATGCGATTGTGCCTTGTGAGTAACCTAGCAAGCGTAATTAAACAATTTATGCAAAATGTGCCTACATAAAACCGGCTTAGTGATTTTGTAAATATACAAATTTTAATTTTAATTTCAATTAGCAATGACTTTAGTCAGTCTTCGTCGAAGCAGCTCGCATCTCAACACCAACACCAGTAAATGCAGTACACGCCCAAATGACAACAAACCCCCAAATTGAACAGCTCGTTCATGAAAAGCGGCGCCTCAGGCGACATTGGCAGTCCCACAGATCGCCGTCAGCAAAGCAAAATCTAAGAAGAGCCACACGTAAACTCACCAAAGCGTTAAAGCGAGAAGAAGAATATGCCCAACGCCGATACATTGATCAACTATCAACATCGGGCACTAAAAACTCTTTGTGGAAAGCTCACCCAACTCTAAGTCCACCGACAGAAACAGTGATGCCTTTAAGAAACAATGCAGGCGGCTGGGCCCGGAGCGATGAAGACAGAGCCAAAACTTTTGCGGAACATCTGCAAAATGTTTTCCAACCTAATCCTGCTACAAACGCGTTCGCACTCCCGACCGTTATAAACGACTCTCCCCTTCAACATGAGCCAATAGTATTCCGCCCGAATGAAGTCGCAAGAATTATCAACCAGCATCTAAACCCAAAAAAATCCCCGGGCTGGGACATAATATCCCCAAAGATGATCATTGAGCTTCCCTATTGTGCAGTCTGCATCATTGCACAGTTATTCAACGCAATCACACAACTCGGCCACTTTCCAGAGAGATGGAAAAAGTCTATCATCATAATGATTCCAAAGCTTGGTAAAGATAGAACAGTTCCCTCGTCGTATAGACCTATAAGCCTTTTATCGTGTCGATCAACTCTTCGAAAAATGTTTGCTGACTCGGATTAATAAATTCCTGAATCTTAATAACATAATCCCATCACATCAATTCGGTTTTCGTGAAAAACACGGAACTATTGAGCAGGTCAACCGCATAACATCAGAAATACGAGGCGCGTTCGAAAAACGAGAATACTGCACTGCAATATTTTTGGATGTGTCTCAGGCGTTCGACAGAGTCTGGTTGGAAGGTCTGTTGTACAAGATCAAAACAACGCTCCCAGTCAACACACATAAACTGTTAAAGTCGTACCTCTACGACAGGAAGTTTGCAGTAAGATGCAACTCTGCAATATCCGACGAACACCGTATTGAAGCTGGCGTTCCTCAGGGCAGCGTACACAACTTGCTCGTCACATCGTTAACGTAGAAAACTGGCTATCCGACTGGCGAATTAAGGTAAACGAACAAAAATGTAAACATGTAACTTTCACCCTAAACAGGCAAGACTGTCCACCACTCACGCTTAACAACACTCCACTCCCGAAAGCAAACGAAGTAACGTACCTGGGAGTACACTTGGACAGAAGACTTACATGGCGCAGGCACATCGAAGCTAAGAGAACACAGCTTAAACTCAAAGCCAATAGCCTCCATTGGCTTATCAACGCTCGCTCTCCGCTAAGTCTGGACTACAAGGTTCTGCTCTACAAATCCGTTTTGAAACCAATCTGGACCTATGGCTGCCAGCTATGGGGTAACGCGTGCAGCAGTAACATTGACATCGTGCAAAGAGCCCAGTCGAAGATCCTGAGAACTATCACCGGGGCACCGTGGTACGTTCGCAACGAAAACATACAAAGGGACTTAAACGTACCACCGGTCAGGGAAGTCATAGCGAAACACAAGGAAAGGTACTTGAGCAAGCTCTCATCGCACCCAAACAATCTCGCGAGAGGGCTCACTAACACGTGCAGCCGATCCCGCCTCCATCGTAATGATCTTCCTACCCAGCGATGAGTTGAGGAACGCGTTTCCACCCTACCAGTTCAAAAAGTAACTGTTAGTAATTAATGTTTGTAAGATTTGTAAACTTTTTGTCAGTTCCTTGTTTTTATACATTAAGGGAAATAATCAAAAATAAATAGCAAAGTTTAAAAAAAAAAAAAAAATTAGCAATGGCAGCAAGTCACTTGGTCGAGATTGTTGTGAGCAGATTAAAAAGAAATGATTTTTGCCTCAATCACATTCAATGAATACCAGTGCAGCAGCTGGTCTACCCTATCCGCCACCCCCCACTCAGACATTAAGAAACAGATCCCCTCCCCAGTAATCAGAATATGGTTGTTCACATATATGCAATTACGCATAAAAGAATGCCGTTTTATCATCATGTACTGGGCAAACGCAAAGGAAGGATCTGTTTTCGAGTGGGGAAGCAGAGAGAGCAGACACACCGCGTTTGAGAAAAAAGTGAGCAGAGGCGGGGAGCAGTATATGTGCAAGCACACATATGCTCAGGAAACACGATAGACGCACTCTGTGGTAGAAGGAATAGTTTGAGTTAAGATAGTATTCATTGAATGTTCAAATTGAGACTGCTTTTTACGTTAATTTAATGCAAGTTTGTATCAAGTTTTGTGTTTACGTTAATTTTTGGATGCAAGCTAAATTTAATAAGGCAAAGTTTACGTTAATTTTGAAAGAATATGCAAAATAATTGCTCACAACAATTGGAATGTTAAAACGAGAATTTAAGCGGGAATCCGATAAGTTTTGCGCGCGCTAAGCAAGAAAACATACGAAATCGAGAGCGGAGTAGAAAAATAATAATTTTAATCAAAAAAATTAGAAATTTAAATAAAAGGATTTTTAACCCTCCCTCCAAGAGCTGTAGATGAGAATTTAAAGTAATTTTTATATCGAAATTTTTAATATAAGAATAGTATGTAATATAGTTGATAATGTAATATGTGTGCTGGTAATTAAGGGAGGGAGGGGCAGGGGCCGTGGCAGGGCAGTTTTAGTCCGAGTCAGTCATTGAGAGAGTTGTGGTGGATCCTGTAGGCAACCGGAGGTAACCACTCAGCTGGGACTTCATCTGAGTGACCATCTCCTTTATATTGCATACCTCCATTTGTTGGTTGCTGACAATAGCAGTAAGCTGAGTTAGTTGTTGTGTGAGTGTCGAGTTGTCAGTCTGCTGTTGTTGTTGTTGTTGTTGTTGTTGTTGCTGCTGTTGTTGCTGTTGCTGCTGACGGTTTTCGCTGGGCTGTGATACATTATCCTGGGCACCCTGTTGCAAACGCCGTCGAAGTTGAGTCAGTCGTCGTCGCTTACGAGCGTTGCTTGCATCAGTGGTCATCACGCCTGCATGCGGCGAACCCAAGGCATCCATGCTTCCAGTGTGAGTGTTTGGGGTGCGTACAGTAGTCGAACTGGGAGCAGCATCAACAACAGCGGCGGGCGCGCCAGCATCAGGATTAGTAGCAGTGAGCGCGTTTTGTTGTTGTTGTTTTGGTCGACGGTGATGGTGTCCACGATGACGGCGGCGGCGAGGGGCGCGTAAAGGCACCAGCGCACCTGAATCCGGCTCTACTGGGCTTGTCGATTTTTGTGAATTGGGGCGTAAGAGTCTGATATATTTTGGACAGCCCGGAAAATTGGCAGTGTGCTCTTGCTTACAGTTAGCACATGTTGGCGGGGAGCTGTTAGGAAGCGGACAAAATTGTGAGGCGTGTTTTGAGCCACATTTAATGCAACGCGGACTGTGATTGCAATAGCGTGCTGTATGCTGAAAACGCTGGCATTTGCTACATTGAGGTATGCGCCTCTCAGGTTTGCGGTGAGGCCACTCTACGCTGACTACAAAATTGCAAAGAAGCTTTAATTTGAAAATATCCCTGTTGTTATTGTTATTTTGGTTGGGTTCTAGGTCAATAAAGAATATATTAGTACCAAAAGTGTCCGTATTTCTGAGATTCCCACGTTTAGGGTGAAACACTGAGCGTACTTTGTATCCAAGCGTTTCTAATTCCTCGCGTATGCGACAGATTTTTGTTGAGGCATGAAGGCCACGAATGGCAACACGAAGCGAGCGATTTTTGCGAAGCTGATAAGAGTTAAAGCTGATTTTTCTGTCCCGAAGGACATGAACGATACGCCTATAGGTGCGAGCGTTCTGAGAGAGAATACGCATCATACCAGCACCGCATAGTTTTATTTTAAACTCCGTAATTGGAGGTGAAGTATTGTTGAGAGTCTCAATAATGAGATCAAGGTCAATTTGGTGCGATGTATGCGGCGCGCCGATCGTTTCCAAGCAGGAGGAGATCAAAATTGGCGGGGGCTTACGTTCGTCAGTCATGTCATTGTCACTTTAATTAGTAGCCTCATTGTCACAATCAGTATCCGCAGCAACGCCGCCCGCGACCCCCCGCCAAACACCATCCGACTCACCTCGACCGCTGGCAGTAAACGGTGGTGCACCAGAAGCGAAGTCAGTCATATGTTCAGGTCGGGACGAGGAGAGTGGGCGAAGATTGAGACCAAATAGTCTGTTTGATGAGGACGGGCGATCGCCCATGGCCATAGCGGGATTTTTAGAGGCGCTATCTAAAAAAAAATGGGGCATTTGCCATAGGGGACGGAGGACGAGCAGTTATACTGTTAGTATCGGCTAAACTATTGTCACTATCAATGACTATAGGTGAAGGGGGATCTTTATAATTTTCAGAAAATTCAGACGTATTAGTCTTTGAGGAAGACATGCTTGCAATAAAATGTTTGCTCATTGGCAAGAGCTGAAAGAGTTGCGCAAAGGGCGTTTTGCTTGGCGGTTGGTGCACTGGCTAGCCGAGACAAAAATATTGGTGTACGGACTAAGCAATGGTTCGTGTATCGGACAAAGAGTGAAAACGCAACACGGAAAAAACAGCAAAAGCTGCTGCTCAAGGGGACGCTGCAAAAATAATAATAATAATAAAAATATAAAAAAACTGAAAAAGAAAATAATTTGGTTAAATATATGAATGTATAGATACTTGGTAACCAATATTAGGCTAGTTAGTAGCAGAGTGGGTATGAGCGTCTCTTCAAAAATTCCAGTATGGGTATTCAGTATCGTCAAAAATTCCAGTATAGGTAGTCAATAGCATCAAAATTCCAGGACGGGTCGTCGTCGTCAGTGGCGTCGCAAGCGTAGTATTGGAGCGGAGAATTAGCACAGAGTATGGGTAGTCAATAGCATCAAAGATTCCAGTATAGGTAGTCACTAGCATCAGTATGGGTAGTCAATAGCATCAAAATTCAGGACGGGTCGTCACTAGCATCAGTATGGGTAGTCAATAGCATCAAAATTCCAGGACGGGTCGTCGTCGTCAGTGGCGTCGCAAGCGTAGTATTAGAGCGGAGAATTAGCACAGAGAGAACCGAATTCCGGAGGCGAGGATGAACACGTTTTATTTGTCTATGCAAATATATGAGTTTTCCTAAAACGCACACACGAAAAACCGAAAAATCGAAAGCCGAAAAAACCGAAAAGTCAAGATACCAGACTGCCACCTTAGTGGGGGCTAGCCCCTGAGTTAAATTGTTCACTACACACACAGCACTATATATATAGACACGCTGGTCTCAAAAAGGCACAGATCGCTGTGTCCTTTTCTTTTTCTGTTGGGGTTGATGAGCAGGTCACGCGCACTTGCTCTTTTCCGCTTTTGGCGCTTCCCGGGGTTGCTTTCCTGTGCGGGGGGGTTGCTGGGTGAGTTGGGGGGGTGGGGGGCGAGCACAAGCACAAAAGAAATTAGGGTTTTTTGAAAAAAAAATGGAGAAAAAATGCAGAATTGTTTTCGCGAACACACAGCACAGCACACAATAAAAAAATAACTAATTAATGATTGTTGGTTGTTGGTGGTCGCGGGGAGAATAGTTTTTAATTTTTCGAAAATTTTTTACGAATGAACCGCTTTTAAATAGACACGTCCGTTCGCCACAAGTGCACAAAAGAAAAAAACTCAAGAGTCGAGAATCTTGAGTTGCATTATGCAAATTTAGGCAAGATCGCGAGTGGCGACACGCATTCAAGTGCATATGCAGCGACATACACTTGTGCGTCAGAAAGGGTTAGGTAGCTAAATAGAGTGACCTAATGCTGCTGCTATTTTGAGCTATTTTTTGCTGCTCAAAAACTCAAGAGTCGAGAATCCTGAGTTGCATTATGCAAATTTAGGTAAGATCGCGAGTGGTGAAACGCATACAAGTGCATATGCAGAGACATACACTTGTGCGTCAGAAAGGGTTAGGTAGCTAAATAAAGTGACCTAACGGGAATGCTGCTGCTATTTTGAGCTATTTCTTGCTGCTGCTGCCCAGTGGAAAAATACTGAGTATTTTGCACTAGAGAGAAAACCGCAGAAAAAACCGCGGCTTGCAAGGTTGAGTTACAGGGATTTTGTGCGAGCAGAGCCGAATGTAAGCAGAGCAGAATTGCGGGCCTTTCACAGTCGACACACACACACGCATACTTGAGCGTGCGTGTGGGTGCGAGGACAGATCAGCCGGCAAATTCCAGCGACCACAAGACCAGACAGTGAGTGTCAAGTACCTGTTTAAGGGCCTATTATCGTAAACAGACAGACAAATGAGTCCTTGATTTTAGCTAGAAAGTCAGAGATACGCAGGCCAAACAATGCCATAAGCCATTCATACCCACACAAACAAATTCGGGATTTGTGTGAATTTAGGGTAAGTGGACAGCGCTGGCACGCGAACAGCGATCTGCTGACAGGTGTTAGAAGGGAGAAAAAACCATCAATACAATCATCAATCATTATAACTATGCAGCTGTGTAGAGTATACAGTCGAACCTTTCCGTAAGTTTATGGCAAATATGCCTGTGATTAAATTTTGTAGAAAAACTAGATTCTCCTTGTGCTGTTTCTGGGTTGTGACGCAACTCGATCGCCTCGCTTATTGCCCAACTAACTAAATCAAAAGCAATCGCGCTACCGGCACACAGTGAGTAATGGGAGGATATGATTTGATCCTCTGACCATACCATTTCGTCGAAAGTCCCGGAAAAAAGCAGTTTATCTTACTAAATGAGCCTTTTATGCGCCTTTCGGCCTGTCACGCCTGCGTTCGTTATATTGGGAATTTTGCAAAAAGTTTTTCAAAAGGGGTTAGGATGAGGATAGGATTGATTTTACTCTAACTAGGTAGATAAAGATTGCCAATCTTTGATTTTGGGGAACGAACGGGCTTTGAGCATTGAAGGAAAATTGTGACCGTAACATAAAGAGGGCAGAGCGACATCAGAATACATAAAGATTCCATTAGTACGCAATTATGAGTGTGGGAGTTGGATAAGTAAAGATGAATGAAAGACCAGAAAAGTTCACCGGTTAACCATACACTGACTTGCGTTGAGGCTGGCGTGCATGGCCGGATCCCAAATCGATACAATTTCATTTTTTATATTCACATGTCGACTGTCTCAACGCAAGGAACAGACACATGTAACCCTGTGCGGATACAAGACCGCCATAAGTTTATACGAATTGTGTGTGTGATTAGGTAGTTGATCATTGTACGCTTGCTTCGGCTGAACTAGTAGCAAGACTGCGCATCTAATTTGATGGACAGCTTGTCTACAGGTGCAGCAGAGAGCAACACCCAGAGAGTGGTATGCTGTCCGGGTGTGGGAGTGTGCGTACAATGCCACCATCAGACCCACAATCACGGCACTGAGGAAAACGTACATTAGTACATAATTAATACTCTCCAAGTTAAGGTGGCTGGGTAGTCTGAAGAGATTTTGTAAACATCACACAGTTAGGCATGTGATGACAATTAAGCGAATATAAAGACAGAGGCGGACTATTTTAGTATTCTCGATTCGAAGCCGAAACGAGCAATGATTTCATGTTATTCTCACAGCCACAGGGTCGAATATTGAATTCGGCCTACTGGGCTCGAGAAAGGGAACATGAAAAGTTTTATTCAACATAATATTATTTAAACATTTTCTTTGAATTTTATGGCGCCGCATTTTCCTAAAATGCTTCTGGCTCTGATTGGCGAGATTAAATTAGTAATCGTGGTGATAGAGTTGACTGGTTGCTGCAGGAAATGCTGCTCCAGATGGCAATTGTCTTCTAGTATTCCTGATTTGAGGATCAGGCATTGCGGTTACTATAAGATTGGATGACCGTCATCATCCACATCACAGTGTCCACTAATTTGTCGAGTTTCCCCTCGAGTTTGGCAAAGCTCGAATTGGCGGTATCATCTTTTTTGCGGAGACGATCCTCCGCGAATAGGTCAGCAAGCTTGTCCAGCTTTTGACAAATCAGCTCACTGGAGTCTTGCCACTGTGAAATTCCGCGATGATTACTGCGGCTGCGGATACGGGATGCTGGCCCAACAGGCGCTAGCGGGTGTAGGGGCACAGTTTGTGCTCGCACCAGGCTGGACTGGCGCGATGCAGTCTGAGGAGTCGGCTTCCGTAGTGCCATCTGCGGCTGCCGTTGGTGAGTAGCTGCTCTGGCTACTGACGCATAGGAAGTAGCTGCTCCGTTCTGCTCTTGAAGCTGACGCTGGACTGCTACAACCTGAGGGCGCTGAGGCGCTCGTTGGGAAGAGGATGTCCGCTTTTGATGGCAGTTAGCTGCACGTGCTGGAGCTCGTTGTGGTTGCTGCACCATGGATTTGGTAACCCGCTGACCACTACGCGTCACTGGCTGCTTGTCGGCTATTGGTATTTGGGGTATACCGATCTCACCCAAGATATAATTGGCACGTTGGATGCTGGTAGGCTCGCGCAGCTTACTTGCAACTGCGTATGCCTTGCATCCTCGGTAGCTGGCTGCATGCTCGCCATGACAGTTTGCGCACTTTGGTGGCTCAGGACGCTTCCTACATGCCGTGGACTGGTGAGCACCTGCACATTTGACGCATACGAAGGGACGTCGGCAGTAGTTTTTGGTGTGACCCAATTGTTGGCACCTGTGGCACTGGGCTGCATCAGCAGCGCGCAGGGGGCGCTCAACAACAATTTGCTGGTTGCCAAGCGTGCTAAGCTTTAGCACCTCTGTTATGTTCTCATTTGATTTGTCGCTTTCAAATCGAAACGATGAGTGATTTCATGCTTATTTCAACAATCCCAGGGCCGAATTGAGATTCAGCCTACTGGGATTGTGAGTGTGTGCATGAAAAGTTTTATTCAACACAATATTATTCTTTAACATTTTACATTGAATGTGTTGGTGCCGCAACAATACGTTTTTCGGCTCAGAATGACAAGGTTACAGTAGCAACCGCAGTAACGAGGTTTATGGAATATAGCTGATGCTGATTCATTTGGCGAGTGCTACTCATCAAAGCGTGTCCGCACTGAAGCTGGCAGAGCGTTCGCTCGCACCCAGAGTGACCATCCAGGCTCCTCCTCCGGCTCATCTGGCTTGCTTAAAAGCCCAGCAGCATTCCAAGAAACAATTTTTAAAAGAGTAATGTTGGTTGGAATGCTGCTGGAGCTGGATTGGCCCTAACAGATTTAGGCACTTTTACTTCCATTAGCGTGGATGGTTTTCATCATCTCCACCATCACACTAATCAGCTGATCCATTTTCAGCTCAATGGAAGCTATGCTGGAAGGCTCGTTGGTGACAGCCTTCTGAGAGCGATCCTGGATAAGGATGTCTGTTAGCATGTCCAGTTTTTGGCATATAAGCACGTTGTAATCTGGAGCTTGCTTGGGTTGATCCAGCCTGGGTTGCCTTGGTTGCATTGGTTGCAGAGCAGGACTCTGCGTGGATTCAGGAGCACCTCTAGCCACCGCAGCGTAAGAGGGAGCAGTACTGCTTAGTGGTTGAGGATACGCAGGTTGCTGCCGCTGCTGTATACCCTGAAACAACTGGGATCGCTGCTTCAGTTGTGGAGACAGTAAACGTTGAGGCTGGGCATTAGTGCGGCCAGCTGGATATTGCTTTCTTCGATTCATACTTTGCTGAACAGGAGTTGGGATCTGTGGCATCTTAAGCTTCCCTAGGATGTTGTTGGCTCGGTGGATGCTTGATGGTTCACGAACCTTACAAGCTTTAGCAAAGGCTTTACAGCCGCGATAGCTTGCAGCATGCTGCCCGTCACAATTGGCACACTTAGCTGGTTCCTCCAAGGTCTTTTTGCACAATGTGGATTGGTGGTCACCGGCACACTTTACGCACACAAAACGACGGCGGCAGTAGTTTTTTGTGTGACCATATAGCTGGCATCGGTGGCACTGCACAGCATCAGCTATGCATTCTGCAGTTTCAAACTCAACCTCGAAAAGGTCGATTGGCTCTCTTGTAAACTTTCTTTTGATCACGTTTAAATATCGCACCTTATATCCAAGATCTGTTAATTTTGAGCGGGTCCAGTCTGGAGGGGTGGACCTGTGGAGGTGCCGAATGACCACCCGGAATCCTCGATCATGTTGTAGCTGGTAGGTGTGACTCTGGATACCGTTTTTAGCTAAGTGCGCAGTGAGCTTCCGATAGGAGTCTACATCACTGCACAGAATTCGGAGGCCCTTATTTGCAGTGGGTTTTGTAACAAACCTATCTCCAATGACATTAGAGATAGTTTGCAGAGTCTCAATAATGTTGTCCACGTGGGGAATGATGATTGGCTTCGGCTTTTCCGAGCGGCTGAATGTGGTACTATTAGTAGCACTTGTCCGAGGGGCGGCGCAGGGGTTTGCGTCGTTTGCCGTTAATGGTACCTCCTCTTCAAAGTCTAAGTCATCCATGTCCGAGATGTCCTTTTCTAGCTCATCAGCGAGCTCGCGAAAGCGGTTTGATGAGAGGAGTTGCTGTATGCTAGCCTCTGCAGTGGTAGCGGGTTTTGGTGGCGACAACGTTGGTTTAATCATTTTAGTGATACCGGCATGCTTAGCAGAAGAAACCCTTTTACCAAGTTTCTTTAGTGGCTCTGAGCGCTCCTCACGTTCCATGTCTTGCAGCAGTTGCTTGAAAGAGGCAAGAGAGGAGTTGGAAGCTCGAGCTCTGATGGTAGCAGAAGTGGCTGCTGCCTTGCTACTTGCCTTAACCTGATTGGTAGCTATAGGAATAATTGGCGCAGTGAATCCTTCGACGTCGATTTCTTCATCATCGCTATCCAATATGCGCATTGTCTTCTTCATATTTGACGGCCTAGGCCGCCAAATGGCTGGGGAAGAAGGTGCAGCTTACGCTGCTCTATGTTCAATTTTTCCGGATTTTAAATCAAGAATTTATTCACGGCGTATTTATTTTGTTTTTTGGAAAACAGCTTTGAGCTGAAAACTTTACGTTTTTTTAATAACCGCACGATTTTATTTTGTCGCTTCTAAACAGAAACGATTAATGAGTTCAGTTTGCCTTACACAATCCCAGGACCAAATTTAACATTTGGCCTACTGAGATTGAGAAAGCCAACATGAACAGTTTTATTCAGTATAATATTATTCTTAACATTTTCAATGAATTTGATAGCGCCTCAGCTAGAGTTGGAGGCTCAGAATGGCAAGATTATTTGATAATCGCAATGGCCGGTTTTTCTGGGTCTTGCATGTCATGCTACACCAGATGGCGATTCAGAGCTTCTCATCGACAAGAGTCAGCGCTGCTGGTGGTTGAGCGTGTCACTCGAATTCAAAGTGGTGGTATCCGGGGGATCAGTGAGGACGTCCGTAGTTAAAGACGGTCCCAGGTTTTCCGAAAGGATGGCAGGTGAGCTAAGGATTGCCAGAATACCAGCCACCAGGCTGTTACCAGGAGGATCGCTCCAGTCAGGCTGCGGACGATTGGCATCTGTCTGAATACTAAATTCTGCAGATGAATTCAATACAGGTGCTATAAGTGGTAGCGATTCACTTCCTGGAAGTGGCAGATTGACTTCCCGACTTAGAACCAACTGGTTTCTGTTTGGATGGGTTGCCTGCAAGTCCGCTGTTACTTGCAGGTTGTTCAAGTTACGGACTGATGCTCGCTCAGACTCTCGCCTGTCAAGTATCTGAAGAAGTTCCTGTCTAATCCTCTGTCGGTGCTCGCACGTGCGTGGGCTTATTGTAGCCTGGTCTCTTCTAGCAAGTTCTGTGCGGCCAGCCTGGACAGAAGCGTGACAACGGATGAGTTCAGCATGCTCTTCTCTTCGTCTTCGTTCACGTATATCAGTGATACGCTCTTGCTCTCGCCTTGCGTGGTACTCTCGTCGTACAACTGCGGCGAGACGCTCTTGGCGACGTTCTTCGCGTAGCTGCATCCACTGTGGGAGTGGAGCTGGAGTGGAAAGACGTAATCCTAGAGGAATGCATCTATCAACCATCCTCAGATAGCGAGGGCGGGTAAGACGATTTGGCAGGTACGCATGAGTCGCCACCTTACGAGCCTCTGGGTTATCATGAGCGAGTAGTCTTTGTACATATCTGCTACAAGCGTCATTGTAGTAGTCTTCTACTTTTCTAACTCTCAGATCAGTGTGGATGCTGTTATTTCTAACATACCACGGCGCGTTAGCAATCAATCTAAGGGCTTTGTTTTGAATGACTTGGAGCTCATCAAAATGAAGTTGACTAGTTAATGGTCCCCATACCGGTATGGTGTACTGCCAAAGCGGTGCTAATAGCTGCTTATAGACAATCACCTTAGTCTTGAGGGGAAGCTTGGAGCTGCCGTCTATAAGCCACTGCAGCTTTTACATCCTAGTGCGGACTTTAGCAACTGTGGCTGTAATATGGCTGTTAAGGTTCAGCTTTATATCCAATCGGACACCAAGATAGGTGTGTGCTGTCTTGGGTGTAATAACGCTTCCAGACAAAATAGGAAATAAACTTGGGTTAGCTACCCGAAGCGTGTGCAGTACGTACGCAGTTTTGGAGACATTGACTCTAATGCACCATTTGCTGGCCCATCTGGAGAATATTGCCAAGTATCGGTTGATATTAAAAACAGCATTTTCTTGGCGGGTATGACTTGCCATGATGACTGTGTCATCTGCGTACGTCGCCAGCAGCATATCATCCTGAGGCATAGGCATATCCGCTGAGTAGATAATATATAGGATAGGCCCCAGCACGCTACCCTGCGGTACACCAGCGGCTATCTGCTTAATAGAAGAGCGTACGCCTCCACTGCACTCCACCACAAATGACCTCTGTGAGAGGTAGCTCCGTAACACTGTATACAGTACATGAGGAAGCAAACCACTGAGCTTATATAGCAGGCCGTCATGCCATACCCGGTCGAAGGCTTCCTGGATGTCAAGGTACACTGCCGGGCAGTACTGGTTATGCTCAAAGGCCTTTAAGATAAATTGTGTGACTCTACCAAGTTGCTGGTCGCTGCCGTGCTCCATACGGAAGCCAAACTGGTGTTTGGGGATGGCATCAGCAAAGGCGTCAACATCTAAAAGGCGTCTTAGTAGGATGGATTCAAATATCTTGGATACTCCAGATAGTAAACTAAAAGGCCTATATGAGGATAGCTGCTCCAAAGGTTTCCCAGGCTTGGGTATCATTTTAACTACAGCGCACTTCCATTTTGTCGGGAAGTGCCCGTAGTTAATGATACTATTGAATAGTAGGGTTATATATTCAAGAGCCGACACTGGAAGAGCCTTGATTGTAGGATTATCGACTTTGTCCAGCCCTGGAGATTTTTTCGGTTTGAGTAGCTTTACTGCGGCTTGTACCTCAGCCAGAGTAATATGCCGAAACGTAAGCTCGGAAGTAGGAAGAGTCTCTTGTAAATGCCTTGCGATTTCAATTCGGTCTCCAGTCTGGCAGGAGAGGAAAGGAGTGAATCTTGACTCAAGATGCAGCCCAAATGACTCAGCTTTCTCTTCAGTATTTCTACACCAGACGCCCCTGCCATCTCCGGTGGGGTTTACGCCGGTGTGCTTCTTTACTGGCAGGTTGGGTGCAGGTTGCCGCTTGATGGAGCTAGTAATGCGCCAGAGTTTATTCATGTTGTACCTGTCTTCTGGATCCAGGCATTCCAACATCCTACTAGTTCGTTTATCTTTTTCTTTTTTGAGTTCTTTAGAAATTCGGTTAGTGAGGTGGTTCACCAAGACTCTGACCAAGGGATGACGATGCTTTGACAGCTGTTTTTTAAGAAGGTGCTTTGCCTCTAACATTTGTAGTACGGAGCGACTAGCACTATGCCGAGATTGCTGGAAATGGTGAGAGGTTTGCTGAGTTCTAGCCGCGTAGGCAGCAGCATTGCTTACGTTGCGCTCGAGGATCTCAACACAATCATCAATGTCCGCTCCAGATCTTATCTCCGTGTCATTAAGCACATGGTCATTAAGCCAGCCTTGAAATTTCTTGATACTAGAGCCGGCAGGGAGTAACTGCAAGTTCCTATACCTAATTGGATCAACGTTTAGAACAGTAATCTCAAGTGGGAGATGATCCGACCCAAGACAGTAAAGCGCTTGGATTTGAAGGCGCGAATGCCTAAATCCTCCGTAAACCGCAAAGTCAATCGCTGACGGAGATTGCCGCGAGTTAAAAGGGTAGTGCGTTGGCGAGCCTGTTGCCAAGATGTTGTAGTTGCAAGTTTGGATGCACTGAAGGAGCCTTCTGCCACGCTTACAGGAACGGGCGTTGCCCCACCAATTGCTTTTTGCGTTCCAGTCGCCAGCAATTAAGAACTTTCTCCAAAATGAATAGAAATCGTCAGGAGTCCAATCGATCAGCGGCGGAAGATAAGCAGAAGAGATGGAGAAAGAGCTTCCGTCCTGGAGGGCAACCGCAATTGAGGCGCATTGGAGCTCTGGGAGCAGTGAAGGAGGTTGCGCAAAGTGGCGTAACGCATGCTTAATAAATACAGCAGCTCCCCCGCGTCTTCGATTAGCAGGGTGATTGGCAACATATGTTAAATATCCAGGAATTAGAGCGTTGTCGGTGTCTATCAGATGAGTTTCCGTGACTAACAGGATGTCCACATTGTTCATATTAACAAATATTTCCACCTCTGCTAGCTTGGATAGAAATCCAGCAGCATTCCAGGAACGATTTTTAAAAGAGTACTATTTTCTGGAGATGCTGCTGGAGCTGAACTGGTCTTGGCTGCATTAAACATTGTGGATTACATTGGCTTGCATGAATTGCATCATACCGGTCATGAGATCCACCAGAGTATCCATTTTCCTTTCCAGCTTATCCATACTAGAAGGCTCGTTAGCACGCTTCTTTGCGCGATCCTGGATGAGGATGTCCGCTAGAATGTCAAGTTTTTGACAAATCAAGACGTAGTAGTCCTGGTGAGCTTGACTGGTTTGGCGATAGCTGCGGCTGCGGCTGCGAGAGACCACCCTAGTAGGAGGTTGGTGCATTAGAGCTTGATTGGGCTGGGACAGTCTGGGCTGCCTTTGACGAGAAGCTGGCCGCTGCGGAGGAATTTCCGGCTGCCGCTGCTGCTTTGAATGGGCACCTCTAGCAACTGAGGCGTAAGAGACCGTAGGACTACTCAATAACTGCATAGAACATCAGTAATACTATCAGTGGATTCAAATTCGACCTCGAAGAGATCAATTGGTTCTCTTGAGAACTTCCTTTTTATAACGTTCATATATCGCACCTTATACCCAAGGCTATTCAGCTTTGAACGAATCCACTCAGGAGGCGTAGACCTGTGGAGATGACGGATTACCACCCGGAATCCACGGTCATGCTCCAGCTGGTATGTATGGCTCTGAATACCATTTTGATCGAAGTGAGCAGTGAGCTTTCTGTATGACTCAATGTCATTACATAAAATACGAAGTCCCTTATTTGCGGTTGGTTTCGTGACAAATTTGTCACCAATGACCTTGGAGATAGTATCCAGAATCTCCATAATATTGTCCACGTGTGGAATAATGATGGGTTTGGGTTTTTCCAAACGACTGAATGTCACACTATTGGTAGCACTAGACCGTGGGGCAGCGCTAGGGTTTACGTCTTTTGCCACTAATGAGTTGACTGAGTCAGCTATGGATGGTTTAGTTTTATGAGGTAGCTCATCTTCATAATCCAACTCGTCCAAGTCCGATAGATTATTTTCTAATTCTTCCGCAAGCTCACGGAAGCGGTTTGCTGAATGGCGCTGCAGTTTGCTAGCCTCTGCAGAAGCAGCAGGTTTTTGTTTTGGTTGCGACTTCATCGGTTTGATCATCTTGGAAATGCCAGTATGCTCATCAGAGGCACATCTTTTGCCACGCTTTTTGGACATATCCATTCGCTCTTCACCTTCCATGTCAAGAATCATCTTTTTGTAGGAGCTCAAAGCAGCGTTCTTTGCTGGAGAGGTAACAGGCTTCGCCTTGGTAATAATAGGAATTGGCGCAGGAGTTCCTACAACGTTAATATCGTCATCTTCTTCGCTATTGGTAAAGCGTGTACTCTTCTTCATATTGACGGCCAGAGCCGCCAAGTAGCTGGGGAAGACGGTGCAGCATCCGCTGTTTTATATTTTCTTTTCCGGATTTTAATTTAATAAAAATTATCGCGGCGTATTTATTTAGCTTTTTGAAATCAGCTTAGAGCCGAAAAAAATTTTTTTTTTTTTTTGTTTGTCGTATCCGAGATGACACGAATAATGATTTCATGTTTGGCTTTACAGCCCCAAGACCGATCTGAATCGGCCTACTGGGACTGCAAATTATACATGAAAAGCTTTATTCAAACAATATTATTTATAACATTTTTTTTAATGAATTGACGCCGCATTATTTATAAATGCTTTTGGCAGATATTGGCTAGGGTCGAAAAGCAACCGTTATGATAAAAGGAGAATACTGGGCCAACCGAGTGGTTTTCCAGATGGCTATAGGCTCTTCTCACTAGCAAGAGCGCCGCTGCTGGCTGAGCGCATCATCCAGAGGCTCAGGGAGGTATGCCCAAAGTCGTGGTTCGGGCTTTCAGGTAGAATAGCATCTTGATTCTTTGATAGCCCAGCAGCATTCCATGAGACAATATTTTAAAGGAGTATTGCTCACTGGAATGCTGCTGCGGCTGAGTTGACAGAAGATAAATCTATGTGTTATTAGCCATATTGGATTGGACACATTGTGCCAGTCCAATCACCATGTCAACTAATTGGTCCATCTTCCTTTCAAGGCTGGCAAAAACAGAGTTGGCATCATTGTTTGCCTTGCGTAGGCGATCCTCCGTAAGAATTTCGGCTAATTTGTCCAGTTTCTGGCAAATCAGGTCACTTGAGTCGCGCTGGGGCGACATTCCACGATAGCTAATGCGGCTGCGACTTGGAGAAACAATCCTTGCAGATGCTTGCAGGAGTAGCGGCTCTCGTACACGACTGGATTGGCGCGGTTGGTGCAGTTTATGCTGAGGAGCAGGCTTTTGTAGAACCACCTGAGGCTGCCGTTGCTGATTTGCTGCTTTAGCTACCGATGCATACGTAAGGGCTGTATTGACTTGAGGACGATGAGGTGCTCGCTGAGCAGAAGGTGCACGTTTCTGCTGTGCTGGAGCTCGCTGCGGTTGCTGGCTGACTCATAGTGTTTTTTGCTGACTACGTCGCTGCACTGGCTGCTTGGTGACAATCGGGATTTGCGGGATGCCAATTTGACCTAGAATATTGTTGACGCGTTGCATGCTGGAAGGCTCGCGTAACTTGGATGCTTCAGCAAAAGCCTTGCATCCACGGTAGCTGGCTGCGTGTTGTCCTTGACAATTAGCGCACTTCGGAGTCTCCTCCGGAAGCTTTTTACAATCTGTAGATGGGTGTGCACCCGCACATTTGACACAGACAAAAGGGCGCCGGCAGTAGTTATTGGTGTGTCCGAACTTTTGGCACCGGTGGCATTGGGCTGCATCAGCAGCGCGCATGGGGCGCTCGACAACAATTTGTTGGTTTCCAAGTGTGCTAAGTTTTAGCACCTCAGAGATATTCTCAGCCGATTCAAACTCCACCTCGAACAAGTCCAGCGGCTCCCTGGAGTAACGTCGCTTCATATTGTTCAAATAGCGGACTTTGAAGCCAAGCTCACTAAGCTTTGAACGGATCCATACCAGAGGAGTAGTTTTGTGGAGGTGTCGGATCACTGCACGGAACCCACGTTCATTATCTAGTTGATAAGTGTGCGATTCAATACGGTTTTCTTGAAAGTAGCGGATAAGTTTCCGATAGGAGTCAATATCGTTGCACAATATTCGAAGACCCTGATTGGAAGTTGGTTTGGTGACATACTTGTTACCGATTACTGAAGAAATTGTATCCAGTGTTTCCATGATGTTCGAAACCTGCGGGATAAGAATCGGCTTCGGCTTCTCAAGCCGACCAAAGGAGACTCGCTGGCTACCTTTCACCCCATCGATTGGGTCATCGCTTGGCTTGGCCGAAGAATTATTGGCACCTCGAGGAGAGCGAACAGGTGTTGATGCACAAGAACTGAGATCCTGAATGTCGCCATCTTCAAAATCATCCATCTCAGATAAATGCGCTTCAAGATCATCAATGATTCGCTGACGTTCAGCCTGAATCTTAATAGCGGCTGCAGTTGCAGCAGAGGTAATTGGTTTGGTTGCCGGAGATACCTTGGATTTCGGGCTACTAGCAAGTGCCTCAGTTGCCCCTCGTTTGGTACATTTGGTTGTTCTTTTAAGCAATTGGCTTAGCTGTGCTTCTTCCAGCGCATCTTGGATAAGCTTCTTGGAGCTCATTGATAAGGCGTTAGTGGCCTTTAACGTGCTGGTTGCACTTCTGGTACGATAGCCAGACGCCAGTTTAGGTTTGATGCGGGGAGACACTTGCATTGGGCTTCCAAGTATGTCAATATCGCTTTCCTGGTCGTCATCAGAATCAATGGCTGTATTGCGCTGCATTTTGGCTAGTTGATCCACGGAGCCGCACTGGCACCGAGCCACTTGAACGCGTACGGATTTTTGACGATTTTACAAACCAAAAAAAAACTAAACCATGAAAAATTCGGTCGTCGGGACGGCCCACCAACTCGCGCACAAAACGCGAGAATTTGATGTTAGTTTGTTTTATTTGCCGGAGGAATTTTTCAAATATTATTAACGCACGTATTTTATTTTCATTCACCAGAAAATAAAAATCCGGAAAAAAAAAATCAAAAAACTTTTTTTTTTGATTTGTCGCTTCCGAGTCGAAACGATAAGTGGTTTCATGCTACTTCAACAATCCCAGGGCCAAATTTAGATTCAGCCTACTGGGATTGTGAGTGTGTGCATTTAAAGTTTTATTCAAATCAATATTTTTCCTTAACATTTTACATTGAATTATTTGGGGCCGCAATAATTATATATGTTTTCGGCTCAGAATGGCAAGGTTAAAATAATAACCGCAGTGGTGGTTTTTCTGGATTTTAGCAGCTGCAGATCCAGGTGGCGAGTGCCACTCATCAAGTGAGTCCGCACTGTAGCTAACTCAGCGTTCGCTCTTATCCAAAGCGTCCGTCCAGGCTATAAGAGGACATTTCCGACTCTTCTGGCTTGCTTCAAAGCCCAGCAGCATTCCAAGCATTTTAAAAGAGTAGTGTTGGTTGGAATGCTGCTGGAGCTGAATTGTTCGTGGTTAGCTAGATTTATTGGCAGCCACTGGCATTCAATGCTTCCATCATTTGAAGCATGACACTGACCAGCATTTCCATTTTTTCTTCCAGTTTGGCAAAACTGTAGGGCTCATTGACTATAGGTTTGTTGATGCGATCCTTGATGAGTAAATCAGTGAGTTTGTCTAGCTTCTGACATATGAGGACACTGCAGTCCTGACGAGGAGCTTGATCACTCAAATGATTGCGAGAAGCTGGCCCAGCAACAGATTGGCCAAATGGAAGCACTGGGCGTTGGGACTGCCTGGGCTGATTTGGCTGCAGCTGTACTTCTGCATGAAGCTGCTGATGCATGGGATCACCCCTTGCTACAGAGGCATAAGTGGGAGCCGCTCTGTTCAGTAGATGAAGAGATGACGGCTGCTGGCGTTGTTGCATCCTCATGGAGGAAGCAGGTCGCTGTGATCGCTGAGGCTGTGCATTATTGCGGGCAGCGGCTTGCTGGTTATTCCTTTGTGTGCTTACTTGAGCACCAGTAGGGATTTTAGGGATCTTAAGCTTTCCCAGGATATTGTTAGCTCTCAGGATGCTAACGGGTTCACGAATTTTGCATGCGTTGGCAAAGGCTTTGCAGCCACGGTAGCTAGCCGCATGCTGCCCGTTGCAGTTAGCACACTTTGCAGGCTCCTCCAAATTCTTTTTGCACGCAGTGGACTGGTGGTCCTCGGCACACTTCACACACACAAAGCGCCGGCGACAGTAATTCTTAGTGTGCCCGAATTGTTGGCACCTGTGGCATTGTACAGCGTCAGCTGCTTTCAGCGGTCGTTCCACTGTGACCTGTTGGTTTCCCAGAGTGGTCAGTTTCAAAACCTCGGAAATGCATTCTGCGGATTCAAACTCAACCTCGAAGAGGTCAATGGGCTCCCTGGAATACTTCCGTTTAATAACGCTTAAAAATCGAACCTTGTATCCGAGAGCAGTGAGCTTCGATCGGATCCAGTCCAGTGGGGTGGACCTATGAAGGTGACGAATAACCACTCGGAATCCACGCTCGCGTTCCAGTTGGTAGGTATGGCTTTGGATATGGTTTCGCTCAAAGTGCGCAGTGAGACGCCTATACGAGTCAATATCGTTGCATAAGATTCTTAGACCTTTATTAGCGGTTGGCTTCGTCACAAACTTGTCGCCAATGACTTTAGAGATGGTCTCCAGCATCTCTATAATGTTATTCACTTGCGGAATAATTATTGGCTTCGGTTTCTCAGAACGGCTAAAAGTGACACCGTTGGTAGCACTAGCCCGCGCGGCTGCGCTGAGGTTTGCGCCATTTGCCGAAGATTTTTTTTGGTTTTTATTTTTTTTTAGATGTTGTCGCTTCTGTGTAGATTCATACACAATACTGAAACCCCAGGACCGAATTTATTTGATCCGGCCTACTGGGATTTCGTGTGTATGAATAAGTTTATTCAAATAATATTTTTAAAAACATTTTTTTGAATTTTGTGGCGCCGCATTATTCCCAATGCTGTGGCAATTAGTGATTAAGGTTAATTAATAACCGCGATAATCTTCTAATTCCTGAGCCAAATGATGTTGTCCCAGATAGCTATTAGGCACTTGTCACGGGGGGGGATGGTGCCGCTGCTGGCTGAGCGCGTCATCTACAGGCTCGGGGAGAATTCTTGAAGGCGGGGTTGAAGGACCCGGACTATCCGGGCAAGTGGCTGGTGATCTTAATATGGCCAGGATTCCGGTCACCAGGCTATTACCTGCATCAGGCCGTAGACGTCTGGCATCAGGTTGGACATGATGCAGAGCCAAAGGCACTGCAAGAGGATCCATCGAAGCTATTGAACCTGTCGTTGGCGAACACAGCATTGGGTTTCTCATAGCTGC
The DNA here is from genome assembly GCA_018152825.1 of Scaptomyza hsui. Lineage (NCBI taxonomy): Eukaryota > Metazoa > Arthropoda > Insecta > Diptera > Drosophilidae > Scaptomyza > Scaptomyza hsui. The sequence continues at coordinate 1,757,960 of JAECXO010000267.1, forward strand.
GCTGCTTTGGATGGCTGCTGGATGCGCATGGCTCTGACGAGTGGCGTCTGGCGTTATTTGGGAAGCTACCGGATACTGATGGACTATGGGGGACACTGGTGAGGTAATAATGGCAAGGATGCCAGCTGCCAGGCTGCTCCCTCCAGGATCGTCAGCTGCTACGGCATTGACCATAGGATGGGGTGGTTGAGTGGGCGGGAAAGTGTTCCGCTGTTCCCGGCTTTCCAATATAGCCTTCAGGTCAAGATATCTTTGACGGCGTCTTGTTTCATCAAGTGCCAGGGATGCTTGAGTGGGTTTAGGTTTAGGAGGGAGGAGAGCCTGAGCCTGCAACCGAAGCACCTCTTCCTCTTCCCTCGCTATCCTTTGGGCACGCAGTTCCTCAAAGCGAAGCTGTCGAATTTGCTGCAGTTCAGCCTGTTCTAAATCCCTCTGTGTCCTCAAGGCATCGCGCTCTTGTTCCAGGTAGAACAAGAGGTTTTGAGGACCGATGAATGGTTGCCGTGACCGGGATTGGGCAATCTCAGCAGGTTGAGGTGGCTGTCTTCTCTGCTCAGGTGGCATAACTTGGTCGACCATCAGTAAGTATCTTGGTCGAGAAAGTCGATGAGGCACATAGGGGTAAAAGGCCAGATTTCTTGCCTCGCTGTTGCAGTGCGCAAGGAGCCTTTTAGCGTACTTAGCACATGAGTCACGGTACCGATCATTGACTGTTTGGATTTGTAGATCGCAATGCAGTGTAGCATTCCTAACGTACCAAGGGGCTCCAGCAATGGTCCTTAGCGCCTTGTTTTGAACTGTCTGAATCTTTTGGAACTGCGATTCTGAGGCTAGAGGCCCCCAAACAGCAATTGAGTAGTGCCAGATAGGCGCAATTAGCTGTTTGTAAATTATCAATTTTGTCTTAATAGGGAGCTTGTTGCTGCTTAAAAGCCAGTGTAGCTTTTTGAGCCTAATCCTTAATTTGCCTATGGTTGCTGTAACTTGCATGTTCATGTTAAGTTTTTTGTCCATCTTTACACCCAAGTACGTATGGGCGCTGTTGTTAGTGATGGAGCTTCCTGCTAAGCAAGGTGCCAGAGGTGCTTCCTGATGCCGGAGAGAGTGGAGGACATGGGCTGTTTTGGATACATTAACTTTAATGCACCATTTCTGCGTCCAGCTGTGGAAGGTATTTAGATAACTATTCATGCGGCTGATAGCAACTTCCTGAGAGCGATGAGCAGACATGATGACAGTATCGTCTGCATATGTTGCCAAGAGCATACTCCGCGTGTGATGATTATCAGAGTTAGGTGGAATTGGTACATCTGATGTGAACAGGCTATATAGGACTGGTCCAAGGACGCTACCCTGCGGGACCCCAGCAGACACCAGTTTGGCAGAAGACCGCACACCTCCGCTACACTCAACTTGAAAAGTTCGTTGCGCTAAGTAGCTCTGTAGGACTCTGTAGAGCGAGCCAGGAAGAACATTTTTAAGCTTGTAGAGCAAGCCATCATGCCACACTCTATCAAAAGCCTCCTGGATGTCCAGGTAGACAGCAGAGCAGTAGCTACCACTCTCGAATGCTTTTAGCATAAATTGGGTTACCCTTCCAAGTTGTTGCTCAGCACCATGCTCCTTCCGAAACCCAAACTGATGTGAAGGAATTTTGGCAGCAAAGGCTGGAACATCGAATAGCCTTTTGAGTATTATAGACTCAAACATTTTTGAGATCCCCGAGAGGAGACTGATTGGTCTGTAAGATGCCAACTGGTCAGGAGGCTTTCCAGGCTTGGGGATCATCTTGATCAATGCCAGCTTCCATCTTCCCGGAAAATGACCAAATCTGAGGATGCTGTTGTAGATGTTGGTGATGTAGAGGACCACTGAAGGAGGAAGCGCTTTGATGACAGCATTACTAATGCAGTCAATGCCTGGCGATTTGCCAGACTTCAAACTCCGAATTTCAGCATTAACCTCAGCTGGGGTGATGTCCTCTACAGTGGTTTCAGCGTCAAGTGAGGACTTATGCAACTCATTTTCAATAACCCTTCTATCCTCCATAGATATGGTAGAAAAGGGTGAGAACCTGGTTTCTAGATGATGACCAAATGCCTCAGCCTTTACTTCAGTTGTTAGACACCAGCTGTCACTATCATGCATTCTAACAGCTAGATTTGGGGGGGGCTGCCTCTTCATCTTATTTGTGACTCGCCAGAGGAGTTGCATATTGTAGCGATTATCCGGGTCCAATTTTCCTAACATCGCATCAGTACGCCTGGACTTTTCCTTCTTAAGCTCCTTCGATATGCGATTAGAGAGGTGATTGACAATAACTTTAATTAAGGGGTGGCGCGCTGTAGTTAGTTGCTTTCTGAGCAGACGCTTCGCTTCAATCATCAGTCTGACAGGGCGACTTAGAGACGGAGGTGTTTGTCTAGGAAGTGGTCTGGCTGCATAAGCTGCTGCAGTATGGATATTCCGTTCAAGAATGTCAATGCAGTCATCGATATCCGAACCAGAACGAATCTCAGTATCGTTAAGTACATAATCATCAAGGCATTTTTGGAACTGTTTGAGGCTAGAGTTAGGCAGTAGCAGTTGATGTTTGAAATGCCTCACTGGCTCCGCATCCAATATAGAAATTTTAAGTGGGAGGTGGTCCGATCCCAGACAGTGCAATTCCTGAATACAGAGGCGCGAGTGCCTTAATCCACCATAGATGGCAAAATCAATGGCTGACGGGGATTGCCGCGTGTTGAAAGGGTAGTGCGTGGGGGATCCTGTTGCCAAGATGTCGTAGTTGCTTGTTTGAATGCACTGAAGAAGGTTTTTACCACGCTTGCATGAACGGGCATTGCCCCACCAGTTGTTTTTCGCATTCCAGTCACCTGCGATTATAAACTTGTTTCCCTGGTTACTGAGGAACTCCCTGAAATCATCAGCAGTCCAGTTAACAAGCGGAGGCAGATAAGTAGCCGATATGTTAATATAAGTACCATCATTAAGCGCGACTGCCACAGAGGCACACTGAACTTGCGGCAGTGATGTCGACGGCAAGGCAAGGTGTCGTAGAGCGCGCTTAATAAGAACAGCCGCACCTCCACGTCTTCGACCAGATGGGTGATTTGCAGGGTAGGTGTCGTATCCAGTAATGACAATGTTGTCCGAGTCCAAGAGGTGGGTTTCTGATACGAGCAGTATATCCACTGCATTAGTGCTGACAAAAGCAGCGACTTCGCCTAATTTGCGGGTGAGCCCAGCAGCATTCCAGGAGACAATTTTTAAAGGAGTATTGCTCACTGGATATGCTGCTGAGGCTTTGATGGCAGATGATGACGATTTAGTCATTTTTACGACCATTGGCATAGAGGCGTTCAGCCATATTGGTCACAATATCCGCAAGTCTCTCCAACTTCCTCTCCAAACTGGAGATGGCGGAAAAGACATTGCTGTCTGGCTTGCGGCGACGATCCTCCATTAGGATGTCCATCAATTTATCCAGCTTTTCGCAAATTAGGCTGCTGGAGTCCTGCTGAAAACCTGTTCCAGCACGGGTATTGCGGCTGCGGCTTCGTGAAGCAAACGTATTAGCTGGCTGAGGCGATGAGGGCATTAATTGCGAATTTGCCACACTGCGGCTGCGGCTTCGGGAGGTTAACCTGGGAGCTGGCTGCTTAGCAGGGATCGCAACTTGCGCACGAGCCTTACTGGACTGGCGAGATCCTTGAGGTGCTGCATGAGGCAAAGGCTTTCGTTGAGGTAGTTGCGGCTGTCGTTGCTGCTGCGAAGCTGCTCTTACAACCGAAGCATAAGAAGGAGCAACACTGATTTGCGCCTGAGGATGCAGATGTACTTGCTGAGCACGGGATGCTGGGGCTCGCAGTGGCTGTTGCTTAATTGGCTGTGCTGGCTGCTGGACACGCCTCTGCACTGGTTGTTTATTGGCTGCTGGGATTCTGGGGATACCAAGCTCGCCTAAGATACTATTTGCACGTTGGAAGTTTACATGCTTCTGAGAAAGCCTTACATCCTCGGTAGCTTGCAGCATGCTGACCTAAGCAGTTTGCGCATTTGGCTGGCTCTTCGGGAAGCTTTTTGCAAGCAGTAGACTGATGCGAACCAGCACACTTCACACAAATGAACGGCCGCCGACAATAGTTCTTCGTGTGACCGAATTTCTGGCACCGATGGCGCTCAACCAGGATCTGCTGGTTGCCGAGGGTGCGGAGTTTCAGCACTTCAGCTACGTTGCTAGTGGACTCAAGCTCAACCTCGAAAAGATCCATTGGCTCTCTTGAGAATCGTCTTTTCATGACGTTTAGAAAGCGTACCTTATAACCAAGGCTAGTCAACTTGGTACGGATCCAGTCAAGAGGAGTTGATCTATGTAAGTGCCGGATTATAGCTCGAAATCCTCTTTCACTTTCCAGCTGGTAAGTATGAGACTCAATATGCTTCTCATGAAAGTGGCTGATTAGCTTCCGGTAGGAGTCAATATCGCTGCAAAGAATGCGCAGTCCCTGGTTGGCAGTAGGCTTAGTGACATACTTATCCCCAATTACAGCCGTAATTGTCTCTAGAGTCTCCATTATGTTGGAGACCTGCGGGATAAGAATGGGCTTCGGCTTCTCGAGCCGACCAAAAGAGACACGATGATCACCCTTCTGTCCAGCAGATGGGGAATCGCTTGGCTTGGCAGAAGTAATATTGTCAGCCCGAGGAGAGCAAACGGGTGTTGATGCACAAGAGCTAAGTCCTTGAATGCCAATATCTTCAAAATCATCCATATCCGATATTTGCGCTTCTAAGTCGTCAATGATTCTTTGGCGTTCGGCCTGAACCTTAGTAGCAGCTGCAGTTGCAGCAGAGGAAATTGGTTTTGTTGCCGGAGACACCTTCGATTTCGGGCTATTAGCCAAAGGCTCAGTTGCCCCTCTCTTGCCGCACTTTGTTGCTTGCTTTAATATTTGGCTAAGCTCCATCTCTTCAAGAGAATCATCATGTTTTTTGGAGTTTAATGGCGAAGTGCAAGCAGCCTTTAGCACGCTGACAAGCTTCTTAGTACTCTGGCCAGACACCAGATTTGATTTATTGCGCGGAGACACTCGAGTTGGGCTTCCCAAGATGTCTACATAATCTTCATCTTCAATATCCGGTTTTTTGGCTGTATTGCGCTTCATAATGGTAAAGTTGAACCACGGAGCCGCACCGGCACCGAGCCACTTGAACACGAATACGGGTTTTTAGACGATTTTATAAAGCCGAAAACAAAAACTAAAACATGAAAAATTCGGGCGTCGGGACGGCCCACAACTCGCGCACAAAACGCGAGAATTTTATTTTAGATTTGTTTTTTATTTGCCGGCGGGATTTTTTCGAATTTTATTTACGCACGTATTTTATTTTCATTCACCAGAAAATAAAAAAACCAAAAAAAAATCAAAAAACTTTTTTTTTTGATTTGTCGCTTCCGAATCGAAACGATAAGTGGTTTCATGCTACTTCAACAATCCCAGGGCCAAATTTAGATTCAGCCTACTGGGATTGTGAGTGTGTGCATGAAAAGTTTTATTCAAATCAATATTTTTCCTTAACATTTTACATTGAATTATTTTGGGCCGCAATAATTATATATGTTTTCGGCTCAGAATGGCAAGGTTAAAATAATAACCGCAGTGGTGGTTTTCCTGGATTTTAGCAGCTGCAGATCCAGGTGGCGAGTGCCACTCATCAAGTGAGTCCGCACTGTAGCTAACTCAGCGTTCGCTCTTATCCAAAGCGTCCGTCCAGGCTATAAGAGGACATTTCCGACTCTTCTGGCTTGCTTCAAAGCCCAGCAGCATTCCAAGCATTTTAAAAGAGTAGTGTTGGTTGGAATGCTGCTGGAGCTGAATTGTTCGTGGTTAGCTAGATTTATAGGCAGCCACTGGCATTCAATGCTTCCATCATTTGAAGCATGACACTGACCAGCATTTCCATTTTTTCTTCCAGCTTGACAAAACTGTAGGGCTCATTGGTGATAGGTTTGTGGATGCGATCCTTAATGAGTAAGTCAGTGAGCTTGTCAAGCTTCTGACATATGAGGATGTTACAGTCCTGACGAGGAGCTTGATCACTCAAATGATTGCTGCGGCTGCAACTGCGAGACGCTGGCCTAGCAACAGATTGGCCAGATGGAAGCACAGAGCGTTGGGACTGCCTGGGCTGACTTGGCTGCAGCTGAACTTCTGCCTGAAGCTGTTGATGCGTGGGATCAACCCTTGCTACAGAGGCATAAGTGGGAGCCGCTCTGTTCAGTAGATGAGGAGATGACGGCTGCTGGCGTTGTTGCATCCTCTTGGAGGAAGCAGGTCGCTGTGATCGCTGAGGTTGCGCAGCAGTAGGGATTTTAGGGATCTTAAGCTTTCCCAGGATATTGTTAGCTCTCAGGATGCTAACGGGTTCACGAATTTTGCATGCGTTGGCAAAGGCTTTGCAGCCACGGTAGCTAGCCGCATGCTGCCCGTTGCAGTTAGCACACTTTGCAGGCTCCTCCAAAGTCTTTTTGCACGCAGTGGACTGGTGGTCCCCGGCACACTTCACACACACAAAGCGCCGGCGACAGTAATTCTTAGTGTGCCCGAATTGTTGGCACCTGTGGCATTGTACAGCGTCAGCTGCTTTCAGCGGTCGTTCCACTGTGACCTGTTGGTTTCCCAGAGTGGTCAGTTTCAAAACCTCGGAAATGCATTCTGCTGATTCAAACTCAACCTCGAAGAGGTCAATTGGCTCCCTGGAATACTTCCGTTTAATAACGCTTAAAAATCGAACCTTGTATCCGAGAGCAGTGAGCTTCGATCGGATCCAGTCCAGTGGGGTGGACCTATGAAGGTGACGAATAACCACTCGGAATCCACGCTCGCGTTCCAGTTGGTAGGTATGGCTTTGGATATTGTTTCGCTCAAAGTGCGCCGTGAGACGCCTATACGAGTCAATATCGTTGCATAAGATTCTTAGACCTTTATTAGCGGTTGGCTTCGTCACAAACTTGTCGCCAATGACTTTAGAGATGGTCTCCAGCATCTCTATAATGTTATTCACTTGCGGAATAATTATTGGCTTCGGTTGCTCAGAACGTCTAAAAGTGACACCGTTGGTAGTACTAGCCCGCGCGGCTGCGCTGAGGTTTGCGCCATTTGCCGAAGATTTGCTAGCAGGGTCAGCATTGGTTTTTTTTTTTTTAGATGTTGTCGCTTCTGTGTAGAAACAACTAATAAATTCATACACAATACTGAAACCCCAGGACCGAATTTATTTGTTCCGGCCTACTGGGATTCCATGTGTATGAATAAGTTTATTCAAATAATATTTTTAAAAACATTTTTTTTGAATTTTGTGGCGCCGCATTAATCCTAATGCTGTGGCAATTAGTGGTTAAGGTTATTTAATAACCGCGATAATAATCTAGTTCCTGGGCCAAATGATGTTGTCCCAGATAGCTATTAGGCACTTCTGTCACGGGGGGGGATGGTGCCGCTGCTGGCTGAGCGCGTCATCTACAGGCTCGGAGAGAATTCCCGAAGGCGAGGTTGAAGGACCCGGACTATCCGGGCAAGTGGCTGGTGATCTTAATATGGCCAGGATTCCGGTCACCAGGCTATTACTTGCATCAGGCCGTAGACGTCTGGCATCAGGTTGGACATAATGCAGAGCCAAAGGCACTGCAAGAGGATCCATCGAAGCTATTGAACCTGTCGTTGGCGAACACAGCATTGGGTTTCTCATAGCTACGCTGCTTTGGATGGCTGCTGGATGCGCATGGCTCTGACGGGTTGCGTCTGGCGTTATTTGAGAAGCTACCGGATACTGATGGACTATGGGGGACACTGGTGAGGTTATAATGGCAAGGATGCCGGCTGCCAGGCTGTTCCCTTCAGGCTGGTCAGCTGCTACGGCATTGACCGTAGGATGGGGTGGTTGAGTGGGCAAGAAAGTGTTCCGCTGTTCCCGGCTTTCCAATATAGCCTTCAGGTCAAGATATCTTTGACGGCGTCGTGTTTCATCAAGTGCCAGGGATGCTTGGGTGGGTTTAGGCTTAGGAGGGAGTAGAGCCTGAACCTGCAACCGAAGCACCTCTTCCTCTTCCCTCGCTATCTTTTGGGAACGCAATTCCTCAAAACGGAGCTGTCGAATTTGCTGCAGTTCAGCCTGTTCTGATTCCCTCTGTGTCCTCAAGGCATCGCGCTCTTGTTCCAGGTAGAACAAGAGGTTTTGAGGACCAATGAATGGTTGTCGTGGCCGGGATTGGGCAATCTCAGCAGGTTGAGGTGGTTGCCTTCTCTGCTCAGGTGGCATAACTTGGTCGACCATCAGCAAGTATCTTGGTCGAGAAAGCCGATGAGGCACATAGGGGTAAAAGGCCAGATTTCTTTGACGGCGTCGTGTTTCATCAAGTGCCAGGGATGCTTGGGTGGGTTTAGGCTTAGGAGGGAGTAGAGCCTGAACCTGCAACCGAAGCACCTCTTCCTCTTCCCTCGCTATCTTTTGGGAACGCAATTCCTCAAAACGGAGCTGTCGAATTTGCTGCAGTTCAGCCTGTTCTGATTCCCTCTGTGTCCTCAAGGCATCGCGCTCTTGTTCCAGGTAGAACAAGAGGTTTTGAGGACCAATGAATGGTTGTCGTGGCCGGGATTGGGCAATCTCAGCAGGTTGAGGTGGTTGCCTTCTCTGCTCAGGTGGCATAACTTGGTCGACCATCAGCAAGTATCTTGGTCGAGAAAGCCGATGAGGCACATAGGGGTAAAAGGCCAGATTTCTTGCCTCGCTGTTGCAGTGCGCAAGGAGCCTTTTAGCGTACTTAGCACATGAGTCACGGTACCGATCATTGACTGTTTGGATTTGTAAATCACAATGCAGTGTAGCATTCCTTACATACCAAGGGGCTCCAGCAATGGTCCTTAGCGACTTGTTTTGAACTGTCTGAATCTTTTGGAACTGTGATTCCGAGGCTAGAGGCCCCCAAACAGCAATTGAGTAATGCCAAATAGGCGCAATTAGCTGTTTATAAATGATCAATTTAGTCTTAATAGGGAGCTTGTTGCTGCTTAAAAGCCAATGTAGCTTTTTGAGCCTAGTCCTTAATTTAACTATGGTTGCTGTAACTTGCATATTCATGTTAAGTTTTTTATCCATCTTGACACCCAAGTACGTATGGGCGCTGTTGTTAGAAAGGGAGCTTCCTGCTAAGCAAGGTGCCAGAGGTGCTTCCAGATGTCGGAGAGAGTGGAGGACATGGGCTGTTTTGGATACATTAACTTTAATGCACCATTTCTGCGTCCAGCTGTGGAAGGTATTTAGATAACTATTCATGCGGCTGAAAGCAACTTCCTGAGAGCGATGAGCAGAAATGATGACAGTATCGTTTTTTTTTTTTTTTTTTGTGTTCGTATCGAGGTCGACACGAATAATGAGTGCAATTTGTGCTACTCAATCCCAGGACCAAATTTAGAATTCAGCCTACTGAGATGGATGTGAAACACAGCCCCCAGAGCCAAATTAAAATTTGGCCTACTGGGATAACTGCGGCTCACATCCACAGCACTGAATTCCAAATTCAGCCTTCTGGGATTGGAAAGCTAAAATTGGACAGTTTTATTCAATATAATATTATTAAAACATTTTCCTTGAATTTGTTGGATGCCGCATTGACCTTGAATGCTTTGGCTCTGACTGAAAAGATTAAAAATCAGAATGGCAAGAAGGTTTCCTGGACTACGCAGATGTTGCTGGTCCAGGTGGCGAGGGAGCTCAACTCTTTCGTGGGAGTCAGCGCTGTTCCTGATTGCCCTTGACGCACGCAGACGAAGGCTCAGGAGGGGCGTCCAGAATAGAAGGTGGTCCAATATATCCTGGATGTGCAGGTGAGTTAATAATGGCCAAGATGCCACCCGCCAAGCTATTAGCAGATGGAACAGCCTGCGTAAGACTAGCATCAGTCTGAGCTATTGGCCCAACAAGAGGAGTTGGCACAGATGCTGGGAAGAACCGTGGAGCAAAGCTATCAGAGCGTGGATCCAGGGAAGCTACTGAAGCTACCGGCAGCACATTCAGAAATGGGGAGTGCAAGTCCAAATTTCGATGGCTAGATTCATTAGCAGCCTCCTGGGAAGGGCGGATGATGGCTAGAATGCCAGAAACAATACTGTTGTCATTCGTGCCTCTAATATCAGACTGGGAACAAATAGGCTGGCTTGCCTGCAAGTCCGCTACTTCTTGCAGGTTGTTAGAATTTAGCAATGGATCACGACCAGGCTCTCGGAGTCCGAGTAGCTGAAAAAGCTCACTCCTAAGCCGCTGACGGCGCTCAATCGTGCGGGGACTAGAAGTAGTCAGAACAATTTTTGTGCTGGGGGGTCGCTCAGGAGCACTTTGACGATTGAGTTCTGCTTGCTCATCTAGTCTCCTACGCTCGCGTATTACGTTAAGGCGCTCAAGTTCCCGCCTGATATGATCCTGTCTACGCCTAGCTGCTTCCAGACGCTCTTGACGACGCTCCTCCCGTAATTGCATCCACTGGGGGAGAGGGGCTGGAGCAGAGATGCGTACACCTGGTGGGATGGGTGTAAAGCAGATAAGGTAAGGTGAGTAGTTTTTAAATTGAGTGTCTTGGCAGTGGGGCAGTTGAATGTTAGTCTGTGATTTTAGATAGAGATAAATACGTGTGTGTGTGTGTGTGTGTAAAAGTAAGGAGAAAGTAGTGATAAGCAAGTAAGTTGTGCGTGTGAGTGAAGAATGTTTTATTGGAATAGTAGATTTGCTGTTTTGCTGTTGGGAGTTGGTGTGCTTGTGTGTGTGTGTAGATAAAGATTAGGTCTGCAAAACAAATAAAGCAGGGACAGAAATAGTGTGGTTTTTGAATGTTAGTCTTGTCAGTGTGAGCTTTGTAGGGATCTGGTTGCAGAGAGTGAAGTTTGTGAGCTACTGATCAAGGATATAGAATAAAAAATAGGCAGATAAGTTTACGTTTGTGTGAATGGGAGTGTGTAAGTGAGTGTATGAGTATATAGCGGTTTGAGTGTGTAGGCAGCAGTGTGTGTGAGAAGTATATGTATTTTAATTCAAATAGTGGGATTTTGTGTGTTTGAAGGTTTGATTGAGAGCTTTGTGTGTATGAATGTTTTTGTATATGTGTGTAAGAATGTATGAGTGTATATATATTAGTTTGTGTGTATTATCAGATGTGTAGAAGAGTAGTAAATGTGTGTGAGTTTAATTAGTAGAAATTTTGTGAGATTGTAGATTTAGTTACAGAGAGTATATTGTGTGTATTTATGTTTGTGCTTATTTGAACAGGTATACGTATGTGTGTGTGAAAGTTTATGTTTTTTTAAAGTTCTCGCTTCGAAGCCGAAACGAGCAATGATTTCATGTAAATTCCACAGCCACAGGGTCGAATAAAATTCGACCTACTGGGGTTAGTGGAGGGAACATGAAAAGTTTTATTCAAAATAATATTTTCCTATAACATTTTCTTTGAATTTGTTGGTGCCGCATTTTTCCAAATGCTTCAGGCTCAGATTGGCAGGATTAAATTAATAATCATGCTGGTAAAGTTTTCTGGTTTTTGCAGGTATTGCTGCTCCAGATGGCAATTGTTGTGTACTAATTCTGACTGGAGGATCAGGTATTGCGGTAACTATATGACTGGATGACCGTCATCTCCACATCATACTGTCCACTAATTTGTCAAGTTTTCCCTCGAGCTTGGCAAAGCTAGAATTGGCGCTGTCATCAGTTTTACGGAGACGATCCTCCACGAGTAAGTCAGCGAGCTTGTCCAGTTTCTGGCAGATCAGCTCACTGGAGTCAAGCCGTTGCGATACTCCGCGATGGTTACTGCGGCTGCGGTTACGGTTGCGGGAAGCAAGCTCAACAGGTGCTTGCCGGTGTAGGGGCACAGTTTGTGCTCGCACCAGGCTGGACTGGCGTGATGCAGACTGAGGAGTCGGCTTCCGGAGTGCCATCTGCGGCTGTCGTTGATGAGTAGCTGCTCTGGCTACTGACGCATAGGAAGTAGCTGCTCCGTTCTGCTCTTGAAGCTGACGCTGGACTGCCACATCCTGAGGGCGCTGAGGCGCTCGTTGGGAAGAGGATGTCCGCTTTTGATGGCAGTTAGCTGCACGTGCTGGAGCTCGTTGTGGTTGCTGCACCATGGATTTGGTAACCCGCTGACCACTACGCGTCACTGGCTGCTTGTCGGCTATTGGTATTTGGGGTATACCGATCTCACCCAAGATATAATTGGCACGTTGGATGCTGGCAGGCTCGCGCAGCTTACTTGCAACTGCGTATGCCTTGCATCCTCGGTAGCTGGCTGCATGCTCGCCTTGACAGTTTGCGCACTTTGGTGGCTCCTCAGGACGCTTCCTACATGCCGTGGACTGGTGAGCACCTGCACATTTGACGCATACGAAGGGACGTCGACAGTAGTTTTTGGTGTGACCATATTGTTGGCACCTATGGCACTGGGCTGCATCAGCAGCGCGCAGGGGGCGCTCAACAACAATTTGCTGGTTGCCAAGTGTGCTAAGCTTTAGCACCTCCGTTATGTTATCAGCCGACTCAAACTCGACTTCAAACAGGTCCAGTGGCTCCCTCGAGTAACGCCTCTTAATGACGCTTAGGTACCTGACTTTGTACCCAAGGTCGGACAGCTTTGCACGGATCCAGTCCAGGGGAGTGGATTTATGCAAATGGCGTATGATGGCTCTGAATCCACGTTCGTGTTCAAGTTGATATGTGTGGGACTCAATATTATTATCGTTTAAATGACGAATCAGCTTTCTGTACGAGTCAATATCATTGCACAGAATACGCAGTCCATGATTCGCAGTTGGCTTGGTGACGAACTTGTTACCAATGACAGCAGTAATGATGTCCAAAGTTGCCATAATGTCATCTACCTTTGGAAGAAGAATTGGTTTAGGCTTCTCAAGCCGCTCGAAGGAGACACGTTGGCTTCCATCCATTGGCTTGGCGCTAGGCTTGGTAGTGGCTGGTACGGAGGGACCAGAAGCGCCATCTGACACTGGAGCGCGTTTTTTTTTATTTTTTTTGCTCTCACGCAAGCCAGCCTATTGCTTAAGCTTGGTTACATGGTTGATTCACACCCATACTTGGCATACACATGGATTAAAACAGCCGGTGTATAAGTCAGGGTGAATCTGCTCCACCATCGCCACAACGGTAGTAGTCCACGTGGAATCGGACGCCATATTGGTCACGGTAATTCAGCAAGTAAAATGGACTGCAGAATTCCAACAGGAAGTTTAGGCTCAATAAATTTGGCTGAGCAGTCAATGTATGTGCAGTTTTTCAATGAACCAGACAAAGTGTCTCCTTCATTGTACCAAATCTCCGAGAGAGGTAAACTTGCACATTAATTGAGATTTGTGTGGGATAGAAGGCAGTAAAGAAAGTGCATCAACCAATATCGGCCCTTAAACAGCTGAATGCCCTCTTGGGTCTTCAGCAAAGAGTTCCGAGGTCGACCGAGTACACTTGCTTCCTGGTAGTGGGTTAATTGAAGTGATTTGAATTTGAAAATTTTGGTTGTGTGATAGTGAAAACTTAACTTGTTTGCACTTTCAGTTTAGTGGGAGAGGGTGTAAAGAATTTGTTTAGTAGTAGTTGGAGATTAGGTTTGATTGCTTAGTCGGGTTAGCGACTATCATATTGTTTATAATATAGCAATGTTATTTAACTTAAACATTGCTATACTGAGTTTTGGACTAACGTGCGTAATCCTAGGAGAGGTGAATCCCAACTGTTCTTCACTCCAAGGGAACATAACACGCTCGTCAGTTGATCATTAGTTAAGTTGATAATACTTGCGTTTGGACTGCATCTGTTCACAAGGGAGTCCAAACGCAAGTATTTAGTTATTTGTTTTTTTAGTACATCTTATTATTGGGGGATTGGGTTGGTTTTAGTATATTTGATTGCTTAGTTGTAGAGTCAACTAGCATATTGTTTATAATACAGCAATGCAATTTAACTTTTACATTGCTGTATTGGGTTTTTGGACTTACGATCAGGGCTATACAAGGAGAGGTGAATCCCAGTTGTTCCCCACTCCAAGCAGCCCCGATACGCTCATCAGTTTATTTTATATTTTTATAGTTTATGCATTATGCAATGGGATCCGACTGCGAGTGGTTGGTGACAGGCTGGACATTCACAACATGCTGCTGCGCTGCCGTAAGCACTGGATGTGGAACCAACGGAGTTGAGTTTCTGTGGATAGCAGAAGATACCGGTGGGGCTATGATTGCCAGGATACCAGCTGCTAGGCTGTTTTCATCAGGTCCGTGAGCTATAAAGTCGTGGACCAAGGAATGATTATTGGCTGCCTGAGGAGGCACAGGGGTGAGCGTCAGCCTTCTACTGTTTAATATCTCGTGCAGCTCTAGGTACCGTTGGCGCTGCTTGGCTGTTTTCAGGGCTGCTGCCTCTGGGGTTGGTTTCGGCCTTGGGGGGAGAAGAGCTATTGCCTCCATCCGTCGTGCTTCTTCCTCTTCTCGTGCAATCCTTTGAGCTTTATATTCTTCGAGTCGCTGCTGTTGAATTCGAAGATGCTCAGCTAGTTCCTGTTCCCTTTTTGCCCTCAAAGCATCTTTGATGTTGTCGTTTCGAAACTGAAACGAATAATGAATTCATGTAAAAATTCTCAGCCCCAGGACCAATTTCTGAAACCGGCCTACTGGGATTGAGAATGTGCACATGAATAGTTTTATTCAATACAATATTTTCTTAACATTTTTTATGAATTTTATAGCGCCTCAGCTGATGGCCCAGAATGACGAGATTAATGAATAATCGTAATGATTACGTGCACTGGATTTTGCAGTTCATGCTACATCAGATGATAGTACACAGCTTCTCACCAGTGGGAGTCAGTGCTGTTGCTGGTTGAGCGTGTCGCTCGCATGTAAAGGGCTAGCATCCGGAGGCTCAGAGAGGAATTTTCCGGAAGGATGGCAGGTTTTTTTTTTTTTTTTCAAACACAAATCTTCGAAACCCAGGACCAAATTTTTGATCCGGCCTACTGGGATTTCGAATAAGTGCCTGAATATTTTTATTCAAATAATATTTATAAAACATTTTCTTTGAATTTAAGATGGCGCCGCATTTGCTTTTAAATGCTTTTGGCTCAGATTGGTGAGATTAAAAGAAAATCGAGCTGGAAGTTTTCTGGAGCTTGAAGTTAACGTAGCTCCAGATGGCGAGGGGCGCTTCTCTCACAAGGGGTCAGCGTTGTTGTTGGTTGGGCGAGCCATCCACATGCTGATTGTTATCAGCTGGGGGCTCTCCAAGGGTGGCTAAGGGCTCCGTGGACGGACCCAGGTTATGAGGACGAGTAGCAGGGTTGTTTAGGATGGCCATGATTCCAGCCACGAGACTGCCTTCAGGATTTGTGGATTCCGACTGTACGTGACTGGCGTCAGGATGCGTACTTGCATACTGCGATGCAGAAGATACTGCATTCCGACCAGGTGGTGCTATATTTTCACAATCAGGCAGAACCGGCGAGACCATAATAGCACGGATACCAGCTGACAGGCTATTATCGCCAGGACCACCAGGATCTAAGTCGCTTACCTTGGGGTGATTGCTAGATGCTTGAATGGGCACTGGGGCGAGTCTCATCTCTCTTTCATTTAACAGCTCCCTTAGTTCCAGGAACCGCTGTCTTTGTTTGGCTAACTTAAGGGCTTCTTCCTCTGGGGAAGGATTGGATCTTGGTGTAGGAGCTAGTGCCTCTATGCGCCGAGATTCCTTCTCCTCCCGTGCTAGCCTTTGTGATTTAAGCTCCTCAAATCTTTGTAGCTGGACTCGCTGAAGCTCAGCCTGCTCCTGGTCTCTTCGAGCCCTCAAAGCATCACGCTCCTGCTCGAGATAGAACAGCTTGTCTCTAGGACCAATAAATGGCTGCCGCAGGCGGGTTTGGGCTACCTCAGAGACTTGAGGGGGTTGTCGTCTCTGTTCTAGCGGCATACACTTATCAATCATTGATAAGTACCTTGGACGAGCTAGCCGTTGTGGTACATAGGGATATAGAACCAGGTTTCTTGCCTCGTTGTTGAGATGCGCTAGAAGCCTTTTGGCATATTTAGCACATATCTCATGATAGCGACCCACAACCGACTGGATCTGCAAATCACTGTGTAGCGTAGCGTTTCTTATGTACCAAGGGGCTCCAGTGATGGTCCTAAGAGCCTTATTCTGAACAGTTTGGATTTTATGAAACTGACACTCAGAGGTAAGTGGACCCCAAACAGCTAATGAGTAGTGCCAGATTGGAGCTATTAGTTGCTTATACAAGATGACTTTGGTCTTGAGAGGGAGCTTTCCGCTACTTAGCAGCCAGTGGAGCTTCTTGACCCTATTTCGCATTTTGCATACCGTAGCCGTAATTTGCTGATTAAAATTAAGCTTCACGTCCATCTTAACACCCAGATAAGTTTGAACAAGCGTGCTACCAGTCAGGCATGGAGCCAGAGAAGAGGTTCCCTGAGGTCTGAGGGAATGCAGGACATGTGCGGTTTTAGATACATTAACCTTGATGCACCATTTCTGCGTCCAACGTTGAAAAACTTCAAGGTATTCGTTCATCCTACTAATCGCAACATTTTGCGAGCAGTGAGCAGACAAAACCACGGTATCATCAGCATAAGTAGCTGACAGCATACTCCGTCTATGAAAGTCCGCAGAATTAATCGGCAGCGGCATGTCGGAAGTGTACAGGTTGTAGAGGACTGGCCCAAGAACGCTACCCTCGGGGACTCCAGCAGACACAAGTTTGACAGAGGACCGCACACCTCCGTAACATTCAACTTTGAAAGTTCGCTGCGATAGGTAACTCTTCAAGACTCTGAAGATCGAGTCAGGAAGAACCTTTTAAGCTTATAGAGCAAGCCGTCATGCCACACTCTATCGAAGGCCTCCTGGATGTCCAGGTAGACTGCAGAGCAGAAGCTGCCACTCTCGAATGCCTTAAGCATGAATTGCGTTACCCTGCCCAGTTGCTGTTCGGCACCATGCTCCTTTCGAAATCCGAACTGGTGGGCTGGAATCTTATCTGCAAAGGCTGGGTAAGAAAATAGCCTTTTGAGCATAATGGACTCAAACATTTTGGATACCCCGGAAAGTAGGCTGATTGGGCGGTATGATGCCAGCTGATCAGGAGGCTTTCCAGGCTTGGGGATCATTTTGACAAGTGCAAGCTTCCATCTGTCAGGATAATGGCCGTATTTCAGGATACTGTTATAGATGCTGGTGATATAGATAACCGCTGACGGAGGAAGCGCTTTGATGGCAGCATTATCGATGCAATCAATTCCAGGCGATTTACCAGTCTTTAAGCATTGAATTTCCGCAATTACCTCAGCTGGGGTGATGTCCTCCACTGCATCTTCAGCATCCTGCGAGGACTTTTGCAGATCATTTTCAATCATAATTCTATCGGCCGTTGAGGTGGTAGCAAAGGGTGAGAACCTGGTCTCTAAATGCTGGCAGAATGCCTCAGCTTTCTCCTCTGTTGTCAAACACCAACTGTCGCTACCATGTTTTCTGACAGCCATGTTTGAGGGAGGTTGCCCCTTCATCTTATTGGTGATACGCCACAGCAGCTGCATATTGTAACGGTTGTCGGGGTCAATCTTTTCAAGCATCGCATCAGTGCGATTGGTGTTTTCCCTCTTCAGCTCCTTGGATATGCGGTTTGAGAGATGATTTACAATGACTTTAATCAAAGGGTGGCGCGTTTTGGTAATATACTTCCTAAGCAACCGCTTCGCCTCAATCATGAGCCTGGTAGAACGACTTGCAGATGAGCGTTGAGCATGTGGTAGGTGCCTAGGAGCTGGTCTGGCTGCATAAGCTGCTGCAATATTAATATTCTGCTCCAGAATATCAATGCAGTCATAAATATCTGCCCCAGATCGAATCTCAGTGTCATTGAGCACAAGATCATCAAGGCACTGTTGAAATTGCTTGATAGATGCGTTGGCCGGAAGCAGCTGATGCTCAAAATGTCTCATTGGTTCCGCATTCAATACAGAAATTTGCAAAGATAGGTGGTCCGACCCTAGAAAGTGTAGCTCCTGAATACGGAGGCACGAGTGCCGAAAACCACCATAAACTGCAAAGTCAATGGCCGACGGGGATTGACGTGGATTGAATGGATAATGAGTGGGGGATCCTGTCGCCAGGATTTCGAAGTTGCTTGATTGGATGCATTGCAGTAGCCTAGTTCCTCGTTTACATGCACGGGCATTGCCCCACCACTGGTTTTTGGCATTCCAGTCCCCTGCAACTAAAAATTTATTGCCCATGTTGCTAAGCAGAGCATGGAAGTCATCAGATGTCCAGTCAATCAGTGGCGGTAAATAAGCTGATGAGATGTTAAAGGACGATCCATCTTTGAGCGCGATGGAAACTGTAGCACACTGGATTTGTAATGAAGATGAAGGAGCCAGGGCAAGGTGGCGTAGCGAATGGTTAATAAAAATGGCCGCACCTCCGCGCCTCCGATTTGAGGGATGGTTAGCCATATACGTGATGTACCCATTGAAGCTGATATTGTCCAAGTCCAGAAGGTGGGTTTCCGATACAAGCAGAACATCTACTTTGTTAGCATCGACGAAAGCTTTAACCTCGTTGATTTTGTTTTTAAGCCCAGCAGCATTCCAGGAGACAATTTTTAAAAGAGTATTGCTCACTGGATATGCTGCTGGCGCTTTGATGGCTGTTGGTGAGAGGCTAGACATTTTTGTTTTCATTGGCTTGGAGGCGTTCTGCCATATTGAGGAACAAATCCGCTAGTCTGTCCAATTTCCTCTCAAGACTGGAGATGATGGAAATAACATTACCATCTGGCTTGCGGCGACGATCTTCCATAAGGATGTCCACCAGTTGATCCAGTTTTTGGCAAATACGGCTGCTGGAGTCCGTCTGGAGAGCTACACCAGCACGGCTGCTGCGGCTGCGGCTTCGTGAAGCGGGCCAACCAGTTTGCTGAGGTGACGAAGGCATCACTTGCATAATTGCCTTACCACGACTGCGGCTTCGGGAGGATACCCTGGTAGTTGGCTGCATAGCAGGGGTTGCAACTTGCACACGAGCCTTGCTGGGCTGGCGAGATCTGCTCTGAGTAAGCCGAGTCACAGCCTTGGGTTGGATCAGCTGCGGTTGCCGTTCTTGTTGGTGTGCTGATCTAGCAACTGATGCATAAGTTAGTGCTTGGCTGGATTGCACTTGAGGACGCTGTGGTGCCCGCTGAGAGGAGGGTGCACGCTTTTGCTCAGGGTAAACAGGAGGAGCGGGAGCTTGCCGTGCCTGCTGCACCATTGGCTGTGCTGAATGCCGAACGAGACGCTGCACTGGCTGCTTAGTGGCTGTTGGAATTTTGGGGATGCCAAGTTCACCCAAAATATTGTTTGCACGCTGAATGCTGGATGGTTCCCGAATCTTGCATGCATTGGAATATGCCTTGCACCCACGATAGCTTGCTGCGTGCTGTCCTTGGCAATTGGCGCATTTGGCAGGCTCTTCAGGAAGTTTCCCGCAAGCCGTGGATTGGTGTGGACCAGCACATTTCACGCAAACAAATGGCCGCCGACAGTAGTTTTTAGTGTGGCCAAACTGCTGGCACCTGTGGCACTGTACTGCGTCAGCAGCACGCAGTGGTCGCTCAACGAGTATCTGCTGATTGCCGAGAGTGCGGAGCTTCAGCACTTCAGCAACGTTTTTAGTGGTCTCGAACTCAACTTCGAAAAGATCCATTGGCTCTCTTGAGAAGCGTCTTTTCATGACATTCAGATAGCGCACCTTATACCCAAGATTGGTCAGCTTAGAACGGATCCAATCCGGAGGAGTTGTCCTATGCAGGTGGCGGATGATTGCCCGAAAGCCTCTTTCACATTCAAGCTGGAAGGTGTGGGATTCGATGTGGTTCGCTTGAAAATGGTTGACAAGCTTCCTGTAGGAATCAACATCGTTACAAAGAATACGGAGTCCCTCTTTAGCTGTAGGCTAAGTGACGTATTTGTCACCAATTACAGCAGTAATTGATTCTAGAGTTTCCATAATGTTGGAAACCTGCGGGATTAGTATTGGCTTCGGCTTCTCATGCCGATCAAATGAGACATGCTGGCGTCCTTTGTTTCCATTGATAGCGTTAGCGCTAGACTCGACAGGAGAATTGACTGATGCACGAGGACTAAGACCCAGTAAGTCGCGTTCATCATAATCGTCACTATCTGTTAAATGTGACTCGAGTTCATCAATGATGCGTTGGCGTTCAGTCGCAATCTTTTTGGCAGCTGCTGATGCAGCACTGGTAACTGGCTTGGACGACGGGGACACCTTCGATTTTGGGCTATTAGCCAGTGGCTCAGTTGCCCCCCTCTTTGAGCACTTTGTTGCACCCTTGATTATCTGGCTTAGTTCCTGTTCCTACGCATCCTCCTGCTGTTTGGAGTTAAATGACAAAGTGCCAGCTGCCTTTTGCACGCTTGACGCACTCATGTTACGCTGGCCAGACGCCAGATTTGCTTGGTTGCGAGGAGACACACATGATATATCCATGATGTCAACATCGTCCTCCTGGTCATCATCTAGATTCTTTATTGAATCACGCTTCATTTTGGTAAGCTCTGTAGGAAGAGATTATTGGCGGAATTTAGAAATTCTCCGGGGAGCGGTTTGGCCAACAATCCGCGGGGCCGGAATGGCACCGAGCCACTTGAGCGCGTATTCAGAATTAATACGAAATTTTAAAGCACAAACAAAAATAAAAACATAAAAAGTTCGGGCGACGGCCCACCAACTCGCGCACAAAACGCAAGAGATTGTTTTTAGTTTTACTTAATTCACCGGCGGGAATTTTTTTTTCAAAATTTACACGCACGTATTTTATTTATTTTGTTCACCAGAAAAAACGGGTTTTTTTTTTGATGTTTTCGCTTCAGTATCGAAACGACGAATGATTTCAAACACAAATATTCGAAACCCAGGACCAAATTTTTGATCTGGCCTACTGGGATTTCGAATAAGTGCCTGAATATGTTTATTCAAATAATATTTATAAAACATTTTCTTTGAATTTAAGATGGCGCCGCATTTGCTTTTAAATGCTTTTGGCCCAGATTGGTGAGATTAAAAGAAAATCGAGCTGGAAGTTTTCTGGAGCTTGAAGTTAACGTAGCTCCAGATGGCGAGGGGCGCTTCTCTCACAAGGGGTCAGCGTTGTTGTTGGTTGGGCGAGCCATCCACATGCTGATTGTTATCAGCTGGGGGCTCTCCAAGGGTGGCTAAGGGCTCCGTGGACGGACCCAGGTTATGAGGACGAGTAGCAGGGTTGTTTAGGATGGCCATGATTCCAGCCACGAGACTGCCTTCAGGATTTGTGGATTCCGACTGTACGTGACTGGCGTCAGGATGCGTACTTGCATACTGCGATGCAGAAGATACTGCATTCCGACCAGGTGGTGCTATATTTTCACAATCAGGCAGAACCGGCGAGACCATAATAGCACGGATACCAGCTGACAGGCTATTATCGCCAGGACCACCAGGATCTAAGTCGCTTACCTTGGGGTGATTGCTAGATGCTTGAATGGGCACTGGGGTGAGTCTCATCTCTCTTTCATTTAACAGCTCCCTTAGTTCCAGGAACCGCTGTCTTTGTTTGGCTAACTTAAGGGCTTCTTCCTCTGGGGAAGGATTGGATCTTGGTGTAGGAGCTAGTGCCTCTATGCGCCGAGATTCCTTCTCCTCCCGTGCTAGCCTTTGTGATTTGAGCTCCTCAAATCTTTGTAGCTGGACTCGCTGAAGCTCAGCCTGCTCCTGGTCTCTTCGAGCCCTCAAGACATCACGCTCCTGCTCGAGATAGAACAGCTTGTCTCTAGGACCAACAAATGGCTGCCGCAGGCGGGTTTGGGCTACCTCAGAGACTTGAGGGGGTTGTCGTCTCTGTTCTAGCGGCATACACTTATCAATCATTGATAAGTACCTTGGACGAGCTAGCCGTTGTGGTACATAGGGATATAGAACCAGGTTTCTTGCCTCGTTGTTGAGATGCGCTAGAAGCCTTTTGGCATATTTAGCACATATCTCATGATAGCGACCCACAACCGACTGGATCTGCAAATCACTGTGTAGCGTAGCGTTTCTTATGTACCAAGGGGCTCCAGTGATGGTCCTAAGAGCCTTATTCTGAACAGTTTGGATTTTATGAAACTGACACTCAGAGGTAAGTGGACCCCAAACAGCTAATGAGTAGTGCCAGATTGGAGCTATTAGTTGCTTATACAAGATGACTTTGGTCTTGAGAGGGAGCTTTCCGCTACTTAGCAGCCAGTGGAGCTTCTTGACCCTATTTCGCATTTTGCATACCGTAGCCGTAATTTGCTGATTAAAATTAAGCTTCACGTCCATCTTAACACCCAGATAAGTTTGAACACTCTTATTGGCAAGCGTGCTACCAGTCAGGCATGGAGCCAGAGAAGAGGTTCCCTGAGGTCTGAGGGAATGCAGGACATGTGCGGTTTTAGATACATTAACCTTGATGCACCATTTCTGCGTCCAACGTTGAAAAACTTCAAGGTATTCGTTCATCCTACTAATCGCAACATTTTGCGAGCAGTGAGCAGACAAAACCACGGTATCATCAGCATAAGTAGCTGACAGCATACTCCGTCTATGAAAGTCCGCAGAATTAATCGGCAGCGGCATGTCGGAAGTGTACAGGTTGTAGAGGACTGGCCCAAGAACGCTACCCTGGGGGACTCCAGCAGACACAAGTTTGACAGAGGACCGCACACCTCCGTAACATTCAACTTTGAAAGTTCGCTGCGATAGGTAACTCTTCAAGACTCTGAAGATCGAGTCAGGAAGAACCTTTTAAGCTTATAGAGCAAGCCGTCATGCCACACTCTATCGAAGGCCTCCTGGATGTCCAGGTAGACTGCAGAGCAGAAGCTGCCACTCTCGAATGCCTTAAGCATGAATTGCGTTACCCTGCCCAGTTGCTGTTCGGCACCATGCTCCTTTCGAAATCCGAACTGGTGGGCTGGAATCTTATCTGCAAAGGCTGGGTAAGAAAATAGCCTTTTGAGCATAATGGACTCAAACATTTTGGATACCCCGGAAAGTAGGCTGATTGGGCGGTATGATGCCAGCTGATCAGGAGGCTTTCCAGGCTTGGGGATCATTTTGACAAGTGCAAGCTTCCATCTGTCAGGATAATGGCCGTATTTCAGGATACTGTTATAGATGCTGGTGATATAGATAACCGCTGACGGAGGAAGCGCTTTGATGGCAGCATTATCGATGCAATCAATTCCAGGCGATTTACCAGTCTTTAAGCATTGAATTTCCGCAATTACCTCAGCTGGGGTGATGTCCTCCACTGCATCTTCAGCATCCTGCGAGGACTTTTGCAGATCATTTTCAATCATAATTCTATCGGCCGTTGAGGTGGTAGCAAAGGGTGAGAACCTGGTCTCTAAATGCTGGCAGAATGCCTCAGCTTTCTCCTCTGTTGTCAAACACCAACTGTCGCTACCATGTTTTCTGACAGCCATGTTTGAGGGAGGTTGCCTCTTCATCTTATTGGTGATACGCCACAGCAGCTGCATATTGTAACGGTTGTCGGGGTCAATCTTTTCAAGCATCGCATCAGTGCGATTGGTGTTTTCCCTCTTCAGCTCCTTGGATATGCGGTTTGAGAGATGATTTACAATGACTTTAATCAAAGGGTGGCGCGTTTTGGTAATATACTTCCTAAGCAACCGCTTCGCCTCAATCATGAGCCTGGTAGAACGACTTGCAGATGAGCGTTGAGCATGTGGTAGGTGCCTAGGAGCTGGTCTGGCTGCATAAGCTGCTGCAATATTAATATTCTGCTCCAGAATATCAATGCAGTCATAAATATCTGCCCCAGATCGAATCTCAGTGTCATTGAGCACAAGATCATCAAGGCACTGTTGAAATTGCTTGATAGATGCGTTGGCCGGAAGCAGCTGATGCTCAAAATGTCTCATTGGTTCCGCATTCAATACAGAAATTTGCAAAGGTAGGTGGTCCGACCCTAGAAAGTGTAGCTCCTGAATACGGAGGCACGAGTGCCGAAAACCACCATAAACTGCAAAGTCAATGGCCGACGGGGATTGACGTGGATTGAATGGATAATGAGTGGGGGATCCTGTCGCCAGGATTTCGAAGTTGCTTGATTGGATGCATTGCAGTAGCCTAGTTCCACGTTTACATGCACGGGCATTGCCCCACCACTGGTTTTTGGCATTCCAGTCCCCTGCAACTAAAAATTTATTGCCCATGTTGCTAAGCAGAGCATGGAAGTCATCAGATGTCCAGTCAATCAGTGGCGGTAAATAAGCTGATGAGATGTTAAAGGACGATCCATCTTTGAGCGCGATGGAAACTGTAGCACACTGGATTTGTAATGAAGATGAAGGAGCCAGGGCAAGGTGGCGTAGCGAATGGTTAATAAAAATGGCCGCACCTCCGCGCCTCCGATTTGAGGGATGGTTAGCCATATACGTGATGTACCCATTGAAGCTGATATTGTCCAAGTCCAGAAGGTGGGTTTCCGATACAAGCAGAACATCTACTTTGTTAGCATCGACGAAAGCTTTAACCTCGTTGATTTTGTTTTTAAGCCCAGCAGCATTCCAGGAGACAATTTTTAAAAGAGTATTGCTCACTGGATATGCTGCTGGGCGCTTTGATGGCTGTTGGTGAGAGGCTAGACATTTTTGTTTTCATTGGCTTGGAGGCGTTCTGCCATATTGAGGAACAAATCCGCTAGTCTGTCCAATTTCCTCTCAAGACTGGAGATGATGGAAATAACATTACCATCTGGCTTGCGGCGACGATCTTCCATAAGGATGTCCACCAGTTGATCCAGTTTTTGGCAAATACGGCTGCTGGAGTCCGTCTGGAGAGCTACACCAGCACGGCTGCTGCGGCTGCGGCTTCGTGAAGCGGGCCAACCAGTTTGCTGAGGTGACGAAGGCATCACTTGCATAATTGCCTTACCACGACTGCGGCTTCGGGAGGATACCCTGGTAGTTGGCTGCATAGCAGGGGTTGCAACTTGCACACGAGCCTTGCTGGGCTGGCGAGATCTGCTCTGAGTTAGCCGAGTCACAGCCTTGGGTTGGATCAGCTGCGGTTGCCGTTCTTGTTGGTGTGCTGATCTAGCAACTGATGCATAAGTTAGTGCTTGGCTGGATTGCACTTGAGGACGCTGTGGTGCCCGCTGAGAGGAGGGTGCACGCTTTTGCTCAGGGTAAACAGGAGGAGCGGGAGCTTGCCGTGCCTGCTGCACCATTGGCTGTGCTGAATGCCGAACGAGACGCTGCACTGGCTGCTTAGTGGCTGTTGGAATTTTGGGGATGCCAAGTTCACCCAAAATATTGTTTGCACGCTGAATGCTGGATGGTTCCCGAATCTTGCATGCATTGGAATATGCCTTGCACCCACGATAGCTTGCTGCGTGCTGTCCTTGGCAATTGGCGCATTTGGCAGGCTCTTCAGGAAGTTTCCCGCAAGCCGTGGATTGGTGTGGACCAGCACATTTCACGCAAACAAATGGCCGCCGACAGTAGTTTTTAGTGTGGCCAAACTGCTGGCACCTGTGGCACTGTACTGCGTCAGCAGCACGCAGTGGTCGCTCAACGAGTATCTGCTGATTGCCGAGAGTGCGCTTCAGCACTTCAGCAACGTTTTTAGTGGTCTCGAACTCAACTTCGAAAAGATCCATTGGCTCTCTTGAGAAGCGTCTTTTCATGACATTCAGATAGCGCACCTTATACCCAAGATTGGTCAGCTTAGAACGGATCCAATCCGGAGGAGTTGTCCTATGCAGGTGGCGGATGATTGCCCGAAAGCCTCTTTCACATTCAAGCTGGAAGGTGTGGGATTCGATGTGGTTCGCTTGAAAATGGTTGACAAGCTTCCTGTAGGAATCAACATCGTTACAAAGAATACGGAGTCCCTCTGTTAGCTGTAGGCTAAGTGACGTATTTGTCACCAATTACAGCAGTAATTGATTCTAGAGTTTCCATAATGTTGGAAACCTGCGGGATTAGTATTGGCTTCGGCTTCTCATGCCGATCAAATGAGACATGCTGGCGTCCTTTGTTTCCATTGATAGCGTTAGCGCTAGACTCGACAGGAGAATTGACTGATGCACGAGGACTAAGACCCAGTAAGTCGCGTTCATCATAATCGTCACTATCTGTTAAATGTGACTCGAGTTCATCAATGATGCGTTGGCGTTCAGTCGCAATCTTTTTGGCAGCTGCTGATGCAGCACTGGTAACTGGCTTGGACGACGGGGACACCTTCGATTTTGGGCTATTAGCCAGTGGCTCAGTTGCCCCCCTCTTTGAGCACTTTGTTGCACCCTTGATTATCTGGCTTAGTTCCTGTTCCTACGCATCCTCCTGCTGTTTGGAGTTAAATGACAAAGTGCCAGCTGCCTTTTGCACGCTTGACGCACTCATGTTACGCTGGCCAGACGCCAGATTTGCTTGGTTGCGAGGAGCACACATGATATATCCATGATGTCAACATCGTCCTCCTGGTCATCATCTAGATTCTTTATTGAATCACGCTTCATTTTGGTAAGCTCTGTAGGAAGAGATTATTGGCGGAATTTAGAAATTCTCCGGGGAGCGGTTTGGCCAACAATCCGCGGGGCCGGAATGGCACCGAGCCACTTGAGCGCGTATTCAGAATTAATACGAAATTTTAAAGCACAAACAAAAATAAAAACATAAAAAGTTCGGGCGACGGCCCACCAACTCGCGCACAAAACGCAAGAGATTGTTTTTAGTTTTACTTAATTCACCGGCGGGAATTTTTTTCAAAATTTACACGCACGTATTTTATTTATTTTTGTTCACCAGAAAAAACGGGTTTTTTTTTGATGTTTTCGCTTCAGTATCGAAACGACGAATGATTTCAAACACAAATATTCGAAACCCAGGACCAAATTTTTGATCTGGCCTACTGGGATTTCGAATAAGTGCCTGAATATGTTTATTCAAATAATATTTATAAAACATTTTCTTTGAATTTAAGATGGCGCCGCATTTGCTTTTAAATGCTTTTGGCCCAGATTGGTGAGATTAAAAAGAAAATCGAGCTGGAAGTTTTCTGGAGCTTGAAGTTAACGTAGCTCCAGATGGCGAGGGGCGCTTCTCTCACAAGGGGTCAGCGTTGTTGTTGGTTGGGCGAGCCATCCACATGCTGATTGTTATCAGCTGGGGGCTCTCCAAGGGTGGCTAAGGGCTCCGTGGACGGACCCAGGTTATGAGGACGAGTAGCAGGGTTGTTTAGGATGGCCATGATTCCAGCCACGAGACTGCCTTCAGGATTTGTGGATTCCGACTGTACGTGACTGGCGTCAGGATGCGTACTTGCATACTGCGATGCAGAAGATACTGCATTCCGACCAGGTGGTGCTATATTTTCACAATCAGGCAGAACCGGCGAGACCATAATAGCACGGATTCCAGCTGACAGGCTATTATCGCCAGGACCACCAGGATCTAAGTCGCTTACCTTGGGGTGATTGCTAGATGCTTGAATGGGCACTGGGGTGAGTCTCATCTCTCTTTCATTTAACAGCTCCCTTAGTTCCAGGAACCGCTGTCTTTGTTTGGCTAACTTAAGGGCTTCTTCCTCTGGGGAAGGATTGGATCTTGGTGTAGGAGCTAGTGCCTCTATGCGCCGAGATTCCTTCTCCTCCCGTGCTAGCCTTTGTGATTTGAGCTCCTCAAATCTTTGTAGCTGGACTCGCTGAAGCTCAGCCTGCTCCTGGTCTCTTCGAGCCCTCAAGACATCACGCTCCTGCTCGAGATAGAACAGCTTGTCTCTAGGACCAACAAATGGCTGCCGCAGGCGGGTTTGGGCTACCTCAGAGACTTGAGGGGGTTGTCGTCTCTGTTCTAGCGGCATACACTTATCAATCATTGATAAGTACCTTGGACGAGCTAGCCGTTGTGGTACATAGGGATATAGAACCAGGTTTCTTGCCTCGTTGTTGAGATGCGCTAGAAGCCTTTTGGCATATTTAGCACATATCTCATGATAGCGACCCACAACCGACTGGATCTGCAAATCACTGTGTAGCGTAGCGTTTCTTATGTACCAAGGGGCTCCAGTGATGGTCCTAAGAGCCTTATTCTGAACAGTTTGGATTTTATGAAACTGACACTCAGAGGTAAGTGGACCCCAAACAGCTAATGAGTAGTGCCAGATTGGAGCTATTAGTTGCTTATACAAGATGACTTTGGTCTTGAGAGGGAGCTTTCCGCTACTTAGCAGCCAGTGGAGCTTCTTGACCCTATTTCGCATTTTGCATACCGTAGCCGTAATTTGCTGATTAAAATTAAGCTTCACGTCCATCTTAACACCCAGATAAGTTTGAACAAGCGTGCTACCAGTCAGGCATGGAGCCAGAGAAGAGGTTCCCTGAGGTCTGAGGGAATGCAGGACATGTGCGGTTTTAGATACATTAACCTTGATGCACCATTTCTGCGTCCAACGTTGAAAAACTTCAAGGTATTCGTTCATCCTACTAATCGCAACATTTTGCGAGCAGTGAGCAGACAAAACCACGGTATCATCAGCATAAGTAGCTGACAGCATACTCCGTCTATGAAAGTCCGCAGAATTAATCGGCAGCGGCATGTCGGAAGTGCACAGGTTGTAGAGGACTGGCCCAAGAACGCTACCCTGGGGGACTCCAGCAGACACAAGTTTGACAGAGGACCGCACACCTCCGTAACATTCAACTTTGAAAGTTCGCTGCAATAGGTAACTCTTCAAGACTCTGAAGATCGAGTCAGGAAGAACCTTTTAAGCTTATAGAGCAAGCCGTCATGCCACACTCTATCGAAGGCCTCCTGGATGTCCAGGTAGACTGCAGAGCAGAAGCTGCCACTCTCGAATGCCTTAAGCATGAATTGCGTTACCCTGCCCAGTTGCTGTTCGGCACCATGCTCCTTTCGAAATCCGAACTGGTGGGCTGGAATCTTATCTGCAAAGGCTGGGTAAGAAAATAGCCTTTTGAGCATAATGGACTCAAACATTTTGGATACCCCGGAAAGTAGGCTGATTGGGCGGTATGATGCCAGCTGATCAGGAGGCTTTCCAGGCTTGGGGATCATTTTGACAAGTGCAAGCTTCCATCTGTCAGGATAATGGCCGTATTTCAGGATACTGTTATAGATGCTGGTGATATAGATAACCGCTGACGGAGGAAGCGCTTTGATGGCAGCATTATCGATGCAATCAATTCCAGGCGATTTACCAGTCTTTAAGCATTGAATTTCCGCAATTACCTCAGCTGGGGTGATGTCCTCCACTGCATCTTCAGCATCCTGCGAGGACTTTTGCAGATCATTTTCAATCATAATTCTATCGGCCGTTGAGGTGGTAGCAAAGGGTGAGAACCTGGTCTCTAAATGCTGGCAGAATGCCTCAGCTTTCTCCTCTGTTGTCAAACACCAACTGTCGCTACCATGTTTTCTGACAGCCATGTTTGAGGGAGGTTGCCCCTTCATCTTATTGGTGATACGCCACAGCAGCTGCATATTGTAACGGTTGTCGGGGTCAATCTTTTCAAGCATCGCATCAGTGCGATTGGTGTTTTCCCTCTTCAGCTCCTTGGATATGCGGTTTGAGAGATGATTTACAATGACTTTAATCAAAGGGTGGCGCGTTTTGGTAATATACTTCCTAAGCAACCGCTTCGCCTCAATCATGAGCCTGGTAGAACGACTTGCAGATGAGCGTTGAGCATGTGGTAGGTGCCTAGGAGCTGGTCTGGCTGCATAAGCTGCTGCAATATTAATATTCTGCTCCAGAATATCAATGCAGTCATAAATATCTGCCCCAGATCGAATCTCAGTGTCATTGAGCACAAGATCATCAAGGCACTGTTGAAATTGCTTGATAGATGCGTTGGCCGGAAGCAGCTGATGCTCAAAATGTCTCATTGGTTCCGCATTCAATACAGAAATTTGCAAAGATAGGTGGTCCGACCCTAGAAAGTGTAGCTCCTGAATACGGAGGCACGAGTGCCGAAAACCACCATAAACTGCAAAGTCAATGGCCGACGGGGATTGACGTGGATTGAATGGATAATGAGTGGGGGATCCTGTCGCCAGGATTTCGAAGTTGCTTGATTGGATGCATTGCAGTAGCCTAGTTCCTCGTTTACATGCACGGGCATTGCCCCACCACTGGTTTTTGGCATTCCAGTCCCCTGCAACTAAAAATTTATTGCCCATGTTGCTAAGCAGAGCATGGAAGTCATCAGATGTCCAGTCAATCAGTGGCGGTAAATAAGCTGATGAGATGTTAAAGGACGATCCATCTTTGAGCGCGATGGAAACTGTAGCACACTGGATTTGTAATGAAGATGAAGGAGCCAGGGCAAGGTGGCGTAGCGAATGGTTAATAAAAATGGCCGCACCTCCGCGCCTCCGATTTGAGGGATGGTTAGCCATATACGTGATGTACCCATTGAAGCTGATATTGTCCAAGTCCAGAAGGTGGGTTTCCGATACAAGCAGAACATCTACTTTGTTAGCATTGACGAAAGCTTTAACCTCGTTGATTTTGTTTTTAAGCCCAGCAGCATTCCAGGAGACAATTTTCTACGATCAAAGTGTGTGGTGTGGCTTTTGCAGCGTTCAGCAATTGTGTGAAGCGCGCACACGTCCACTCACACTGACGGCCGGCGAACGAACTGTCGCCAGCCTATTTTATTTTTCAATATGTCGATTCTCTTACTCTAGGGACAAGCAAATTATAAAGACAGAACGGTACCTCGACTTAGATATAGAACAATCAACATTCTATATGTAATAAGTAACTGCGCTGGAGCTAATCTCCGCGCTAAATGACATATTTTAAACTTAATATAAACATAAAACATAAATGCTTAATTAGTTTTTTTTAAATAATTGTAACTGTCTCTGTTTAAACATTTAACATTAACATAATTGACAAACTGTTAGCCCAAAGGCTGCTGTTACTGCAGTTGCCAGTAACAGTCTGGTAACATTATTTAAAGAAATATTTCAGTGTTGGAAAATGCAACCTAGCAGCTGTATTGGCGTTTACTAACATTAATTGAAAATGACAAATGTAATAGCTAGTTGTTTAATATTTCATTTCTTTTCAGGTGACGACTTCTTCTGGACTGGATGCGCAGGATGCACGGATGCCACAGGATTCCAGGTGAGTAGGTTCCGTTCGAAGAATTATTGGCGTCACGCCTCGGCAAGCGTATGCAAATCAGCTGTTTTGCATATTTTTGCCAAGCGTGTATGCTGGGCTGCGGATGTTGTTGCAGCGACGAATATGTTTTTAGAAACCAATACTGATTTGATTTCTTTTCCTTTTTTCTTTGCAGGTAGTGACTTCTGGACTGGATGCACAGGATGCACGCCGGGCGCCGAATGGTGTTTTGCAGGTGTTGTTGCAGACGATGTATTTTTTGAAACCAATAGTGATTTTATTTATTTTTATTTTTCTTTTCAGGTGACGACCTCTGGATCTCAGGACTGGATGCGCAGGATGC
Source organism: Scaptomyza hsui (assembly GCA_018152825.1). NCBI lineage: Eukaryota > Metazoa > Arthropoda > Insecta > Diptera > Drosophilidae > Scaptomyza > Scaptomyza hsui. The sequence goes on from JAECXO010000267.1 coordinate 1,789,617, forward strand.
ACGGATGCCACAGGATGCCTCAGGATGCCACAGGATGTCAGGTAAGTTCAGTTTTTCCGGATTGTTGGAGTATTGGCGATACGCGCTGGCAAGCAGATGTATTTGCAAATTAGCAATTTTGCATATTTTTGCCAAGCGTATGTGCTGGGCTGCTGGTGTTGTCGCAGCGCCGAGAAAGTTTAAGTCCAATGATAATTAGTTTATTAATTATTAATTTCTTCTCTTTTCAGAAAATGATTTTTTGAATTGGGGGCGCGGGAAGCGCGGATGCCACTTTTAACATTAATTCTGCCAGTTCAACATTCTGGCAACACCATTGGGCGAATGCAGTGTTGCAAAGTGCGGCCTAGTGGCTAATATGGCGTTTTCCAACATTAATTGAGTATGAAAGATGTAGTAATTGGTTTTTCTTAGTGTTTCTTTTCTTTTCAGGTAATGGCTTTAGATGGACTTCTGGACTGGATGCGTAGGCTGCGCGGATGCTTCAGGATGCCAGGTGAGTAGTTTTCGTTTAAAGATGTATTGGCGACACGCCTTGGCAAACGTATGCAGGTTTGCAGTTTAGCAATTATGCACATTTTTGCCGAGCGTGTATGCTGGGCTGCTGCAGGTGTTGTTGCAGCGCCAAGTGTATGTTGAGAAACCATTACTGATTTAATTTCTTTTGTTTTTCTTTGCAGGTGATTACTTGGGACTTCTGGACTGGATGCGTTGGATGCTCGCCAGGTGCCGAATTGTGTTTTGCAGGTGTTTTTGCAGATAGTGTATTGTTTTGTGACCAAAATTTGATTTGTTTTGATTTTTTTCTCTTTGCAGGTGACGACTTCTGGATCACAGGACTGGATGCGCAGGATGGACAGATGTCACAGGATGCCGCAGGATGCCACAGGATACCAGGTAAGTAGAGTTATGTGTCCTTTTTTTTCCTTTTACAGGTGAATTGGAATCGTCGCTGGGGAGTCATCGGGCCCGTTTCTGTGCCGCCGCCCAGGCCGGACATAACATTCGCGGCGCTTAGCAGACGACACAGTGGACCGCGTAGTGAAGCCAAGGATGAGGATGAAGCAGGCATTCGGCTTGCTTTTAGATTGTGCAGGCTCGCATGGTGAGTACAGGTGTTGTGTTTGACTCGTTGTTTGCAGGTCTGCATGCCATAAAAAAAATAAGAGTAATAAATAATTATAGAAAAATTAATAAATTAAGATTATTTTTTTTTTTTTTTTTTTTTTTTTTTTTCGGTGTTGTAGGGAGCCTTGTGGAGTTTGATGTGTAAGGCCGCTTTGAATTTTGCCAGTTTACTGAAGATCAAGTGGAACGGGGGACCATTGATATTAATTGTTTTTCATCGCTGGTTCTGGGTGTGTGTTTTTGGACAGCAGCATGTCAGGCTGCTGCCTTTTTGTCATCGTTATATTTTTTGTCCAGGTGAGTTTTTAACGTGCGCATGCGTATATTTCAAAATGTATTCAAAATACTAATTTTAATATGTTTTATTTTTATTTTCCATGCTGGTGTTAGTGCATAGATGCGTCACATTGCTCGTCGCTGGAGTTAGTTGCTGCATATTGGTGTTGTTGGGATATGCTTGGAGAGCTGCAGTGGAATCCTCGTTGGAAGACTCCAGGAGCGTTCGATGTCGATGATCTTGGTCGCTTCTTGGAACACAGAGGCAGTTGACAGAGCCGTCGCGTGTGTTGTCAAGTAGCGACCAGATTTGAAGTGGCCAGGTCAGTATGGAGATGCGTTCGTTTTCGTCAGCGTAGTTGTTAGGATTAGTAGCATTTTAACATTGTTGTTGTAGTTGAAGTTGTTTAGTTTGTGTATTGTTCATTTGTTGAACTTTATTAGCGAGCGCGAATTTATGTTTGTTGTGTTTGTTCGCGTAGCGAGTGTGATGGCTTATATTATTTGCAGGCATTCCCCGCATAAAGCAGGATGAGTGCCAGTCAATTTTTTTGTTTTTAATTAGCGAATAGTGCTATCTTTGAGTCATATTGATAATGACTTGGTATATAACCATTTTTATCGAGCGTGATATAGAATATCACTCAGAGTTATTAGCACAAGTGCTAATAGCCGGTAACTTCTTTTAGTTTTTATATTTGTAGACCAATTTGTTTTGGCTGTAATGTTGTTGATATGTTGTTTTTTGCTACTAATTTAACATTTTTCTTCCATTTTTTCTTTACAGGTGTTGAGCTGGTTGTTTGGTGTTTCCGTTTAGGATTTATTGGTGCTTCCAGGGACTGGACCGCACCATGTCGCTGGCCAGGCCGGAACGGATTCAGACACTGGATGATCGAGATAGGGGACCAGGTAAGTATGCGTGTTGTGTTTGTTATTAATTCTTTTCCTTTTCAGGTGACGTTGCAGGAGGTGTTTGCGTATATCATCAGAGATTAAATTGGCGCTTTTCACTAGGCCGCGCAAAAATGCCACTGCTAGGCTGGTTCTATTCAGCTTTTAACCGAACGACAAAGGGGGCCAGGTGATTACGTGTTGCATATTTGTTCTATTGTTAGTATAATTGACGTGTTTGTTTTCTCTTTACTTTGCAGATGTTGTTATGCTAGAGATGTCTGGATTCCGTGTTTTGACATATTTGTAATTTTTTGTTTCTTTGCAGGTGGTGTTCGTTTCCGTCATTGGAGTATTGGCTGTGTTTTGACTGTTCGATACTTTTGCTCTTGCGATGCCGCTGTTTGGCCAAGGATGGAGTTTTAGCCAGCAGACAGCAGCATGGACCAAATTTCAGGATTCAACAGGACAGACTCAAAAAAGAGGCTGAGGCCAATTGTAGCCTGAATTGGAATGGCGGTACTCGTTCGTAGCGGATTGAAAAGATGAGTATATTGATGTTGTTTTTATAATTTTCATTTTAAGCAAAAATTTTTAATCATTTATTTTTCTCTTTTTCTTTTCAGGTGACGACGCTGGAGGTGTTTGTGTGCATCATCACTGGATCAACGCTGGACTGGATTACGAGGGGGACCAGGTGAGTACGGGTGTTATAAATTCTCAGTTTTTTATTGACATATTTGTAATTTTTTTTGTTTCTTTGCAGGTGGTGTTTGTTTCCGTTGCTGGAGTATTGGCTGTGTTTTGACTGTTCGATACTTTTGCTCTTGCGATGCCGCTGTTTGGCCAAGGATGGAGTTTTAGCCAGCAGACAGCAGCATGGACCAAATTTCAGGATTCAACAGGACAGACTCAAAAAAGAGGCTGAGGCCAATTGTAGCCTGAATTGGAGTAGCGGTACTCGTTCAAAGCGGATTGAAAAGATGAGTATTTTGTTGGCATTTTTATAATTTTCTTTTTAGGCAAAATTTTAATTATTTATTTTTCTCTTTTTCTTTTCAGGTGACGACGCTGGAGGTGTTTGTGTGCATCATCACTGGATCAACGCTGGACTGGATTACGAGGGGGACCAGGTGAGTACGGGTGTTATAAATTCTCAGTTTTTTTTTATTGACATATTTTTGTAATTTTTGTTTCTTTGCAGGTGGTGTTCGTTTCCGTCATTGGAGTATTGGCTGTGTTTTGACTGTTCGATACTTTTGCTTTTGCGATGCCGCTGTTTGGCCAAGGATGGAGTTTTAGCCAGCAGACAGCAGCATGGACCAAATTTCAGGATTCAACAGGACAGACTCAAAAAAGAGGCTGAGGCCAATTGTAGCCTGAATTGGAATGGCGGTACTCGTTCGTAGCGGATTGAAAAGATGAGTATTTTGTTGGCATTTTTATAATTTTCTTTTTAGGCAAAATTTTAATTATTTATTTTTCTCTTTTTCTTTTCAGGTGACGACGCTGGAGGTGTTTGTGTGCATCATCACTGGATCAACGCTGGACTGGATTACGAGGGGGACCAGGTGAGTACGGAATATTTGTTTGTTCCAATTTATGTTGGTAATTGACTTTATCTTTTTCTCTTTTATTCGCAGGTGTTGATGCGCTGGAGATGTTGTGTTTCCATCTTTGGAGTAGGTGCTGTATGACTACCTGGCCGCACACGATGCCGCTGCCAGGTTGAGGATACAACGCTGGACGAGCGACACAGGGGACCAGGTGAGTTTACTTTTTATAATATCAGAATCAAAATTAACAGTTTTTCCCTTTCTTCTCTTTTCATAATGTTGTTGCTGTGTATGCTGAGAAGGTCAACATTGGCTGATTTTTTATTGGCTTGGTCATAAGGCCATACGCTATGTCGCTGCCAGGTATGAGTACGTGTTCCCAGCGCAGGACAGGATGACGAAGGAGATGGTTTCCAAGGATCAGCTTGAGGGTGCCATTGAGATGAGGGGTTACCAGCTGTTAATGCTTCTAGGAGATTAGTTATATGTTTTTAGTTTTGGAAATTTTTGATATTTTGATATTTTGTATTGGCCATGTGTTTAGTTGTTTTGTATTTGCTGTGAGTTTTATTTTTAATAAAGTTTTCATTTGTGCTTTGTGTTGTTGTAGAGAAAACTGTATTTGATGTTATTGTGCCTTTTGTAGCAATTTTCAGATGTTTTTTATTTTTTTAGGCATAACTACAAGCTTCGGCATCCAAAGCAGGATCTTTGCTAGTGGCGTTTGAGGATGTTGTGCTGCCGGTTGGATTTAGTGCTCCTATGCTACTATTATTGGCGTTCATCAGTTCGGCGAAGATTTCGAACAGTTTCTCCAGCTTTGCCTCTAGCCTGGTGAATCTCTGTTCATTCTGTTCTAGGGCAAATGCTAGCGGATTAGCTTTCTCGTTTTGCTGTAGTTGTTGTTGTTTGCTCTTAAGCTTTTGTTGTAGCTCAACAAGACGTTGACCCGCCGGGCCTGGAGAATTGGCGTTTTCTTTAGCAAAGGCAGCTGGCGTTTTTGGTATTTTGTGAGAACGCTGGTGTTGTTTTGGCTGCTGATGTTGACGTTGCTGACTCTGTTGTTGTTGTCTATTTGGCCGGGGAGTTTGTTGTTGTTGTTCATGTATTTGTTTCTCCGTCCGTTTTATACCCTGTTGTTGCTGCAGTTGTTGCTGTTTCTGGTCATTTCTGGTTGTGTTACTGTCTTTTATTGTGTTTGCGGGAAACTGTTGCTGTTGAGGGAGTCGGTTTTGATGGTGGTACTGCTGTTGTTGTTGTTGTTGCTTGCGTCCATCATAGCCATATCCTTTGTAGGCCAACAGTTTGCTCCTTGCATTTTTAAAGACGGCACAACCTTTATAAGAGCTGACGTGCGGTTCCTTGCAGTTTGCACATTTGGCGGGATCTTTTTTGGGCTTGGTGCATGTTGTCGTTGCATGATCTCCAGCACACTTCATGCATCTGAAGGCTCGTCTACAATAGTTCCGTGTATGGCCAAAGGCCTGGCATCGGTGGCATTGTGCTGGGTCCCTTGGCTTTGCCTGGCGTTCAACCGTTATAGTCTGGTTAACTAAGTGTTTTAGCTTGAGGATTTCTTGGTGGGCACCGTTTGGCATCGAATCTATTTCTAGTTCAAAAATGTTTAATGGCTTTGCCGTGAACCGGTGCTTAATGACCCTAATGAACTTTACGCTAAACCCGCAAGATTTCAGTTCATCAGTGATATTCTCGCAAGGAGTGGTATGGTGGAGATTCTTAAGCACGTATCTGAATCCTTTATTGTTTTTGGCCTGATGCGTGTGGAGTGGGATGCCGTCTGAAGATAGGGCATTTTTGATGGCATTGTAGGAGTTGTGGTCACTAGCCAGTATCCTCAGACCATTATTGGCGGTAACTTTTGTTTTAAATTTACCAACAGCTGGGTCGCTATTTAGTCTATTTATAATTGGCATAATCTCAGGCACTCTAGGGAGAAACAATAAGGGGATTTTGCTATTTCCTTTAAGATGCTGGAATTGGGACTGTTGTTGTTGTTGTTGCTGTTGTGAAGGCTGCTGATGTTGTTGTTGTTGTTGTTGCTGCTGCGGAGCAACTGCATCCACATCCATGTCGCTATTAACAGTGGTTTCGGCAACATTGGGAGCTCTAATGGCGGAAATTGCGAGACCTATTCTTTTGTTTGTCTCCTCATCGGTGTCGGAGGCAGTGCTTCTCCTACGTTTGCAGGGCGAGCAATCTGCTTCTCTAAGCGATTTAAATTTGTCGGTCTGTTTGTGGGGTGTATGGGGAGGCAGTAGCTCATTCGGCAGTAGTGGCGGGACTCTAGTTAGCCATTTGCTAATTATTTTGTTACCATTATTGGTAACTATCCTGTCATTGTCCTCATCATGTATGTCTGTTGTTGTGTCCAGTTGTGGCAGTAGGCATCTCTTGCTGTTTGTTGTATGTTGTCTAACAGTTTCAGTTACCATGTTAGTGCCAGTAACAGTTTTAGTTGTTATGTTATTGTCGTTAACAGTTTTATATGTTCTGTTGGTGTCGCTAACAGTTTTTGATGTTCTGTTAGTGTCGTTTGCATTGGCGTTGTCAGTGTCAGGTATGTTAATGTTGTTAATGTTTTGTGCAATGTTATGCACTGCTTGGCGGCTGTTGCTGTTATTGTTGTTGGCTCTAAAGTTGGGGCCATCGTCTGTAAAATTGGCAAGCGCTGCTAGGCTCTCTGCTGTTAAAGCATGAGCTTGATGTTCGCCGTTAGTCCCGACTGTACCGTTTCTGCTCTCCTTCGTTTTCTCCTTCGCACTTTTTTGCACACTCAATATGGTATTGAGTGGCGGCGAATTCGAAACGGAGTTAAAGTTCGCCGCTCTTGAGTGGGCTTCAAGATCAACCGCCTTTTTTCTTGGCGGCAATCTTGAGTGGAAACTTTTTTCTTCCGGATCGGCTGAGACTTGCTGGGGGTCAATAATTGTGGTTTCGAGCGGCCCGTCGAACCACGATTCAATCACTGTAGTGTCAATGGGACTGCTACTTGGACTGATTGCTCTGGTCGAACAATCCGACTCGGTTCTTGAAATCAGCGAGATGCACTCACCCTTCTCCGTCCGTGTCTTACGCTGTTCCAAAAATTCCATATTATTGGATTTTTCAACCGGCTTACGTGGGTCCACTCTTCGGTGCCGTTCAGCCTCCTCGCTCTTGAGTGAAATGTCCTCCGATGAGATTTCTCCACGTAGAATTCTGGCGAAGGTGTCTGGGCTGGGCATCTCGTAGTTTTCCTTGGGGCTTCCTTTTTTCCTTTTATTATTTGCAGCAGCTTTGCGTTTTGGTTTATTGCCGCGGCCAAGCATTATTTGCACAATTTAAATTTGAGCTATTTTACGTTTAACATAGAACATAAAATTCACTTGCACTCAAAGACGATTTTACTTTGCATTGAATTAATTTGCAGTTAATTGTTAATATTCATGCATTTTATTTGCATTTAGTCGGGTTTAATTGTCTGTAAAATTCTATTTAAAAATTTTATAATTGTCTGTCGCCATTTAATTTTCACTGCACAGTTACTATATATATATATAAAATTGAGTGAAAAGCCGAGTGATTTTTTTCCAAAGTCAAAGTGTGTGGTGTGGCTGTTTTGCTGTTTGTTTGCTGTTTGCAGCAGCAGCAAGCACGTCCACTCACACTGACGGCCGGCGAACGAACTGTCGCCAGCCTATTTTATTTTTTTTCATCAGTCGATTTTCTTACTTTAAGGTTAAGCAAATTACAAAGACTTTAATGGACCTCGACTTAGATATAAAATAATCAATATTTTATATATATAAGTTGCTGCGCTGGAGCTATTCTCCGCACTTATTGGCATATTTTAAACTTAATTTAAACATACGTGTTAATTAGGTTTTTTAAAAATATTTTAACTGTCTCTGTTAATTGAAATTTAAACATTAACATTTATATATTGGACGAAACTGTTATCGCCAGAGCAGCTACTGTTGTAAGTTGCCAGTCTTGTAGTGTTGCAAAATGCAACACTACAGCTAAATTGGCGTATAACAATACTGGACAAATCATGCGGATAGACATTAATGGCAAGAAAAAACCAAATTTTTTTAACAAACTAACAAATTAAAATTGATATTAACTTATTAATCTAATTAATTTCTATTTTTCTCGTTACAGGTGATGACTTCGACTGGGAGTGGAGCTGGATGGTGTTTGGTTTGCGTCGCCAGGTAAGTTTTCCTTTTTCAGGTTGATTGCAGATTATGCGATTCTGTGTTTCGCATGGAGTGGCTGTTTTAATTGCTGCGCACGCCGCCCAGACCGGACATAATATTCTCGGTGCAGGGCAGGCGATGCAGTGGACCACGCGTATGTTGCTGTTGTTGCTGGATGCCGGCAAGATTTGCGCTGATGCGCAAAATTTTGCAGTTTTGCTGAATAATTTTGCCGGCATCAGTATTGGGCTGCAGGTGTAGTTGCAGCTGATGATGTTTTGTAAAACCAATATGATTTAGTTTTTCTTTCTCTTTTCAGGTAAATGGCCACGGGACTTCTGGACTGGATGCCACAGGATGGACGGATGCCACAGGATTTCAGGTGAGTTATTTTCCGTTTAAAGATGTATTGGCGACACGCCTCGGCAAGCGTATGCAAATCAGCTGTTTTGCACATTTTTGCCGAGCGTGTATGCTGGGCTGCGGATGTTGTTGCAGCGCCGAATATGTTTTAGAAACCAATACTGATTTGATTTCTTTTCCTTTTTCTTTTGACTGTGTTGGTTCAAGTGGCTAGACTTGAGGCATTGAACGTGAAACTAAATAGGGTTAAAGCGACTTCAGCATGTACATGGTATGCCTTTAGCCTGCTGTGACGGATGTTAATTTTGTGAGAGAGAGTGACGGTTATGGTGTTGTACTGCAGGGGCCTCAATGCTACGGGCAGTCTTGCAGTAATTTTAACTGAATGAGGTGTTATTGTGCCTGTTCTCTCTCAACCAGGCACGTCACCCTTTTAGTGTTAATTTGTGATGTTTTAGCCGGATTGTTGCTCGCAAATGCTTTACTGCAAAGCATTTGCAGCAACGCGTGATGTGTAGTTAGTGTGATTTTAGTGTGTATGGCAAGCATGCAGAGGGCGGACAAAAACACTGAAGGACACCATCATGTAGTCAACAGTGAAATGAAGATCCTGCTGCATACTTTTCATACAAACTTTTTTTATGCCTTCAAACAGAGTGATGCTGTGAGGCAGTACGTGAAAGATTTTTTAGTTCATTACGAAAGGATTTGTTTAGTGTGAGGGATTGGTTTAAGTGGTGAGATAGTTGCGTGTGGAGTAGAAATGTAATACAGATAATATTTGTTAAGGAAGTATAGTGAATGGATGGAGTGTATAGGAGAGTGAATGAGGTAATTGATGCGTATTTGCGTATGATACAGGAGTATGAAAAGGCAGCAGACCATTCACATGGACCAAATTAAGCCGATTTGTGGGACTAGCTGTGGGGCGATATCTAAAGCGATGCATGAAACGTACTGAATTATGCCTCGACTAAAGAGAACCCCACAGCCGGACCAAAAAATCTAGCCTATATCCCGATGTGATTGCCGGGCGTATCCGACAATCAAATCAGAAATGGTTCGGGCGTGAAAGGCGAGTGTCAGTCATATCCATGCAGTGAGAAGGTAGTTAAGAAGGTGGGTAGGAAGGTAAGTGATAAGGTGAGTAAGTGGGTAAGTAGGAGGGGTTTTATTTTATGTTGTGTAAGTGTGTGTGGGGTAACAAAGTGTCATAGCAGGTAGCACAGACTCAGGTTTGAGAGACTGTTGGGAGGTGTTGTGTGAGTGTGTGTGTGTGTGGGTTAGCAAGGTGTCGTAGCAGGTGCCACACGGAAGTGTAGAGTATTAGACAGAGCATAAAACCAAAAATATGCAAGCTGGTGGGGCGATCTGCAGGGCGATATCCATAGCTTCTGTACATGAAACGTACTGAATTATGTACCCACTAAGGAGAACCCCACAGTCAGTCCAAAAAACCCGCATATATCTTACTACGATTGCAGGGCGATATCAGCGAGCTAATGAAAACCCCCTGAGAGAACCCAACAATGATCTTAGAGAGAAAATTTGGTATCTGTCATATCTGTTGGTTGTGTGAGTATGCATGTAAGCGTGTGTGTGTGTGTGTGTGGGGGGGGGGATGGGTGTAAAGCAGTTAAGGTAAGGTGAGTAGTTTTTATATTGAGTGTCTTGGCAGTGGGGCAGTTGAATGTTAGTCTGTGATTTTAGATAGAGATAAATACGTGTGTGTGTGTGTGTGTGTGTGTGTGTAAAAGTAAGGAGAAAGTAGTGATAAGCAAGTAAGTTGTGCGTGTGAGTGAAGAATGTTTTATTGGAATAGTAGATTTGCTGTTTTGCTGTTGGGAGTTGGTGTGCGTGTGTGTGTGTGTGTGTGTTCGTGTGTGTGTGTGGGTGTGTGTGTGTGTGTGTGTGTGTGTTTTTTTATTTTATTTTTTTTATATTCTTTATTACGCTAATCATGCTAAAACTAAATAATAACAAGTAAAAACGTTGCAGTCGGACGCAACCGACTGCGGAATACTTTGATACCAGTAAAAGAACGGTTGATAAGGGAGAATGCAGGGACGAAGGGAGTGGGCCATGTGGTAAACATCGCCAGCTATCATGTTACCAAATTTGGTGACTTTAGCTCAAAAGCTGTGGAAGATAACTTAACTCCCAAATTTAAAAGGTGGGCGGCAGAGGTAGGCGTGGCATCTTAATTTTTGAATCAAATGTTTTTAACTGTCACCATCTATATTCATAAAAAGTTTGGTGGCTCAAGCTCAAAAACTGTTAAAGATATAGCCGATTCCGATTTTATAAGGCGGGTGGCTTAGGTGGGCGTGGCATTCAAAATTTTGATGCAGGTCTTTGGTAGATGCTGCCTTCTATCTTTCTACCCAATTTACGGGCTCTAGCTTAAAAACTATAAGAGATATCGAAATTTCCGATTTTAAATGGTGGGCGGCAGAGGTGGGCGTGGTATCCTAATTTTTGATGCAGATCTTTTGTAGATGTCACCATATATCTCCCTACCAAATTCGGTGACACTAGCTTGAAAAATGTGAAAACTATAGGCGTTTCCAATTTCAAGTATAAGGGGGTTGGGGGCGGAATCAGGGGCGTGGCATCAAAATTTTTATGCATTTTTGGGGAACGTCACTATCTATCTTGACACAAAATTTGGTGGCTCTAGCCCAAAAATGTGAAAACTATAGGCGTTTCCAATTTCAGGGAGAAGGGGGATGGGGGCGGAATCAGTGGGCGTGGCATCCAAATTTTTATGCATTTTTTGGGGAACGTCAATATCTATCTTGACACAAAATTTGGTGGCTCTAGCCCAAAAATGTGAAAACTATGGGCGTTTCCAATTTCTTGGTGAAGGGGGGGATGGGGGCGGAATCAGGGGGCGTGGGTTCCAAAATTTGGATGCATTTTTTGGGGAACGTTAATATCTATCTTGACACAAAATTTGGTGGCTCTTGCCCAAAAATGTGAAAACTATGGGCGTTTCCAATTTCAAGGAGCAGGGATGAGGGGGGCGGAAGGAGTGGGCGTGGCATCCAAAATTTTGATGCAGTTTTTTCAGGGACATGACTACCTATCTGCGTGCAAAATTTGGTAACTCTAGCTGTAAGAATGTGACAAATATTAGGTTTTATCGGTTTTCTGTTATCGAATTTATCGATTTCCCAGCCTCCTAGTAGGCGTGGCACCCCAATCTTGACACTTTTTCTGTCTCGCCTATAGACAAACATATTTGCAAAGTTTCAAGTCTCTAGCTTTACGGGTGTCGAAAAAAGTTGCGTTCATACGGACAGACGGACAGACGGACAGACGGACAGACGGACAGACACCATGACGGACATTGCACAAAACCAATATACTATGAGACCTTCGGTATCAAAGTATAAAAATAATACGTGTGCATATGGGAGCGACAGTAGTTTGCGGTACGTCCGTTAAGAATTGCTTCGCAAACAACAGTCGCCACCTATACTGGAGTGAGGCTCCGCTCCACTCGCCGTAGTTCCTTCATAGTCACCGCTGCAAACGTGCTGACCGCTTCCCACTTCGTCGAAGACTCCAGCATACCTTCAACAAGATTATCCACAGTGATGGGGCCACCCATGATTTGCTCGAGCCTTCTTCGCTGGTTGGCGAACCGCCCACAGAAGAACAGCACGTGGTGTGCGTCCTTTTGCACGCCCAGTCTGCACCATGAGCATTCGTCGCTTTGCACGTGGCCGAACCGCTTCAAGTAGCTCCGAAAGCACCCATGACCAGATTGGAGCTGAGTCAGGTAAAAATTTACCATGCCTACGGTTGATCCATTGTGAGAGCTGTGGAATCAAGGCGAATGTCCATCGCCCCTTCGCTGCAGTGTTCCAGCGTGCCTGCCATCGCTCAATCGTGCTTGTTCTCGCCATAAGACGACCACTGCGCGCCGCTGTACCGTCTGTTTGGCTTGCTAGCGCCCCGGACTCAGTAGCTAGCTCTTCAAAGGGTATCATGCCTGCAATAACTAAAGCAGCCTCGTCGGAAACTGTCCTGAACGCACAGCATACCCTGATAGCGCATAGGCGGTAAGTTGCGCCTATGTCCCGGCAATAGGTCTGGACCTGCACGGCTCTCCACCAGATCGGCGCTGCGTACAAAATGGTGGCACGGACTACGCTCATTAGAAGGCGGCGGCGCTCCTGCTTTGGCCCGCGCGTGTTGAGCATTATGCGCGACAGTGCTCGACAAGCTCCAGCTGCCTTGGATGCATTGTATTGCATGTGCTCCTTGAATGACAATCTCGTGTCCAGCATCACACCGAGATATTTGATGGCCCGCTTGGACATAACAGTAGTGCTGCCCACCACAATTTTGGCTACTTCTACCGTCTTGCGACTACTCACAAGGACCGCCTCCGTCTTGTGCGCAGCCAGCTCCAGTCCCGCCTGGGTAAGCCAGTCCTGCACGCAAGCAATGCATGTATTGCATGTGCTCTCAGCGTTTACCAATTCTTTACGCACGACGACGATAGCAACATCATCGGCAAAACCAACAATATGCGCCTCCTCCGGAAGTTGAAGCCTTAGAACACCGTCGTACATAATGTTCCACAGCAGTGGCCCAAGTACAGATCCCTGGGGCACTCCTGCAGAAACATTGTGCTCTTTGATACCTTCGCTGGTCTGATAACGAAGCACCCGGCCTTCAAAGTAGCTCCTCACCGTGTCCTGTAGGTATAAGGGGACCTGCAGAGTATCCAGTGCGTTGAGGATGTCGCCCCAATTAGCAGTATTGAACGCATTCTTGATGTCCAGTGTGGTAATAAGGCAGTACTTCTTGTCGCCTCCTGCCCACCTGGTGCCCTGAATAGCACTGGCTGCTAGTTCGACCACTCTGCTTAGGGCGTCAATGGTTGACCTCGCCTTACGAAACCCATACTGGTGCGGTGACAGCCCACCGGCTCTGTCTATCGCATGGCTTAGCCTTGCTGACAGCAGCTTTTCAAAAGCTTTCCCAATGTTGTTAAGCAGGCAGATTGGTCGGTACGAAGATGGCTCCCCTGGTGGTTTATCTGGTTTCGGCAACAGCAACAGATTTTGCACCTTCCAGACCTGCGGAAAAGTCCTTTCATGCAGGCAGGCAGTAAAAAGAGCGGCAAATTGATCGGCTTTCAGCGTCAAAGCCAGCTTTAGCGCACGGCTCGGTATACCGTCTGGACCTGGTGATTTGGACGCCACGATGTTTCTGGCCACTTCGAGTACCTCCTCCGGCGTGATAATATCCGGTAAGGTGTGATGTTGGTGCTCCGTTTGTGCTGCGGGCCGGATCAGCGGACTGCCACGTGGAAACAAGCATTCCACGACTTCCTTCATTTTGTCGGGTCTCATCGAAGGGTGGTGTTGATTCCCTGCATGGATGCGCTTGACCACAGTTTTGTACGCTCTACCCCACGGATCTTGCTCAGCAGAGTCGCACAATTGCAGGTAGCACTCTCTCTTGCTCGACTTGATGGCCTTTTTAAGTGCACCTCTCGCCCGTCTGTATTCCTCACGTCTTCTTGCACAGTCCGGCCTGTTAGCTGCACGTTGACTTATCCTTCTCGCCCTGATACAGGCGTGGCGTGCCATCTCAATTTCAGCGTTCCACCAATATGTGGGGGCATGGGAGCGCATGTATGGACGTCGCAGTGCCATACTGGTATCACAGGCCGAGGAAATTTGTTCTGCCATTTGAGCTGCGCGATCCTCTGCAGGTCCTGACGTAGAGAGCTGCGCAATTGCTCGAGAGAACACCAGAGCGTCGAAGGTGCCCTGCCGGTATTGCTTATCGATTGGTGCGCTATGCACAGTACGCTCTCGCTGACCACCAAGTGAGCATATAATGGCGTTATGGTCGCTTGCTGTATAGACGTCACTAATTGCCCACTGTGCTGCGTTGAATAGGGAGGGGCTAACGAAGGTAAGGTCTATTACTGAGCCAGCCCCAGCTCTGGAGAAGGTGTGCCCGCTTCCATCGTTGAGTAGTGCGAGATCCAGTGGAGCCAGTGCTTCCAAGAGCACCCTGCCTCTGGAGTTCGTTAGAACGCTGCCCCATTCCAGTGCCCATGCATTAAAATCGCCCGCGAGAATAACTCTGCTGCGACCCCTGGCATCGTCAACAAGTTGCTCCAAGATTGCTGAGAAAGCGGCGAGTGATAAGCTTGGCGCGAAGTAACAGCTGTAGATGCAAAAGCTGCCCAGTCCTGCTCTCACAAAACCGTCAAACTCCTGCACCTCCGTCAGCTGCTGGGTTGCACCGCATACCCACAACGCAGCCTTCTTGCTGGTGTCCGACGCCCAGATACCGGATGGTGCGATCGGCACCCGATGAGGCTCGCTTAATATGCATACATCGATACGTTGCTCCTAAGTTGACTGCTCCAGAAGCGACTGCGCAGCCATGCAATGATTAAGGTTTAGCTGTAGTAACCTTAACATTTCGATCGCTCTACAGCTGCTTTATATGCCGGGCAGGAAAAACTACCCGTAGTGTGCTCCGCGCTTCCTGACGCCTGCTTAGAGCACAGCCAGCACTTTGGTGGCTTGCTACATGTTCCCGCCTCGTGGCCAGCCTCACCGCACCTGTAGCACGTACCCCTTCGGTCGTCGTTGCTTGTGCATTTCGCTGCAATGTGCCCAAACGCCAGGCATTTATAACACCGCAGTGGCTGCACAATGGGCCGTATGTGGCCAACAGTCCAGCCAACGCGGATTTTACCCAAATCCAGCAACCGGCTGGCTAAAGCGGTTGGAAGCACCAAAGTTGCCGACGATGTGCCGCTACGAAGGGCACGAACAGAGCGGACTGCGTCGACCGTAAGGCTTGAGGCGTCTATGGTCTTCTGGACTGCTTCGATTAACTCCTCCTTTGTCGATAGTCCGTCTAAGTCGCGGATTTCGACTCGCTGGACGTCTACGAGCGTTTTGACCTTCGCCTTGTCTCCCAACGCTTTTGCCATGGCTGCTTGCACTTCCTCAGAGCTGTGCGAAGGCTTTTTATTAAGGCGCAGTAGCAGGTCGCCATTGGCTGCTCGCCTAATCCCCTGTACATCCTCGCAGTACTGGCGCAAGGATGAGTCGGTTTTTACGACTCGAAGCATATCGGCGTAGCTGCAGCCGTCAACCCCAGAGATTGCGATCGCGTCCGCACGATTTCGCCTGTGTGACTGCCGCCTTGGCTTCACCTTCGACCAGGTCGCTTGTGGTGCCGTCTGTGGTGCTGCGTTTGGTGGCGCTTTTGGTGCCGCTTTTGGTGCCGCTTTTGGTGCCTCTGGTAGTTCACTCGGTGCCGCCTGGGGGGCTTTAGAGGGGTCTTGCCTAGTTTTTTTTGGCAGAGTGTTGCGCTGTTCAGGCAACACTCTTTGTCGCTTAGGCGTTGGTTTGTTACCTTCGCTTCGGACAACGCCAAGGCGGTGAGCTACTATCTCCATGTCACTGCAGCGAGGACATTCCGAGATTGTTGGTGTCGTCTGGGTAACGCCAACTGCTTCTTGGGGCTTGCTAAGCTTTAGAGCTGCCTCGTGCAGCTTGACGATCTTTACAAGTTCATCGCGCATCAGTGTGTTTATGTGGCGTTGGCCGCTAAAAAGCTCAGACAATCCTGAGAGAGCCTTGCCCATCTCTTCCAGCGCCCTTTGCAGTGTGTCTGGTAACTTCACTGCTTTCGCAAGTGGCCAGACAACCGGTTTCGGCAAGTGCGCTGCCGGTGGGGTTTGCTGCGGCGTGGGAAGCTCAGCGTCTTCTGTCGGGAGTGGTGCGACCATCCGGAGGGGGGTATGCAATGAAAATTCGTTTACCCTGTTCTTACACCTACCGTAGCAAAGACACCCACCAAGCCCACTAACGCCACCTGTTGCCAACAAGGGGAACACGGTGAACACTGTTTGCTCAGTTAGCACTGTTACGAATAAGCGGCCCCTGGGATGCTGCGCGATCAGCTGACCGTGTGGTCACTCTAAAAAACACAAACAGCACACCACCAGGAATTAGGTGTTGCACTGTGTGTATTTTAATAACTCACACAAGCGAGACTGACCAAAAAAGGCGCGCGCGATCTACTGGTGGGGAAGGCCTTGATAAAAAAGACACTGGATTACCAAACAACGCGGGAGACAACAGCAATCAGCTGCGTGGGTAAGCGGTCTGGCACTATCACCGACCCGATACAAGGTGTGTGTGTGTGTGTGTGTGTGTGTGTAAAAGTAAGAAGAAAGTAGTGATAAGCAAGTAAGTTGTGCGTGTGAGTGAAAATTTTTTTATTGGAATAGTAGATTTGCTGTTTTGCTGTTGGGAGTTGGTGTGCGTGTGTGTGTGTGTGTGTGTGTGTGTGTGTGTGTGTGTGTGTGTGTGTGTGTGTGTGTGTGTGTGTGTGTGTGTGGGGGGGGGGGATGGGTGTAAAGCAGATAAGGTAAGGTGAGTAGTTTTTATATTGAGTGTCTTGGCAGTGGGGCAGTTGAATGTTAGTCTGTGATGTTAGCAGATGTGTAGACGAATGGTATAGCTATGTGTAAATGAATATGTAAGTGTATGTGTAAGAGTAAATGCATAAGTATATAGTAGTTTGTGTGTGTAGGCAGCAGTGTGTGTGAACAGTATATGTATTTTATTTTAAATAGTGGAAATTTTGTGTGTTTGTAGGTTTTGATTGTGAGCTTTGTGTGCATAGATGTTTGTGTATATGTGTGTAGGTATGTATGAGTGTATTTATTAGTTTGTATGTATTAGCAGATGTGTAGACGAATAGTATATGTATGCATGTTTAACTGGTAGAAAGAGATGTGTTTGTAGGTTTATTTACAGAAAGTATATTGGTTTTAACAAGTTTGTGTAGATGAATGTGTGTGCTTATTGATACAAATATATTTGTGTGTGTGTGAAAGTTTATGTGATTATAATGTTTTTCGCGTGTTTGTGTGTGTTCAGTTACTTGTACATAGGGATTCAAAACTTTTTATGTTTTAAATGGCTATGTGTAAATGAATATGTAAGTATATGTGTATGAGTAAGTGTATAAGTATATAGTAGTTTGTGTGTGTAGGCAGCAGTGTGTGTGTATGGTATATGTATGTATTTTATTTTAAATAGTAGAATTTTTGTGTGTTTGTAGGTTTTGATTGAGAGCTATGTGTGCACTAAATGTTTGTGTATATGTGTGTAAGTATGTATGAGTGTATATATACTATTAGTTTGTAAGTGTCAACCGATCAACGAATAGTATATGTATGTGAGTTTAGTTAGTAGAATTTTATGAGTTTGTAGATTTAGTTACAGAGAGTTTAATGTGTATATTTATGTTTGTGTTTATTTGAACAGGAATATGTATGTGTGTGTGAAAGTTTATGTTTAAAAAATGCTTTTGAGTGGGGGCAGCTTTGTGTATATGAATGATTGAGTATATTTGTGCATGGAAGTGTATGTGTATATAGTTTGTGTGTGTAGGCAGCAATGTGTGTGTGTGTGAATAGTATATGTATTTTATTTTAAAAAGTGGGATTTTGTGTGTTTGTGCGTTTTGAATTTGAGGGCTTTGTGTGCATTAGTGTTTGTGTATATGTGTGTATATATGTATGAGTGTATATATTAGTTTTTTATGTTTTAAATGGCTATGTGTAAATGAATATGTAAGTATATGTGTTTGAGTAAGTGTATAAGTATATTAGTATGTGTGTGTAGGCAGCAGTGTGTGTGTATGGTATATGTATGTATTTTATTTTAAATAGTAGAATTTTGTGTGTTTGTAGGTTTTGATTGAGAGCTTTGTGTGCACTAAATTTTGTTATGTATGTGTGTGTAAGTATGTATGAGTTGTATATATACTATTAGTTTGTGTGTTTGTGTGTTAGTTGAATAGTATATGTATGTGTTTTTAGGTTTATTTAGAAATGTTTATGAGTTTGTGGATGTTAGTTACAGAGAGTATAATGTGTGTATTTATGTTTGTGCTTATTTGAACAGGTATACGTATGTGTGTGTGAAAGTTTATGTTTAAAAATGTTTTTGAGTGAAGGTAGCTTTGTGTATATGAATGATTGAGTATATTTGTGCAGGGAAGTGTATGCGTGTATAGTTTGTGTGTGTAGGCAGCAATGTGTATGTGTGTGAATAGTATATGTATTTTATTTTAAAAAGTGGGATTTTGTGTGTTTGTGCGTTTTGATTGAGAGCTTTGTGTGCATTAGTGTTTGTGTATATGTGTGTATATATGTATGAGTGTATATATTAGTTTGTATGTATTAACAGATGTGTAAATCAATAGTATATGTATTTAATTTTAACTAGTATAAATAGATGTGTTTGTAGGTTTATTTACAAAAGTTTATTGGCTTTTAATAGGTTTGTGTATATGGATGTGTTTGCTTATTGATACAAATATATATGTGTGTGTGTGAAAGCTTATGTGTTACAATGTTTTGGCGTGTTTGTGTGTGTTCAGTTAATTATATATAGGTTTTCAATTTATTTTGTGTGTGTGAAAATTTTCGTATTACAATGTTTTGAGTGTAGGTGTGTGTTTAGTTAATTGTACATAGGGATTCAAGTTTTTTATGTTTTTATAAGAGCTTTGTGTGTGTAAATGTTTGAGTATATTTGTGCAAGGAAGTGTATGTGTATACAGTTTGTGTGTGTAGGCAGCAGTGTGTGTGAAGTAGTATATGTATTTTATTTTAAAAAGTGGGATTTTGTGTATTTGTACGTTTTGATTGAGAGCTTTTTGTGCATAAGTGTTTGTGTATATGTGTGTGTGTATGTATTATCAGATGTGTAAATCAATAGTATATGTATTTAAGTTTAACTAGTATAAATAGATGTGTTTGTAGGTTTATTTACAAAAGTTTATTTGTTTAAAAGTGTTTGTGTATTTGTATATGTGTGCATATATGTGCAAGGATGTGTATGTGCATATAGTGTATAGTGTAAAGGGTGTTGTTGTGTGTGTACAGGTAATTATGTATGTTAACAGTGTGTAATGCAAAGTGCATGTCCAAGCGCAGATAATCATCTGGAAAATATTGAGCGATGAGGATGTCCGATGCACGTTTGGCTGGGTTTTCCGTGTGTCACAGAAGATATGATCCTGGTAGGCAGAAATTATTTTTGTTTATGAGGATTGTTGTTTTTTGGCTGCTGTTGTTGTAGCAAGCAGTTCAGCAGACGGGACTGCATATTTGTGACTTCCTCAACTAGGCTGCGGATTTGTTGCTGCTGGTTTAGGGGGGGGTCTTGTGGTGGAGCTGTAGGCGAGTACCCGTGCCAGCGTCTCGGTTGGCCCCCCCTTTTCCGTTTTGGGCGTTCTGCCCCGCTAGCCGCAGCATCGTTTGCTGTTAAGATGGGTGTCGGCCGCGTTCCTTTTGTTGTGGGTACGCTTGTGGGTCTTTTCTTGGAGGCCAGTAGTCTTGATAGGAGGGGACAGCCCCTGTAGTTGGCTGTGTGCTCTTTCGAGCAGTTAGCACACTTTGGGGGCTGCCCCTCAGGCTTGTTACACGAAGCAGTGTTGTGGTCATCACCACATTTGCAGCATCGAGGCTGGAAATGGCAGTAGCTGGCAGTGTGGAAATATCGTTGACATCGGTGGCATTGCGGTAGCGTGTCATGTTTCTGTTCAGGCCATTCTATCTGTATGGAGAAATTGCAGAGTTTTTTAATGTCAAAGATTGAGTTGTTTTTGGCAGCAGGACCAGGTGCTAAATCAACAAAGAACACATTTGGTCCGAAGTGGGCCGTCTCGTTAGGGTTTCTGTTTGGCGGGTGATAAACATTTCGGACAGAGAAGCCCATTTGTAGGAGCTCGTTTTTAACTTTGTCGGTTTTGGTGGAAGCGTGGATTCCTTTAATAACAACGCGCATTGAGCGCTCGTCACGCATTTGATATGTATTGTATTGGGTTTGTGAGTCATTTAAGGAGCGAATAATGCCCCTGTACGTGTTTTGGCTTTCTGGAAAGAACCGAATCGATCCGGCTCCTCCCAGTTTAACCGTGAAATCAGTAAGTTTTTTATCGTGGAGATCAGTAATAAAGCTGTCGACGTTAAAAGGGTTTTCTTTCGAGTTGCTAAGGATGCAAATTTCAGGAGGTTTGAGTTCAGAGAGAGTTTCAGTGTTTTCCGGGTTATTTAAATTGGCGGTATTTGTCGAGTCATCGACCTGAATGGCATCAGCTCCATAGCGGCCGGCAGCGCTACTGCCACTAGCACCACCAGCCACTAGGGCATCAGCCATATGCCCAGAGAGGGAGGCAGGGCCGACGCTCGTGGAGTTACTCTTGCCTGCCATAGCAGCAAGCGCAAAGGATGTTGAGTTTGTGAGAGAGTCGTTAAAGGTGAATGGACGGGCAAAGGTGGTCGGCGAGAGAGGTAGTGACGGGGAGGCTGCAGAAATATTTTCAGCTCGGTTTGCAAGAAGCCGTCCAGCGTCGGCCAGCATAAGTTCCTCATCGTCGGAATTCATTTCAATGTCGATATTAATGTCGCAGATGTTGTTTGAATCCATGATCTAGGATAAAGTAGGAGAAGGGAGGAGGAAAGTAAATGACGTATTTTTGTTTTGCATTATGTTAAGTTGGTTAGAGTTTTGTTAGATTATTAATTATCATCTAGAACACAGATTAAAATTTGTGCAATTTAAATGTTAAGTTAGGTTAAATGAGATTTAGTTAGTGCATCCAATACTAAAGAACATTAGATGGTTTGATAGATTTTAATTAATTATTTATATTTTCTCAATAGCCGGATATATCATAAATGCTGATATACAGCAATGTTAAAAGTGGGGGACACTAAATTTAACAATAGTTAGAGTTTAGTTAGTTCGTTTGTTTAGATAATTATTAAGTGATTAGGTGTTGTACAATAGTTTCATTAGACCAAGCATCTTTTAAAGGGGGCGGTCTGTTTTTGTTTGCGTAAGCAAGTCTTATAGATTAGCATTCTGCTTTTGCGCAGCAGTTCCCTTATCAGAAAAAACCATGGAGAGTAAAATGTGATTGGAAATATTAATGTAGAATACTATATTGGGCTGGCTAGGGTTTAGTTGGATAAGTTTTAAATTGAGAAGTAATAGTTGATTGGTTAGATTTCAGTAGATGAATGTGCATAAGCTGCTCTGTTAGATGACAGACTGTAATTGCGCTGCAATCTCAAAAAACGGGAGTATTGAAAAGAGCTTATACGCGTGTGAGGTAGATGTAAAGAGCAATATTTTAAACTAAATAAACTAAAATTAGTTCAATTGATGATATGATTAATAGTGGATTGCATAAAAAATTTGCACATTTATTTAATTCAGGCTAATAGCGCTGAATAGAGCAGCAGACGGCTTTTAGTATGTGCAAGCAGTTTTGTGAGAAATTGGACTGCTTTGTTTTTGTGTATTGGTATTTGTATTTTGTGGCAGTTTATATTTTAGGAAAATGCAATATATTTTCAGATAAATTATGAAATAAAATCATGGAAGACTAGATTAAGTTATTTAGAGACTAGTTAGTGCATTTAATATAGAAAAGGTTAGCAGATTGGTAAAATTTAAGCGGATTATTTTTAGTTTTGTAAACAGTTTGAAGAGCATTGAAGCACGTGCTCAGTATAGAAATTACGCACAGTTTTATTTATTTTTTTTTTTTAACATTAATTGATTGGGTTTTGTATATTTTAGGTTTGTATCATTCACGGGCACAAATTATTTGCTTAGTCAACTTACGCTTCTTGTATTTAATAGAATTTAAATGGTTTAGCTGATATTGTGGGATTTGATTCTCGGAGCTTCCGTTGTGCGTCTAACAGTGCCAGTCTGTCGAATAGAGAGAGAGGCCGGAAGCAGCTTGACATAAGCCTGATGTGACAGCACCAGTGTTGAGAAGCAAGACAACAGCAGGACGGGGAATTGTTCGAGGTGTTACCATGTGGGCTTTAGATACTAAACAGTGCCAGTTTTTGAACACTTTATTTGATATTTTATTTAGTTTTATTTTATTTTGTTTGTTTTTCTGCTATAGTATGCACATGCGTGGCTAGCAAAAAGGAGCAGCGGTAATTTGGTTGGTAAGAACCAGACTAGCCTCATAACAGGTTTGTTAGCTGCATCGCTATTTGCAAGGCCAGATTGAGACATTGAGTGACATATAGTTCGGATAGGAGTAGAGCAGCTCTGGTAAAAGCAAAGATTTTTAGTTGGTCACAAGAGTTTTAGTGTTGTTATTAGTATTGATTGTTGGGGGGAGTGCGTAGCATCAGGTCCTTGCCCGGCCAGATACCACTTAGTCGGCGATAAGCTCGATGTCTATTTGATGATGTAAATAATCTTTTGCCCAGTTTGTTTGGATGGGATTTGAGTTTGTTTACGTAGCGATTGGATTGTGAGTTTATTTCTTGCCATATGGTGGGGGTTTTCATGTCACGATGCAGTGTACGATTGCTAACGTAGAAGGGAGCACCACAGATGAATCGGAGAGCCTTAGATTGTAGTCCTTGTAGTTTGCGAAGGTGTACATCAGCTGCACAGCCATACAATTCAAGGCCGTATCGCCAGACTGGGGCAATAATTTGTTTATATATAAGGATTTTGTTTTTAAGTGAGAGCTTAGATCGATGTGCGGAAAGTAGCCAGCCGTGTTTGGCTAGCTTTGTGCGTATTGAGAGGGCCGTGATGTGGGCGTGTCTGGCCCATCTAAGTTTACTATCAAGATGCAGACCCAGATATTTAACATGGCTTTGTGTCGGAATTGTATCATTATTTATGCGAATAGGATTAAGATTATTGTGGGTATTTGAGGTTTGTAAGGTGAAAAGGACATGTGCCGATTTTTTGCTGTTGACTTTTATATTCCACATTTTGGCCCATTTAGCAAAACAGTCTACGTGCTGTTGCATAATTCTAGTTGCTTCTGCTGCATACGGTGCACTGCACAGAAAGGCAGTGTCATCCGCATAGGTAGCTGTAAGTGCGTTTGTGCTTGATTTTCGGACAGCAAGGATAGAGACTATCTCATCTTGTTTGAGCTTTAATTGAGTGTCGATGCAAGGCATGTCAGAGACATAGAAGTTGAATAGGAGAGGCGCAAGAACGCTGCCCTGAGGTACCCCGGCCAGAATAGGTCGTATTGACGATTGATAGATGTTGTTTGTTGAATTGGCTTTGGTTCCGAGGACACAAAAGCTGCGATTTGAGAGATATGACTTTAGAATGAGAAAGAGAGGTTCTGTCAAGTGCACACGGAGTTTGAACAACAGTCCAGAATGCCAGACACGATCAAATGCTTGCTGCAGATCTAGGAAGATGCCCGATGTGCAGTAGCCATTTTCAAATGCTATATTTATGTGTTCAACGAGACGATGAACCTGCTGGATGTTGCTGTGTTCAGCACGGAAACCAAATTGATGATCAGGAATTACAGCAGACCCAGCAGGATTGTCATTAGTACATTCAGTTGGAGATCTCATTTCCTCCAATAGACGTTCAAATAACACTTTTTCAAAAAGTTTGGAAAGAGTAGATAGTAGGCTGATTGGACGGTAAGAGTTAAGGTCAGAGGCAGATATATTGCCACCCTTCAGAATCATCCTTACAGCGGCACATTTCCATTGTGATGGAAAGTAGTGGAAACGTAACATGGCATTTAATAGCAGCACCAGAAAGAGGATTGCTTTTTGCGGTAGGGCTTTGACAAGTCGATTATCGACCTGGTCAAGACCTGGAGATTTACATAATTGAAGAATGCTTATGTAGGATTTCAGTTCGCCAAGCGTGACATGGCGAATGTGCGTTGTAGTGGGTATGCTTGACACATTTGCGTTCAAGGTAGTGTCATTTTGGAGTCGGACAGTTTTGTTGAGCAGGTCATTTACCCGTTGGCAGTGTTTTGCTGGGGCAAAATTAAAGGGGGTAAATCGCTCTTGCAGGTCGTCTGCAAAAGCTTCTACCTGATCTTCTTGGGACTGGCACCATTGGCCATTTGGTTTACGTATACTGTGTTGTGCCAGTGGTTGCTTTTTTAGGTGTTTCGAAGCATGCCATAAGTTGAGATTTCCCTTTTTTTGTTGGTCAGCATTGCTAAGGATATAATCGAAGTAGTTTTGACGTTGCTGTGCAAGTTGACGGCTAAGTTGACGGCTAGTTCGTTGCCATTCAAGCCAGTCTGAATGCTGACGAGTGCGCGTCCACCGTTTGCGGAGACGACGCTTAAGTCGAATCAGCTCCATCTGTTCGGGCGTTGTGACCGACGGAAAAGGGGGGATTTCCACTGGCGGGGGAGAATTGTTAGTTGGTTGAATGTTGTTGCTACGCTGATTTGCAGGAGAGGTGGCTGCTTTGGCTGCCTCACGAAGGTTTAGCATGAAGAGTTCCAGCATGTCATCAATATCACTAACAGACTTTATTTCGATATTAAGGTTTATGATGGCGTCCAGTTTTGATTGGAAAATTGAAATATTAGAACGGTTTGAGAGTAAACGATGCTGCCGTCGGGCAGAGTAGAGTCTTGGAGTTTGATTTGGAAAACTTGTAATCAATTTTATTTCAACAAGTAGCGGTAGATGATCGCTATGGAGTTCAGTGATACGATTAAGGGCGAGCCTGTGACTTGAGATGCCCGAGTGAATGCAGAAATCAATCACACTAGGACGATGACGGATGTTGGATGGAAAGTGAGTTGGTTCGGCAGTAGTTAGAATATTAAATTGGTTAGAGCTCAGCAGGATGTTTGCAAGCGTGGTGCCTCTAGCACATGCACGCAAATTTCCCCAAAGTCGATGTTTGGCATTCCAATCGCCACCAATCAGAAAAGTTGGACCCAAGCGGTCAAAGAGTTCAGAGTAATCGTTGGTGTTGATTCCTGGGCTAGGTGGCCAATAACAGGCAGCAACATTGAGACCCCCAAGTCGGTTTGTAGTCTAATAATGGCGCAATGCAGATGCGGTAGTGAGATGCCAGACAGACCTTGGTATTTAATGCGATTCGAGATGATTATAGCAGCACCGCCGATAAACAGATGCGCACGATGGGAGTTTGCTGAGTGAATCGTATAGTTTGTTTTTAGATCAGGATCAGATTTGGAATTCAGCCTACTGAGATAGTTGTGAAACACAGCCCCCCAGAGCCAAATTAAAATTTATCCTACTGGGATAGCTGTGTTTCACAGCCACAGCACTGAATTTCAAATTCAGCCTGCTGGGATTGTGAAAGCCAAAATTGAACAGCTTTATTCAATCAATATTATAAAAAACATTTTTTATGAATTATATAGCGCCGCATTTTCCTAAATGCAAAGGGCTGACAGTGAGTAGATAAGATAATCTTATTGAGAGGAGTTTTTAAGGAATAAGCGAATTATGCTTGTTCCATATGACAGATAAGCGCTTCACGCAATAGGGAGTTAGCGCTGTTGTGAGTAGAGCGTACGCTCCTCCAGAGTGCTGGTAGCCGGGG
This sequence comes from Scaptomyza hsui, assembly GCA_018152825.1. NCBI lineage: Eukaryota > Metazoa > Arthropoda > Insecta > Diptera > Drosophilidae > Scaptomyza > Scaptomyza hsui. The sequence goes on from JAECXO010000267.1 coordinate 1,815,474, forward strand.
GCTCATCCAGAGAGCTGGTATCCGGGGGCTCAGGAAAGATGTCCGGAGTCGCAGATGGCGTTAGATGATTTGCAGGGAGAAAGGCTGGCTGCTTCAAAATAGCCAGTATGCCAGCCACCAGGCTGTTATCATCGTTAGGCGGCAATCGTGTTTCAATAGGCAGAGGTGAAACAGGGAGTTGGTTAGTTGGGACTTCTGGATCTTTTCTTGGCACACTTGGGATAGGGTGAGGAAGAGCACTACTGCCGATCCCCGGAGAGGCTATGGAAGCGAGGAATCCAGTTGCAAGGCAATTTCCTCCGGGTTCCTGAGGAGCCAAAAAGTGAAGTGGTTGAGAGACCGTCGAGGTGCTTCTTTGATTTCTGCCATCCAGTATAGCTAGCAAATCTAGATATCTCTGGCGCCGTCTAGCAGCATCTAGAGCAAGTGCTTCTGGGGTTGGGGTTGTCTTATGAATTGGCGGTAGTGCGGTCAAAGTATCCAGGCGTTTATCCTCTTCTTCTTCCCGTGCGAATCTTTGAGCTCGCAACTCTTCAAAGCGAAGCTGCCGAACTCGTTGGCGTTCAGTTTCCTCCTGAATTCTGAGGGCCCTCGAGGCATCACGCTCCTGCTCAAGATAATAGAGACGTTCTCTGGGGCCAATAAAAGGTAGCCGCGGGCGGGCTAGGGCTAGATTTAATTCTTGGGAGGGCTGCTTTCTCTGATCAGGCGGTATGCATGCATCTATCATAGAGAGGTACCTTGGGCGATTGAGTCGTTGAGGAATGTAGGGATAGATAGCAATGTTCCTTGCCTCGCTGTTGTGATGCTCTTGCAGCCTTTTTAAGTATTTAACACACGTGTCGCGGTAACGTTCTTCAACTGACATAGTTTTTAGGTCGCAGTGAAGTGTGGCGTTCCTAACATACCACGGGGCTCCAGTGATAGTCCTAAAAGCCTTGTTTTGAACAGTTTGGATTTTTTGGAAATGCAGCTCAGAGGTTAGGGGTCCCCAAACGGCCAGCGAGTACTGCCAGATTGGCGCAATGAGCTGCTTATAAATAATGAGTTTGGTTTTAAGCGGGAGTTTGTTGCTACAAAGAAGCCAATGGACTTTTTTGAGTCTAGCTCTTAGCTTCCATACAGTGGCTGTGATGTGTTGGTTCATATTAAGCTTAGTGTCCAACTTAACACCCAGGTACGTCTGGACACATTTGCTTGCAAGCTTACATCCTGCTAAGCATGGTGCTATGGAAGAATCCAGAGCTCGGAGTGAGTGTAGGACATGAGCAGTTTTGGAGACATTTACCCTAATGCACCATTTCTGAGTCCAGCTATGAAAATTTATTAAGTATTCATCCATCCTTTTTATAGCAACATCTTGAGAGCCGTGGACAGACATTATAACAGTATCGTCAGCATATGTGGCGATGAGCATACTCCTGGTGAGATGATTGGAAGAGCTAAGCGGGAGAGGCATATCGGAGGTGTACAGATTGTACAATACAGGACCAAGGACGCTTCCTTGAGGAACTCCAGCAGACACGAGCTTGGTTGAGGAACGCACACCACCACTGCATTCTACAAGAAATCTTCTTTTTTTTTTTTTTATTGTCGCTTCCGAATCGAAACGAATATTGAATTCAAGCAATTTTCTTTTTTTTAGATGTTGTCGTATCGAGGTCGACACGAATAATGAGAACAATTTTGTGCTACACAATCCCAGGATCAAATTTGGAATTCAGCCTACTGAGATAGTTGTGAAACACAGCCCCCCAGAGCCAAATTAAAATTTGGCCTACTGGGATAGCTGTGTTTTAGTTGTTCTCGTATCAATGTTGATACAAGCAATGATTTCATGTTTATTTTTACAACACAGGACTAAAATTTTAGTTTCAGCCTGCTGCGATTGTAAAAATGTACATGAAAAGTTTTATTCAAAATAATATTAAAAATAACATTTTCTTTGAATTTGCTGACATCGCATTCACCTTGAATGCTTTGACTCAGAGTGGCTATGATTAAATTAATAATCGTAGTGATTTTGGAGGGTTCTGGATATACAGGAATTCTGATCCAGATGGCAAGATAGCGTTACTCATCAATGAGAGTTGATGCTGTCGTTTCGAGCACGAAACGAATACTGATTTCATGTATATTTTCACAGCCTCAGTAGCACCAAAACTAGTTTCGGCCTACTGAGACTGTGAGCATTTTACATGAAAACTTTTATTCAAATAATATTGTTACAACATTTGTTTTGAATTTTTTGACGCCGCATTAAACATGAATGCTTTTGGCCGAGAGTGAGCAAGGTTATGTATATAACCGCGATAAGTTTAGTATTCTGGGTCAAACAGATGGAGTTCGTTCCAGATGGCAGAAAGGCACTTTGGGGAGTCAATGCTGTTGATGGCTGAGCGTGTCATCCAGCGGCTCAGAGGGAGAATTCAAGGGCATAGTTGAAGGACCCGGGCTTCCTGGACGAAAGGCAGGCAAGCTAATAATGGCCCGAATGCCCGAAGCCAGGCTATTACCAGAGTCACCCTGCAGACGACTGGAATTAGGTTGAGCTCTTAAATCAACTTGCTGAAGTGCCACTGACGCAGGAAAGGGATCCTGGAAGTCATCTGGGTGCGCATGTCCTAGACTGGCGTCATCTTGCGTACCTTGGGGAGCAAACTGGGATTGATTAGTACTGGGAAACACCGGCGAGTTTATGATGGCAAGAATGCCAGCTGCCAGGCTGTTTTCTACAGTCACATCAGATGTAGCATCATTGACCATTGAATGAGGCGTTAGAGTAGGCGCCAGAGCATGTCTCTGCTCCCTGCTGTCCAATATTGCTCGCAGTTCAAGGTATAGTTGGGACCTTCTAGCTGCATTAAGTGGGGCTGGAATGGGTCTGGGAGGGAGGAGTGCCAAGGCCTCCAACCGTCGTTCCTCCTCCACTTCACGAGCGATCCTTTGATTTCGCCATTCTACAAAGCGAAGCTGCTGAACTCGCTGCAGTTCTGCTTGCTCTTTTTCCCTTTGAGTCCTCAAAGCGTCACGCTCCTGCTCAAGGTAATATAATCGGTCTCTGGGGCCGATGAATGGTTGGTATCTAGCATCAACTGTTTCAATAGCTAAGTCATTGTGCAGCGTAGCATTTCTAACATACCATGGGGCTTTAGTAATGGTCCTAAGTATTTTGTTCTGGATAGTCTGGATCCTTTGAAACTGCAATTCGGAGGCTAGAGGACCCCAAACAGCAATTGAATACTGCCAGATAGGCGCAATTAATTGCTTGTAGATTATCCTTTTTGATTTTAGTGGGAGCTTGCAGTTACTTAAGAGCCAGTGAAGCTTTTTGACCCTAGTCCTTAGTTTGCTCACAGTAGCTGTAATTTGCCTATTCATATTGAGCTTCGTGTCCATCTTGACTCCAAGGTACGTGTGGGCACAAGAGCTTGCAATGATGCTTTCTGCTAAGCATGGAGCCAGAGAGGTATCCTGCAAACGGAGCGAGTGCATGACTTGGGCAGTTTTAGCTATATTAACTCGGATGCACCATTTCTGCGTCCAGATGTGGAAGGCTCTTAAGAACTCGTTCATTCTGCTGATAGCAATCTTCTGTGAGTTGTGAGCAGACATAATGACAGTATCGTCTGCATAAGTTGCTAGAAGCATGCTCCGCGTGTGGGGATTGATTGAGTTAAGAGGAAGTGGCATATCCGAAGTGTATAAGTTGTATAAAACTGGCCCAAGGACACTTCCCTGTGGTACTCCAGCAGAAACAACCTTGGTAGCAGATCTCACTCCTCCTCTACATTCAACTATAAATGTTCGCTGCGATAGGTAGCTGGACAGAACTCTGTAGAGGGGGTCTGGTAGGACTCGCTTAAGCTTATAGAGTAATCTTTGGTGCCACACTCTATCGAATGCCTCCTGTATATCAAGATAAACGGCAGAGCAGTAGCTCCCACTCTCGAAGGCCTTTAGTATAAACTGTGTAACTCTACCGAGTTGTTGATCAGCGCCGTGCTCCTTCCTAAATCCAAACTGATGCTTCGGAATTACGTTTGCAAACGGCGGGATTTCATAAAGTCTTTTGAGAATAATTGATTCCAAGATTTTAGAGATCCCAGACAGAAGGCTTATTGGGCGATAAGAGGCCAGTTGGTCCAGGGGTTTACCTGGCTTGGGAATCATTTTGACCAGAGCTATCTTCCATCTGTCCGGGAAGTGCCCAAGCTTTAATATTGCATTAAAGATTTTGGTGATATAATCAATCGCAGATGGAGGAAGCGCTTTTATGACTCTGTTGTCTAAACAGTCAATGCCTGGAGACTTGCCGAGCTTGAGTTTTAGGATTTCAGCCTTAACCTCAGCTGGTGAGATATCAATTTCTGTAGGCAGAGATTCTGAGGGAGGCTTATTTAGCTCACTTTCAATTGACATCCTATCATTTAGTGGTGTGGTGCTGAATGGTGAAAACCGTTCTTGTAAGTGCTGCCCAAATGCCTCTGCTTTTTCTTCAGTAGTTTTGCACCACGCGTCACTATTATTGGAGGCACTATCGATCGCAATGGAATGCTTTCTTACTGCCAGATTAGAAGGAGGTTGCCTTTTCATGTTGTTTGTCACCCGCCACAGAAGTTGCATGTTATACGCACTGTCCGGGTCTAGTTTTTCCAGCTTATTATCCAAGCGTTTAAGCCTTTCCTTTTTTAGTTATTTTGCTATACGGTTTGTTAAGCAATTGATAGTGACTTTAATAAGGGGATGATGAGCTTTGGTTAGCTGCTTTCTTAGTAGACGTTTAGCCTCAATCATTAGCCGGACGGTTCGACTGATGGATGCGCGTCGTGCTTGATGTGGATGTCCAGAATAATGCGATGATGATGGCCTGGATGCGTAGGCTGCAGCGATGCCAATGTTACGTTCCAGTATGTTGATACAGTCATCGATATCTGGCCCCGACCTAATCTCTGTGTCGTTGAGAATAAAGTCATCCAGGCATTTTTGGAACTGTTTAAGACATGAATTAGTCAGCAGCAGTTGATGCTTGCAGTATCTAACTGGTTCTGCGTCAAGAATTGAGATTTTAAGGGGCAGATGATCCGATCCCAAGCAATGAAGCTCCTGGATTTGGATGCGTGATTGCCTTATTCCGGTGTAGATGGCGAAGTCAATCGCAGACGGGGATTGCCGCGAGTTATAAGGATAATGGGTAGGTGAGCCAGTTGCGAGTACGTTGCAGCTGCTCGATTGAATGTATTGGAGAAGGTTTTCTCCTCGTTTACAAGATCGGACATTTCCCCACCACTTGCTTTTTGCGTTAAAATCTCCGGCTGCTAAGAATTTGTTTCCTTGCTTGCTGAAAAAGTCACGAAAGTTATCTGTAGACCAGCTGATCAACGGCGGCAGATACACCGAGGAGACAGTTATGGAAGTCCCGTCCAGTAGGGCTACTGCTACGGAAGTACACTGGATTTGTGATAGAGATGTTGACTCCAGGGCAAGGTGACGAAGCGTATGTTTAATAAAAATAGCCGTACCTCCGCGTCTCCGATTTGAGGGATGATTGGCTGCGTAGGTGACGTATCCTTTAATGATGATGCTATCTGAGTCCAGAAGGTGAGTTTCAGATACTAATAGAATGTCTACGTTGTAGGTATTGACAAAGGCCTTGGTTTCTTCAAGTTTGTTTGTTAGCCCAGCAGCATTCCACGATACAATTTTTAAAAGTGTATTGCTCACTGGAGCTGCTCCTGGGGCTTTGATGGCATATGTTGAGGCTTAAGACATTTTTGCTGTCATTGACTTTGATGGAGTGCGCCAAATTGAGGACAACATGCACTAGCTGTTCCATCTTTTTCTCTAGGTTAGAGATACTGGAGTGGATATTAACGTCTGGCCTGCGGTGACGTTCATCCATTAGTAAGTCTACAAGCTTGTCTAGCTTCTGGCAAATGACATCGCTAGAGCTCTGCTGGATTGTTATAGCATTGCGATTGCTGCGGCTGCGACTTCTTGAGACATACCTGACAGCAGCTGGCTGCGGAATGGAGGGCGTGGCTTGGTTCCGTGACTTACTCTGCTGGCGAGATCTACTCTGAGAAAGCACAGGAGCAGTCTTCGGTTGGAGCAGTTGCGGCTGCCGTTGTTGCTGGATTGCTGACCTGGCAACAGATGCATATGAAGGGGCTTGGCTGGATTGCACTTGGGGGCGTTGAGGTGCTCGCTGGGAGGATGATGCCCGTTTACGCTGCTGGGAAGCAGGACGTACTGGAGCTCGCTTCAATTGCTGACTAGCTGGCAGTGGGATTTGCTGTCCACATCGCTGCACTGACTGCTTGACGGCAAACGGGATTTGGGGGATGCCAATCTCACCTAAAATATGGTTAGCACGTTGGATGCTGGAGGGTTGGCGAAGTTTAGATGCTTCAGCGTAAGCCTTGCATCCACGGTAGCTGGCTGCATGTTGTCCTAGACAGTTTGCACACTTGGGAGTCTCCTCCGGGAGCTTTTTGCAGTCGGTGGATGGGTGTGCACCCGCACATTTAACACAGGCGAAAGGGCGCCGGCAGTAGTTCTTAGTGTGTCCGAACTTTTGGCACCGATGGCATTGGGCTACATCAGCAGCACGCATGGGGCGCTCGACAACAATTTGTTGGTTACCAAGTGTGCTCAGTTTTAGCACCTCGGAAATGTTCTCGGCCGACTCGAACTCTACCTCGAATAAGTCCAATGGCTCTCTAGAGAAGCGTCTCTTCATATTACTTAAGAAGCGGACTTTATAGCCAAGCTCCGAAAGCTTAGCTCGGATCCAGTCCAGAGGCGTAGATTTGTGGAGATGTCGGATCACTGCACGGAATCCACGCTCATGTTCGAGCTGATATGTGTGGGATACGATTTCATTTTCTTGGAAATGGCGGATTAATTTTCGATATGAATCAATATCATTGCATAGAATCCGCAGACCCTGGTTGGCAGTAGGCTTGGTAACAAAAGTGTTACCAATCACAGCTGAGATAGATTCCAACGTATCCATATTATTGGT